>JARKID010000006.1:1200000-1800000 GCA_029449255.1 Mycena polygramma | reverse complement strand
AGGAGGGCTAGAATGATTGTAAGCTCGAAGCTTGAGCTCAAATTTCCAAATATCTCGTGCTCTAGCTGACTTCCAAACAATCGCAAGGCTCAACTGAAATTGACATATCGACAACTCGGTGCTGGCAGTAGGAAGAACCGTCCACACCTCGAACAAAAAATCAACCACATCTTAGACCCAGTCGGGCACGGGGAGTCGAACGCCGACCCGCCATTTGTAACTTATACACCGAACGATAGACAATGAAACTGGCGGTGCGCCGTACACCACACCCGAGTGAATATACAGCCGCTGTTCAAGCGCTACGTAGCATGCTACATTCTGCATGATTCCGAACGGTTCGCGACACTGTGCAAGGAAGAGCACACGACGCTCACTATGGACGCAAGTACAGGAAAAAAAACGATACTACTAGACTACTATTTTATTACACAAACGCGGCATCGTGACTCGCCGTCTGCCTTTTTTTACTACTACTACTACGTTACCGTACACACCCGCACCCACGCTCGAAATTAAAACTCAAGATTACCACGAAACGAAACAAAACACACCCTACTCGTCCGCGTCCCCATCCGCCTCGCCGTCCCCGTCCCCATCCGCATCCTTCTCCTCACCCACTTCCGCGCGCGCGTCTGCGTCTGCGTGCGCGTCCGCATCAACGTCGGCGGGTGCGTTCTTGCCCTTCGCCTTCCCGGCTTTCCCCTTCGCCGCGGCGCCTTTGCCTTTCGCCGCGCCCCGCCCTTTGCCGCCCTTGCCCTTCACGGGCTCGGCAGCCTCAGACTCCGCCTCCTTCCCAGCGGCGGGTTTGGCAGAGGCGTCGGCCGGCGACGCGCTGCGCTTTTGATTTTGCTCTTCTTTTTGTGCTTGGTCGTTGTTGACGTTGGAAGCGGGCGACGGCGCGCCATTCGCAGGAGCAGGAGCCGTCACCCCGGGATTCGCAGCGGCGGGATTAGGATGCGAAGAAGGATGCGCAGGAGGAGGCCCAGCGACGAACGTAGCCGGGTACGCGTAGGCGCCGGACGGGGGCGCAGAGGCGGAGCCGGAGGGTGGGTATTGCGGGGGTTGGTAGTAGGCTTGGGGGTGTTGTGGCTGTTGTTGGTGTTGTTGCTGCGAGAGGTGGGTGTTAGAATCGTGTAAGGTACGAAGAAAAGAGAATGGGGAGGAAGATGCGTGGGGAGCGGGGATTGAGAGATGGGTGGGAGATGGGATGGGGAAGAAACGAGGGGGAAGGGGTACAAAAGGGAGGGAATTCGAAGGGATGGGGAAGATGGGTGTTAGAATCGTGCGAGGTGGGTGTTGGAATCGTGCGAGATACGAAGAAAAAAGAATGAGAATCGGAAGTAAGATGTGTCGGGATGAGAGGTGGGTGGGGAATGGGGAAGAAAACGATGGGGGAAGGGGACGAAGAGGGTAGAAGGGAAGAAACGGGGAAGAGGCGAAGAAACTGGGAATAAAAGAGACGAAACGCACCTGCGGCGAGCGCGGACTCCGCGTAGAAGACGAAGGCGACTCTCCCATGGAACCGCGCTTGTGTGCGAACTGGTCAGGGCGCGGGCGTGAGTGCGTGCGTTCGTAGAGGCCGCATTTGTTGCATAACTAGACCCAAAGACCGTCAACCTCAAAGAAAAAGCGTCAAAGGGACAGGGACGCACCACTTTCCCCGCAGCGAGATTCGAGCGACGCCACGTGCTCGTCTCGGTCGTGCAGCAATTGAAGCACCGCCTCCTCACAGAATTGCTCAGCTTCGTCCCCGCATCGTCCGTGTGCGTGACCTGCATGGGCTCGCCGCCGTTATTGGGGTCGCCAAACGGCTGCATCGGCGGCGGGCCGGGGTAGGGCATGTACCCGCCGTGGTGGCCCGGGGGCGCGTGCGACATGTACGGCGCGGGCGGCGGGGGCGGGGCGTAGGCGGCGTAGCGGTCGTCGTGGCCGTAGGCGTGCGGCGGGGGCGGGGGCGGCGCGTACATGTACCCGCCGTGGTAGTCGCGCGGCGGCGGCATCTCGTACGCGTAGTGCCCGTGGTGCGCCGGGGGCGGGGCGTGCTGCATCACGTGTGCGTGCGGCGGCGGCGGCGGCGGGGCCGGGGCGGGCGAGCGGCGGGCGTCGTTGCCGTTGCGATCTGCGGGCGTGGACGGGCGGCGGGAGGGATATGGCTCGACGCGGTGGGACATGGCTGGCGGGAGGGAAAGGGAGTGGGGCGTTTCAAGACGAGGCCCACACTCTTTATTGTGCTGATCAATACGTGATCATCTGACGTTGATCATCTGATCATGATCGCCGATTGGCTCGGCGTTAGCCCCACGTTCCCATGCCGCCGTTGGTATCATGCGGCGATCACATCCCCTTCGGGCTTTTCGCCCGGCGTTTCGAGTTAACGAATTCAAAATAGGAACCCATTACAAACCCAATTCAAACCAGCGCACTAGTGTCAGGCATTCGAACGCGAAGCTGTCCAGCGCAACAAGAACTGGAAGAGGGGGGCGGAAAGTTCAGTGACACCCCGCAGTCTGCCGCAGTTCAATTTGGGTTCAATGAGAACTCAACGCCGCAGAAGCTCAGGCTCTTCTCAAGTTTTCCGTATTTCGCGCGGTCGCGAGCACGCCACGTCTAAACGATCCCCAAAAAAAGCGGATTCAGCTTTTCGAAGCCATGACACTGGACCCGAATCGAACCGGAGCCGTCCGCCTCAAATAGAAAAATCTGTCGCCAGATGTTGGGATGCGGACCTTCCGCGACCAGGTCACTGCCTGGTCAGTAATGTGTCTGATTAATGTGTCTGATTTGCTCTTGACCAGCTGAAACTAATATCATTTGAAGTTGGAAGTTGACACCCGGAGGCGAGAGTATCCTTTGAAGTCATTGGCAAAGGTCGCAAATCAACGAACAGAAGCTCATGTTCCCCCCTCTGTATGTGGCGGGTTTACGAGCACGGCATTTCTGAACCCGAAGAGAGAAAAAAAACGCTTCTTGTTCACGTTCATAACCTGGACCCGAGTCGAACGGGCGCCGTCCGCGTCAACCCGAGAAGTATTATGCAATTTATCACAGATGCGGACCGTCCGCAATCAGGTCGATACTGAGCTAAATATATCCATAAACTAAAGTCAGTGTTCTCCCATTCCGAGCACCTTCAGGAAGAAATGGATAGATGCAGTCTTTCAACCATAGATCCACCCAAAACGGGTTGACAAGGGGAACACAACTGTTGAATAAATCCCCAGCCGAATTTCAATTTTTCCCCACCGACGACCGGTATATGCTTCTCCTCAGCGCTCTCTCCGAGAGCGTCCAAAAAGACGAAGGTATTCTTCTCACAACCGTGGGCCCGAATCGAACAGGCGACGTCCGCGTCGACTCACGAGAAGAGCTCAGTTGTCACGGATGCGGACCATCCGCTACCAGGGCGGTAGTGTGTCGAACGCGCTCTTAAGCTATGGCCACCGCCCTCAAATTCAGAACGCGTGAGCCCCGCACTTTACGAGAGGAAAGGGTCAGTTATTTATTTCAACCATAACTTGAAACATGACTGATAAATCCCCCGCTAACCTTGCCCACAAAACTAAACGCCTTCCTTCCCGTGGTGATGCTTTCAACGAGTTGAACTGCAAGCACCTCAAGAGAACAAAAATTCGTAACCACAACCCGTATCACCCGGGGCCTGAATCGAACAGGCGATGCCTGCGTCAACTCTGGACAGAAGCACGAATTTGTTGCGGATGCGGGCCATCTCTCTTCATCCTTCGATTTGTCGTGGCGATTCTCGAAGTGCAAGGAAGGAAAAAGAGGTTCTTATCCCTTATAAACCTGGGCCCGAATCGAACGGGCGACGTCCGCGTTAACTCCTGGGATGAAGATCAGCAATCAGCCGTTGCAGATGCGGACCGTCCGCTACCAGGTTGATTGTGGGTCGGGTTCAATCCTGCGAGGAGCTCGACCATTGGTTGATCCACTGGCAGACGGAAAATTCGGACTAGAATAAGGAAGACTATAAACCGGGTGCTTCACAAGGGAAAATATGAGTGCAGCTCTCAGCCGACCTTAAGTTGCAGCTCACACTGGCACCCGGAGGAGAGGTTCCCTTGGCTTTCAAATCTCTGTTGCATTTCTTGAAGTGCAATGCAAAGTGCCTCGACGACAGAAAACAATTCCTCGTCGCCAACTATAACCTGGTCCCGAATCGAACGGGCGACGTCCGCGTGAACTCTTGGAATTAGAAAACAAATGTCTACTGTGGATGCGGACCATCCGTGACCAGGTTGATACTGAGTCCGGTTCAATGCGACTTTTAAACCACAAGTTTGAACGCGTACTTGTTCCAAACCTCACTACGTCTGTGTGTTCTTGTCCTCTCAGTCTTCCATGTGTTCGTGAGATTTTATAGAGGTGCAGATCGAAGGTGCCTCGACGAAAGAGGGAAAAAACTGAGCGACCAATATCTCCAACCCTGGGCCCGAATCGTACTTGTCATGAAAGGGAGAATGGCCCTAGCCTTCGACATTTCCGGGGGAAATTATCCAAAGGCTTCGAATATCTCGAGCGGACAAAAAATTCTGCCAAATTCTGTTCATGACCTGAGCCCGAATCGAACGGGTGACGTCCGCGTCAGCTCTTGAGGTGCGTATTTGTTGCGGATGCGGACCATCCGCTACCAGGTTGATACCGAGTCCGGTTGGATGTAGCTTTCGAACACTGGATGAGCCGGTACCTATTGGCATGAAGAGGAGATTGGCCTCACTCAGCCTTTCGAAATTCCGTGGGGATTCTAGATCTCCAAATGGTTCGCTATGCCTGGACGGAAAAGAATTCTCTGAACGCCTGCTTATAACCTGGGCCCGAATCGAACTCAACCACAATCTGCGAACGGGTTGACAAGCAGAAATTGCTCAACTCCCAGCCTTTTCCCCATCGGCAGCAATATATACTTCTCTGTAGCGTTTTTCTCCAAGAGCGTCGAGAAAGAAAAACCATCCTTGAGACGGCCCAGACGGGTGATGTCCCTATGGACTCTAGAATGGCGATACTCTTTGCGGATGTGGAACACCCGCTACTACCAGGGTGATCGTAGGTGGTGGAGTTCGATGTTACTTTGGACCATAACGAGTACTTGTTATGAGGAGAACGCGATCATTGCGGTACTTCGCGGGGAGGCTGTGGATCGGGGGCGTGCGGGGGACAGACATGCATGCCATATGAGGGTGGAGGCGTCGAGAACTGAGGTAACGGCATGCAGGGACGATCAGATCCACCGGACGTTTGCGGTTTACCGAGGCAATCAGTGCGCTACGTGGGATAATCTGAAGCCGCGGAAGAAATATCATCAGGACTTTGTTCTCGATTTGGCGGATTGCAATACTCAAAAGATTATGTCAGGCTAACTAGAGCTTTCCATGTCTTGGGGGGCGATCCGGGCCAAGCTCGGGCACTCGGAAATGGAAATACGAGAACAAAACCTTTATGGCGAACCTCTGGAAATGGTTTCCATTGGAAGTCATAGGCTTTGTTGAGCTTTGTGATCCAAGGACCGGTGGGCACCTTCGGAAATCGGCGCAGGACTTGAACGCTGCAAAAAGTGATAAACAACCCCTTTCAAGTTGAACTTTGGTTGAAATCGCGGTTCGAAGGTCAGGGAATCACGTGTTATCAAATCTAAATCAGTTCCGCGACGCCCACAAGGGTCCACAACTTCGTTGTTCAATGAATCTTCATGCATTTGACCTGCCCTCTCAAGCAGGTGGATAATGTTTTGCCGCAAGCATTGCCGCCTTGAGTTGGCGTAATTCCGCTTCTGCCGTCATTCGCAGTTGTACAGTTGTACTCGTTGCAAAACATTGGAGTGCCAAAAAAAGAATAAAAAATTGAAAGAACAGAAAGGAACGCAGAAGAGTACGAATGGAAAAATAGGCCAAGTTTGATCGTTTCCACCTACGCGCGCCGGTCTCGTGAGTCGTGACAGCTTGGATTAGAGTTTTGACGGGAAAATTGGCGACCGCCGATGAGAGAATTTATAAAAGGAGCGCCTAATTGGGGAGAGCTCCGGAGCAAAGCCCATCGTATTGAGGCCGGCCGTAATCTCGGCTGATCGATTTATCGATCCGATTTTTTTCCCTCTTGGTTTCCTCCCTCGACGCGGCCGCGAAAATCGTAAGAATCAGACTAGGGTAGCCAGGATCGGAGTCTGGTAGGAAGTTTCAGAAAGGTCCCAAACGCTGTGGTAAAATTCGCCGTGGGCGGCCGCGGGTGATCGGTCGCCTACATCATTCGTTACACCTCCTCGTGTCTGACCGAGATCGACTCCAACCGCCGGGGAACCGGGGCGTGGGACGAGGCTGGAGGGGTGAGGAGGTAATGACCCTGGAAATGAAGCTTCATGGCCCCGTGAGAGGTGCGCGCCAGCAAAATTCTGGGGCGAGAACCAACGGGCTTTGTCGGGCTTCATTCAGACTCCGTTTTTTCCCAATGCACATAGATTTCTTGTCCAAAAACAAGGCCTTAGCGTTTGCTAAGGTGTCAGTCATCTCCACGCCAAAGAGGTAACAAAGGAAGCGTTGTAAATTGCGCCAAATAGCGGGTCCATGCACCGCATCAATCAGACAAAGCCAGAAAGATACCAGCATCATTTCTCACCCAAACAGTCACAATGGCCTTGTGCATCCTGGCGCCCTCTTTACCTCCCCTTTTAAGCCTGTCCCCTCACCGCACTCCCCTCTCGATTGAAAAACCCAAGAGCCACCGTACGAACTATGAGTAGCACCGTGCAAACAGACCACAGCGAGCAAGCTATCACCAGCTACTGTAGCCGCCGCGGCTGCGCCCACATCTTCAATTACGGAGGCCCCAAGCCGTTCGACGTCCTTGACACCCTCGTCGCGGACCACGCCCCGTCCTGTGTCGCTGGCAGACTCAGGTGAGCCACTGCCAGCCTTGCCGGATTATTCGAGTGCTGCCACTGACCCACCGTCATCGCCAGTGCCACCCGCGAGTGTGCCAAGGAGTGGGAGCCCTCGCAGGCAGTCCTTGAGCTCTTCCTCAACCCTCCTGACGACCCCGCCATGTACCGCAACTTCGGGTGAGTCCCACTCCGCACCCACCTTTCTGCCGTGGCCCGTCGCTCATGCCGTTTAGGCAATGCCCCCCTGCCCCGATTGTCGTGAATTGCAGACGCTGCAACCAGGACCATCCGGAGAGCAATGCGTGCGAAGCTGAGCTCCGGCTGTTGAACAAGTCGCTGTCGAAGAGCGAGAGCACCACGCTCAAGCGTAACACCACGAAGAGAAAGGCGGCACGGAAGCCCAAGCCCAAGCCTAGCACCGAACTGGTCTTCACTGTCAATACCACCTCTCCTCCCCGAAAAAGGAAGGGTGCCCGGACAGAGGCGCAGCGACGGGCGCTCCTAATGGCGGATCCCTGGACCGTCGAAGTGGCTCCGCACCATGTCGTCTGCCGCGGCTGCAAGCACACCATCAAGCTCGACGGTAGATCCCTCTACTACCCCGGCCTCTGGGAGAAGCACCGTAAACGCTGTATGCGCGAGAAGGGCGGCTCGGTGGACGGGGACACTGAGAGCGTACCGGTCTGTGTTTTTGCGTCCCGCTTGGGCTGCGTTTGCTCACGCAGTCAACTTCTCAGGACAAATCCCCCAGCTTCACGCCCGAGCCGGCAATAGGATATATGTTCGAGGCCATGCCACCCATGGACTTGGCCCCGCGCGCATCTTGTAAGTCGTCCGCACCTGGCAACGTATACCGGCGCTCATATCGCGTCCTGTAGATTATAGGGACCATACGGTCTAGTCGCCTGTCGCCACAAGAGCCGGCATATGTAGCCTAGTCTGTATCATCCCCCACAGGTACTTCGTATCGTAAGTGGCAATTGCCAAACCTTTGATAACTTCACGACGCACTTGCGCACCTTGCCCGGTTCAAGGCGGTGATACCATTCCACTGCGGTACATCGCGGCCAAGCACGCTGCATAACGATGAAAGACGAGAGGCGTCAGAATGTTGATATACGGACCTCATGGTCGCGCCAGCATCTGCGCGTCTCGTGTATGACGGCGCGTACGGACACTTAGCAGGCAGACTGTAGGTTCCGGAGTCAGCTGTCCGCGCCGGCGCACCCAGAAATTTTGCTCGTTGGATGTTGAACATCCAGCGTTACTTAACTCGAGGGGTCGCCGAAGACGCATTTATACAAGAAGGTCGACGGGGCATTCATGTATCGACGTCGCTTGTGAACCAGGAGCTTTATCAAGAGGTTCAATGACCATAATTGCCATGATTGTGGTGCTCGCAGCCAACGCTCGTCGAGTTGCCTGAGAATTTCGTGGGATGGGAACTGACACAGACGTTGCGATGCGGACCATCCGCAACCAGGTCCATGAGAGTGGTGTGCAATGTCGATCACAGAATAAGTATCAGGAAGAGTGCCCATAGTCAAATGCAAAGGCCACGAAACTTTACGACGCGTTGCTACCGCAGACCACCACAGACGCAGAATTTAGAAACGATTCAGTCGACCTTGAAGACATCCACGCTGCATCTATGACCCAGACTGCCGAATTGAACATTCGTCGCGCATAAGGAGGCATTCCAGAGGAACTACAAAGTGAAAATATCGTTTCCGAGTATCGCGAGATGAAGGGAGAAGCGAAGAGACTCACGGCTACAATCGGATCAGCGCGGCCATCAACACAGGCACCTCCTCTTTACTTCCGACTGTCACCATCTCGCTCCATCTCTGAGTCGACGACCTTGCGCCATTGCCGCGCAGGCTATCCAGCTTTGATCCAGCCTGGTTGCACTGATTCTCGGTTGATTACAGGTAATCTTCCCGCAACTTGAAACCCCAGGACATCTTTTGGGCAGTTGTTATTCGCTTTAGATTC
The DNA here is from genome assembly GCA_029449255.1 of Mycena polygramma. Classification (NCBI taxonomy): domain Eukaryota; kingdom Fungi; phylum Basidiomycota; class Agaricomycetes; order Agaricales; family Mycenaceae; genus Mycena; species Mycena polygramma. Next base: position 1,791,113 of record JARKID010000006.1, on the reverse strand, counting down.
TCCGACGGATAATTCCGAATTGCTGACGGATTGGGTGTCTCTGCCAAGTCTCTGCAATCACACCTTGTCTCTCAGAAGTCAACTCTCGAAGTTCCTGGCTGACCTGGGTCAGTGTATCGAGGGAGTACTAGTCGCTCCGATATCCTGTTTCACCCCCGGCCCCGATGATGAATCTCCTATCCAATCCCTCAAAACCTACGCAAAATTCTCCATTTAAGTACCGCGCATTCGAACATTTCAACGCCTAATGAAGGAGGCTCGCCACCTCGTTTTTTTTTTCTTCTGGCTTCACCGAATAATATGGACGCCATATGTGAAACTTATGACCCCGACTCACAAGACTGCTCAAAGTGGAGTCTACGGGTAAGTTGCTCGATGATGTTGAGCCTTCGAGTCGTACACCCACTGCACGGGATCACTTCCCCAACGACACCCATGCCCACGAAATCCCATTGGATGTTTAAAGTAGTACAGTATCGTTTCCCTTCACTCTCCAAGTCCCTCTACTATACATCGTTATGCGTCAGAATATCCCAACCGATGGTCGTTCAAAATGGGCAGGATGTAACGGCGAGCGCTTTTGATCCTTCTGGCTTGACCATTGCTACCTCCGGCTGACGAGACCATTAACAGCGTCACGAAGGATACCGGGTCTGGACGTACCCTGACAATGGCTTCATGTGCCTCCGTGGACAACGAAACTCGTGTACACGCTTCATCTGGCCATGGCGCGCCAGTCAGTTTGATCGCGAGTAAGAGAGGCGGCGTAACGCACCAATGATTGCCTCTAGACTGATACTGGCGCGGGGGGTGGTGACGGAGTCGATCCTACTCCCACTGGATAGCCTACTTTCTCGCCCATCATCTTTTCGTCGCAGGTTCAGGTTGGACAGTAGTGTGAGGACGTAGAGGGGGCCGAGGAGATAATAGAAGATGGCAGAGACTGCACCAAAGTTAACGGCTGCGGGGAGCTTCTCATGGAAGCACACTCACCGTTTCCGACACGTACTACGACAGCGGTCATGCCCCCCAGAGTTACGAGGCTCGTCAAGCAGCCGTTTCGAAGAGCGATGATGATAATGGGCCGGACAATTCTGGGATGATAATCATAGATTGGTAGTGCCCAGAACAATAAGCAAGTAAGGAAGCCTCACCGACGGCTGCCTTTGAACGGCCTGACCATGCTGAGGAGTGTCCAGATGAGTGATGCAGCGATGCAGAAATCTGTGCTATGTCATGTGCGTTGTTCAGAAATCGAATAGTGAGGCGTACCAGCTACGGCCAGGGAGATGGAGGTGACGAGGGCGTTGGTCTTTGCCCTGCGGACCTGGGAGCCATCAGCCAAAATAAAAAAGTCGAGGTTCGTGTGGGCCTGACATCTTCCCCAGCAGTAAACTCCTGGACAGACAAGAGCGACATGATGAACTAATGGGTGTTTAGTAGCGGCTCGATGCGATTGGCACTGGAGTATCACTGACTACAAACAGAACCATCCCGCATAAAATCGCAGTCACGGCGAGATTTTTGGATCTGTAATAGTTATGGTGAGTAAAAAGAATCTGGCAAGGAATGTCCAACGTCGCTCACACCAGGTAGAAGCGGGATACCAGAAATGAATTTACGATGAATGCGACCATTGCGTTGCAAATATTGTAAAGAAGGATCTGGCGAAAATAAGTTGGGGCGTTCAAGAACCGTTCGGCGTAACGTACAGGCCAGGCCTGCGGGAATGGATCAGTTGTGCTCGTTCTTCTACAAAGGCAGTGGCACTTACTGCGAACACAAGAGCGGCCGGGCGTCCTGAGGTCCCTTGTTGATCAATTATTACGCGCAGGAGGATAAACTCGACGTGCCCCAAAAGGTGACCAGTGGCTATGATTCGACATTCAGCACGTCGGAAAAGGAAGACAAGGCGTAAAACGCACCAAGTAAACGTTTGCGTATTCGCCGATCAGACCTGCAAAGGAGAGTAAGAGACTCGACGCCACAAGACTCCTCTTGAGTAGGCCGTCATTCGGGAAGTCGTCGAAGTACTGAAACGCCTGCGGTACAGTCAATCCGAACACGAATGAGGCTAGCCAGGTTCCGATTAGGCTTGTCCTGTTGTCGATGAGTGGTGGTTATCGAAAATAAAGAAAGATAATGAGCCCACCCGAATGCCACATCCATGCGTGCTAGTGGGAACCAGGGTTTCGTGGACAATGCACCTCATTCAGATTCTCGCCTTTTAAGTCGTCAAAGCCTAATCCCTGGATGTCATGGCTCAGGAGCCCCAAGGCAACGTTACGTAGTCTTCCTCCGTCCTCGCCTGCCGAGCTGCAAAATTTAAGTCCGGGTTCACCCAAGCAAGGCACACCGCGAGTTTCACTCAGCCAAAGTTCCTATTTTTTCCTCTGTGCTGCACCGTAAGACCAGTTTCACCGCCAAAGTCTTGCGCTCTTCTTAGACACGTCCTGAGGCCTGAAATCATACATGAGCGCCCACTGGAAGCAACAGTCACTTCGCCGACGGCGAAGCAGCTTACAGCTCCACATCAATAGCAGCCTAATACCAATCCAGCGTCTGCACCCGGTTTCTCACTGCGCGGTAAGTACCGAGTAAGTACTTGACCTAAACGATACTTATCAGAGAAACAGAGAAGGCGACAAATGAAGGCAGGGCTTGGCTGGGTTTCGCATAGGTCCGCAGCGTCTCTGAAAGTTGGCGCTCGCCGAGTTGACCTTCAACTTGCAGTTCGAGCCACTCGGAGTCGGAAGCCCTTTGGAGCTTTGGAAGCCCTTCGAAGTCATAATAGACCCGGATAGACCCGCCTAGTAGTCCCTGCACAGCACGGACGCAGAAAGCCGAACCGGGAATTTATAGGAGCCGGAGGAATTTACCAGAGGGATGGCAAGTGCCGTTTGGCCGAGGGGAGAGCTGAGCAATTTTTACGAGTCGATCCCTGAGCGCTGAAGGAGGATCGTTGCCATTGAAATTAAGACCGGATGGACGGTACGCCCCACGTGCGACATTGGACACGTCGCCCGAGTGCGAAAATTCAGGGCCTTCGGGTGGAAACACAGAGAGCAGGGTAGCAGGGTAGCTCTCACAGATGACCAGAATCTTCCCCGATGCGAATATGGTCTGGCAGAGTCAAGGCGAAAGCTAGATACATTTCGAATCCATTGTCCGATCGTTCTCGTATGCCTGGAAAAGCTGTAGCTCCTCAACCGGGTTGACTTCACGCTTCTCCTAAAAAGGGCTGTTCCCGGTGCTTCGACCAAAAAAAATGGGTCTTGGCGTCCCTCGGAACCTTGTCCCCGAATCGAACGGGCGGCGTCGCGTTAACCGAAAGCAGTTGACGCGGGAAGAGCCCGGATGACCGATGCGGACCATTCGCTACGAGGTCAATAGTAAGTTGAGTCCCATCCCGGATAGCAATGCAAGTTGTGGGATATTCCAGAGATACCAAAAGAAACCCACCCTCAAAGCACCCACTCCTCCAATTCCCCTCCACGGGAGAACGTGAGGATGCCCGTCCCCTTCAACCCCGGAAACCGCACCTCCATGCTCGCGACAAATTGCGCAAACGCCGCGTCCAGGACCGCCTGCGGATTTGACTCCATCGCGCCGACGTCCAGACAGCAGTCTAGCCGGCGCAACCGTGGCAAGCGCGCGCGCCACGCGCACTCGGCGTCAAATAGCGCGAACTCTGTGCGGCCGTCCTGCCACGCGACCTGCTGCTCTAGGCTGTCGAGCACGAAGATGAGCTTGATGCGCCGGATGTTGGGGATAACATCGGGGAGGGTCGCGAGCGTGGCGTACAGATCGGGCGGCAGGCGCCGAACCCAGCCCAGGAACAGCGTCAGCTCGATGGAGCGCAGGTCTGGCAGAGGCGGGAGCTGCAAGCCGCCCGGGGTCCGAGAGTGGTAACAATCTAGTCGGGGGCAATGAGTCGTGAGTCGATTTGCACGTACGATACAGTGAATGGATCGATGACACACCTCCGTAGTCGATGACCAAGTGGCGGAGCGAAGGAGCGGCGGCCGCGATAATGTTTTGCATTACCGTCGGCACACCAGGGGCCATCGGCACCTCGAGTGTGCGCACGTGCTGCAGAGAAAGTAGATTTTTGGAGTCAAGCGCAAAGTCCAGGAGGGAGTTCGTCAACAAGAGAAGGGTTCTGCCACGGAAGATGAGGCGTTGGAGTCGCGGGGTGCCAGTGTGCCCAGCAAAATCCAGCGCATCGATGTCCGCATCCATAAGAGCAATATTTTGCAGGAATAGAACGCTGGCAGACGCCATGGCACAGGATATAAATGCCCGAGGTACCGCCTTGAAGTTGCTTAAATACATGCGGCAGAACGTTGGAACCTCCAAGAGGGCGAGAAAACTCGGCAACAAGGACGTAGCGAATGGATTGTGCAACACAGAGGCCGATCCGCTGATGACAAGATCCTCGATGTCGCAGAGCGTGGACAGGATATGCTTTAATGGGCCCTGCTCGTCGTCATTCAATGGAGGCCCGGCGAAATGGAGGGTCAGATGGCGAATGTAAGACGAAATATGGGGCGATGTCTGGAGAGCAGTGTGAGCCCTCTGGATGGAAAGGACGCCCCGTGGTCCTGTGCCAGTCTGCCAGCGTCCCGAGCCGATTTGTTGGATCCGCAGCGAGCGAAGGAGGACTCGCTGTGCGGGTGCGACAAAGGCCTTGCATACGAGGGAGTAGGCTTTGAGGGAGTCGGAATCGTCGATGAGAGCGGCGATGGCGACGATAAGCTCTGAAGGTAGAGGGATCATGATGGTTTGCGAAGAGCAAGCGAAGAGAATGCACGCTGTCGCCGGTGGTATTTCAGTCGAGCCGGTGCCGCGTGATGGCCGCGACGGCAATTACAGGTACCGAGGACCTTTTATTATTATTTTTCGCTCTGTCTCCCTGCTCTTGGGCTTCGATAGGACCCACATTCATCGCCTTATATTGTATATCGCCGTCCAGTTTCTCAATTTCCCCCGCCGGAGGAAAATCCGAACTCAAATGTAATATTCAGTGTTTGAACATTTGTCTGAGCAAGTTCACTGGTCACAGGTTTAATCGAATGCATCATGCTTTGCATAATACGTTACAGGAGGACGCAGGAGTTCTTGCCCGGTGCTACACCAGGTTGAACCAATCATATTGGATGGAAAGACTCTACGGATATATTACGCGCTTCAGGCCTTCTCCTCCTCTGTACACTGGGGGGCTCGGGCCTTTCCGTCTACTGGGTGCAACTGGAGCCGCTTGAGGTCGATGCCGTCGATTGTGCGTGTGTTGACAGCGACGTACCCTCTCTGGGGAACCGCAGGGCCAATCGACGTCCCGCAAGTCTTGCAGAATCTATGGCGGATGATGCCTGTGCCGAACGTATATTCGGTCATGTCCTCCGCTGACCCCGTGGTGAATCGGAACTTGTTTTCCGGAGTGAACCTGACCGCCATGTTAGTGAGTGCTTTTATGAGATCGATGCTAGAGGACAAACACGTCAAGGAGTCCGCGGTCCACGCAGATCGAGCAATTGCAGTTTATGACCGGCATCGTGTAGATGTCTGGATACTCGAACTCGAAGCGGATCTTTTTGCAGTGGCAGCCGCCGGTGTGGACTTGTACTTCCGCATTCGCGGGCCATGGAACTGGTAGGACAGTAGCGTCAGACGGTGAAGCCATGGTTGATGAGTCTGCACGCCGCTGAGGCGCCTTAAATACGCAGGGTGGAAGTCCCGTTTACCCGATCCACCCCCAGTGGGATGTGCTGACTGAGACATCTTCCGGTTCCGGTCCAGTGCGCGGAGATTCAAGTCAATTTCGTGAGTAAGTCGTTCGTACTCGCTTATATTTGCTACTTTGTCCCGTGTTCCTTTTACACGCATCGCCGCGACAGGATGGACTGGATACGCGACTCTCCGTGGTCCTAGCCAAGTGCGTAGGGATTCAAGTCCTTCCGGGGCGACCGACTTATCCAATGCACAAATCCACGCACGGCATCGGACCTCCACGATGCCTGACTCTGCTGTCTGGCCGTTATTAGCGGAGGATCGTCTGTATTCATCCTTCGAGATCGAAGCTCAAACCAAGGGCGGGCAAGTATCTCGATCCCCATTCTGTTGTTTTTTCTCTTTCTTGTCCCGTTCAATTCGCGGCGTGACGCGTAACAATTTCAACCAACACGTCAGCTCCTGGAAAACATGAAACTCACACTAATTTCCCGAGCTTTCCGCGTCTACGAGACAGTAATTCGAGATTGCTAGCGAGGTGCGGGAACGAAATTTGCAGCCTTTGGTTCATAATTTTGAGCCAACCGTGACCACGCTGCTCCGTATAGGATTGAACGAAAAACAGTATATTCGTTCGTGCCTCGCCAAGTATAGGTACAGGGTTAAAACGATGGCGTCTGTGTTCTCCCGGAAAGAGTTGCAGTGGTCGCAGACGATCAAAGCACTGAACGCCATCAGTCTTGCACGTGATCGCGTGTTCTCCGAATTTCAGTTTGATCCGTTTCTCCGCCCTCCGCCATCTCCGTGCAGCAATCCGAGTCGCCGTTCGCTGCAACGCCTTCGCGGCCTTCGCCCCCAACCTGGAGACCCATCAAGCTATAGCTACCCGTCCAGGCACGCCGCTGAACTGCTAGCCAGACGTACGACTATCAAACTATGCCGAATTTCTGCCGATCGGTCAATTCCGTCAGACAACGTTCTAGAAGAGCCCACTGCGCTCACACACGGCCGCGGCGTCTCGCGCCCACAATCGCCCTCCTTGCTTCCCTCCTTTTTTCCGGTCGAGCATGCTTTTTTCCATCTTGTGAGTTACGAGTCCTAAAATTTATTTTTAGGCTCGTTCTTGTGATCCCGTTACCCGCCAATTTTTGTCGCCATTCCGTACCATGACGTGCTTGAAGTTGTCGTTATTTGCTGTCAAATTTGTTCCCATCATGATCAATTCTGATTTCTCGGATACAAAAACTGCTGGAATATGTTTACTTCAATTCTTCCCTCCACTCCGAACTTTCAGGCAGCCTGCTAGGCGTCTCTCCAGCTCATCCGCCCCCTCCATTTTCGGCGGTCGTCCAAATTGCCTGACCTTCTTTGCGCTCACTGGGATTGCACTGGGATCACGATCATTTTGATTTGACAGATTCGTGATTTGATCTGCGGTACCGTCAGCGACTGACTCCGACGCTCTTTGCTTCTTCCCACTTTCCTGCTCCCAATGCTGCCCTCACTCAGACTGCTCTACTTGTGCATTCCACTTCTCTGTCTCCTGGGATCTCTCGAATCTCTGTGCGCCAGCACAGGTCTTGCCTCCTGCAATCAAAACCCGCCCGGACCTCATTTAATCTTCCATGTCGTCCGGGATGCTGGCGCATCCATCTCTACTGTGGTGGCCGCTCGTACTGTGTATCTTCCAGTCTCCTCCGCCACTACTTCTGTCCACGGGCTTTCTGATGGTCCGTTGCTTGACCCCACCGTTTGTACGGAAGCTCAGCTCGTCTCTTCACAGACACCACACGCTTGACTATGCTCGGAAACTGCTGCAAGCCCCTTGGCGGTACGGTCTTCCTTGTCTCTGCTCGGCTTTTTCCTTATTCTCAGTAGAGGTGTCCCCTTTTGATCGCGCCTTTAGTCATTGTATGTCATCTACTCTTCGCGACTTCCATTCGCTTATCCTGGACTAGATTTATTACACAAAAAATGTATATGTTCTTTTGACACCGGAACATGCTCGAATAGAGCCGCCCTTCGGGGATACGTTGCAAAGTGCCTCTGCGAAAGCGGGGCTACCGGGAGCGGTACAACGAATAACTCATACGCTGCAGAGTGCCCTAGCGGAAGCAGGGCTCCCGGGAGCGGTACAGCTATTATCTCGTATGCTGCAGAGTGCCCTAGCGGAAGCAGGGCTGCCGGGAGCGGTACAGCTATTATCATCTCATACACTGCAAAGTGCCCTAGCGGAAGCAGGGCTGCCGGGAGCGGTACAGTGATTATCTCGTACGTTGCAGAGTGTCCTAGCGGAAGCAGGACTACCGGGAGCGGTACAACGAAAAACTTCGAAGCCCAGCGCGGCATGAAAATTTTAAACCTTTGCAAGGAGCCCACATGTGGCATAAACCATCCAAGCCTTTCTTCACGAAACGGCACAACGAAGATTACACTTTGCCTGACTCTCAAATACTTAACTGTCTCGCAACATCTTTCGTCTACCATATCTACCCTCGTCGCCTTTACATCGTTCCTCGTTCTCTACCGGAAGTATCGGCCCAAGTTTCTTTTAAATCCGCGTATGACCGCACTTTCTATCAATAGCAACGCTCAGTATCTGGTAGGCGGTGGACGCCGTTTCCAATTCCACGGGTCAGTAATCGACGATCATATCATTGACCGAAATAATATAGAATCTTTGGAGTTGTGTAGCTACCTCTTTGAATATCAGTGCCGTCTTGAAGAAGTAGCTCCTGCGTTGATCAAGAACACTGGTTGTATCGCTGCTCGAGTTCCTCTAATCGATCTGTTACCCCACTTGACCCGGCCTGAGTTGACTTCCATAGCCAAGGTGCATAGTGTCGGAATCTCGTCAAGGTTAAAAGTCGAAGATGCGCGCAAGATAATGGAAGATCACAAATGCGAGGAGTGTCCGGATATCGTATCGCTGTTGACCCCAGTACGACCTCCACCGGTGACACCGCGTAAACTACGTGTCCGGTCCAAAGCTGACGCTCGCACCTATTCGAACAGGAAGTCAAAAATCTTGCCCGCATCCCCCGCGAGCGAACTTCTCAAATCGAGAGAGACGGCCGCATCGGCCGCCAAGTTGAGATTTCAACGCAAATCAAATGCAAACAGACTCAGAGGGTCCGAATTTCCGCCCCATCCCCACTCTGACTATGCGTTGCATCGAATATTGACCAATTCATCGAAGGCAGTCCAGCCGGCGCAGTTCATTGAAGCAGGATGTGCTGTGTGTGGTCGGCTAACACCCATGACTGAATTAACACCTCTGACCGAGTTTGAGGGGTCTCTAGATCATCTCCGAGGCGAAGGGGTCACGCGTAAAGAAAGGTTTTCTTCGGCAGACCCTATTGTTGAACTTCCAGGGAAAATCTTGGCTGACGGCTGCGCCCATATCTGTATCTCTTGTGAGGTCCCGGTTTTGAAGAAAAATATTCCCCTTGAAGCACTGGCAAGCTACAATTGGGTTGGTGTCGTCCCACCGCAACTTCAGGGGTTGACATACGCCGAAGGCGTTATGATTGCACGGATTAGGCACAATCGGTGCGTAATTAGGGTGAACTCGGGGCGCGTACGAATGCACGCAAATGCCATCATGTTCGCACAACCAGCTCTGAAAGTCTATCTGAAATTACCTCCGAGCAGAGACGAAATCAGTGAGGTTCTTGCCTTCATATTCACGGGATCAGCTGCACCTACACAGGAAGATTTTGACAGGACCCCAATGTTAGTGCGCCGGCACAAGGTTGCCAATGCCCTCGAGTGGTTGAAACTGAACCACGAAGATTACGCCGACCTGGAAATATCTCAGGAGAATTTGATGTCGTATGCTCTTCATGATATTCCGGTAGCTGTGGACTTCAAGCGCACTGAAGGGGTACCAAATGATTCGATCCCGGGCGAAGCTCGAAGCGTGTTCGATAAAAACTCTGAGCACGGAACCATTGAAGGTGAATGCACCTTTGCGGTGCACGGGTTAACCGGTGCAGAATATTCCACGGCTTCAATGTCGACTATCAAGGCTGTCGCGCTGCAACATCTGACACAGAAAGGGGACATGTTAGCTATAGGAAGGATTGATGTACCCGAGTCGATGTACCACAATCTCCAAGCATATCCAGGGATGTTTCCCTGGCTATTCCCCTATGGCAAAGGAGGCATTGGACATCCTACTCACAAAAATAAGCTTGCAGACATGACACACAAACGAAACCTCTTGCTGTACTTCGATAAACGCTTCCAGACCGATATGTATTTCCCGATGGTCGCATTCAACCAAGAACAACTAAAAGGTTCCACTCAAGGCAGCAACATCCTTGTCAAGCGCTCGAAGTTCGCAGACATTTCACGAAGATTGCTGGCGATGAATCCCGAGGTCGCCGCTGATATAGCGGACAGGATGGCAAAAGGGGAACATGTCAAGCCAGAAACGGATGCTGAAAAACAATGCTTTGCACTACTCACTGATTTAGACGGCATCGGCGCACATGTAATGGGGTCTGCAACATCTAAAAAACATATGAGGAATGAGATTTGGTCAACCACAGCGTTTCTTGCCGCACCTACATGGTTTGTTACAGTATCATGGAACGATGGGAGCCATCCGCTGGCCCTGTATTATGCACAGGAAGATGTTGTCTACCATCCCGAGCTCCGACCTTCAAAGGAACGAAACCTGTTGATGTCGAAAAACCCGGTTGCAGCCGCCAGATTCTTTCACTACATGATGCAAGTTTTTTTGAGAGAAGTCCTCTGTTGTGAGTCGGAGTTGCCCGGCCTATACGGACACACAGACGGTTATTATATCACAGTTGAGCAGCAAGGTCGCCTTACCCTTCATGGACATGCAGTAATTTGGATAAAAAATGCATGCACTCCCCAGGAAATTCGTGACAAGATAATGGGCGGTGACTCTGTGTTTCAGAAGAAATTGGTAGACTATCTGGAGGCAGCTCACCAAGGCGAATTTTTGCATGGCTCGATGGCCGAAGTACGACACCGAGTCAATGCCGATCCGGAGGCAAGCCCAGAGGAAGTGGACCTACAATCCGGCCCTACCTATAAGGTTCCCACCCAAACTTTGCCTTCTGTTCCTCCTCCTTTGTGTGACGAAAATCACGGTGACCGCCCTTGTCAGAAATGTCGAAATCTTCGTAATTGGTGGTTGAATTACGAGCACGAGGTAGATGATCTTTTGTTGCGGTCCAATGTACACAAATGCCGAGAATCCGTGCAAGACAAGGAAGACGATGCCGCCAAAAAAGACTGGAGGAAATTAAATCCCAAGCCGAGAAAACGCACTTACCACGAGCGTAGGGGCTGCTTGTCACGGAATGGTGTCTGTAAGGCCCGCTTTCCTCGGGATATCTTTGAAACAACACGTGTGGACGAAAACGGGCACATAAATATCAAGAAAGGGGAACCCCAACTCAACACCTTCTCCCGTCCTTTGACATATTTCTCCAGATCGAATACGGATGTTACCAGCCTGCTATCTGGGACCGCGGTGAAGGCAGTTGTGTCATATGTATCAGACTATGTTTCGAAACTGGGATTGAAAACTTACCAGGCATTTGCCTCAGTGTTCGACGTGTTTGAAAGAAACGCGGAAACTCTGGCCACCGGCGCAACTGGAGTAGACACGGCCAAGACCCTGATGAGGCAAATGATTAATTCAATGTCAACAAAAATGGAAATTGGTAGCCCGATGGCTGCAATGTACGTTCTTGGGAATCCGGATCATTACTGCAGTCATAAGTATGTGAATTTTTTGTGGAGATCCTATGTTACCTTTGTCAAGAACCACTGGTTCAAATCAGACGGCATGGACGAAGAGGTCGATGAGGATGGGGAGGATTTTATGACAATTCGGAGCCAGAACGGATCATATGTTGCATCCTCCGTTGTAGACGACTATCGCTTCAGACCCCTAGCCTATGAGAGTGTGAACCTTTATGAATGGGTCCAGTGTTCCGAGAAAAAAGCCCGCTCACGCAGAGAGCTTCGGGAATTTCAAGAGCAGTTAGACCTTCACCGCGAATTGAACGGCATGGATCCCGATGACGGAGAGACATCAGATGATGACAATGTTCAGCCCAACTACGATGGGGAGAGTGACATGGATGATTTTATAGAAGATGATTCAAGTTCCCTGGATGGCACTGTCGAAGATCAGAGCACTTTGGAAGAGGAGAGCGACTGGGACTCAGACGACGACGATGCTATAATCGTGGAGAAAGAGGCCAAAAAGGAAAAGGCCCACCGAGTGAAACGGCTTCCATTCTTGCCAGCGCACAAAGCCGCCTTCAAGACTCATTCAGTACATTGTGACTTTCGAAAGCTAGACAAGATCATACCCAATTTCATCGGTGGTGCAGTACCTCGAGCGGACAAAGGCGACCGTGAGTATTATTGCATGACGATGATGACCTTGTTCAAACCATGGCGAAGCCCGGGCGATTTGAAAGACAATGTATCGACCTGGGACCAGACGTTCCATGAGCATGTGTTCACAGACCGGCAGACAGAATTAATTCGCAATTTCAACATACGTTATGAATGTAACGATGCTCGCGACGATCACTACGCTCTCATGAAAAAGAAGTTGGCGGAACACGGCGAATATTCTTCAAAGTCAATGCTCGGAGTATATGATGAATTTGCAAATGATTTAGAGGCAGGAGAATTCGGAGACGAGGACATGGGCTGCGAGGATGACATCACGGTTGGAAAAAAGACGGCCGAGCTGTATAAATCGAGGGATTCAATTAGAAGTGTGCTCCAAGGGGCCAAATGGCTTAACGCACCACGAGACGGTTTGTTGGATATTGATACCGTCCGATACGTCGCACCATCCCAGGCCCGTAGAACGTGGGCTGAGATTGTAACCTCGGAAAAAAAATTACACACTGCAAATAAACTTGCAGACATGCCCCCACCTGATCACAACGGCAACCGGAAGGCAAAAACAGCGAACGAAGTCGAAGTGGTCGCACACGATTACCTCAATCCAACATCGAAATTATCCAAGAAGGCCAATGACAACCTTATAGACGACATATGTCACCAGCCCGGCTTGGAGTTGAACGAAGAGCAGGAACGTGCATTCCGATTGGTTGCCGACCACGCTTCAGGTCCCCAACCGACCCCATTGAAGATGTACCTAGGCGGAATGGGAGGCTCTGGAAAATCAGCAGTGTTCAATGCAATTATCAAGTTCTTCATTGCACGGAAGGAAGAGTACCGTTTTATGGTTCTTGGACCCACGGGTTCTACTGCCGCCCTGTTGAACGGCTCGACTTACCATTCAGTGTTCAAAATTCCGCGTGAAAAGAAAAGTAGAAACCGTGATGATCTAAATGGAATCAGAAATGACGCAGCAACCGCAGCAGCTATCAATGAACGCTTACAGGGCGTGGAATATATCCTACTCGACGAAATATCCATGGTGTCGTGCGAAGACCTGCAAGTTTTGGCAAGTCAGGCAGCCATGGCACGGAACATCCATGACATCGAATTTGGTGGACTGAACATGATCGTCGCAGGGGATTTTGCTCAGCTTCCCCCTGTATCTGGCCATTATTTGTACAATGACCTTGTTTCCCTGAGAACAACAGACAAAATGACCGCTCAAGCGCAGAGCGCTGTCCTTGGCCGTATACTCTGGCATCAATTCACAACCGTTGTTCTGTTACGAAAAAATATGCGACAGAAAAAGCAGTCTGAGTTGGATGCAAAACTACGCACCGCACTAGAAAATATGCGTTATGGCGCATGTACAGCCGACGACATTGAATTCTTGCGCTCCAGAATCGCAAGTGACCGGCCTGAACATCCTCATTTAGATACAAAGAAATACAGAAATGTTTCTGTGATCACCGGATTGAACATTCACAAGGACTTGATCAACGACGAAGGTGTGCGCCGATTTGCCCAGGATACCGGCCAGGAATTGGTCGAGTTCTACAGTGTGGATAAATTGAGTAGTCAAGCAGTCGACAGGCGCAAATGGCCACGGTGCTCACAGGCACATTTCAAGCGACTGGGTCCCATATTGCAGCAAGGTCTATGGTCGGCAACACCTTCAACCACGGCAGAACACATTCCTGGGTGCCTAAAATTATGTGTCGGGATGCCAGTAATGATCAAAGAGAACCAGGCTACCGAGCTCTGTATAACGAGAGGTCAAGAGGCCGTAGTCGTGGGATGGGATGCCTCACTCGGACCTTCGGGCCAGAATATTCTCGATACCCTTTTTGTTCGATTGGTTAATCCACCGAAACAGATCCAAATTCCTGGCTTACCACCGAATGTGGTTCCACTCGGAAGGACTTCAAACCACGTAACATGCTTGCTCCGAGATGACTCTCTCCTTTCCTTGACCAGGGAGCAGGTTATGGTCCTTCCAAACTTTGCAATGACAGACTATGTGTCGCAAGGAAAATCCAGAGACCCGAATGTCGTGCATCTGAACAATTCCAAAAACCATCACAATTATTATGTGGCATTGTCGAGGGGATACACGGCGGATGGAACTGCTATAATTCAAGGATTTGATTCAAAGAAAATCACGAGCGGAATATCGGGCTACCTACGGCAAGAGTTCAGAGAGCTAGAATTGTTGGATGAGATCACGAAACTTCGATGCGAAGGTCGCTTACCACGACAGGTGACAGGAATTTATAGACGCCAGCTCTTGACATCGTATCGAGCGTGGAAAGGTTCAGATTTTCAAGACATCCATCCCGCGATCCGGGCCAGGCCGGACGACAAGGAACCTGTCAACGACTATGGTACCTGGAAACCAAACGACACCAAGGCAACCAAAAAAAGTGCTGCGAGCAAAAGGAAACAGCCAGACCATGAGGACGCACCTCCTGCGAAGAAACCTTTATTGAACGCTGTGCTGCCCAGCCCAAGTCTACCTATCGGCCCCGTTGGTCTTATCTGGGATAGTATCAATTGGAGTTGTGCATACGACGTCCTGTTCACTCCGTTAGCATGCTTGTGGAGAGATAATCCAGAATTATGGACGGCGAGACTCACAATCCAAAGTCCCGTTCTGGGTTTGTGGGCGACAACCATGTCCGACAGTAGAGACTTACCCGAGGTACCGAGAGACTGTGTGCGCAGATTGTTGCACTTCCAGAGTCCTACAACTTATCCGGCAGGTCAAAGAGGAATAAATCTGGATGCTTTATTCATGGGAGTTACTGACAGGCGTAGTTATGGGAGTGCTGTGACGCGTTGTGAGGCATGCGGGTACAGGCAGCCCGGTGTCATCGACTCCTTCAGCCAGTACATGGATCTCTACCTGAACAATGCCTTGCGCGAAAGGTATCCGAACGGACCAACACTGTCAGAATGGTTTCAGCATCAATTCGACCATCAAACAACGCGATGCCCGGAATGCAGAGCACGCGGAAGGGAGGCAAGAATGCGACGGCTCACCACAATCCACGAGGTCCCGGCCGTGATGATGTTTTGCGTCAACTTTAACACTCTTCGGCTCGACCACGAGCTTACCTTCAGACGAAACGGCGCCGATGTGATCCTACAATTGCGGGGTTTGATATATCACTCGAGCGTAGCCGCGCACTTCACAAGTGTGGTGGTAGACGCAAGGGGCGAGATGTGGTACCACGATGGGATGTACACCAGACGGAACTGCGTCAACAACGGTGACATTGCCGGTGTCGAAGACTTGTTGTCATTGCATAGAAGAGGTGAAGAGCGGTTGTGTGCAGTGATATATGCCCTCAAGGACTAGGTTCGCAAAATACGGACAGCCAGGCGGTGGACGGGAGATGCCAGCTCTGCGCGCGAAAGTCTTGGCAAAGTTTGGGCAAAGTCCGTAGTTAGTTACCACTAGAATTAAGAACTAGGTCCGAGATGTGTGAGGATGGAGTCCCGGTGAGGAAGAGGGCAGATTCGAGTGACGCTGAGCGCGAGTGGCTTTCAATTGGAATCGGCGTGGGGTAAGACGACAAGCCTTGGCCAAACAGTAACATACAGGAATTTCGTGCCGAAGTCCGTTCGGCATTCAAAGAGCGGCCGGACTCGTCCTGCCATGCGGTAGCACTGGCCCTCAAACCGCACGTTCAATCTTAGGGAATGAATATTTGGAGCGGCTGTGTAAACTTTTGACTGCGCGTAGAGTCTCGCTCAGCCTGACGTGGGGGATCGCCATGCCCTTCGTGGGCGTCCTAGTCCGCTTTCGAGCGAACTACACTCCCAAAGCGGGAGCGGTTCGCCTGGGCTTGGAGTCTTTGGACGAAGAAGCTGGAATGGGTGACGCCTCGCCCTCTGACTCGTCCCTTTGGTACTTCGGGATGATGAAGCGTGTCTATCGCATTGAGGGCTGGGCTGGCCTGTACAAGGGCCTCAGTATGTACTCTGGATGTGTGCCCGAGCCCGACTTACTTTTCCTCCAGTGCCATCCATAATCGGAGGTATTATCGCAGCTGCTGTTGCTGCCCCTATCGGGGCCGTCACCTCACAGCAGTGGTCTCCGGGCTTCCTTAAGTGGGGTAATACCTCGTTTACGCTACTCAAACTATCGCTGATCAGTTTTACAGTGATTGACTTCGTGCTCGCAACGATCCCCGCCATGTTGCTTGTTCCCGTCCGAATCATAGTCAACCGGTGCGTATTTTCCCGCCCTCCACACCGGCAACGAGCCTAAAAGTGTGTTATGAAGCGCGATTGTCACTCCGAACAAGCTCGCTGCCTTCGACGCGCGCGGCGCACTTCGCGTCCTCCTGTCACCCGCGGAGCGTGCCCAGCCGCTGCGTCTATACCTGGCCCCGGGCGTCGCGTTCGCTTACATCCTTGAGGCTCTCGTCCCTCCTGCGCTTATCGGCATCCTCATCCTCATCGCCGGCGCATCCCTTCCCCTGCTCGTGGGCTGCGCAGTGCCCGTCATCCTGTTCACCACCGCACTCGTAACGCCACTGCAGGTTATTGCCGTGCGCCTCACTTTACAACGCCGTGGGTCCGAGACGCTCGATCCCGATACCATTCACGAGCAACCGGTGTACGAAGAAAACGAGTCGGTGACGCAGTTCCGCACGGAGGAGGCGCCGTACACGTCCCTGCTCGATTGCGCGCGCAAGATCGTGGCAGAGGAGGGCTGGGGCGTGCTCACTCGGGCGTGGTGGGTTACAGTGCTCACGATGCTGCCGCTGTTGGTCGCCCCCGCCCTAGCCTTGTGGTTCGCGGGCCAAAAGCTCGACATCCTCAAGATTTAGATGATGAATGTGATGGAGCCTGCGACCCTAGATCTATCCAGATGCCAAAATTGTGTCCATTCTATACCCCTTTGTGTACTTACACAAATGCTACTCTTCGCCATGTGGCGAATGTTTCTGAGCCAATTTGAACTGATACGTTCGAAGATTCTTATCTATTGCGGTATCTATCTGAGATCTTTTCCATTATCACGGTCGCATGGTTCAACCCACACCCTCCGCCGCACAAACTTACCTGCCCATCCGAGCCATCCACAAGATAGATTCATCACACGGTTTGCCTTGTTCCAAACGGAATTGAGCTCACATCGACCGGCCAATCCTCGGCCATTATCCCGCGCGTCTCACAGTACCTCCAGCGGAAGGGGCAGAAGCTCAGGGTTGAACGTACGTTGAACCATTTGATGAGGTAAATCTTGCCGTGGCGTTGTTCTCAGACAGGCATGCGAAGCAACTGGGCGTCGCGGTGGGAGAGAACACCTGATTATGAGGACATCCGCAAGTATCGTTCGCAAACGTGGGTGCGCTGCCGACGCCGCAGCAGGTCTGCAAAATGCTTGCGACTCCAACGACACAACCAAAAAAGTTCCACCGTCATCCCTGTTAGGGCCTGGTATCTGCGGGCGCGATGTATACGCACCGGAATCTGCTCAGCTCTCGGTCCCCGAGAAGTCGGGACCACCGAGATAACTGCTGCTACACCCTGACGGTGGAGGGAATACGGAGGACGTGCTGTGTGATAAAGAGCATGAGGTAGACATGGGGGACGAGAGCCTGTCACAGCCGCTAAAGATAGGCGCCACCTTATATTCATCGGCGAACGGCGTCAAATATCTGACAGAGGTTTTTGAATGCATGATACAGTGCGGGGACATCTGTGATTTGTTCAGTCTTGGTATGCACCTGTTTCATACTTGGAACAAAGGAAATATTTCTAAAGGTTGCCTCGTTTTCGGGCGCAAACGTCACTCTCTATGTATAGTTTTGATCATTTCGGAAAATAAGAATTATGCAAGGCACGCACGTTGTAGCAATCGATGCCCCATGGGATAGGTTCAGAAATCGTTAACAATGGCGCACTTGAACGACAAAACGGAGTCAGGCGAGCGCTTCCGGTATTGGGATCGTGTCGGATGCGGGGTCGGCGTGGCAAGGCGGAGGACTCGGGGACTGGTATATCTCGCCAAATTATCCCACCAACATAACAGCGTGCCTTGTGGAATGCGCAAGTCAGGACCTAGGACTTGCTAAGTGCTACCCGGAAGAATGTCGTGTCCAGCTACATGCAAGTATAGTGGATATTCAAGTTGGTTTTTGAGGGCAGTAGATGAACGTCGGGGGGGGGGGGGGGGGGGGGGGGGAAAGCGCATACAGCTATCGGAAGCCATTGACATGTGGCTTCGCACCCTTGAGGTAAGCTCTCCGGATTCAGGACCAGCTCATATGAGCGGCTGCAGCTGGGCTGGGCCGAGGCTGCGTTTGCGCAAAGTGGATACTTGAAGAGTAGAATAGCTGTGATTGTCACTGGATCTTAATTGCATTGAGAAGTATAGGGGACCCGACGCCAGAGGGTGCAGATTAACCCGCTCATTTGCATACGGGTCTTGAAGTCGTCGCGGTTTGAGGCAAGGAGGATTGATCGTGGCTGTAGCTGTCAAATAATTGATGGGACTGCTCTTTGACCATGCCGACTTGACGCCGACCAAAAGAACGACGGTGGAGGTGGGCAATCATGAACATGGCCACGCATTCGCAATTTCACCGAATAAGTTCGTTCTTTACCTCCCAACCCGGTCCGATGGATGAACCTCTTGGGTGAGCCATCGTTTCAAGTTTCTCGATCCGTCGGCGCTTGACGATCCGGGCGACAACAATTTATTCGCCAAATTCACAACGTCGCTACGGACGGGGGTGTGGTAGAGCGATACCTGACAACAAGTAATTGGGAGCTCGGCAGCTGGGCTTTACAGTCTTGCAACGTGCATCGCCAGAACGGTAAGCCAAACTTTTTGAGCGATGGAAAAAGATTGTTGTATGGGTTCCGCTCTTCTATGCTTGCGGGATTCTCTGTGAATATTGATTTCATGGAGTCACTAATAGCCTTTCAGAGGTTTGATATTCGGTCTTTCGGTAATCATATCTTTTATTTTACTCATCGCTGGCACAGACAAAATACCGACGCCACACATGTGTGTATCTAACTTGCAGTGCTCTTGATCCCATCCGCCTTGAGTTTCACCCAGGTAGGCCGGGAGATCATTTCATTCCACCAACTTCCATGGGATGGTTAATACAGTGACATCCCAGATTAAAAAGTGCGCCTCACCGAGCGACATTGGGGCGTGTTTCTTTTGTCATTATATCGGCCTCCGTGCCAGCCAACAAGGGAGCGATGCAGAGGTGAAAAATATCCGCCAGGGAGAATTCCTAGGGCGCGGGGAGGACCTCAATATTGCCAAACACGCTTCATGAATGAGGATACTCACATCTCCGGCCAAAAAATTCTGTTTACTGAGGATGACCTCGTACACGTCGAGCTTCGCAGACAGCTCTGCGACCGCTTCTGCGACGACGGCGTGGTCGACCGGGAGCCCGCGGCGCCTAATATAGGTCATCAGCGGGTTGGAATACAGGCCTACTATACAGAAGAACGCACGGTTTGCCTAGAAGCTCCATCGCGACTTTCGTCACCGCCGGGTGGAAGTTGGCGAACTCGAACGAAGCGGCCTGCTCAACGAGCGCACGCGCCTTGAGGTCTGCGGGGAAGAGCTGCGTACCCTCGTTGGGGTATTTATCTGCGAGGTACCGGCAGATGGCACGACTTTCGCAGAGGATGAAACCGTCGTCGTCCTGCAACCCGCAAATTAGTCCGGCAATATGGAACGGCCAAAAGTATGGCAATCAGCAGCGCAAACAACTCACGATGACGGGTACCTGGCCGAATGGGTGCATGGCAAGGTACTCGGGCGTCTTGTGTGCTTTCGCCGCCATGTCTACCACGACGAGCTTGAAAGGAATTTGCTTCTCCGCGAGGACCATTGCGACGAGCCCATTGCCAGAAGAAGCGTATGTCCCGCCGTAAAGTTTAAGGACCATGTGAGATTTGGATGACAGTAGTGGATTTCTTGGAATCGCGATCGGTTGCTGAACGTCGAGTTCTTAAAGGATTCCCAAGCATTACGGAAAATAGTCGCAGGACGTGTTCGACGAAGCCTGATTGGCTGGAAGCTAACTTCTAAAGGATGTCTGCTGAACAATTGCTGAGCAAGCAAATGCCGACGTCGCCGGGATTTCAGTTGTTGCAGGATTATTCTAGGCCATCCTTGGGTCACCAGTGTTGCACCAGTGCCCAAGCCTTCTCGTCAGCACAACGACCCGCCCGCGACCCGGCGACACGGTTAAGGGCGAGGGATCTGTCCTCGTTTCCGTTGGTCACTCGAGGATGGGTTGCATGCAAGGGGTATTGAGGGCATGGTCCAGAGAGGTCCCCGTTAAGTCCGTCGCCGCCGATGGTTATGCTGCCAGTGAATTGAAAGGGAGGTATATTTGGGTGAACAGGGAAAAAAAGAAACTCAGCAGCGGAACGGCCACAAAAGTTGCTTGAATCCTACGCGCGAAGAGCTAGCGCAGTTGACCGTATTCAGAGTTGAAGCTTTGAAGACCGAGTTAGGGTTAACATAATCCTCAAAGACATGCCGGAGACAACGGCGTCCCACCTGCGCTGGGAGATTGAGAGGGTGAAAATGGTCCTACTCGTGGAGTAAAGGAAAGAGATTCCAGAGTGTGGTAGAGGAAAATCACGCCACAAAATCGTCACATTTGCCCTCGATGGTGCAAGTGATGATATGGCCGGAGAAATCCAAATCGGGCGCCAAGCGCACAGTCCTGCATTGCTGCGAAAATGACGTCAGCGCTGAGGACGGGGCGTGTGAGAGGGGGGGAGCTTGAATGGTTCGAGATTCCAGTGATAAGGTTCCGGAATCCGCAGAATGTAAATCTTGAGCGGGTGATACTCGCCAGATAGGCAGATGGCGGGCCAAGGCAGTGGCAGATTGACTTGCGGACCTGTTTACCGCTCTGTATCTCCCTGGTCGAATTGGTTCAAGTACGCTGTGGTTCGTTTTTGCTTCCTGTCGATTCATTCCTTGTGGCTTGGACGCGAATTAGGTTTCCCGTTTTTCATTTCCTTTCTTGAACCGATGGAGTGTAGAACAGCATCGGTTGAAGTCTTTGTCGTCAGCCGCAAGAACCAGTCACTTAGAAGCTCCCAAAGAAGGACAATTGAAGCCCGCGCGGTCGCGATTTGCAGCATATCCATGGTCATTCGTGAGGGAAGCGGTCATGATGGAGTATCTTTTGAGGACAGTGGCGAACCTGGCAGGATCCTGAGTAAACACAAAATCTGCCTACAAGCCGTGCGACTTTAGTCCAGCGTTTTTCTCAAGGCATGGGAACCATATCCGGCATACTTTGAAGGGAGTACAATGGGGTCGATCGGTGGAGCTACGTCCAAGTGATCCAAGTACGGTGAGCGAAGGTGCGCTACTCAGATGCGTGAACGAAGAAGAGGCTTGATAAAAATTGTCTGCTATGGAAGCACGGACCGGTTGATCCGACGGCACTGCACTTTCCAAACAAGTGCGACCCGGATCAGGTTTTGATTTCGCCACAACAGTCGTCAATCTCCTTCTTCCGAGTCCTTTTCCTCGTCGTCTCCCAGGTCATTGCCCTCTTCAGACGCGTCTCGCTACGCTGGAACCTTGTTGAATGGAGTCTATGGCTGCGCTCTTTCTTCCTCGATACTCCCCCTGAATGCGCTCGGTACTCAGTGCTGAGTGCACATCCAAACGGGCGCATTTTCAATGTTGGACGCCACTGACAGGTCGAGAGGGTTGGTGCAAAGGCTGCAAGGTGGCGAAAGCCGATGGACGCGGTACGTCGTATTACAGATCCATACACGTCAGCGCCAGGTGTGTCTTCAAGCCGTTACACAGTGGATGCGTATTGACTACGCCACGTTCGTTGCAGGCGTTCCTCCCCGCTCGAGACTGTGATGAGGGATCAGCAAACAACTGTGTCACCGTAGCTGGTTAGCACAACTCAAGGGAAGTATAAGCAACACACCCTTCAGTGTCAGACAACGTCTTGCAAAATTGAAGACGACTCCGCAGGGCATCGTCATCTGCTCTTCCCGAAGGAGAGAAGAGTTATTTGAAGGATACCGCCGGGTCACCGAACAACAACCTCCGTTTTGGGCGATTGCGAACTAGCCACACTCCAGCCCAGACATTGAAACATGATGTGCACATGCTGCAGGTTCAACTTGACGATAAGCGCCCTGAACAGAACCCCATTGTCGCGACAATTGAGTGCTGGTAG
Organism: Mycena polygramma; assembly: GCA_029449255.1. Classification (NCBI taxonomy): domain Eukaryota; kingdom Fungi; phylum Basidiomycota; class Agaricomycetes; order Agaricales; family Mycenaceae; genus Mycena; species Mycena polygramma. Next base: position 1,768,746 of record JARKID010000006.1, on the reverse strand, counting down.
AGATTGGGCTAGTGGAGTCCAATTTATTTCTAGCCCCCGCGTCCACGTAATCTGTTGCCTGATGTATTATGCCTCCCTTGTTCCTCGTTCGCTGTAGGTGGCGCACAAACCGCGCGGCCCGCAAGGCGGTGCAGCGTCCCAAGGATAACGTTATTCATATCTAGAACGCGCTTACCCCTCGACGCCCACACCCCAGCTCGCTTCAGCACAATCGAAATGCGCCTCTTATGTTGCGTCCCCTTCTTGCGTAGAAGATCTAACGGCGAAGGCAACGCCCACGCTGATCACGACACCCCGGAAATACCCCAGCGCCGCACGCGCCACGACTTTGCGCAGGATGCACGACGGCGGAGGTCGCGTGCGCCTTCTCGGAACAACCCCACAGCGGGGCGGAGAGAGCCTACACCGCCACCCGCGCCGCGCGGCAGGGCTCGACACCGGTCTCCCGCACAGACGCTCGATCAGATGTTGCATACACTGTTCGGTTCGAACACCGAGGGTGGGGGCACTCAACAATCAGATGGTGGACTTGTGGGCGGGCCGAGTTCAGGCGATTTGTCCGCCAGAGACACCAAGTAGCTTTGGAAGAACATGGTGGGGCTCAGGAGGACCTGATGACACCGTGAAGACTCGGAGCGGACTGCTACATGTTTCTGAGCCAAAGAGGACAGTGTTTAGCAAAAGCAATAGAATACAAGAATATAGTTGGTTCGTATGCCGTCCAATGGCATATTGTATCGTTTCGCTGTTGGAATGATGGCAAGCCGACACGTAGGAGCGTCGTGGCGGTTGGCTGCGGTTGGCTGCGCATTGATACGCTGGCATGGAGATGCACAGCATTTGGCATGGAGACGTGACTCAGCTGGTCTGGTTCATTGTTCTACCTCATCTGTTTGTCTATGTATCGTACATTGTTCTCGAGGTATAAAAGGCCTCGGTTTTCTTGAATAAATTATTGGATCGTACCTCCCTTTTCCCCCCTTGGATGTGATATTCTTACAGGTTATTGGCCCCCGACGCTTACTCTGTGGATTTGACCTCGCTCTTGTTACGAACCGAACCCCGAACCGATCGCGCCTACCCGAAAGCGTGTGTCCCGAACCCGAACCCGATCGTGCCTATCCGAAAGCACGTGTACCGAACCCGAAAGCCTGTTCGCTGAGCAGCACCGAAAGTCTGTTCGCTGAGCAGCACCGAACCCCGAAAGTCTGTTCGCCGAGCAGCACCGAACCCCGAACCCCGACCCGACCGATTGACGCCCGACTTCTACGATGACGGAGGCGAAGGGCATGACGAAGTTGACGAACGAGAACTACGAGATATGGAGGATTTTGATGGAAGCTGTGTTTGTTCGGAAGAATATTCACGACATTGCTGTTGGAATTACGCCCCGACCGTTGACCGGACCGAATTCGAAGGCCGTTCGCGACTGGGATAGGCAGAGTGCCGAGGCCCGTGCGGAGATGGTTCTTTCTGTTGAAGTTGGTCAGCTGGCGCATATGACCGCTGCGACTGCATATGAAGTGTGGGAGGAACTTGAGAAAGTTCACCGCTCCCGAGGATTTGCGACAAAGATGGCATTGCGGCGAGAATTTATGACGATGAAAATGGATACTCAGCAGAAGATGGCTGTTTGGATTGGTGATGTGCGCAATGTTGCGTTCCGGCTGGGAAAGGCTGGCATCACTGTGGACGATGAAGACATAATTCTTGTGCTTACGATGGGACTTCCCGAGACCTACGACACCCTGGTGGTTTCACTCGACTCAACGGAACCCGACAATTTCACCCTCGACTACGTGATTGGCCGACTCTTGAACGAGGAATCACGTAAAACCCCGACCGGCACCCGCGAAGCTGCTTTTGGTGTTTCGCATCATCGCAATCGAACACCGCGACCTCTGTCCGAAGTGACTTGTTTCGATTGTGGCAAGAAAGGCCACTACAAGATTAACTGCACGGAGAAGAAGGAAACCGCTGGTACGGCTAGTGCAGAATTTGATGGAGCTTGGTGAAGAGCTCGGCTTGAGGGGGAGTGTTGGAATGATGGCAAGCCGACACGTAGGAGCGTCGTGGCGGTTGGCTGCGGTTGGCTGCGCATTGATACGCTGGCATGGAGATGCACAGCATTTGGCATGGAGACGTGACTCAGCTGGTCTGGTTCATTGTTCTACCTCATCTGTTTGTCTATGTATCGTACATTGTTCTCGAGGTATAAAAGGCCTCGGTTTTCTTGAATAAATTATTGGATCGTACCTCCCTTTTCCCCCCTTGGATGTGATATTCTTACATTCGCATCGGCGCCGGGCGGAGGACCTATCATTCTTTCACGCCCTTAGTTTTTCAATTGCAGACGCCAGTGCCCATGCTTCCATCCGTGTCAGCCCGGCTCTGCCCTCGACTCCTGCAACGCCCTTTAGCAGGAGCCCCAGCACCGTATTTCTCCGCGCTTCCTCATTCCATCCCGCCATTACACGCAACTCCGCCATGTCCAGGCCCTGCGTGCGGAGGAGATTGCTGTGACCCCTGAGATCGAGGCCATTCACGTTGCTAAGGAATGTCATGAGTTCGTCTTGTTCCGTAGGTTCTTCGTGTGTCGATCGCGCCGGCCCGGAGAGTGGGGTATGCGGTAGTTGAACAGAAGGCGGGAGTGCACTGGTAGAGGCACGCGCAGAAGGACGCTGCTAAATACACAATGAAGAATCTGTGAGGACCCGAACGAGGGCAAAAATGCACCATGGTTCCCGGTAATGTGAACTGTGCTGCTGGGGAGACCATTCCAATCGCCTGTCAGACTGTTAATATTATCATTGACGATGTAAGAGCAGCGGCTGCGCACTGAGGAGTTGGGCGGCTGCGGCCCTGGACCTTGGAAAGAGATGCGCTGGTGTACCTGGAGGACGGGATTAACAAAACTCGGACATTACTTACCTTTTCAAACCCGGTACATCCCCTGTAGACCCGGTACATTCCCTTCAAACCCGGTACATTGCGTGGGGCATGTGCCGGGTTTGTTGAAAGGACGGTACATTTCGCATGCAGTCTGATCGCCGTGATGGTGATCTCCCACGCCCCGCTCAACACTTCAGCAGTCAACAAGTGCCCCGCTAACCTCCGTTTTTATACTGTTGGAGGGATTAACCCTTGGTATTTGTTGAGATTAATGATTGGGTTTGCGATTTTTTTCATGGGACCCCCCATGTTCTTTTGGCACCGCGATAACTCGCACGTGACCTATTTGCCACAAATCTTCGCTGTTCCTGCCGGCGCGCAAAGACACTTGCACACTTCTTTTTGGTTTCTAAATATTCCTAGGATGAATCCAAGGCAATATGATGGTGTCACAGCCCTTAGCCTGCTGTCCCCCACATTGGTATAGGCAAAACAAATCAATTCATCATATTCATCACCGAACCAACACAAACAGACAACGCTACGATACTTTATTAATAAACCTGTCGGTGTGTGCCTAGAAAACCATCAGCTCAGAGGTAGAAATGGAGGAGATACCAAGAAGATCTACCTCATGTACTCTTCGCTTTTTTACGGGCTGCTCTGAAACCTCATCGTCTGCAAGGCGCTTACGTGCCGTTGGAGCGCGGGAGCGCGTCGACGTGACAATATTTGCCTCATTGACCGCTTTTCGAACGCGTCGCGACCTCTGGACGGTTTCGGATCGAGGTTCCACAGGGGTTGAGGGAACCAACCGGCGGCGAATCCAGTGGTGGAGGTAATGAGGGGAGTTGGCTCTCGGATGATTCAGCAGGAACAAAAGACGCGGCAAAGTAGGAAGCGGTAATGGCGTACCAGAGTACCCGTACATCGTCGCGGACTTGTCGAAAGGACAGAAAGGACCTGCAGAAGGCAAACCAGAGCTGGAATTAAGGCTTGAAAAATCACCAGCCGCAAAGCGGAAGACGGTGGGATCCAGTGTGGGATCGTACGACGAGAACTGGCTCAAATATATCACAAAAGCTGACACTCACCTTGCGCTCGCCCCCGAGCCCGACAAAGAAAAACTATTTAAAAATTCCGCAATAGCAGTACCCTCGAGGACTCGAAGTTGGGAGGTTCCACCAGGTAACCTTCAGAGTGAGAATGAACAGCAATTGGGCAAAAACTCACGGAATCATCCCTGATCCTATTAATCTGCTGTCCGCCTCCCTCTGCGACCGAAGTTGCTTGAGTATCTGAAGATTTCCGGGGCGCTGTCGAAATATCTTGTCGGCGCGGGTGCGTTTCAGCCATGGTGCGGTGGGGTGTTTTGACGCGCTTTCGACGCATCGGGGGCGGAGGGTGGTGGGAGAGGATAGGATGCATAAGCGAGGATCGAACTGATCCAACACACGTGCCATCCATTCTGTCGATACACGGTACATTCGAATATGGCAAGTGCTGGGTTCGATCTCAAAGGCGGTACATGCGCGTAAATGTACCGTGTTTCTTTGGAATGTACCGGGTTCAAGAATGTAAGTAACTTCCGAGTTTTGTATATACTCACCTGGAGGATGGGATGACATACAGAATCAGAGCAGATGTAGCTAGATGCAGGTTGGACTCACGGAATAATCCTCGTTGTAACTCGATGCTGGCGCGTACCGGGGTTTCTTGGTTTCCGACGAGGACGACGATGCCTAGTACAGAAATGGTCAACAGCACGATATTTATTTCTCAGGCTCACCTCGTACGCTCTGGGTGTAGCTTGAGTCAGGTAAGCAAAACTCTTCTCATACGTTCTCTTTTGCCCGGGGAGATGCTAATAGACCGTTGAGCAAGGATCTAACGGAACGATACAGAATCAGACCTGATGGGCGGCAGAAAATAGCGCTGGACGGTCCCAGTCAGAACCTGACGCCCGGAGTGGGTAACTGTCTGTCGGATGGAATTTCTGATCGCCCGTCCGGGAAACGAGTGTGTGGGAAGGGGCCCATCCGCTTCCCTGTTGAGCATCAAGGCTGTCGTGCAAAAATGAACACAGACAGGCATACCGTGTGTTCCTTCGGGTTGAAATTGGAGCCCGCGGGAACGACGAACCCACCTCCCTGTCTCTGCCCCGCTACTAGTAAGATCGCTGGATCAACGTTATAATTGAGTGGCTACGCCAATGATGAGCCTCAGGCACGACAGTCAGTCGGTCGCCCTACCTCCGGATCATTTTCCCCCTCGATGGCTATGTTCTGCCCAAGGGCAAAGAATCGAGGTTTGACCTTTCTCTTGAGAGCAACAATCAGACGAATTAGAAGCGCAACTTGAACCCTGAAGCGCACCTTGCTCGTGACGCCGCTCTACAGTGGAGCTCGGCGCCGCTGCCTTTCCATTGCCCGAGCGACCGCTAGTAAGAATCCCTTCCTTCGTATCATCATCCGAATCGATGATCTCAATCACCTCTATCTTGGGTAGAAAATCTGCCTTGAACTCGGGGGCGTAGTCGTAATCTTTCGATACGTCGTCGGCGCGCGCGTAATCATTCGCAAGGGCGCGCGAAATCCCGTGGTCCCCTACCCCGAAGATCTCTGCAAGCTGAGTCATTGTTCGTCCATGCGGGGAGACAATGCGGCATATCGCCCGTCCTTTTCGATTAAGCAAACGTGTGTGATGCCTGTCCATCGTACAATGCAAATAAGTGACTGAACACCGCATCTCATGGTTGAGTACACACCCGAGCTTAACAGGGATAGTCTTTGTGACGGGTACACCCGCCAGGACCTGTGCGGGGGTGGGATTATCGCGCTCGCCGGTGTCGCTTTCGTATCCAGTATCGGAGCTCATCATGGTGTGAGACCAAGGAACGCTGTTTGGACGTGCGTCCAATCATGGATAAAACGTGGCACTGGAAAGTTCCGTGATTTCAACCTCGGTGTGATGGTTGCGCAGCTTTAACCTTTCCTTCATTTTGCTGCTAATGGGGGACTGAGATCTGAGGCCAGTAAAAACGACGGAGATCGTTGAAAAGTCGTTATCTATTAAGCATGTCGTTCTGCGATTGCTCCTTCCCAGCAGGTGCTCTCTCGTCATCAATTTTGCCCACCATGTCAAGTCAATATTCGCGCGGGGGACGATGCCATTTTTTCTGCTTGTTTAATGTTCAATGATGGTCCGACAGCTGGCAGTAGTAACTTGAAATCCGACTCCGAGTCGGAGATGGGACTCCGAAGGAGGAAGCCGGGTTTTCTTGTCGTCTCCGGTCCTCGTAGCAAAGCCGTGTCGTGGATTTTTCTGCTTGTTTAATGTTCAATGATGGTCCGACAGCTGGCAGTAGTAACTTGAAATCCGACTCCGAGTCGGAGATGGGACTCCGAAGGAGGAAGCCGGGTTTTCTTGTCGTCTCCGGTCCTCGTAGCAAAGCCGTGTCGTGGAATGTCCGCCTGAGGATAAGCAGTCGAGGAGCGCGTAGGGCTGTTGGCAACACCAACAGAGAACATGGAAGCAAGAGAGAACGCTGTTCCCATCATTGATGCAATCCGTTGACCTCAAGACATCCAACGAACTGCGTCCCGGCTTAATATTGTGGACCCTCCTCGACATCAGCATGGTGTGTGAGCAGGCGACGCGCCGTGGGGGCCTCGGCCACATCACCGAGTGCCTGTGGCTCGTCCTACTCTTCCAGGGCTTCTACGTGACAGATTCACTTTGCTACGAGGCATGTGTCCAGATGCGACGCATCCACTCGATTCCACTCATTCAAAGTCTTTCAGTCGGCGATATTCACTATGATGGACATAACGACGGATGGCTTTGGATTCATGCTGTCTTTCGGCTGCCTTGCATGGGCTCCCTTCACCTATTCGCTACTTCGTCTTCACCCCGTCGAGCTCGGCCCCGTTTGGACCGCCGTCATTATTTTTGCGAACTTTGCAGGGTACTATGTTTTTAGAACTGCTAATGGAGAGAAGAACGACTTTAGGAATGGGAAGAACCCAAAGAGTTCGCCGTTTCTCCGGTGTCCGTACATTCTGAAAATTAACCTAGCTCCCACAGAGCTGCACTTTTTCACCACGGAGTCCGGCGCGAAGCTGATCACATCCGGATGATGGGGAAGATGCCGAGACCCAAATTACTTGTGAGATGCATTTTCCTTTCCCTCGTATGGTTGTTCTCATCTATGACTTTACAGAGGCGATCTGGTAATGGCCCTGGCTTTTGGTTCTTGCCGACGGGGTTCAGCACTCCGATCACATAGTGGTACAGATTTAAGGGATTTGGCCAAGGTGCTTAAATCTACGGTTCGGGACGAACTGTGTGATGCCGACAGTTGGGACCAACTGTATATTTGTGCACACTGGGATGAACTGTTGAATCGACACAGTTCATGCGCGGGCCCCGGTGTATAATTGAGACAGTTGAGAAATCCCTTCAAGTGTAGTTCTAGGACACTGGACTCAAACTGTGGTTTGCGGACAGCTGAGTACCGTGCAACTAAATACCTCGCGCTGATAGTTGCTTGAACACCTCCGACATACCCGATTCACATTTCAACCGTGTCATTCGTAGAATCAACATACCCGGTATCCCCGAGCCACTTTGAACAGCGTGGAAATCGATGGTGCTTACTCGACACCCAAAGCATCCCATTTTGCAACTCCTTTCTTTGCAATCTGGATGATTTTGCCCATGTAGAACCCGCATACCACCCATGGAAAAGAAAATGTGCCTTTTGTTACTACTAGGTAGTAGGTGTCGGGTAACCAACTGCCGAATTTACACCCCTCTTGGTGGATGTATAATTACAACAGTTGGACGGAACTGTGCGGAAGGAACAGTTGGGCCCAAGTGTTTACCAGGGACATTTGAACCGAACTGTTCAAAATGAACAGTCGGTCTGGGCTGTTCAAATCATACAGTTCCGCGCACATCCAGGTGCTTTATTCCAACAGTTGATAGCTTTGCTTCCATTATGGTCAAAGAGCCACGGGCAATTATATGGATTGAACTCATACAAGCACTAGCTTTACTTTGTAGCCGTCGCTTGTGTATCATTCGTTCGAGTGACATTTATCATGTATTCTCAGAACAAAACAGTAGCAGCGCTATGAGCTGTTAATTTTTTCTGAACCTTAAATCCATGCTAAATCTGCCCTAAATCTCCTACATAGTCACCCATTAGTCGTTACATAGTTGGTGCAGATTTAAGCGCCTCACGAGATGTCGGAAATACACAGTTTGTTGCCACAGCTCAGATTGAACACTGCGTGAAGTGTGCAATTTATACGGTTTATAGGGGTGGTAGCATCAACCGCCCCGGCTTTTGGATCCATTTGACCGCCTCCCGCGGAGACTGGCAGTTTCTTTTCCCCTTGCTACGCAGTCCCGATGCTATTGCTTTAGGTTTTCGTCCAAGACGGAGTCTCATATTCGGCACAGTCCAAGCATCTGTACCGATAAGGCATAGATTTTCAACCAAAGAGGTACCACATAGCACAAAATCAGTGTGCCGAGGCCTGTCTTGCATTCGAGGGACGCTGATTTCAACGCCGCCGACTTCCCTGCTATCCCCTCCACATAGACTCCCCACGACAGGGAGATTGGTATTTTCTTCGTACTACGCAGTACTAGTCAATCGCCGGTGCGAATCGGGGTTCAACCATGGTAACGAGTTGGTATTCTTTCTCTGGAGGCACACTCTCATTATTCACTCACCACGCGACTGTTCCAAGTAAGGAGCCAGCTATGTACCGTGTACACTTTGGCTTAGTGTCTAATAATTGCAGTTCCTCACAGCTGTTCAAATCGAACAGTTCAATCCGCCATTTCCTATTTGGGAACTGCTTAAATCTAACACCTCGCTTCCTTAAATTTCCCCCAACTAAGACCTACTTATTTCTACGTCATATATTTTTCGGTCCTGCTGATTCACACTCCGGAAAAAGGCAAATTTTGGGGTCCCTGAAGATGTATCTTAGACATTTAGTATCGGTAACAGTATTCCTGGTACCGACCTAGGGACCAGGTCTACCGAAAAAAATTCCCATTTGATCAGATCCGAGACATGCCGTCGGTGATGTCCGAGCATAGCCACACACCCCGCTGTCCAAAACCTGAAAATACAATTTGCCTCGATCATGACGGCGTGTTCTCTGGTTACCGTCCACAGCCACACATCCGGGCCTCCAAAACGTCAAAACCAATTCCCCTCGATCATGACGGTGTCCTGCACATTATATCTGTGCAGCGTAAACTCAACAACTGTTTAGAATGTTGCCTTGATAATGCCTCGATGACAACTCAATTGTCCTGAAAGCAATGCAGAGAGTCATCCTTGAATCATCCTGCCCCTCCAGGCTGAGGCTCAATTCCCCCGGCTTGTACATATCAAACCTGTTGTCGAATCAGGGTCAAACTCACCGGAATAATGTTTCCTTGATATTGTTATGCCGGAGTGGTTGAGCGGCGTACGACTGGGTGGAATTGTAATCAATTGATTTTGTAAACGAGTCAAATATGACTGGATACTGGGGACTAGCAACGAGGCATTGGTCGGTCAGGAGGTACCAGGGGTGCCCGGAGGGCGTTATGAATCAGTAGCACGAAAACTGTACCTGAAATGCAGAGTTTCTGGCCGCCTGAAGAGGTTTCTGACATGATTAGTTTTGGAATCAGTATCTGGTGATCCGAAACTTACCGTTTCGAGTGCCATTTCCGTTCTCCAGAAACTGCTCCTGAAACTCAAAGTTTCAGAAGCAGTTTATTGTCCACCAAAGACAATAGTTTCAATCACAGTTTCGGATGTTGCCGAAACTATTGTTTTCAGTGCGGCGGGCCGGCCGGGCCGGCCGGTTTCAGGAGTCCGAAAAACAATAGTTTCGGTAACAGCCGAAATTGTGACCGATACTATTGTCCTCAGTGGACAATAAACTGCTCCTGAAACTCAAAGTTTCAGGAGCAGTTTCTTGAGAACGGAAATGGCGCTCGAAACGGTAAGTTTCGGATCACCAGATACTGATTCCAAAACTAATCATTTCAGAAACTTCTTCAGGCGGCCAGAAACTCTGCATTTCAGGTACAGTTTTCGTGCTACTAATACTGTTACCGATACTAAACGTTTAAGATACATCTTCAGGGACCCCAAAATTTGACTTTTTCCGGAGTGTCATAGACAGCGTCGCGATGACGAGGCTTGCGAGAAGAAGTAAGCCAGCTTCCTTTACTATTAGGCCCTCTCTCCCCGTTTGTTTTATGTTAACGGGGTTATTCTAGGTACGGGAATGACTGGAAGAAGTACATGAAGCTCGTGCCATAGCGTATCATCCCGTATGTGTATTGATTGTCGGGATCCGTGTGGGCTGCAATTGGAGTCGTAACACAACCACTTTCTGGCCAACCAGCAATGGAATCAATTTTTTCTGAGATTGTCCAACTACATATATTTCAACCTCTCCTCTCCTCATTTCGTCGTGTTGAGTTACCTGCTCCTTCCCAGCAACAAGGCCAGCATCCACATCTTACCGGTCGAATCTGTAGATACACTTCAATCTATCAACTCCAAGGCTAAAGCCTGTAGCCTACGTGCGCTCGATATGCATGTTCAACCGTAACGCTTGTTCTCCGTACGCGGAAGCTCTTTTTCATCCGTGCGTATCGAGTCAATCACGACGTACTTGAAGGCAAATTTCGATTTTTCCGACATTCGAATTCGGCTTGGGTCAAGTGTGCCGTCAAAAAAACAAGTCCTCTTTGTGTCCGCAGTCATCTCGCCTATGCACCCTGAATTTCCCGACAAGTTCAACAAGCCCTGTAACGGTCGGTCCGAAGGGTCGGAACTACTAAAAAAAGTAACCGTTATTCTATTACGCAGACACGCTTGTTCGAGTCAAGCTTGGGCCATTCCACAGACATACATACGCTTTTTCTCCTCCGCGTCAGCGTACACTACCGACAGTGTTCACCTATTTCTGCCGACGCTGTTCCACTATCTTTCGGATGAAATAGAATTGCTGACTCCCATTTCTTTTGAACAGGAGTAAGTTCGGCTCGAGCGGACATAAGGTGACATTCTTTTTCCAGACGATCTCCTCCCCGGGAGAGGTAGATTGCCCCTCAACTTAATCCCGACGTGCTTGAACCCAGCTTTATTCAAAAATTACGGGGAACGGGTCAAGTACTAGTACTGATCTAAAAATGAAGTCTCTCGTTGCCACAGTCTTGTCGACTGCCCACCACGTACCCTGTAGGATGAAAAGCCCAGGAACGGCGGGTCCAGTGAGCTGTGAGTAACTACAAAATGAATAATTGTTACGTAGACGCTTGTTCGAGTCAAGCGCCGGCCGTGCAGGATAAATGCGGAGTTTCATTTTCGCCTACTTCTGTCAACGGTGTTCAAATCCTCGGTTTAGAACGAATGTCGCACGGATAAGACTGTGGATAAATTTCAAGGTCGTACTCGTTGACACCAAAAGGGTTTCGAGGCACAAAGGTCGGCGCTTTTGCACGCCCTTCCCAGCCTATTCGGATTGGAGCCATGTGAGGACCTCTTATTCGAGGACTGATTTGTTCTAGTCTCCCGTAGTCAGACTCCACAAAGTTTTATGATAGTCGATAAAACTTTGATAGATTTGTTCATGTTGTCAGTCTACATAGACTCAAGACAAGCATTCATTGCACCAATTATCACAGGGAAATTTCATACATGCATACAGTAGTTAATTCGATGGGGCGATTACTGCGACGCCGCCTTTGCACACTCGGCCAGTTCATTCGCGTACTCGTCCAAAGTGGTGATCGTGGGCATAGCGGAAATATACGCCCCCTTGCGGTAGGAATCCACTGAAGAGATTTGTTTCCCAATAAGCGCTATTGAATCAGCCGCCAAAATGAAACACTCACCGGCCTTCTCGAGATCATTCCACTTTTTGAGGACGGTGTCAGTAGAGGCCGTGGAATACGCGGCAGCGAGTGAGACAATGTCCTTGTCAGCGGTATTCTGGATTGCCAGAAGTTCGCGTCTGATCGCGTTCCACGCGGCTGGATACGAACGTACAGGTTAGAAAGTTCCACGGATGGCGGCGGAGTTTATCTACCAATAACAGCCGCTATTGCGTCGTGAACACGCTGGACCAATGGGCCAGCGGCCTCTATGTCCAGCTGCGGACACCAACATATGAGTTCATCGCGATTCATCCCGCGGCCTAGGAAACTGCACCTTGGCGTTGGAGAGCTGGGCGACAATGGCCATTTCATCTTGAAGCTGCTGGGTCTCGCATTTGAGCTGTTTCTGCAGGGCGTCAACCGACGCTGACAGGGCTTTCACTTTCTCGCCGTATTCAGCCTGCAGTGTGGACGCGATGCTGAGGAGGCGTATCACGGAATACAAGTCGAACGCACCTTGATCGCGTCTGTGATTTCACCTGCAACGTGGCCCGCGGCCTCTGCGACGGGCTTGACCTCGGGCTGGGTCTTTTCCTGTCTCTTCCGATTAGTTCCACAATGTATTGGATATTGTGAACGCACCAACGCAGCTGTGGTGAGCGCAGTGCCGAATTCGGCGCTGGTCAACGGGTCAGTACGCCAGCGGATAGCCCAGTCGCGTAATACGTACATCCAACCAAACGCAGAAGCGGTCCAAAAAATGTTTTCGTCTACGAATGGGTGTCAGGCCCTTCGATGCCAAACGCCGAGCGGAACTTCGAACCTTGGGTAAGCTGTCGAGCGCCGGGTAAGCAGCGATCAATGTCTGAGGGTTCGCGAGCCCCTACCTTTAATCCGGCGTCCGCAAGCGCCCGTATATCCTGCTTGATCTGCAGTTGCAGGCGCTCAACATCGCCCTGCACGTTGTCGATCTGCTCCGTCACCAAGTTCATATGCGCCTCGAGCGTGAGCGCGTCTTGGTTGCAGGCCTCAACGAAGCTGTAAGATATGGGTTGTTAGCTAGCTCACAAGCCCGAGGTGAAGGGGCACTCACGTGGCCAAGGCGGAAGCCACTTTGTCTGCGATCGGTACGAGTTCATCGATCTTCGAGACCATGATCCCGACACCGTCCTCAAGTTCCCCTATGAGCGTTGCAGCTTGAGGGTCCGCAGCTTTGCAAGCTGCGATTTGGGCCATGGTATCGAATATGACCTCTTGGATAATAAATGTCGTTTAATAACAACACAACGATGGATTATGGAGAGGTGGCTCACTGTAGTACGAGGCCTCCGGATTTCCACCACCGCTAGCTTGATCTGAGTAGTCGTAGATGCTGTCGGCAAAGGACACGATGTCCTTATAGGTGCCGTTCTGGAAGGCCGTGCAGTGACCTTGAATCTACGGGACTGAGGCTGAGCGCGCTTGTTACAAAACAAACAGCTTCGCACTCACCACGATATGGTCGGCGATGAGAGGGTCGAGGAGTGTCTTGTACTGGTGGAAAGATGAAATCTCTCGCAAACACGGAGAACAAGTAGTGCCACACTGACCTTGTTGTACGTCCCGATGGTGATCCCCGTACGAGTGCGATAGTCGTGTGCATTGGTGGCAAGCAACATTCCTATGCACCCATGAGTGATCGTGGAAGTCGACAATGAACGAATGCTGGCACTTACCGGTCCATAGGTATTTGAGAAGATTGAAGACGTCCGGAGTGTGCAAAACATAGTCACCCTGGTTATCAACAAGTCCATTGGGGGCAAGGTCGGGTGTGGGGAAGGACATGATATTGAATGAAAATGAGATGGATAAATCGGTTGAGAGTGCAAGGTTAACGAGTGGCGAACGCTGCCCAGAAAACAGCTTTCGGCGGGGCTTATGTACAAGTGACTGGGCGTATTATTGTCACGGAGAGCACCGAGTCCCAGTTTCTGGGAGCATGGACTTTGGACCGACTTTCTGCTGAGTTGGTGCGGATATAGATAAACGGCCATGTTGCCAGTTCGGTTTAGCTTCAGAAGCACCCACAAGGTCCGCGCAAGACTTCTCGTCCACCGAGAAGCGGCTCCATGGAAAGAACCAATTAACGAGACGAATGACGTTGACGAGTTGAGGGAATCGACTGCCCGACGTTAGATCGAAGAGCAGGTGGGTGTTAATGGAGTTCGCCGCCAGATTCTTGGGCAACCGGAGAAGGTGCATAGGATGCTATGCCCTTGAAACCAACCGGCGGAGTTGATCCTGCGATTCAGAAGCTGCGACCCACATTGCCCACAAGAAGCTCCGGCTGCCAGTGGTGCCCGTGCGAAGCGAACACAAGGATTACGAGTGTCTTGGAAGTGTTAGTCTGGTGAGACGAGGAGTACAACGCCCGCAGTGGGGCAGTCGGAGGCAAGAAGAGGTTCCAGAAGATAACAGAAGGACAGAAGGAAGGTCACGACGAATCGTGACTGGTGACGCCGGGCAAAGCCGGGATGGCATGTGACTCTCGTGACTCAATTCACTCGGCTTGGCTTGGACCCAGCTTGCACTTCGACGACGGTAAAGGCGAGTGTCGTCTATCCAGATTCCAAACATCCCAGCAAAGATTCACGACCGAGGTAGCAACTGCCAGCCCGGCAGGGTCTCGAACTCGTCACTTAACTTTCGACAAACTTTCGACGGCACAATTGCGGCCTTGATTGCGGCCCAACTTCAAGGGCAGTATGGGCAGACACATGAAATTTTGAACCAGTGATACATGATCAGACATCTTTTCCCCTTTGTGCCCGCTTCGCACAACGTAGCAAGTGCTCCTCCGACGTCAATCTCGATTCCTCCCCGGCACCACTAACACCGGTCTTTCTCAGCCACCGCGGCGGCGGCGCGAAGCTGCAACGTGCAGGCGAATAGGCAAATGGAACCTCCCGAGTCCCTGCGAGTGACAGTCTGATCCAGTTCAAGTGACTAGGTTTTCGCACTCTTTGCCCAAGTTGAACCGCCGACGAGAAGTCTTATTTCGTTCCTCGGAGCTTGACGTCGTACGTTCTATGGAGAGTTTTTACATGCCACCTAACTGATTCTAAAGCGAACATGTGCGGCCTCCTTAACACCTCTCTCAGACTGCTCCGTCCATTCACCTCCTTGGTTCTCTTCTGGCATGGATCCACTTTTCAACCGACGAGAAGACTTCGTCGTAGACTAGGAGGCGAGCACAAGACACTTCTGAAGCTAACTTGAACTTGCAAGATAGTGGCTTATCTATCACCGCATATCCCAGTTCAACCGAAAGTCTGATCCAAAGTGCTTGCTCCTCGCCTCCCATCTCAGTGCAGCTTGAACCGTCACCCAACCCTTCGTGTTGTTTGTGACATTAATATCTAGTCACGTCCGTGAGTACTCCGCAAGGTATATAAACCTGTCAAGAGCTGCGTCCTCGGCAGTGTTCAGCCCTCGTGAATCTTCCACTCCTCCATATTCTCCTCATTCCCGTCCCATACTATGTCCACCCCCACTAACACAGCCGACCCCGACGGTGGCCCCAAAGGCGTCCTCACCGCCGACGAGCAATACGCGTTGAGGACCCGCAACATGTTCAATCTCCTCAAGTATCTCTGGACTGGTGTGTTTGCCAATTTTAAATTTGTGTCGGTGGCGATCGCTAATTGTAGTGCAGGAGCCCTAGTTGGGGCTGACGCGGCGGCTTATCGAGTTCGTACTGGAATCTCCCTTGATCATTACAACAAGGTCAGTTGGACGCATCCTTTGGCGACATATCTAACACGCCTTTCGCAGTACAAGACGCAACTTGACCCCTTGGTCAAGACGTATTCGACGGCAAGTCCAACACTTGGTCTTCTTGCGTCGCGCTGACGTCGCGTAGATTAAAGGGCACTGTACAACCTTCAAGGACGTCACCTACAAGGACATCGTTGGGATCGCAGACGCAGTGTACGACTACGCAGATCAGGCCAGCGGTGGCGGCGATCTGTCGGCCTCGTATTACAGTAAGCCTCCTGCCGTGGTTGCATTTATTTCTCAACCAAAACTGTTATCCAAGAGGTTATATTCGATACCATACACAATATCGCGGCGTGCACAGATGCCGCCCAACGTGCACAGTTGAAAACGGACCTCGGCACCGGTTTAGACAGCATGATCGCGAAGATCACTGAACTCAAAGGGCAGGCGGATGCGGTGACCACGAAATTGACCCAGTGAGTGATGCGACCTTATATGAAGCCCAACTGAGGCGAACATATCCCAGATTCGAAACAGACAGCAAAAATGACCAAGCCGCCCTTGGGACCTCGGTCACAGCCGTCAACAGCGCACTCACCGGCGTCGGCGGCGCCATTGAAACTTTGCAGAATCAGATCAAGAAGGACCAGCAGGACCTCGAGGACGACCAGGACGAGGTGGGTCAATCTCATCCGCCATGCACCATTCCTAACCGCATACATTTATAGCTTGCACACGGTCTGTTTCTGAGGCTAGGCAGTCCGAGATGGTAGGCTGACGCTCTTGTAGATAAACTCATGATGGAGACATCTGCAGCATACGCTTGGTGGTATGTATTATTCTACGAGCCTGTCAAGTCATACTCATGTGGGTTCAGTGGTCCTATCGGCGCCATCGCCGCCGCAGTCGTGCTCGCACGTCAATTATTGTTTGTCCCTGCATGCAAACTGATCTGCGTGTATAGGGTGTATACGGAGTCGATAAGGCCAACATGGAGGCCGCCATATCGTCTCTCAACGATACGCTGAAGACCGAGAGACAGGAACTTCAAGACGATAAAGCGATTCTGGCCGAGCTCGGAAACGTCAAGGTTCGTGTTTGCGCTGGTGGATATTATGTCCACCCGTCTTACTCCGTTCGCAGTTGGACCTAAAGTATATGGTCGACCTCATTGGGCCGGCGATTGCCGCCATCGAGAGCATGATGGGTATGTAAATTGCTATCCTCTTTGGAACTTACTGATGCATGGCTTTTTAGGCGAGTGGGACGCGGTGGCCCACGACCTCGATGCGATCAAGAAGCTCGTTGACACAGACATCCGCCGTGCTGTTGCCTTGTTCAGCAATACCGCCATAAACTCGTGCATAAACAAGTGGTTGACACTCCGCAATGTCGGTGAGTTGTTCTTGTGTGCATGCGTGATGAGTGCTGCCGCTCATTTGTATGTTTCCCAGTGGACAATTATCGTCAAAACGCGTACGTTTCGGACATGCCCAAAGTGACCACCCTGGATGAATATCTGAAGGACGTTGCCGCCGCGAAAGCGGCGCAGCCAAAGTAACTGATGTGTGCTTACAAAATGTCGTGTATATCAACGTCGGGTCCATCCAAATGAATTTGTTTCCGAGTCGTGATTTCATCCTTCATCTTGAACACATTCAAATGCGGTCGTGGCGGTCAATGAGTTTAGGCCAGTAAAAAACATCTATATATATCCCACAGGTGCGCTTCAAGTTGCGGGCGAAATGAATGGGACACCAGTGCGGCTACGTTGACTGTCTGAAGTAGACGTTGAACCCAAGGCGAATGGCAGAAAGTTGCCCCACGTTCCGGGACAATTCCGGAAAACCTTTTTCTAACAACCATGCGCTGGTTGCCACAAACTTTCGCTTTGACCAGGACTTACTGCAACGCAATCGCCCACCACACTGAGACCGGTTCTGCATCACACGTAGCCTGAGGATGGCACCGGTGCGAATGTAGTGAATTCTTGTCGGCAGCAACTCCCTGAAACCTTGAAAGCATGCGAACGGTGAGTCCAAAGTCTCATGTGCGCAATTCAGGCTACACCACTTCTATCTGGGCTCATCAATACAGCCGCCGAGGTTTCCCGGGCCGTGAGAGCGATTTTACTTGACGGTCGCGCTCGCCACGTGATTGATGTTGGGCGGGCGCATCACTAAGGATTGATGCGCCATCAATCTCCAACAAAAGTGTTTCAACTTGCGCAAAGTGTTTCAACAACCGTTTACCGTTCAATTGTGCTTTTTTGCAGGGCGGGAAATCTGGATGGTTATTCACGCAGGGGGGCATAAACGTGTAGCCTTATTTTTAGCCATGGGACAGACATTCAAGTCGTCATAACAGGAGATTTTCGTTCGACTGATTTTTTGTACATCCACATGATACTACGAGGTATGCTACGTAGCCCGTCTCCGCGCAAATGACATGACACAATTAAATTGGAAAAGCGATGGTGATGAAGGGATCAAAACGACTCCAGTGATAGCGACGGAGTATGCTCTTGCGAGCTAGATTAGTGAAATTTCTCTACAATTGGTTCCACAACTAACCAGGAGCAAGTCGACGGCATCTCCTCAGTTCGTGACAAACTCGCACTCGAGTCCGGGCCTGCCGAACGGGTAGAGACAGCAGCTGGGCTTTTTCGTGTCGCCGCACTCCTCCTTGAAACCGTCGTAGTCCAGCGGGGCGCCGTTGCGCAGGTCTCTGCAACCCACGCCGTAGTACACATCGTTTGACCCACGGATAATGTCCCTGCAGCATTGCGCTCCAGGGTGATTGTTGACCGGGCAAGGCGTGTAGGGAGTGAGCTCCTTGAGCTTCGAGGGTGCAGTCGCGAGAGCAACACTGGCGATGGCGAAGAGGATAGCAGTCATCATGGACGGAGCACGCATTTTGGGTCCTTAGTTCACCGTCTTCGGTCCAGCTTTCTTTTCTACCTATTCCGACGTGGCCACGCTTCCACGCGGCGGTAATAGGACGAGGACGACATCCACGTAACGCACCAGTTCGAGTACTTTTTCGCGGGCTCGATCTACTTACCGCCACTCCGCGTGTTGGGGGCTTCAATTGGCAAATTGGTTGATTAAGGCTTGGACCAAGCTAGCAGTCGATTGGGTGTAGAAGGCCTGCACCCACTATACCAGTACTGCTCCCGGACTGGAAACATGCCTGGCTATCGGGCAAGACTAGCCACGGCAAAGGTCAGTTTAGCGTCGGACACGTCCCCCTCTGAGACCGCAGAACTTCTGATTGGTTCGAAGGGCTCTACTGTACTCACCAAGCGAACGTAAGTTAGGCTCTTAACTCGGCGCGGGCCCAGTTTATCTTCGTCTTCCAGCCCTAGATTGGCTAAAGCGGCCTATTTTGATGCATCGTTAGCCTCCGAAGCCCTTCAAACGTAACAAGGGCACTTGTAGGCGTACTACACACCAGTCTCCGGCGGGGTGCAAATGGCCAAGAAGAGAACCAGGTTACTGCGACGGTGGAGGCAACATCGCCCGAGGTTCGATTACGACGAAGGAGCGTCCTTGGGTGTAAACCCCGATGCCAACCTAGATGCGTCGACGCATGAGCGTTTAAAAATGATAAACAGGCCTCACGACGCGGCATTAATCCTCGGCTGGGAGCAGATCGATAGGAATACGTACGATAAGTATCCTGAGTCTTATCCGTATGCGGGGTGGACGTCCGGACGCAGAGCGGATAGTATCTGTTGTTCAAGGTTGCTCCGGAAACGAACCTGGTGAGCACTTGACTTGAGCATCCATGTAAGCCGGGCTATCGACAAGCTGTTTTCATTGACAGCCTGAATACATCTTACACGAATGTCCATGTACTTCTCTGCATGGGCATCCATGTCACCTCCTTGTTTAGGACCAAGTTGGGTTGGATCTGGGACCATCTAAGTCCCTGGAGTACTGATCAAAACTCCCCTGCTCCCCAGATTTCCAGATGGTAATGGAGCCTTACCTTCGGCAGCTAAGTAGAGCTAGAACAGGCCAATGGACGACCAAGCTTGACCCAGATAGAGCTGTAGCAGGAATTATTGCGGCGCGCACAGAATTGGAAGGCTCGTTTGGCCGCAGGAATTGGGAAGGATGAAGGTGGAATGAAGGCAAGATGAAGGAGGCTCGGATTGATCGATGCCGTCAATCATCTTGGTCACGTCACGGCCCGTTTTCTCCACCACTACGCCATCCATGGCATGATGCATCCCTTCCTTTAGGGGCTGCTCTCTTCTGGCCCGTAGGGCATGATAGTACATCTACGAATTGCGGGAGGCTACCGCCGGGGCTAGTGCGGAAAGTGCGAAGGAATCGGCAAGATCTCATGCGCAAGTTGCCCCGCGACGCGGTGTGCATAATTCGCCCGAGCCTAAACTTGTTTGCAGTTGGGGTTAAAGGGTAGTATGCTTGCCCGATCCTTGCCCGCTGGGCGTCCTATGACCGCCCGACTTTTCTCGTCGAAACGTCACCACGTACTCTGTGGGCTTATCGTACGACCGCAACGACAGCAGGTATGTGAACTGCTTCGCTCGAATGTACAACGTCTAGAACTCTACTCGACCCAGAATCCTCAAATACCGACTCCACGCTCGGCTAGTGTGTCCGACCTCAGACCTCCCACTGTCGGAATGACATCCACCCCCAGTGTGCCCGATCTTGGACCGCACCATCTTGTTGTCGATGGCGTTTACATTTTCAACGAATTTTCAGCTCTGCTGGCATACATCTGGACCGGTGTGGACCTCAAGACCGACCACGATACGTACTTGGGGAACCAGTCCTATCTTTACGACCAGGCGAGTATTTCATGCTTACTCGCGGCGACCACTAATTTGTATCTGCAGTTTGAATTAGCGTATGCTCTTGACCCTCTGCTGAGTGCTTATGGCGATGTGAGTTAACTTGCATTCAACAATTCGTTATGGCCGCTGTAACACGATCTAGATCAAAACCCACTGCACCGTTTTCCGTGTAAGCATCACTCATTTTCTGTGAGCGCAGCTGCCTTAAGCTAGGCCATAGGACGGGCCGCTCCAGACTATTGGCGATCTCAATGACAACATCTCGGCCTATGCTGACAAGGTGGGGTGGTTTGGCACAGGATTGTATGGTACGCCTTTTTTCGTCGCCCACGCCCACGCCTAGTATGAGTGCGTACTCACGATCCGCGCAGCTGGGATATTGGCAAACATCCGGCTGCTCGCAGCCGAAAGAGCTAAAGACCCCAATTCCGCTCTCGCGAAATCTCTCCAAACGACTATCACGACCGACGTCAACGATCTCGTCAACAGCATCACGCCAATTAAAAATTCCACAGACGGTATCATCACATTGCTGAACGCGTTCGAGACCCAATGCGGAACCGATGCAATGGCATTGCAGAAGTTCCATGAGGCTGCCGTGAGAGTGCCGACCGGGCCCCGCGGAAATTGGACCATGGAGGAGGTATGTGGTCTTTATAATGCAAGTTGGTGGACTCATATGTGTAATTTCCAGACCATGGCCGAGTATCGAGCCAGACTCACCGTCTTTGGTCACATCCAGGTATACCGCACTTCAAATGTGATTGAAAGTGTTTATAGCGTCAGTTTCAGATAGACGTCGATGGCATGGTTGACAAAATCCAAGCCGCCGTAAACGCAATCCAAGTCCTCATAGGTGAGCAGGGCCTCATAAGTCAGCACATCGTGTGTTCTTCGCCCCGATTTTTGGTTGATGTGACTGCAGGGGCTTTGGACGCACTGTCCCACGATCTCGGCGCCTTCCAGCATTACGTGGACCATGACGTGCGCACGTTGGCCAACGCGTTCCCAGCACTTGTTGAGAATAATCTGTCTCACCGGTGGTCCGAAATCAAATCTTTCGGTGAGTTGTTCTTGTTATACGCGTCGCCAATGTACCGACCGCTCGAAGCCAACGCATTCAAGGCATCTATCGGGCGCCCGCTGTGATGGTTGATCTGTGAATGAATGTAAATTGGCGTGGTGTCTGTAATGTCGAAGGCGATTGGGAATAAGTGACGCTTCTAAAGATGTTCTGTTTGACATTCATTGAAATTCATTTTACATATTCATGGCATCCAACCGGCGCCCGCTTGAACTGGAAGTGAAAGTAAATCGGCTTGTAGGGTGAGTGTGATAACATGTTCTGTTCGAAACCGTTGGGCTGTAATGATTTTGTTGACGGTCACATTCAGTACGGAAATCTACCAGTGCAATTAAATCTCGCGCCCAGGGACTCGCAGCCATCTGCTCTGCCTCGATTCAGTGGAAGTGAACCAGGACATTGTGGCAAGTCGCCGATCGTGTCCACAAACATGCCCAGCGCGTTATGTGATTCTGACTGCACGTACTTGGGTGGGCAAAAGACTTTATATGCAAGGCTCTGTAGCGCCGGCAACGGATCCGCTATCCGTGCACGTCCACTGAAGGCCAGATGTCTGCGGATCTACTCGTTCGACTCGGGCCAGAGCCATCATACACGAGTCGCACGATTTTTTTGATAGTTGCCCTAATACTTGGTCAAGTTTTCGAGACTCGCATATGGCTTACTCGTATCTAGGATATCTACCCGCCGGGTGCGCCGGATGTCGTCGCGATATTGCCTGCCGAGAGGCGCCTCCCGCGGATAGACAGGATTCGGGCCCCGGGCCGCTGGGCGCCATCAGCCGCTTTACAAGAATAATAATGAGTCCCCTTTTGCCGCAGTCGTGTTGAATATCCGTGTATCGAAACTGTACAAGCCTGTAAGTAGGATGACAAGCTCAGTAACGGCCGGTCCAGTGAGCTGTGAGTCACTACAAAATAAATAATTGTTACGCAGACACACTTGTTCGAGCCAACTTGAAGTGCGGGCCAGGGCCATTCGAGATGTTGGCGGAGTTTTTTTTACGTGTACTACTAAATTCGCGGTGCCCAATGATTGTTTGGTTGAATCAGAATTCGCGGTCTGTTGAGCATATGTAAGTTAGTCGGACGGGATTCGGCCCATCGGGTAAGGGACCGATTGATACTCGTCAAGTGGCAGTGCCTTGGCCGGCTCCCTGTTCCCAACCACCACACCGAATTCAGCCGCCGCACCATGGCCGTCCAGAACCCAACGCATGGTACCCCAACCCGCGCCGTACCAATGGAGGTCCTCTTCCTCGGCTTCTGCCGTACCGGCACTGCGTGTGGGTCCAATTCCATCCACCCATTCAAGCCGCCGTTCACACGACGTATGTAGCAATGCGCGCTGCGTTGTCCCTCCTCGGATACGGCGATACGCACCACATCGGGCGCGTCATGGCCAACCCGAGTGAAATTGATGATTGGAACGCTGCGATCGACGCAAAGTTCCACGGCAAGGGGGAGCCGTACGGACGGGCGGAGTGGGATCGGTTGCTTGGGGAGTTTAAGGTGCGGTCCGCCTTCTTCATTCTTACCTCCAACTCCCTCTCAAACCCCTGGAAAATTGTGCAGGTCGTGGCAGACGTGCCCGGCATCCTATTCGCCAAAGAACTAGTGCAGGCATACCCGCATGCAAAGGTGATCTTGACGACACGCCCCCCGGATCGTTGGTGGAAGTCATTCAAGAACACACTCCTCGTCATGCTCAGCGGTCCGCGAACACGCATCGCTCGCTGGCTCGACCCGCACGGGTACGGCAAATTCGTCTTATTCGCGCGGCGTACCCTCGAGATCTTCCTCGGCCCTCTCGACACTATCGACGAGGGACACGCGAAAGCGCGGTATGCTGAATACTACGCGGATATCCGCAGCTTCGTTCCGCCCGAGCGGCGTCTGGAGTACGAGATGGGCGAGGGGTGGGGGAGGTTGTGTGAGTTTTTGGGCAAGGAAGTCCCTGGACCGGAGGTCTCGTTCCCGCATAGGAACGATGCGAAGATGATTCTCGCGGGATCGCGTAGGCAGGTGTGGCGTATTTACCGAAGGGCGGTGGTGAGGATTCTGCTGCCGGTTGGGATTGGTTTGGCGGCTTTGCTTGTAATGCCTGTACGCAGAGCATGACAGGTTTCACCGGTCCATTTTTGAGGCTCGAGCAAGAGAACATCGTAGCTTCAGCCTGAATCCCGGGTCCAGGCGTACACGGCTAGCCCGGGAGACTTCGGAATTTGGTAACTGCGTAACAGTAGGGTTCTTGTATGCGACGACCCACTGGACCGACCGTTACAGGCTTGTTGTCCTGCGAACTTGTCCGGGAATTCAGGGTGCATGTGCGGACAAAGGGGGCTTGTTTTTTGACGGCATTACATGACCCAAGCCGAATCCGAATGTCGGAAAAATGGAAATCTGTCGTGATTGAGTTGATGTGCATGCTAAGGTACGGATGGACAAAAAAGACGAATGGTTTCCGAAGCATGGCCCGGGCTGGAGTCGAACGAGCGACTTCCGCCTAGCGTTGAACATGCATATTCAATATACGCGTGGGCTACAGGCTTTACTCGCTTTGGACATGATTAGATTCAAGTGCATTCGCAGATTCAACGTTCAACCGGTAAGAGGTAAGAGGTATCGCGGCTTGAACTCGGTGTAGAGGGAAGAAAAAGGCATGATCTGCCGCCCGGGCCGCTCTTCGAACCTGAGTTTGCAACTCTGTTTCAACCGAAAAATAGTTGAACACCGTCGGCAGAAATAGGTGAACGCTGCCGGCAGTAGGTTGACACGGAGTCGACAAAAGGTATACACTTTGTCTGGAAAATGGCCCCAGCTGGAGTCGAACAAACGTGTCTGCATACTCAGCATTCCAAGTTCTATCACTACAGTGCCTTGGAGGGATGGGGACGAAACTCGGCAATATTTAAAAAGCAATAATGATTATGCGTGAATTGTGCGTGAACGAGGGTATCGGGAAAGACACATCTAAACAGCACGTGGTGTGGGAAGATTGAGGACAGGAGCTACGCATTGAAACGTCTGAATGAAGGAATGAGGCCGCGTACCTCGACAAGGAACTGAGCACTCACCACGACCGTAACCGGGCCAAATACGCTTGCCATCGCATCCGGGTCCGACGTCAGGGCAAGAGCTCCTTCTTTGAGAAAAGTATCAGAAGGAAAAAAGGACGGCATACTACGTGCCGTTGACGTACGGACGACCACTATAACGGTGTTCGGAGCGGAACTATCCATATTGATCCACTGTGCGGTGAGCGCCGCCGTGGCAGGGTCATAGCTCCATATCGCGCTCTCAATGTCCTCGTCAATACCAGTCGCGGTCGCGAACGTGTTCGTGCCGCCAGCCGCTGGCGCTCCGGGGCTCGTCTGGGAACTCCCGACCAGGTATGCAAAGTTGTTTCATCTAACTGGTTAGTTACTAGGTAATAGGTATGCAGTGAAAACATCGCACTTTGCACTTCCCGCTCCGAAATCGTCAACAGGTTCAAGATTGGTGAAGCCCACTGCTTCGAAAAGACTGCGTTAGTTCATGGTTTGCTGTTGCGGAGTTTCCTCACCAGCGCCCAGGTACGGCGACGGAGAGCCCGTCGGGCTGCTCGTCACAAACAGGTTGAGTTGGGTCTGTGCGTCCGGCAAATAGGAGAAGGAGACTTCAAGTCCCCCTGGATATGAGGAGGTGAGTTCAGACCATATCGGATTGCGGAGTCGTACGCACCCAGCTGAGCCAGTAAGAAGTCACCATACTCGCCAAATATGTTCACGGTGTTGCTCACGAACCCGTAGTCGCTTCCGTCGGTATTTTTCGCCAAGATCTTACATGTTTGCCTACATCGTGGGTGAGCAGAGGTCGGCAGCAAGGGGGAGCAGTGAAGACACACATGGTAGGGCTGGATGATTGCCTCGGCGCGTGAGGCGTACCACGACGTCTAGGAGGAAGGGGTGGCAGCCCGAGCGCCAGGCGCTGCGCATTGGTGCGGGGATTAGGCGCGCGGATGGTGATGTGACTGGATGCATTGGCTATATCCGCCGGGCTTGGGTTGAGGCTCAGCACTCTCGCCGTCGGAGTAGCGTCGGCGCGGGCGAGAGTTGCTACAAGGAACGCCGCTGCGACCGTAGACACGAGATGCATTGGGGGTGATGGAAAGAAAAATACAGCCGGGGTGGGCGTTTATAGATGCAAAGAAACCCCTCTTCTATGTGTCCCCTAGATCAGGAGGAGTTGAAAAGGAGGAACACTCCAACCTAATTTAGACTATTTCGTGAGTCGATCCTAGGCCGCCGAATTGCGGCACGGACGGAGTGCATCTCGGGAGTCGTGAGGGAAGGGCCGCGAGCGCGGCATGTCCACGCACCTCCTCCACCACAAAACATGGGGGGCCTGAGGTGTTTCACAGGAAATTCATGCTCAGGAGAGAGCCCGAAGCGGAGTACGAACATTGCCATGAGGGGGTTTCATCTGATGCTCCTTTCTTTGCGCTTGTTCGCTAATTCATACTAAACCGAGTCATTCCAAACGGATGCTATGAACCGAACCATGCTGATCTTCGAATCTTTAGTGGTCGCGATTATTTGGGCTTGCCAAGAATTCAATGCCGTGGCAGGAAGAGAGATGATCGCAGCGTACCAATTCACTTGAAAATGAGGCAGTCTACGCGAGAGGTGCGCCGAGCAGGGCTTGTGTGAACGACATTGGAGACAGTCGCCGAGTCCCGCGTGAAGAATTTCGGCTGTCGACGGCTGGCTTGAGGGTTGGCCGAGATGGAAGTATCGACCACACACTACGCGGCGATATTGAGATTGCTATAAGAGCGTGCGGAATTTTTAAAAAAAAAGAAATACATCCGTTTTCCGAATGCGGAGACCGGAAGCAGAGCCTGACCTTCCAACAACGGTGGTACATAACGCAATTACGCTGCTGCTTTGAACCGTCGAACCCCGTCGAAAAGGACCAAGCCAGAGCCAACGACGTTCTCCTGCTTGAGTCTGAACGCCATGCCTCGAGCAAAAGAAAAACAGACCGGTGAAACCTAGGCAGTGTCATGCTCTGCGTAGAGCTTGCGTAGAGCCAAACCAATCACAAATCGTGGTAGAACCCTCACCGCCATGACGCGTCCGTATCGCCGTATCCTACGAGGGACAAGGCTGCGCGCATTGCTACGAGGCCGCAGTATCTTGAGTCGCTCCGTCACGGTGTGAAGCGTGAACGACAATGGCTGGCTGGACTCACACGCGGTACCGGTGCGGCAGAAGCCGAGGACAAAGATTTCCATGGGGACGGCGTGGGTCGAGGTATCTGCGGGGTTCTGGACGTCCATGGTGAAGTGAGTCGAACTGGGTGTGGTGGTTGGGAACAGAAAGTCATGCACCGCCACTTCGTGCACACGGTGCGGGGAATACCGGACCGATCCGCAACCATCCGCAGCCAAACAATAGCACATACCTTCTGCTTCGTCCGCTCACCACAATGCACGCCTCGCTCCTCCGTCGCTCCCTCGGCGGCGTCGTCCCCCCCAAAATCGCAACCCCAAAGCTCGTCGTGCGTTTCCCCCTCTCCCTCCCGCTCATCCGCGCTAACCCGTGCTTACGCAGTCCGGCGACTCCAGCGGCCCCCTCGGCCCCCTCGTCGCCTTCTACTCCAAGCTCCCCAAGGGCCCGGCGCCGGTGCCGGCGATGCGCGGGATCAAGGCGCGCTGGTTCAGCGGGAAGAACGCGAGCGCGGCGCCGGTGCTGGTGCTCATCGGCGGGCTGTTCCTTATCGGGTACACGATGGACTACCAGCGTGCGTTTGCTTGTCCTGTCATCGTGTTGTTGCGGCTGATCGTGTTGTTCCCTCTTGTGTGCGTTATTGTGGCGGTTGCAGTCCACCTGAGTACGTGGATGCGCTTCCTACTGCGTACGGCGCTGACGGAGGGCGTACCCTTTACAGAGCACCACAAGAACCACGCGCACTAGACATCTCGCAGATGGACGAGAATGAAGGAGGGCTGCTTCCGTGGGCGTGTGTACCCCGAATGAATAATACTTTTCTTGCCGTTTGCCGTTTGCCGTTCGTTTTTTACCCCTTCGAATCCCAAGGTCGACCCTGCGATGCAACGCCGTCCAGTCAAGTCCTCGACTCTATCCGCACAAAAGGACGGTCATCTCGCGCACCGCACGGCCCTCCGTCAAATGCTCCAGTCTAAGCGCTATCGCTTTCGCCGTCCCCCACGGCGCATTCTGGCCTCTCTGTCCTTGAATTGCTTTTTGCGTTGTCTGTCGAGCCCCTTCTGCTCGTGGAACGACATGTCCGTTCGTGCATGACTCGCATGCGCACAGTGCTCACGTCTGGTGGACGTCGGATGCCCAAGACGTGGCCCTGTGTGTCGATTTTTGGAGCGGGTTGGAGAGGGATCTCCACTACTTTCTTCTTCTTATTTTGCTCGCAGCGACTGGCTCTTCTCCTTTTGGAGTGGCCGGTTCCCAAAGCGATGTCGTGTCGTGTCCTCTACGGTCTGCCCTCTATTTCTAACACGCAAGTGTCGCTCAAAGTGTCCCTTCTCCCTAATTCCCTTATCACTTCTCCCTTCTCTCTTATACGTGAATACCGCCTCAGTGCCAAACTCCGACTGGAAGACAGCAGCCTCGACAGTTGGGAGTCGGAAGCTGAATCCCCACACCGCGTGCTTGCGTTCGAGGGTATCTTCCCTGTTCACGAGTCGGCGGATTCTGGATTCAGGAGCGCGGATTGTTCACTCTCACTGACTAGCCGCGCTCTCTCAGGCGCTCTATGCCAGCCGTGAGCAAGGACCGTGTTCATCCACGATTTCGACGTGGCGCATCATCGACATCTACCCTCAACGAAGGAGGCCTTCGACGAGTCTCGTCAAGGGACGCTTCCGCTTCCCGCTGCGCATTCTCAAGATTGAGTTGAGATGGTGTGTCGAAAGTTTCTACGCAAGATTACGGCTTTAAACTCTACAGACGATTCTAGTGACTCTACAGACGCGCTCGAGGTCGGCATTTACCTGTGAGATCCGCAGAACATAATTCGTACGTTGCGGGTAACTACCTTTTCTGCTTCGTGCTGATACTGCCCAGCGAAAGACTGCGATCCCCGCTTCACGTAAACAAAATCCTACAGCAAACGAGGTCACCATTAATATTTGGCTCCAGATGGTGTGTCTGATCCGCTGAAAAATATTTGGAGCTGCAGCTTGTCCGCAAGTCGGTGGGAAGTTGGAGATCAATTGGAGGACCAGAATTCTGACTTACTTTCAAACACCCAATGCTATCCGTTTTTCCTATCCGATTTTCCGAACTTGACAGACTGAGACTCAACTTCACGCTTGTTTGAATGTTTCCTGCAGAAAGTTCAGCCGTCGGAGGCCATCAATTCTTGATCGCCCTATGATTTGCGGGGAAGATCTGCCGCAAGCGTGTCAGAGTCCCTTCGTAAGATGTCGTGATTTTTTTTTCTTCTCGCCCACGATCTTCCCAGAAATTATCCTCAGGAATATACCACAAGTCCCTACAAGTCCTGACACGGAATGTCCCCACATCCACAGCAGAGCTGAGTGCAACTCTGTCGCTTACGCGTA
Source organism: Mycena polygramma (assembly GCA_029449255.1). NCBI lineage: Eukaryota > Fungi > Basidiomycota > Agaricomycetes > Agaricales > Mycenaceae > Mycena > Mycena polygramma. The sequence continues at coordinate 1,739,686 of JARKID010000006.1, read as the reverse complement.
CTTACGTAAGTTACGGCGCCGGCAAAGACCAGATTGATAGCAACGGTGATGCTCATGTGCGACGCGACGTGATCACCGTTTCAGAATCACACGCGCCAGCCATGTGAATACGCCTCCCCATTATAAAGCGCGTCTGCCCCTTGATTCCACGCCCAGTTTTTCCTTTCCCCCCCCGTTCACCTTCGCTATCAACCGTTTTTTTCCGGTCCTTCTTTGCTTGCTTATTCTTGAAACCACGCAACCTGCGCATCATGAAATCTTTCTCAGCCACTCTCTTCACGGTCGCTACGTGCGCGCTGCTCAGTTCAGCGCGCCCCACTAATACGCAAAACAAACGCATATTCGGGTCTGGGTCGGATACTGGTGCGTGAGGGTCTTAGAATGACACGGACGACTGAGCTGAAGAAGAGAGTAGCCAACGACATGGAGGATGCGATCTCAGGCGCAGCCGACTGCAAGGATGTCGCGGTCATTTTCGCGCGGGGAACCTTTGACTCGGGGTGCGTCATTCCATTATCCCGCCCTTATGATTCAGCACTGACCCCTTGCTAGTAACATCGGCGTCTGGGTCGGCCCGCAATTCCAGGCGGCGCTGCAAAGCCAGATCAACTCCCTGGCGTTCCAGGGCGTCGATGCGTCTGCATATCCCGCTACGCTTCAGACGTACCTCGGGGAGGGCGGCAGCGACGCTGGATCGCAGAGCCTCGCGGACACTGTGACCGCCTACGTGGGCGCGTGCCCCGACTCGAGCGTCGTCATCTCTGGGTGGAGGTGCGTCTTTCTCATCCCCTTTTCTTTTTCTCAACCACCTCGTGTTAACCTCTCCCCCAGCCAAGGCGCCCTCGTCGCACACAAAGGTCTCGCCCTCCTCGCGCCCGACGTCCAAGCCAAAGTCGTCGGCCTCACGACCTTCGGCGACCCCAACGCGCTCTTCGACAACATCCCCACCCCTTCAAACATTGCCTTCCAGACTGAGTGCATCGGCGGCACCACGCTCGACCCCCTCTGCTCCTCCCTCCCCGCGGACTTCAAGTTCCCCACCTCCCTCGACGACATCACGGGCCCCTTCAAGCAGCTGCCGGGCCTCGCGTCGGGTGTGGCGGAGACCGCTGCCGCCGCGTCGCTCGTGCTGCACTTCCCCGGCCAGCTGCTCGCGAGCCGCGCGGCGTTCGTCGAGGCGCTGACGGATACGAGCAAGATGCAGCGCTTGCTGCTGTCGCCGGAGCATTTCACGTATGGGAATAATGGGATGGCGGGGGATGCGGCGGACCAAGTTGCGGCGCTGCCGGCTGTGGCGGGCAAATAAAAGTGCCGGGGTGAAGCGCACCGTTTGAGTTGTTTTGTTTTGTTTTGGCTGTTTCGACTTACTTTAATTTTTATAATTGTTACCTTTTTGCGCAGACTGTGAGGTATGAGGCTGACTATCTGGGCCATCTTACGGTGGGCGGGTGATGAAACCGGCGGTCGCGCAGATAATTCAACACAGGATAGCATAGATGATGGGTTCACCCATCGCAGCATATGGTCACTGGACCGGTGGAAAGTTTTCAACTGAGCTTTTCATGTTACATGTTGAAAGATAATGCTCTTGTGGATAAAGCTGGCTAATAGTTCATTCGTCCAATTACACTGCATATACATTAGGTATTCACACCAACTCGTGCAAGTATTCTACTCTGGACTCCATTGCGGCGCCTCTGTCCGCCCCATCCCCTGGCTAATCGCAAAGTCGCGCATCTCTCTTGCCATGATGTCCATCTGACGCGCCAACTCTTTCTTCTCGTAAAACTTCGAAATGGCGACCGGGTCAAACGATTTAGGAACGGCTTTCTGGAGCCACAGCGGCAGGCGGGAGGGCTCCGGCGACGGGCGGACGAAATCGGCTGTGGCCGAGAAAACACTGGTGTAGGTCGGCTCTGGCGCGTTGGCGCGGCGTTGTGGTTGTGGGTGGAGTGCTGCAATGCGCACAGAGACGGGGTCGCGGAGACGGCGCGTATGGTGTGCCCCAAAGCGATCTGTGTAAATTTTCGCGAAGATCGTTCCCTTTGGTGCCCCTTCCCTCGCCTCGCCGATGTCCGAGTGGAGTGGTACGGTGCGCACGGATACGGCGTCGCGCACAGCACTAAGGTATTGCGCCCCGTCGGCACTGGTGTAGACAGTCACCTCGGCTGGCGCGTCGTCGGCGGTTGCTTCGTCTGATACTGCGCGCACGGATGCTGCGTCGCGGACGCCAGAACGATCTGCAGACGTTGCGGTTGTGCGGCATATGGGGCCAGTGGGCGCGGCTGTCTCTCCGTCCGCAGAGTTCTCGGGCTTGCGCGAATCTGTGGTTGCAGCGCTCTCCAGTGTGGCATCGTCGTCCGTCGCTGGCGGGACAGGGAGAAGCAACGCCCTGCGAACGTCGCAGCGCACCTTCCGTAGCTCGACGACCGTGCGTCTGACGCCCCGCGTCTTCCCCAAGCGCTTCGCAGGTGCGCGTACCACCTCGGCGGACGGGTCGCGCGCGCGCTCGATCTCCTTTCTGAGATCCTTGATTTGGACATGCGCTGTTCAATCGTTAGTACACAGATAAGAGATATCGACAAAGCCCTGGAACGCACCTGCTTCCGCGGTCTCAGCATTGGTGAAGTTCTTGATGTCCGCGACGTTGAGAATAGTCTTGAGGCGGAGGATAATTTCCTTAAATTGGTCCTTGCGTTCACCAAAAACATTAAAAACGGTGGGTGGAGGCACGAGCGGGGGCGAGGTGGACTCTGGTTCGGTCAGGGAAGCCAACTCGTTCATTAGGCTGATGATATATTCGTAAGCTGAACGAATCTCCGTTAGCCTTTATTTCTTCAACAAGGGAGAGTGAGTCATACCAGTCTCGAGCATAGATATCCGCCTCGTGAGTATCTTATAATCCGCGAATTTGTTTGGCGCCAGTTCGGCGGGCAAGATGGCGTACAGCTCGGAGAACCAGTGCGTCATCTTGTCGTTGTACTTCATGAGGGACTTGGAGGCTTTCATCGGGTCGTGGGCTAGAGCGGAGGAAAACATGGGCACGGTGGTCGAGGAAGTTGAGGAAGACATGGCAGCTTGTGGTTTGATAATAACGGACGCGACGTTCAGCCCCAGCTTTATACGTACTCAGTTGCGGCGCTTTGACCGGCGTCTATTGTCTCTTTGATATTGGGTCAAAGCAAGGTCAAAGCGTTGTTTTTTCAGCGGGCCGGTTCTTTGTGCAGGGGTATCCGCGTAGAAAACGGTTTGGTGAGCTCTCTTCTTAGCAAATCGTCCATTTGTGAGCTGTAATAATGCGCGGAGTCTCGGAGGAAGGGGTCAATTCGTGGAAGGCAACTCACATATGTGCCGATTTGACGCTTGGACCTCGCTTGAACCTTGCTTGGACCCGCCTGGATTTCGAGACAATAGAACAATTAGACGTAACACCGATTTGTATTGACGTCTGCTCTGACCCGTTGGAATTGCGTCTGCGTTGGACCTCGCTCCATTGCCCAACAAGAGTGAGAAAAACATCAAAGAAAATCGCAATTTGGGCAGAAACACACAACAGCGCCAGAACTAAACCTGTGGAGTAAGTAACTCCGGACTCAAGCCTTCTCAAGCTTCGTCACGACGTCGACGTGGAAGAGGTAGCCGTCTGTTTTGAAAGCCAAACCCTTCGACTCGGCGGTCTCCATCATTTTCTGGCCTTCTGGGTCCGTCAAGATCTAAAATCTAGCTCAGCGAATCTCACACATCACATGAGACTAGAGTTGAATACCTCGAGTGCGTTATCCATGCTCTGTGGAATTTTGTTTGAAGCGACCTACTTGCGCAGAAATGATCACGGCACCTCAGTATCGGCACGAAGCACAAAGGTAGTTCCGGCCGCAGAGTAGCCGAACGCACGAATGTGGTCGTCGAGGGCCTCGTTATTGCGCCACTAACCGTCATTAGCCTCTGTAGGTAGATTGTGTGATGCTACCGCGTCGGGGCTCACCACTTCAAAGTTCACAAAATTCTTCTCAAGGCCCGGAAGTGCAACGAGCGCGGTGAGGAACTCGTCCATCGTGTGGTCATGCTGCTGCTTGGAAACAACACGAGTGGGCGCCTTGTACACGCACACGAAGTGAGTGCAACCGGGCGGGGAGGGCTTGTCGATTTTCGGCAAGATATCCGCTGCAAGGCCACAACTAACACCGTGCAAGCTGAATTCCTTGCCCTTCTCGAAGACGCTCCGCACTTCGGGGTCGCTCAACACCTGCCAAGGTAACAGTGAGGCGACCGACTCAGGTAAGAAGAAATTGGTTACAGCGAAGAGGTGCTCTGCAGTCTGCAACGAAGCGGGATAAACGATCAGCGTCATACTCGTGGAAGATGCCACACCTCGCTCTGCATCGCAACCAGGACCATCTCTTGGCGCGGACCGAACCCATACGCCCCTACATGGGCGTCTAGCTTGTCGTTTTGGAATAGCTGCTCCGGGTGGGATTGAGCTGAAGGGCGATTTGGACGCAGGTACACACCATTTCAACCTTAAGCAGGTTGTCCTGGAATGCTGGAAGCGCGACTGCGCAATCGACCAGGGCCTCGAGTTTGCGCTCAAAGTCCTCCGTCGATAGATGCTGGGGCACTTCGTGGATGAATACGATGTGAAAGCGGTCCTTGCGAGATGGCATGGGATCGTGGGGGCAGAGAGCCTGGGAGCCGACTTGCGCGTCTAGTGAGGTTATGAGGTGAAAGATCCGTGCGGTCCCACGATCCAGTCAGGGCAGATAGGCTGGTGGTGCGGAGTTTGTGACTCAGACACCCGTCCAGATGCTGTCGCTCAGCCGGCATTGGGCGCATTCGGCAGCAGGTATTCACATAGAACATACACTTTGGGTGGCAGTTGCCGTCGGCGTGCCAGAATGAAAGCATAGAGCATAGCGGACATCGCCTTGAGAACCACCGCACTACAGGCGACGAAGGGTGCCCTAGGTTAGAGAAGAGAATACAAGCCACCAGGACCGAGATGGATGGAGTGAAGCAAGCCCGCTACGTTGGACGAGAGAGTTGGCAGGCCCCAGCAAAAAGAAAAGAAAGGGAAAAGACAAGCTTCCCAGACGCGGCGACCGGTGAGATACGGCTGCAGGGGTTACAGGCTACATCAAGGCAGAGACTATGCTGTAGCGAAGCTTGATTCAAGAAGAACGGACTGGATAGACGCTGAAAGAGACTTGGTGGTCGTGCTGTTGATCGGTTGATCCTGGAGTCTGATGGAAAACAAGCCCGGACAAACAGATGAACGCATCACACCCTTTTCTGGCAACTTCGATGGCACTCAACGCACTTCCTCAGTCCTCGACGAATGCGCCGTCCGATTCGTTGTTTGTGGACCAAACACGCCTGTGCGTTATTGCGTTGTCTAATCTGCCCGGATCGATGCCCATGATCAGCCAGCATTTTGCACAAATTTTGCATCTTTGCTCGAGAGCTCGAGTCGATTCGTCAGGCTTTCGACCCAAGTCCGGCTCTGGGACCCGGTGGGGATCAAAGACGGGCACGCGAAGGCACACGAGCGAGGAACCAGGGACATCACGCGATAACGAAGCATGTTGCCAAGCGACGCCCATCATTTTTCACGGCCTGGATAACTCGTTGCTGTCCGTTTCCAGGATGCAAGACCGGCCAGGACCATGGTCTACCGTGGTATTGACGGTCTTACAGCGCTTGGCATCTCATAAAGGCTCGATAACCAGCGACCAAAGGTGAAGGTTCACGGAACTACGGAGCGAATTGCCACTCATTTCCATCGGGTCGCAATGTGGAGCTATGTGGAGCCTTCTTACTTCTCGGAGATCTTCGAGCTGCTGCTTCTGTCCGATCACGGGTTGTTCAGTTCTTTCTCCCTTCCAGGTTTGCGCAGAGGAATTCATCGCAGAGACGAAGAAAAACCTCTAGTAGGCGCGGATTGGGTGTGCTAGCAAGCCCAGTCGTTTTTGCAATGATTTCTACCTGACTTTCTGTCTGGAGGTCAGCGATCTCCGTTCAAGAAGATCCCGCCCGGGTGCAGTGATTTGCACGGAACATCAAGCCCATCACGATGCCTCAGTGAGTTTTCGGTGCGAGCCAGGATCTGTGCGGATAAATAGCAAGGGCAGCCCCATTCCCCCTGCCCACCTACGATACCCATGGACGCCGCTGCTGCGGCCGCCTTCCTCCAAAGCGCAATCGTTTCGCTTCAGAACGTTTTCACGACTCGCTACGTTAGCGGTAAGCTATTACTTTGCGCGATTGGAGATTGGATTCTGAATTTTCTGACCGCTTTTCAATGCCACAGCCGCCGGCGTGGTGGTGCTGCTCTACGATCACCTGCTCACGTTCGACGATGAGGTAGAATATATCTGGAAGGCCCCAGCCAGCCTCGAGAAAACCCTGTTTTTATTGTTGCGGTACATTGTCCCGCTGTTTGTGACCGCACAGACCGTCAGTACGTGCATGAGTCATCTCCCCGTCTCAACGCCCTGACGATGTACAAGCACGCAGCGGCTTGTCGGTCATTACAATGTCAGATTATGTACGTCGCCTCACCGTTTGCACGATCCATCTCTGACTTGGAAACTGTATAGGTGTAAGTGCCCTCGAGCTTATTGTGTCCATTCTCGTGACATTTATCGTACCGGCCCAGCTGCAAAGTGTGGACTTCATTCTCTGTATGTCCTTATCTCGCTCCATTCTTATAATTACCTGCTGATATACGCTCACAGACATACGCCGGCTGGTTCTCAATCCTCATATCCAACCTGCTCGTTCTCCAACGTATCTGGGCGACGCTCCCCAGGGGCCACCCCCTCATTTCCTGGTCCTTAGCCTTCTTCGTCGTGATGCAACTCGCGGGGCTCGGAGTGACGACCTGGATCGTAATCAACATGATTCGTGCGTAGCTCTTCTCTGACCAGAATCCCATTGCTTATTGGGGCTCAGCGGTGCTCGTATTCGAGCCTAACGTCCACCTCTGCACATTCAGCACCAAACCCAGCGTGTTCGGCCTATGGGTCCCCGGTCTCGTGTTTGAGGTGGTAATCTTCATCACTGTATGCTGGAACACGCTCGATCGGCCGCGCGCGCTCGGCCCAGAGTCCGACTCCCATATAACGCGGATGCTCTTTCGCGACGGCGTAGTATATTTCGTGGTATGTCCCTGTCAACTTCGTGTTCCCGTCCGATAGTCTGACATATCATTTAGATCCTTACTGGTGCGCTAAATTTCCCTTTCCCGGACTTCGGAATCTCTGACATGCACCTAGTTCTTCGCGTTGCAAACACCCTCATCGCCGTCCTCGCGCCAATTTCCTTACTCTTTGTCATTCTCTTGTGCGTGTCGTCCTCTATCTCTCAACCTTCGCATGTATTGACTACGCTCAGTTTCATATGGGCCGCCACGACAGTCACGACGACGCGGCTCATCATCAACTCGCGGCGCGAGATCGGGCGAGTCGAGCAGTTTTTGGAGTTGCGGATGGCGGATTTGGAAACGTCGCCGTCGGGGTGGAACTTGAAGTGACTCGTCTATGTACGCCCTGGATCCCCTGAATAATGGCTAACCTTCTTTTTGGGTTGTGTATCTGTATCGTTGCCGTGTAATATATTGGGCATCTGCGTTCGTTCGTCGAAGGGTCGGAAGGCCGTCTGACAGTCAGCACCAACCAAATGGAGAATCCCGCCTGCTGAAGGCACCCTGGTGGTGACCATGGTCTTTTCTAACCAAGCCAGTTGGTATTCGCATCCCCAAGCTCTTCATGCTTCGGTATTCGCCATCTCGCTGAGCAAGACGCTGGTTATAATTCTCAACATGGACAATCAAATCAGACAATCAGGCGCTGGTTCCCGGATCCGGAGAAGACTCGAGAAGTTCATGGTGTCAAATCTCCAAGGTGTGCCAGTGTAGGACTGACTATTCATCGAGCCTTTCCTTTCACCACCTAGCCCCGGCAGAAGAAAAAAAAGTGAAAATCCCTATCTAACGTACTGCGTTGACCAGAGGCGGTTCCCGAGTGTTAAATCACCTTAGCATGTGCCGAGTGCTAGCACTTCCGAATATTATCCCCAACCAAGTCGTGTTTGCAGTAAGACGCATGAGGAAGCGCACCGAGACAAGCCCGAGCGGCAACGCGCCATAAGTCAAGGACGAGCATCCGAAGTCCACGTTACCGACTGCTGACATATGCTCTCAAGCACGCCGAACGAAAGCATAAGGGTTACCTTGCGTGGCGGGTTCTGAGTGCGGCGGGCCGCCAGTTGTTGCACGAACCAGTTGTTATACAGAATTTGACAGGATTTCTACCGGTGCTTGTACAATTCGTCCAACACGGAATTCCTAGTTTTCAACCACACTATCCCGGGTTCCAAGCGACTCCTCGTCAAAACTGTTTGGACTGCGGGAGTTATTCTGACGCCGCTGTTTAGCCTCTTCTAAAGCCTCCTGAAAAAAAATGTGTTGAGTCTGGTATTAATTTATACTGCTCCGTTGAAAACATACCAGTCTGTGGCGGTCGGTATCCACGATGTGGTCTATCGGGTCCATTGCGACGATAGCAGTACGATGGATATCTACAGAATGCAATCAGTGTGAGGATTCGGCGGAGGACGACGGATGGGTGGGTTGTATGGTTAGGTGAGGGGTGAACGGCGGAAAGCACTTACGTATCCCCGAGAGGAGGAGGGTAGTATTGAAGATCCCATTACCGATCTCCGAGGTCTTCGGTATGGTCAAGGGCTGGACATACTTCCGCCGAAGGTTGAAATTGAACAGAAGGGTGAGGGTGTACAGCGGTGCAAGCTGGAACGAGAAGAGCGTGGACACTGCGGCGGCCCGTAAGCATACGACAAGAGAGGGAATGTGGAACGTTGGACGCACGGACGCTGGATTTGTTATGCAAGAATATGGCGAGTACCAAAATGGCGCACAGGGCAGTGATTGAGCCGGTGCGGAGTGCCCCAACCATGACACGATTCAAGAATCTGCATTGTGGGCCGGATATGGACTCAGACCACTACCGAAGTAAGCAGAAATTGAACCACATACGTATTGGTTCGTTTGAAACTTGACTTCATACTCCGGAGCTTCCAAATCAATCCCACAGCGATCAAGACGTCTGAATAATGTTTACATACACCCGGGAACAGGGAAGAAAACATACCAACGACGGCCTGAGCAATCGAGTATATAATTGCGCCCTTCGTCTCCATGGATTGCTGTGGTGGTATGCATTAGACAGTAGTGCAGCGGTTGAATTTTTCATTCTCAGCTGGAGGGACGCACATATTTAATGATCTGGCGCGTTACCAACAGGAAGAAGACGATGAAGTAACCTCCGAGCTGGGAATAGAAATCAAGTCAGTTGAACAGTTAGAACAGGAGGCAGAGGACCCACAGCTACTAGGAGGAGAGCACATAAGAATAATGTTGCCCAGATGTTCTTTGACCTGCCCAATTGACGTATTGAGTACCCTACATGGGAAACCGGAGAGAGGTACGCCACATACAGCATGTAAAACCGGTAGATGAGGTAGCAGTCGACGATGATGCCCGAGATTGAGTTTGCAAAGGATTCAAGCGGCAGCTGTATGTCAAAGGTCAAGCACCGCGAGACATATGATCAACCCAGGAAGGCGCACGGTCCAGAACTAAGAAGTGTCAGAAATGGAGTCTCGCTCTCCCACTGGACTGTACGCACTATTTTCCCAAGAACTTCCAGCTCCCCCCAATACGTCACAGTGGGCTGGGATTGTCAGCTTTGAACGAGATATAGTATTGGGTCTACCGACTCACGTAATATGTCGTCCCATATTCCCCAATCATGGCGGCGACGCAGAGGGTGAGCAGGAGCAGCACGAGGCCTTTGCGCTTCCACGAGTCGTTCGGGAATAAAGCGAAGTACTTGAATGCCTCTACGAGTACGATGCCGCAGAGGACGGATGCGATCCAGGTCCCCACGAGGAGCATGCTAAGTGAACATTAGTGAAACCACCGCTCTGTATGAAAGACGAGACAGACGCACCCCAGAGTTTGGTCCATCGCCATCCCTTGCATTTTGATATCAGTACGGCTTTGGGTGGAGGAGGAGGTTGTGGTCGCAGATGAGAACTTCAAGGCAAGGGCATCGCGTATATACTGCGGGGTTGTCTTGATTGCGCGAGGAGTATGTTGTCGGAATGATCCAAGACACCGTCCCGCGTCGGTATATATATTCTCCGGCAGTCAGGTTTCGGCTGTAATCGCGTCAAACTGGGAGTCTTAGTCGGAAAGATCACCTACGTTTCTCCTCGCCTAGCTGGGAGAATTCAAACTGACAAGTGAGCTGGTAAATATACCCTGGTGGCAATTAAGCTACGTATTACAGTTGGAGAACAGTCGACCTATGGGTAAGTGAAGATTTGTCTTCGAGAAGAGGGGTTCCGGGAAATGATCCTTCACTAGATCCGCGTCCAGACTCCACACTGAAACCTCAAATCGATTTGGATGGTGTCTCAGTTCCATGATTCGAGGACTGCCAGCCAAGGATTGGAATTTGACCGTGCTGATTTGGATGTCGACAGTGCTCCTCGAGTGACACGGACAGTGGAAAACGCCAACCAGGCGCGGAGGCAGAGCCAAGGGTATGCGTCGTGAAGAAGAGAGGCGTCACAGTGCGTGACGCTGTCACCGTGCTTTGTGGCTGCTTGCCCATCAAATCGGTCAATGGCCGAGATGCCGATGGTAGATGTTGGAAACCCTACTGAGTCTGTATCTGAAGCGTTCTGGTCCGGGAAGAAACTTGAGCACTTTTCGGGGCAGGATACACGGATATAGGATACTCAACAAAGCCTGGCAAGTGCAGCTTGGTCTATCACCATCGCGTTGGTTGAAGCGTACCACGCTCATTCAATTATATACAAGGTTAGTTACAACATAAACATCGGATTGCAGGAATTTAACAATACGATTAGCCCTTGGGTATTGTAGAGTCCTCCCAATTACGCACACTTGCTTCCCTCCTCACGGTTCCATGGGCGAGCCTGTCTTCCACGGCCCAATATCAATGACGCTCCCCCACTCGCTCTGAATCTCGCTATCCCTATGCCGTGCGCCGTCCCTGCTCGTGGGCCGAGCTGGCATGGACTTGTATGCACCGTACCCAGCGACGGCGAGTGGGCGCTTAAGATAATGCCTTAACTCCTCTCCGCCGTGCGCGGAGTCGGGGAGGTCGTCGTCGACGGCGAAGTTGCCCAGGCTGAGGTCCGTGCGGGCGTACATACCCGTGGCCGATGTTGGGTGGTTGAGTGGTGAGGACGGTACATTTCGAATGTTGATCATCATGCGGGAGACCTGCTTGGTATAAGCGCGGGGCCTAAGTAATGGTGAGGGGAGAGTAATAACTGACGGCTATGCAGGAGATTGCGGAGGTAGGTCTGCGAGGGACTATGGTTAGCGCACAGGGATGGGCGAAGCGGAAGTAGTGACCCACCCAAGGAGAACGCCGTGGTAGTATGCATTAAAAGAAAATTCATAAATGAGCGCATTTGTTAAGCTAAAGCCTGTTCGTACATTTGTCAACGGAGATTACACCTGAACTGGCGGAAACGCACTGAATATGAAGCCAAAGTAGATGAGGGAGTCACGGGCAAGGACGTCGAGACTGTATGGTCCCATGACACCTGAATGAAGGAATTCAGAAGAAAAGGCAGCGACGCAACGTACGTGGAGTTTCCGCCCGAGCCTAGTAGACCGCCTGCACGGGTCCATGTCCACCGTGGAATAAGTTTGGCCACCGTTATGAGGACCATGATGACTGCAGCAGGCCATAAGATTCGATAGACACAAATCACACCAAATGGCGGACATACATTCAAAACAAACAGGAGCGATCCTCATAGCGGTGTCAATCGGGGAGGAGGTGTCAAAGGACAAGGAGACGCACCACGTTCCACTCGCATAACGCTTCAACAAGTAACCTGACCGCGACACGAGGCCACAACTCAACGGTGGTGGTTGCGCCACTCCTGCGGGTTCGTGAGCTCAGACGTATATGAACCTGAGAGGGCAGGAGAACACACCTTGGGTATCCGCCGTCGCTATCAACACGCACAACGCGACGGCGAGGACCTCCACTATTCCACAACGGTCAGGCCGGATGAATGACGGAGGGACGGTAATCGCACAGAAATAGAGGATCGACAGGATCCAGAACATCCGTCGCGAGTTGTTGTCTGGGCGGGCATTAGGTCCGGGGGAAGGAGAAGATTGTTTGCGACGCACATATGGCCCAAACTCGGATGACTACTAACGCCTGCGCGGCCAGAATGGCGAGGCGCAGGGGGATCATCTGCCAATAAGAGTAGACGCGGCAAAACTGTGGAAGAGTCAGGACCGGGGAAGCACGATGGCCTGGCTTCGGACACACCTCCACCGATGTCCCTGGGTAGTCCGCGAGGATCCAAAGGCATCTGCGCACAATCGGGAAGGGTTACTAAACACCTCGGCCTGAGGAGACGCGTACGGCACGTACACCAAGACTGCGCGGATAACATAGCGGTTGAGCATGAAAAGAATCTTGGGAAGCCGCCACTTGAGGGACCAAATCCGGGTGACCTCGTCGTCTAACGAGGTGAAGAGCTCGTAGACAAGCAGACACGCCGTCGAGTCTAGTGGTCGTCAGGAAAAGGCTGTTGGAGGAACAGGGAGGCTCACAGAGAACGTAGTTGTTGACGATGGTGAGGGTCGCATACCGGACGGCGACGTCCTCGCTGTAGTGGTCTGGACCGTAACGAAGCCCAGGGCCGGGCATAGGTCGCCGGCGCGACTGTAGCGTTTGCGCGTTTACAAAAAGGCGGACATCGCCGTGCAGGTGGCGGCAGGCGAAGAGGGAGGGGCGGGCAGTGCGCAACTCTTTTCAAGCACCTCTGCAATCTGATTTGACGTCGCCGTTGTCAGTTATATTGATGCTTGGGCTCACAATTTAATATATCCACTCCTATCGGGGTCGCATCCGAGCCTAGTTTTTCTCGCCGTTGGGGCGCGCGGGTTCCAATCAGTCTGTTTCAACGGCCTCGTTTTGCATCCCGACCCCGAGTAAGTGGGACTGAGTTTACGTGGGAGGAGAAGAGGAGAGAAAATTGGGATAGGAGGTTTTCAGATCTGAATTTGACAGAGATCTTCCAAAGATCTGCGTCGAAATTCAAACACTAGCAACGCAAATTGCACGAGAGCGGATAAATGTTGATTCTATTCGCTGAACGAACGGCGGCAGCAATTTGGGGACAATACGAGGGATTTTTCCTAGAATAAGAATTTAAGTTGACATCGTTGAAGCCTTCTGCTAAGGTCATGTAACTGCTGTGAGTTGGCTGTGAGGTTACTAGCGCACACCATAGCTAACCAGATAGACTGGCTGGTGCAAAGAACGAACCCTGCAGTCCTAGATAGTCATCGAAGATTACATTAAGTAGGATGGAGTGATTTAGAGCTCGAGGAACTCACAGCTTGAATACTTGACAACGACATGTACCATGAGATCCGGGTTGAAGGGATCCTGAAAGAATCATAGGCCCAATTGAATTGATTTACGAGGGCGGGGAGGAGTCAAAGTGCGAGATAAAATCGCAGCAGCGGGCGTAGGGGCTGTTCTGGACACCTCGGCGACCGATGGGAAACGAGCGCACAGCGTAAGGCAGATGAGGGTGGTATGTAGCCATCGACGGACCACTGACACCGCGTCTGAGAAGATGGCGGCCAGGCGCCTGTCGCGGTGGACCGGTGGTCGGTGTTGGGTCGGTGCCAATGTCTCAGGAATGGAAGGGTGGGCGATAGCTGCCAATCCCTCTGTCTGCTGTATACAGTGCCAGTTTGGCCAAGACACCACAGAGGAAAGTTATCGCCGTGCAATTGCGCAAGTAGCAAGATCCTTATGGCGGGAAGGAAGAAGAGGGTCACGTCACGCCGTAACACCTGGCCGACTGCGGCACATGATCATTCCCACGGTTCACCTGCCGTTGAATTGACATTCGCAGCAGCCTGGGGTTGCTGTAACTGAAGGAAAATACCCCCAGACCGAACGAATAATTGGCTAGCTGGTCATACCCGAAGTATATGGCGCAAGATGTTGTTCTGCTTTGGTTCTGCTATGATAAATATTGCCTGAGCATACATCAAGTCAACACTGACACGAAGAACTGACACCGCATCCTGACGCTTCATTAATCTTGCATGCGCCTGCTGCCAGTGCTTAGAGTTGGATACTTACCGTGCTGTGATGTGTACCACTTGTGCTTGCTCAGAAAATCTCATCGAGACGCCGCCGCCACGTTGGCCTGCACCGGGCTTGTAATTGGGTCGGAAACAGATACTTCAACTTACCCCCAGTCGCCCAATGCGAGTCTGGTAGCAAGCGACTTCGCGTGAGTTATCCTACCTCCATCATACTCCGATAATTACATTACCTCGGCAGCGGCCGCCAGGTCACTAAAATTGATTTTGTCACAGCAAATCTCACGTTCAGTGGCTTGAAAGCGGTAGACTACTTCGGAGATGGAAGTTTTTATCTCTTGGACACCCCCGGGGTGTGTGTTTGGATTCTCTATAATATTAATGGTGGTGCTGAAACCGTGGAAAGAATGTAGCATCTGGCCGGCCATATGACTGCCCCCGCCCGTGATACACCTACTTCATTCATCGCACTGGGAGGGGACACTTTCCATAATGCTGGTCAGGCCCGTCCGCGGCCCCAGTTTCAGAAAAACTTCCCTTGCCCCTCGCATCTGCTTGAGGAGATCAAGTCGTCCGTTTCGACTGACTATTTCTGGTCTCCACACTCCATTTCGACATGCCGTCCCGTAACCAGCAGCTTCTGGCCCTCTCTGACCTCCCCGATTCTTCTCCGCGGACCCTATCGCCCCTCAGGTCTCTTTGGATAAGGTGGCGAACTTCGATGCGGACCCGGATATTTTTGTCCTCGTCGCCCACGACGGAAGCCTGGGATCCTCTATCCCTTACTTCCCCGAGTCCCTGAACAATTGGAAGGCAAACTGATTGAAGGAGAAGACGGTGTGGAGCTTCGTCGAGAAAGCAAATCCCGCATTTATTTTCAGCCCTGTGTAAGTGCGTTTTTGAATGATCCCTTGACATCTTAAACTTTGTCAGTCTGACCTTCTTTCAAGTTGCAACCGAACCCGGTGAAAAACTTACATTCGCCGATCATACGCCCATAGAGTTTTGATACATAAATCTTCCCTTTCTTATGAAAACTTTGACGATGCTGCCGAGATGCGTCATGGATGCGTGAACAGTAAGGGAAGGAAACACATCCGGATACTAGCGTATCGTATGGCCGCCAAATCTCATTCAACTACTGGGTAAAGTCGACGCAGCTCTCATACGTCTGCTTGACTTGAGCGCCCCACCACCACCACTGGATAGCGCACTGTCCCGCTGTCGCGCATTGGGTACCCAGATCGGGGACAGTGACAGTAAAATCGGCTGGAAAGGGTTAAGTAAATGGTTCCCTGGGCGGTTGAACCGCACTTACTCTCATTCTTCGGCCAATCCGCAGGGCCAAGTGAGTCGTTTGCGTACACAGGCCAGGTGAATAGGCGTGCAATTGGGGTCTGGGTCGCGAGGTTGACCACGGACACGTTCTAATAATAATAATATGTTGTCGGATGAAGGCGGATGGATCGAACACTCACGGCGAAGCCAGTGTGGTGGGCCTCCATGTCGACGAGGAAGTGAACTGCGGTGCCTGGGGCATAGACATGTGTGTTGTTGATGTTGTCCTCGAGCTGGTATCCACGGCAGAAGAACAGATGACATGCGGTCGGGTTATAGGTGGGTCCCGGACTAATGGCTGCGTTTTCGATCTGTGAAGACATGAGACTCGACTCGACCTTGGATTTAATCAGAACAGGATTACAGGTCCGTACTTGTCTGACTTCAGAATCATATTGACAATTGAGCCGCACGCCGCCAAGTTGGCGGCACCAATCTACGAGAAAGAAAGACAGTTGAACAATGAAACGGAAATGTCGCGCAAGATACTTACAGCGCGGGGCGTGGGTGTGGTGACCACCCCATGCGCCAGAGCGCCGGAAATGAGGTAGAAAGATGCGAGAGCTGCAACGGAGAGCTTCATCTTGTTGCATTTGTTGCAGCCCGAACCCTTTTTATACTGACCCTAGGCTGGTGAGCGGACCGTACCCACGGACCGTTGAATTGAACACGGAGAAATTTCCATGACCTTGAGTCGCTCAGAAGAAGAGCAGCGCTTGGATTTCGGTGAATTTCGAGAACTTCTCCCTACGAACAATGAAAATAAAGCTTGGCGCCGAGAGCCACCGTTGGATCGGTGGGAGTACGAGGTGCACTCGTCCGGCGCGTTTTTTTTTTGGGCGCGGCCAGGGCCCTGCGCGCGTCCAGTCGCCATGCTGCTGACAGCTACACCATCGAAGTACAAATAGAGATAGTTAGCCTGCGCAGTTTGTGTTTCGGCCTGCTATTTGCCCTCGCTTGGTTCGATTCTTGGTCGCGCCAGGTCAGGTGAGTATGATCCGATCACTCTTGCCTTCAAACCACGTCACCTCGCTTGTCTTGTCACCAACCCAACACCAACCTCCACGTTCACAATCTCTAACTGGTGGGATGGTCGCGCAATGCTGAGACTGGACTCCGCAATATTCCAATACAAATTCAATCGGCTACCCACTAGCTCAACGCCGTGGCTCGCGAGAGTTCTTGAGACTCACTTTCTCTGACTCGACTTTTTCGACCTTCTGGGCATCATGCTTGAAAACACGGAACGCCATCGTGGACTCGAGATGTCTTCGAGAAACGTTCATCATATGAGCGTTCAGGATCCCACCGATGTCAGCCCAAAATCAGCAGGCCCACAGAGAAGAATCCGCCGGTCATCAATGGTTTGCCGACACCAATATCTACAAATCCGGCTCCCTTGAAGGCGGAAGTTATTCGTCCCCCATCTAGCCCAATCCCTCCGCACAAGGTCGTATCCCAAGATGTCCTACCCCAGTTTTGGATTCTCGAGCACCGCAGAGGAAGTGGCTGAGGTCTTGTCAGTCGAGATCCACGGAAAGAACGGTGAAGATTGATTTCCCCCTGGCGCTGGGCTACCATTGACATCTAATTCACGATGCAGTACTTGTCACTGGGACGTCCCTCAATAGCATCGGGTTCGAGACCGCACGGGCGATTGCACGCCATGCCAATCTCGTTATCATCACCGGATACAACGCAGAACGGTAGGTGCGAACTCGATACCACATCTTTGCATTAAATAACGAGAGCTAGACTTGCCCTCACCGAAGCTGCTATCAAACAAGAACTCCCCTCTGCCAACATTCGGTGTCTCGACCTCGATCTATCGTCCATGGCAGCGGTGCGCAGGGCCGCGACCGAAGTTAACGCATACCCCGAGCCCATTCACGTTCGTCTATTTTCCCATCTCCCGCTATCGGGCAGGATAATAACACCGGATTCAGGTGCTCATCCACAACGCAGCAGCCGCCATTGGACATTTCAAGCTGACTGTTGACAACCTTGAGAGTCAGATGGCGACCGATCATATCGGGCCCTTCTTGTTCACCAAGCTGATCGCGCCCAAGATACTCGCCGCGAAAACGGGAATGTACACCCCCAGAGTCGTCTCGGTGACGAGTATCTTCCACGAGTACGCGCTGGGGATCGACCTGGAAGATATGGCCCATCCTGACCCGGCAAAGTATGAGCCGTTCAAGGTCTACAACCAGGCCAAGAGCGCGAATATTCTGTTTATGAGGGAGCTTAGTTTTCGTTCCCGGGGCGCCATTAACGGCTATAGTGCATCTCCCGGTGGTACGTCCCACTATGCAACACCCTCTCACTCGCTAATTGGATGATACTTAGTTGCGTTGACCAATATCCAGCTGAAGCCCGAGTCGATTGATATTTTCGTTGCAAGTGGTAAGCCCAGCGGTTTCGCATTCAGAATTCTTTAGCGCTAAAACTTGTGCAGGAATCATAACGCCGGATGGCAAACCTAATACTTCGAAGTTCAGTTGGAAGACCATACCCCAGAGCGCAGCAACGTAGGTACCATTCTCGAAAGTTTTAGCCCTTTCTCTCAAAAGCATTGTCAGAACAATCGTGGCAGCATTCGATCCCCGACTAAATGGTGCGATTATCCGTGGCTACCGGCTCATTGTCTGACCTGCATGAAAGATAAACCCGGAGCTTACCTGGATGATTGCAATGAACATGAAATCGCTGGTCCCAACATCTTGGACCCGGTCGGTGTTTACATGCTCGCATGATTCAACGTTTTTAATGAGAATGTTTGCCTAGGTATTGTCACAACAGCTATGGTCGGCCACGGAGAGGATTATTGGAGAGTGTTTCGATTTCTAGTTGCCAGCGACAAACGTATGTGCCACCTGCTCCAGCCAAAGTCACAAATACCGCTCGTCCAATATCATCAATAGTGTAGCAATAAGCAAGTGGTATTATACGAATTTACGGAGTCCGCTCGCCTATTCCTGTTGCCTTAGTTCCTTAGCTGCAGGTCCACCGAGTATACGAGGACGCAAAGCCCGGTGAATTGGATGGTACGCATAGTCATGCGCGGGAGAACGGGGGCGCGTGGGTGAGAATATCGATGTCGGGTCTATGGGGGAGATGCGCGGGATATTTGGAATATTGGGGGATGTGGTATCCCGCTGGGAGGTCCGCGGCAGGCGTGCCATACGCTGTGTGCGAGCGCCCGTACTGCAGGTGGACATACTCGGATGGAAGCGAGGACATCGGCATACACGCAGGGGCGAGCGAATTGTCTGCGTCGACGGACAACGAGTGGGCGAACAGCAGCGGCGCGTATCCCTCCTCCATGTATGGCAGCGTTTCGGAGGAGGATGTTGAAGTTGATGAGGACGAGAAGGAGCTGTCGCCGGGTGGTCGGACGCAGGTCATGGCCCCGAGATGAGTGGGCGCGACGGCGGGTAAATGCCGTAGGAGCGGGCGACGTGGGAGGCGGCGTCTGCACGCCGTCAACATAGCTTGGCGCCGTACGGGCAGCTCGGGCGACGCGCATCTTGCGACGGCGGATCCCGGGCGCCTCGCGAGCCAGGTCCTCGCGGGTGCGGAGGTCGAAATGAATGCGATAGCTGGGCGACTCGTTCGTTGACAGTCGGTGAAAAAAAAAAAAGCCTGGTACGCACTGCTGTGTCAAATTGTCTTTTCGCGAGCAGCGCGTCTTGCAGCCGGGAAAAGGACATGCATGATGCCTGTCGCCGACGTGCACACGCCGGTGGCGCGCGAGGTGGCCGCTCGTCCTGAAGGACTTGTCGCAGTCGTCGCATTCGTACGGCTTCTGCGATGAACGGGCTTCGGGCGTCGTCTCCGGTGCGGGTGGAATATAGATTTGGTTACAGGATTGCATTTTTGGCGAGGTGGGCTGGAAGTCGGCTGAGGGGTAATGAAGAATCCAATCCTCTCATTAAATATGCGCGTCTGGCGATTCCGATACATCGCAAATTCGCGTTCCAAAATTCAACCTAATCAGCGTGATCGTCGATCGGCCCCACATGTGATTCCCAGCAAGATTCCCAGAAACAAATATTTGACGGAGGCAGTATTGTCCAGGCTGGTATTGCCTTGTGGAGACGCTGAATCGCCTCCTCACATCAGGGCTGGATATCTTGAATTTAATCGTCAGTAAGAGTATTAATGGCGTAGGTTCAGAAAAACCTTGAGTGCAAAGGATGGTTGTCCTCGTCGTATCTTCCTGAACGGGCAACCGGCGGAAACGACGAGTCCAGACGGAGCCGGACGGACCGTGGGTTGATTGGGAATAACCGAACAAGTGGCTGTTCAGTGTTACCTTCTATTTTTAACACCGCCCCCCACCGCCCGGTGCCTTCGAAATTAGGACACGGCCATCTAAGAGCGTTGAAACCTACAAATGAGGTAGGTTGGAGGTAGGCCTAGTAGAGAGACCTAAGGAAAGGCACGCTGTGGGAAGAATGATCAGAGATCAATTGAAGTTCCCCGTCGCGATGTTCACTAAACGGACGTACAAGTTCGATTCGTTCAGTCCGAGCGTCGCACGCCGCATGTTTTAGTAGTAGATAGGTAGATAGGTACTAGACCAGTACTAGACATAACATACGCGGTAAAATCGGCTGAAGAAACAGTCAACGAGGTCAAAAGCGGAGCAAAATTCTAACCAGTTTCTTTATTCTGTTCAATCCCTTGCGCGAAACACTCGAGGAGTCGGATTTGCGGAACGTGCAGGGTAGAAATTCCTGCAGACCAACCGCATTCAGAAGTGTATCTGCCTCGCCAAAGTAATATTACCCTTCTCGAATCGAATCTCCCACCTTGTCGATTTCAAATTTCAGCCACAAACATTAAAGCTCCACCCCGACCACAGAATCGAAACCTCGGGCTGCCAAGTGAGCAGAACTCGCCTGAAACTGCGTCGCAAACATAAGCGGTGAGTATCATGCCAGGGAGTGCAGACGCCTGGCGGCGAACGGAATGTATCTATCTTCGCAGCCGATTATCGTTCCTGTGCCTGCCAGCATACAGGCTGTCGCAGTGTCGGGGCTGCACCGTCTCCGCCGCCACTGGCAGAAATTTCAAAAAAGTTTCCAAACAGTCCATGGACATGACGGCGAATGACGCACTACTGCCGCCGAGGGACTTGCAATGTGTACGGACACCACTTTCCTGGTCAACTGGTACCTCTCATCCCCACCATGGACACTTCCTGCACCTCCTGCCAACCACCACACCCGCGCCTGCGAAGAGGAGAATATCGGCGTCCACGTCGTTTGGGATGGCTGACGAAAGAATCAGCCGTAGCGCACAGGGGAGATTAAGGGCGCGTATACGTACGGACGCTCCGCTGCGCGAGTACCGCTCAACGGGGCGCGTATCGGACGAGCTGCTCGAGGTGAGACATCCGAACTTGTTTGAACGCCGATGGTTGCGCCTCCGGCGTTTAGCGCGCGAAAAGTGTGCATAAAGGCGTCGGTATCGGACGGTAGGCAACGTTCATGGTGACGGCGTGCTCAAGTTGCAGCGAGATATCCGCGGGGGTTTGATGCCTGAAGAGCCAGCGAACACTGAGGTGGGATGAGGCTTTGATGAAACGACGGCGTTTCCAGCGGATGGCGGGCGAGGAGCGCGACGGCGGTGGGGTGGTCAAGGTCGGGTTTCCCTCGATGACCAGGCGCCGCAGATCGGGCGATTCTTTATCGGCTGAGAGACCCGAGATATCCCGTGCTACTGAGCTGTCTGGTGAGGCGCAGGTCTTGCAATTGGGAACAGAAGCAGAGCATTTCGAACATTCTCATGATGAACGTTCGTAGCACGTGTCAGTTCCCAGATCTAGCGCCTCGATAAACATCAAGTTTCACACAGAATAAAGCGAGATATCTCACACAACGCTGCAGGTGCATATCAAAGCTGGGTTGACTGGGAATGATGTTCAGTCCGCCCAGATTCGCATTGAATACTCCGACGCGCGCAGAGCAGTGTCAAGAGGGGCGGCACGCGCAATCGTAGCCCGCGGAACAATCGCGACAAAACTATCATATTGATGATCACAGCCGAGAGTGGATTCAGAGATTCGGACCCTCGCTCCCCGCAAGCTTGTTTGTCCCTGTCAACGACGGATTGTGAGATGCAGACTCTGGAGCTGAGTCGAGTAGTACCCCAGGAGCTGGGGGGTGCGCAGTTCGAGGCACAGAAGTCGCCTAGAGGGGCCAAGGGGTTCTGCCAGAGCAATGCCAGAGCCTCATCCTGCGCGCTGCGCAGAAACCGCTCAAAACTCCCGGTGTTGCTGTGCGACAATGATGAGAACTTCGCTCTTGAGCCAACCTTGAGCGCCAGAGGGAGGGGGGAAAAAGCGGAAAGGAAGGGAATAGCTGGCTCGGGAGGTTAGCGGAGACATCGTCGGTAGGAAACAGAAAATTCAAAATACGAAGAAGTTGAAGGCGGGGGCAAGGGCGGGGGAGCACTGCATTGCGCCTACAACAAACGAGGTACGAGTTATTTCTGTTGTAGCGTCTGTTTATAAGAGACTACATTGTGCCGTGATCTCCGACTCGGAGATCACGGAGTAAACACTGACGATGCCCGGCTGCCTTACCCCTCCAGACAGCTAGAAGGCCCTGAAATTAAATTTTGCCAGACGACGATAACACCACAGCACACAGGTCCGTGGGTTCATGCTCACCGGTGCAAGACCGTTTCACTGAAATTTCCCTCGGTTTGTGCTGAGTTCACGGCGCACGCACCGCAGCTTACAGTAAGTGCTGCAATATTTACCGTGATTCACAGTTCACGTTTTCCCTCCCTTTTTTTCCCGCTGTTTTTGTATCCTTGCAGTTTGCTCGCGGATTCTTTCCCCCTTTTCAATTCTGGGATGTAAGAAGGGTATAAATGGGGAAACACCAGCTTCTTAGGTGCGGAAACCAGCAAAAAAAGGAGTGGGAAAATGACATGGAAAGGTGAACTGTATAAACTTCGACCGGATTCTGTATTTGCTGGCAATTGCTGCCCTTTTTGCTTCCTTTTTGCTTCTCATCTTCAAATATCCTCGTGTTGTATGTGGCCGGAGTCTAGTAGGGCCTTAATGATCCTCTCTCCGAGTCTTGTACTCAACAAGTTGCGATGCTGAACTTGACCCAAACTTCAACACCCCACATTTATTCAGTTCATGTGGAAACTTGGTGGAAACAGCAAAAAGGGAGTGAAAAAGGGAACCGAAACGGGCTGGAAAAGAGGAACGATGAACGAATCTAATTTGAATCCTATGTGTCCAATAATAACACGCATTGTGCGCCGCCCAAGCGTCGCCCTTGAACTTTCATTCAACACTGATTGGCGCCGAAATAAGCGCTCCGAATCTCGTGGTTCGGTCACGGCTGGGTCACACTGTGACTCCTTTTGTCTCTTGCTACCACCAACCCTTTCTTCTGAATTTTCAGCGCTTTTGCGCTTCAGAGCTTCAGACTCAGAGTCCTGCAACACTGACATGGAGGAGACGGAATCCTTACGCCAAGTCGATGGGCTCTGGTTCTCCAACGACACCCTGGTTTTACGTGCCGAAAACAGCATCTTTCGTGTCTCAAAGTCGATGCTAGCGGCTAGATCGTCGGTGTTTGAATCCATGATAGAATTCCCGCCATCCACTGCGGATGGTGACCAGATGATGGACGGAAGCCCTGTCGTCCGACTCCACGATTCCGCCAGCGAAGTCGAAGCGTTTCTCCGAGCCATTTTCGATTCGAGGTGCGTATGGATGATCTGCGAGCGCAATGCGCCAGCCAAAGAGTCATTATTTTACAGTTACTTCATGCCGCCTCCGGCGGAGGTCGATTTCCACGTCGTGCTAGGGATCCTGCGACTGTCGCACAAGTACGACGTGGCTTATCTTCACACACGCGCTTTGGCGCACCTGGAAAGAGTCTACCCTCTTGACCATACCATTTACTCTACTCTTACCACCGTCACCCAGCCACATCAGCGAATGAGCCTCGGCTTTCATCTCACTGCTGTTCCGGTGCTGATAGAGGTTGATGCGACCTGGCTACTCCCGAGTGCGTACTACGCTATCGGCACATACGAGCTGTCCACACTACGTACCGCCGGAGCGCCGTGGGATGCATTGCCTCCCAGCATTAGAGAAGCATGCCTGCCCCTTGCTGGCATCCAGCTAAAGGCTGCGATTCGGATATCCCGCTTCATCTCCGACGAGTCTGTATGCGCCTCGTCGACGGACTGCGCTGAGGGGAGACTGACTGTCATCACTTCTATGATCACCCGCCTCGACTCTCCCTTGCAGGACCCTCTGGCGGAATGGAACAACACAGAGTGGGAGAGGCTCAGGAACGTCCTGTGCTCCGATTGCGTGTGCGATTGCCAAGTGGACCACAGCATCGCGTTATTGGAAGTCTGGAATGCGCTTCCAGGGAATTGTGGACTGGAGGATTGGGATGTCTTGCTCGCGAAGCGCCAGGCGGTGATGGGTTGATGATGTACGTCGATATGTTCCAAATTGATTCCCAGGCGCGGCGCAAGCGCCCAACCCTGAACCGTTCGCCATCCATTTCTCGCGCTGTCTCACAGATCCTCCGTGGATCATTCGGTTTAATTATTTATCCTTCTGCTGAACGTCAGATCGATCTTCGTTCGGATACGAAACGGAATGCCCTTGCCAAAATTCACGAAGGTCACCCTCTTCTTTGGCGGGCCGTACAGCAGCGCCATTGTCCTCCACGGAACTTCATCCTCTGTCGCTGCAGCGGAGTCTGGATCCCGTTTTCCTTGTTGAACCAGCTTACAGCACCACGTACAGACTCGTCGGCTCAGGGCTGGCCAAGAACATACCAAATGTTACTCGGAAGCAAACTGTCTCCGTAAATTGTGCTCCATGCTCTCTCAGATCGGCATAACCTTTCGGCTCACGTTCCAACAGATCCCAATTCAATTCCATCGGCGGGGCTTTTCCGCAGTCACTTCCGGGGTTTTTGTCCTCGATTCAATCACCGTTAATCCTAACATGCTAGATGCCTTCCCGTCTACTTCCTGCCGATGTCCCACAGTGCGAAATGGAGCGGAGCTTGACTAGCTGCGTACTCGTCAGCGGGATCTCGCAGGCTGGCTGAATGAGACTCCCGTCATTCTCCACCACCTGCCGACGTCTCACAGTGCGAGATGGATCGGAGCTTGACTGACTATGTAGCAGTCAGCGGGATCTAACAGCTGGCTGGATGAGGCTCCCGCCATTATGCAGGGCCAAACCAGCCGTTGGCATTCAAGTTGATCCAACGGACGCGCGTCTGTCTTTTAAACACGACCGCGCAACTCTGACCTTCCACACCTTCGAGATGATTTCCCTCCCCAGTGTGTTGTTTCTGTCTGCTCTCCTCCTGTCTCCCACTCTTGCCCAGACCCCTGAAGCGTTCTTGTGGGACAAGGTGGGCAATAACCTTGCTATTGCGTCCCTCAGCGTCTCTGAACAACCTCTTACTTCGTCAGTTGACGCCGAGCCAAGATTTCAACTGGGTGCAGTGCTATTCCACATATCAGTGCACGCGTTTGGAGGTAATTCCCCCTCCATGGGTGCAATGCAGTTGCTAAGCCGTTCCTTCAGGTCCCTCTGGACTATTCCGACCCGAGTGTCGGTACTGCAGTTCTCGCTGTCATCCGCATCCCAGCCAACGTCTCCGAAGCTGAATACCGCGGTCCTATTATATTTAACCCCGGTGGACCTGGTGGAAGCGGTGTAGATATCCTGGTGACAGGCGGCTTCGATTTTCAAACCCTTCTTGCGGACTCCCGTTACGATTTGGTGAGCTTCGATCCTAGAGGTAAGCCGTCCAGAATTTGCCGTCCCCGTTTTGAACTGAATCGCGTTCCAGGTGTCCGCTACTCCACTCCCGTCGCAACTGCGTTCGAAACAGCTGCCGAGCGTGCGCTGTGGAATGCCGGGACGACGCTCTCGCTGAGTGCCTCGTCGAACGCGATCCCTCAGGCATGGGGGCGGGCTCACCTTTTTGGCACCCTTGTTGCCGAACGCGACCAATCACAGATTTTTAAATATATGTCGACGGACAATGTCGCCCGCGATATGTTGCTCATTACGCAGAAATTCGGTTTTGAGAAGCTGAGGTACTATGGAATCTCGTGAGTGTTGACGACTGCCCTGATTTTTTTTCGATATAAAACTGTGAACATAGATATGGAACGGTTCTCGGTGCCACTTTCGCAACCCTCTTCCCAGTAAGCTTTTGATCCCACTCAGAAGAAGTTCCAAGCATCGAATGTTTCCATAGGACAAGGTGGACCGGATGGTTATCGATGGTGCGTTGGTATGTTGCGAGAACGGGGTTCCACATTAATATTGAAACAGGTGTGGTGGATGCCGACGGGTGGTATACCGGTACGCCGATTTTATTTCGTCCTGCGCCAGTTGACTGACATAAAAACCTCCTAGCAAATGTATCCATCCAAGGCACCGACAGCGACAAAGCGCTACAGACTTTCTTCGATGCCTGTGCGGATGCAGGGCCTGACCTATGTGCCTTCTATGAACCTTCTGCTACTGCCATCGCCGACAGACTCGAGGCGCTGACGAACGCCATCCGCGCACAGCCTGTGCCCGTCATCACTCCCACCTCCTACGGGCTCGTCGACTACTCTCTCCTTCGCGCTACTATATTCGAAGTGCTCTTCAGACCCTACGGCGGGCTGGCCTCGGCGCTCGCAGAGGGTCTTTCCCAACTCGAAAAGGGAAACGGTACTGTTCTATATTCGATCTTCTCGCCACCGGCTTTCGAATGCAACTGCAATGGCGCGGTGTTCCCCCCGGGCGACGACGCCGCTGTCGGCCTCGAATGTGGTGATTCGGTCCTTGTGACGGACACGATAGAGCAAGCCACCGAGATTTACGAGAATGCATTGAAGCCGACCCAGTTCGCCGAGTTCTTGGTGGGCTCGTTTAGGATGTCTTGCGCGTATGTGTTCCAGCCTTTGCACCTACAATCTATGATGATCATTATATTTTTGTGTAGTGGATGGAAGGTCCATCGAGACGATCGATTCTTGGGTCCTGTTGGCGCCAATACGAGTTTCCCGCTTCTGCTAGTTACGAACACTGTCGGTAAGTTCAGCGTTCAGCACTCGCATCCATTGTTAATTTATGTATCTCGCGATAGACCCAATCACACCCAAAGTTGCGTAAGTGCTTGTGTCTGTCCGATTTCAGGCGCCGGATTAATGCTGGGGATACCAGAGCGCTCAAAGTTCAAGCAGCATTCCCAGGTTCCATGCTCCTGACGCAAAATTCAACCGGGGTACGCAATCAACTGGTCTTGGTCTCTCATGCAGCTCAAGCACAAATCACTTCAGCATACATCTCTCAGCGGCCCTTCAGTGTGCACCTTCGGATATCTCCAGGGGTACTTCGTCAATGGCACCCTTCCGCCCCCGGGGACAGTTTGCGCCATTGACGAACCCTGGTTCAGCCCTCCCGCAAATTCCACGGCTAAAAGGGCGGTCTTGAATGCGGATGACGAACGCGTCCTTGCTGGGGCGAGAGTCCTCCGTGACGCGGTGCTCCCCGCCATAATGCGACGATAGATTTAGCTACTAGTGAGCACTCTGTGCATCGAAGGAACCTCGCGAATATTATAGATCTTATTGTTTTATGTGAACCATTGTCACTTCATGTTGGGCCTGCTGGGCAGTCGAACTAGGAAGTTGAACGAAGTTCCACTGGAGCTAGTATAAGTCCCTGTCGATTAAATCAACGCAGTGTCTTCATTATAATAGAGAGACGGGTGTTCGAACCGCCCCAGGGACATGTACTTCCGCTCTATGAGCATATTTTTTCTCCGAGTGTCTGACGTGCAAGGCTCGCCCGGGACAGAGCACTGTCACCTCCTTCACCGAGGCAGCAGCAAGTCTCCGCTTAGAAATTCTTCCCACAGGCATTCAATCTAGGGAGCATAAGGAGGGCTTGAACTGGGCGAGTATAAGTTCCTGTTGATTGAAGTAAATCACTCCACCTGAATTGCCCTCGCTATCGGTCGATATAATGGAGAGACGGGCGTTCGAACCGCCCCTGGTACATAAAGGGAGTATCTCTAACCTTTTTCTCCGAGTGTCTGACGCGCAAGACTCGCCGGTAACTAGCCACCGTCACGGTCAATCGCTCACATTCCATTATTCACCCGGGATTTCTTGCCCCTGGGCACCTGATGTATGAAACATAATGAGGGTTCGAACAGGGCCAGTATGTCCCTGTGGATTAAGATAAATCGTTCCATCTGACTGCCTCGTGGTCCCTGATGCATTACAATGGAGAGACGGGCGTTCGAACCGCTCTGGGGACATGGGGCGGCAAAAGCGTGTTTTTCCCCATCCGAGTGTTTAAAGAGCATTTTTGCCACGGTGCCAGCCTTTTCCAGGCGGCCAATGCACAAGGAGTGTCGTTCAGGTAGCATCACGACTTCACCCTGAAATTTCTTCTCCCTGGGCATTTGATCCAGGAAGCATAACGAGGTGTCGAGCAGGGCTAGTGTGAGTCCCTGTCGATTGAAGTAAATCGCTCCATCTGAATTATTGGCCTTAGCCCCGCAATTACAGCGGAGAGCCGGGCGTTCGAACCGCCTCAGAGACATGACCTGTGAGTATGCGCATATTTTTTTCTCTGTATCCAAGGCTCACCGCTACATATGTAGGCACCTCCCCTGCATTCAAGTTCAGGCAGCAGGAATCACTTCTTCACCCAGGAAACCTTCGAAGAAGTAAGCAAAACAAGGACTCAAACCGGATGCGGATAAGTCCCTGTCGATCAAAGCAAATCGCTCCATCCGAATAGACGTCAGTGCCTCTTGGTCATCATGGAAAGACGGGCGTTCGAAACGCTCCAGCGACATACAGGGCTACGATCACTTTTTCCCTCTCAAAATATCGAAGTGCAGGTGAAAATCCATCCCGCAAGGTAATAGGTATACAATGTATGAAGTATATTGAGGACTTGAACAGGGCGAGTATGAGTTCCTGTCAATTACAGTAAATCGCTCCATCTAATTCCGCGTGGTATCATCACTATAATGGAGAGCCGGGCGTTCGAACCGCCCCAGAGACATAAGGAGAGTATCTCTAACCTTTTTCTCCGAGTGTCCGACGCGCAAGGCTCACCGGTACATAGCCAAAGGCACTGTCATTGCCGCACTGAGCAGCAAATCCCCGTCCTGGAATTGCGTTTCCCACGGATTTGAAGTATGTAGTGTGAAGAGGGTTCGAACAGGGCGAGTATATGTCCCTGTTGATTAAAGTAAATCGCTCCATCGAGTTGGCGCGGCTTCTTATCATAATGGAAAGACGGGCGTTCGAACCGCTCCAGGGACATAGCCGTTGCTACCATGTGCTCTTTTTTCCTGTTTGAACTGACTCCCCCAGTGTATCCCGCTTGACGTTAAACCGCCACTACGGCTTGTTAGCCACATTCATCTCACCTCATGCATCCAAGCCCCGAGGATTGAGGAGTTAGGGCGGGAAAAAGTTGGAATATGAAGAATGGATCACCTCTGCTTACTGAATGTGGCTGAAGTGTTGGATGTAGGAGTAAGCATCACAGGTCTCTGTGAATTAATGTAAATCACTCCTCAACTTTGGGCTGGAATCTACCGAGTATCGGAGAGAAGGGCGTTCGATTCGCCCCGGAGACATGACATGAGGAGGTGAAGACTTTTTTTTTCCCTCGACAGGCAGGATGGGATCATGAGCTCAAGCGACACTACAAGCTTCTTCGGTGAGGCTCGGAGTCCACAGTGTTGAATTTCGCAATGTTGAGTTTCGCGGTGATTGCCGGGCGGAGATTGAACCAGACATCTTCTTTCGTAATGCGGGTGAATCCGGCTGCGCTCATTGATCACACGACCAGCCGCTTTATCAATGTCGCCTTCGCGGCCAGATTCGTCCAGCCAGCGCTCGACCTCTCCAGCCAACTTCGCCGTCAGCTTCGCCGGCTTCCGTGTTCTCAACTCTCCGTTCAAATAGCTCGTTCTCCCGCTGCCCCCAAGCCAGCAACTTAAGGCGCACGAAATAATGGGGTGATCCCCCGCACTTCCCCGCATCAGCTGGTGTGGGGAATCAATCTGTGGGGAAGGTCAGCTGGCCAATTCGTGTAACGGCGAACTGAATTCAACGGAGACGCTTCGAGACGCCGAGATCACGCTCCGCCGAGGCCTATATAAGCGCGGCCGGGCCTGCTGCGCTTGACCTCATACTCCCACCACACCCTGGTGACCCCCCTCTACTCTATCTTTGCTCCTCGTCCTCGTCTCCCTCGAGGCCAGCGTTCTTGTCCTTGCATCGCACCCAACCTCGTTTACATCTCCGACTCTGAGCACGATGGCCGACATTTCGACTGCGCCCGCCGCTGCGACGATCGAGATTAACGATCTGATGCTGTGCTCGCACTTCAAGGAGGTCGTGAGTGTCGTCTCCCTTCTTCCTCGTCCTATCGCCCCACTCCCCATTGTGCGTTGAGGGCACCTCGGTGTCACCACGTATCGCCGCTTTACCCCCCACTTTACCCCATCGCCTTTATCCTTCATCCGTATTCTTAGTCTGATACTAATCACCCCCCACCCCAGTGCGCCGACTGCAACTTCGACGGGCGCGAGGAGAACGACGCCTTCTTCGGGTTCGACCCCATCGACCGCGAAGGCATCGAGGCCCCGCCCGCGATCGTCAACAAGGACGGCGTCTACCAGTGCAAGAAGCATGCGTTGGCTGGTGCGTTCTTTTCTTTCTTCCTTCCCCGTCCACCCACCTCCCTCCCTCCCTCTTCCTCCTCTCCCCTCCCTTATTCGCTCTTCCTACCTTACCCCGGGCTTATGCTGATTAACTTGTTGCGTGTAGCCTGCAACCAGTGCTACGGCTGGAAGAAGCAGATCAACCGCGCGCGCACCGCCGCGAAGAAGGCTGGCAAGAAGTAGCGCTAGTGCTGTTAAATGTCGATGCGTGCGCCGTTGCGCCGCGGACGAGCGGCGGATCTACAGAACGCGCGAATGTATAAATGATCCAATGAATGAATAAATGTAACACCTCACGAGTATATCGATCGGTAAATGCACGACGACGGGGAGAAAGGAGGTTTAGTCCAACAGAAAGGGCTCAGGGGAAAAAGCTTTCGAGGCCACGGACGTCCCCGGGCGGAGTTGACTCACCGCCGTCCTCGTTACGGTCGAATTTCTGTCGATATGGGTGCGAGGTGGTCTGCTGGATGACCTGCGGGGACGTTGTCTGGTTGTTGTTGCGCATTCCTTATGAGAATGTCAATTTGAACTTGGCTATAGTTAATGAAGAGGGCGGTTTCCTCGGTGGCAGGATCATTGAATAAAAGTCGCAATTCCAATATACCCTGGAGAGTTTCCCGCTTTGTCAACGTCAACGTGTATCTTCAGATTCGTTTGTTTTATCAAGGGTCCCCGTTACCCCTCGACAGCAAAACAGAACGCAGTCGCTCACGTCTCCGGGCGGAATCGAACCGCCATCCTCGTTATTGTCGAATTTCGCTGGATATGGGTGCGGGGTGGGGTGCCGGATGACCTGCGGGGACGTTATCTAACAGTGATACCCATTCCATATGAGAATGACAAGTTTAACTTGGCTGTAGTTATGTAGTGAACAGAGCCGCCGGTAGGATAAATGAATTTAAACATACCGTACCCTGAAGATGTGTTGAACCAACCGTGCTAAGTCACCCTCCCTGAAAGCGGAAGAAAACTGATCATCTGGACTCTCCTACACCGCCATTCGAACATTTCATTTGACACATGTTGAGTCTCAATATGTCTGAAATGTGGTTCAGAACATCAGAAAGATGTTGATCCAATGTTTTAACAATGTGCGCCGACAATATGTACCCGATGCCCACAGACCATTGCAAAAACATCGAGACAAGGTCTCGCGCATGTGCTCGTAGATGTTTGAACAATAGGAGTCGTTCGTCCAACCATATTGACCACCCAGTCATGTTTCCGTAGATGTCAGGCGGCTCTGATCCAGATCCTGACTCGCGATAGCACCGAGTTGCAGTGCAGTTAGTACTAAGTAGAATGTAGAATGGCATGTTGCGCATTCGACTCGGAGCGGGCAGTCGTGCAGCTGTGCGACGGCCAGCAATGCGTGGCGTGCATGAAAATGGCACGGGCTAGCAGTTATAAAGGACATCTCCAAAGATGCCCTAAGATAATGGTGCTAGGAGCAGCAAGTACAGATGAAGCATTTCGAGCGAAGCAAGCCGCGTCTGGTCCGTGCGCATCAGAACAAACAAGACCAATGTTGGTCGCCCACAATCATCATCTTTCCCTCCCACTGCCACCCACGTCCACTGCAGCCAGCACTTAGCCAGCAGAGAACTCCGGACCTCCCTGTCCTCCGCCGCATATGTCAACTAAGTATCAGGCTCGAGCGATGCTTCGATGCCGGCTCGCACGTCCAAGCTGCGATTCGGCGAATATCTGCGCATGCACGACCAGCAAGTTGCAAGATGCTCCACGTTCACAGACGTGCCTTCGAAGCTCCTCGAACGCGGCTACGGATAGGAGATCTCCTCTGAGCCATGTTCTTCCCGCTGCCCCGTGCCCTCTGCGGCCAGTTCAAGCCGGATGCTCAAGACGGCTGTCGATGATGTCGACACCAACTGTGCTGCCGTAGCCCAGGACCAGCGGTCGGTTGCTTGCTCCCTGCTTGCAGTCT
Organism: Mycena polygramma; assembly: GCA_029449255.1. Classification (NCBI taxonomy): domain Eukaryota; kingdom Fungi; phylum Basidiomycota; class Agaricomycetes; order Agaricales; family Mycenaceae; genus Mycena; species Mycena polygramma. Next base: position 1,707,408 of record JARKID010000006.1, on the reverse strand, counting down.
GGCCCACAGGAGTCAAATCCCCCACGGTATCATCAAGACTCGTTCAGCTCATCACAAGTCTTCTGGCGATGTCCTGCCAAGATCCAAGCCCTTCCGCTCAAGTACCTCAACGACTCCAAATCCAAGCCACCCCATCTCCGTCAAAATTGAGGACCTCAATTAGAGCCCCGCCCACTCAATTCCACCCAAATACACCAAATCTGCAACACGTTCATTGAAGATCACATTGGATCCGGATGCTTGAGAGGAATCCGACGGTCATGTTTCGAAGTTTTCCGCAGCCGCAATTTGCAAGACAGTGCCTGTGATCCGTTTTCTTCCCCCCCGTTTTGCATGCTGTTCGGCAGTCCTTCGCGGCCATTTGTATTGTGTAGCAGTTGCCAAATGCATTGTTTCGGTAGCATGAATTCCAATGAATTTTTTAAAAAAATGAACAGCTGCTTTCAATATTGGGGGAACCTTGTAAAGATGTCGGCCAGAACATTGTGAAAACATCGAATTGCAAAAGCCTTGAGGGATTAGACGATTCCTATTTGAGCGATGTTTCGCCAACATTTGGCCAATGTTGTGACGATTATTTACAAATGTTTCCGCTCAAACCTCTCATAAACATTTCTCACGAACGACGGTGTACGTCCCTGGGCGGATTCGAACCGCCGTCGTTACGGTAAATCCGGATCTCTCTCGATATGGCTGCGAGGTGGTCTGCCGGATGACCTGCGGGGACGTTGACTAGGAGTGGTTGTTGTTCCACATGAGCACAATCCGTTGTTTCCTTTGTACTCAATGAAAAGGACGGTTCCAACTGCGGGCCCCAAAGGATGTGATCAAAAAAACTCGTACCTCATTACCTACGTCCCCGGGCGGAGTCGAACCGCCGTCCTCGGGACGCTCATTCTATCGGGATATGGGCGCGAGGTGGTCTGTGCCTTGACCTGCGGGGACGTTGTCTGGCTGCTGTTGCCCATTAATGTGAGAATGAGAATAACAGTTTGCACTTGGCCGGCTGTAGCCTGTAGTTTACTGCTGCAGCCGGACTTCCTGCCATTGTCTCTACCATTGTCTCGAGGGTGCATGAATTCAAAGGTCCGTGGAATCAATGGTGAAAACTCTGGTTGGGATCGGTTCTGAACCGAACTCCGTAACACTCCTGGTACAAAAGAAGAAGAAAAAAACACCGGTTTGGCCGCGCTACGTCCCCGGGCGGAATCGAACCGCCGTCCTCGGTACAGTAAATCTTGGTGTGCCCTGAAATTGATGCGCTTGAGTAGTCTACCGGGTGACCTGCGGGGACGTTGACTACGATGTCGACTGGCTGCTCCCTCCCACGAAAAATAAATGGCAATTAGCATAAAATACTTTCTCTGCCTCCATTGGACACCTGTAGTTCAGTGAGTAGGGCCGCCTTCCACCTCAACATGGGGCGTGATAAATCAAATTTAACAATGTGATATTCGTCTCCGTGCATAACAGTTAGGTACAGGTACCTCGACGAACCTAGGTGGAAAATTGTAGGTAAAATAGAATGCCTTCGCTAACCGTCAGCGGACAAAGTCAGAAAAGGCGCATAACTCAGTCCAAATGGACCGAAACCGGCAGTGCGGCGCGTATTACATAATCTCTGGAGCCACAAATACGCGGAAAACGGGGGTGAATGCGAGGTGGCGGCAGTAAGCCTCGGTAGACGCTCGAAGGGTGTCGAGCGAGAGCCTGAATGAATCCAAACAGTATGGGATCGTTCGTAGGGCGTGAAACGGCTCGAAGGGCTGGATGCGCAGTGTTAAGTGCGGATGAGGATGATCAAAGTAGCGAACGATGTCGGCGGTTTGTCAACTTTAGGTTGGCAGGGGTCGACTAGATCGCTTCATGATGCAAGCTCGTGAGCACTGAGCCCGTGATATGGTCGAGGTAAAGGCAGTGAGCGATGAAGAAAAAGGACAACGGGTAAATTTGGCAAATAGGCAGGGGGCGGGGGGGCAATGGGGCGACCATGGGCCAGGTTGATGATCTATCGTCGCTACTGACACAGGGGGCATTGCCCTCCGCTTATGAATTCATAAGCGACAGTGGTTTGTGTCAAGCTTACTATCCGTCCCGATGGGTCTGATAATTCCCGCTGGGTCTGATAATCTTTTTTCTCAGCCTCCTCTGGCTCGCTTTCCCTCCGGTTTTTTACGGAATACCATTGTATAGTAGTACTCTATGCCTGTGCAAAAGTGCTAAGGGATTGAGGGAGAGGAACATATTGAAAATTAATTGCCGATCCATCAAGTCGACGATATTTGTGTAATGTTTGTGCAATGAACCTTTCTCTGTCTTGATCGCTCACCGTGAGGACCCACGAAAATTTGAGGCTTGTATTTCATACAGGATCCGTACTCCTGTCTCTTCAGATTTTTTTTCCAGCCATTCGTTGTGGTGTTCTGGGTAGTTTCAATCTCGGTGTGACCGTTGTGACGGGTCGTGACAAGAGGTGTCCCCTCTCCAGAACACCACAACGAATCCTCTACAAAGAAATGTGAGGAGACAGAAGTGTTTATATAGTATGAAATATGTGCCTCAAACTTTCCTGGGGCCTCACGGTGAATCATCAAGACAGAGAAAGGTTCGTTAAACAAAACCTACACAAATATCATCGAGTTGATCGATCGGCAATTAGTTTTGAATAGGTTCCTCTCCCTCAATCCCTTAGCACTTTTGCACAGGCATAGAGTACTACTATACAATGGTATTCCGTAAAAAACCGGAGGAAAAGCGAGCCAGAGGAGGCTGAGAAAAAAGATTATCAGACCCAACGGGAATTATCAGACCCATCGGGACGGATAGTATGTTGCGCTTACGCCCCGTTGGTACCACGTGTCGCCCAAGTTTGGCAGCAAATCAGGCACGGGGTGCAACCAACCTGTCATAAGCGAGGCAACAGCAAGACCGAAACCACTGTCGCTTATGGATTCATAAGCGGAGCATTATGCCCCTTGTGTGAGGGCCTGAAGCTCAGCAGGGACGGAACGACGTCGACGGAACCGGGGGTGGTGGTGGTGGTGGTTGTTGTTGTTGTTGTTCACGACGGGCCGACTATACCTCCCACATTCTCGATGTATATTTTCAACCTTGTTTGTTACCAGCATACTACCTCCCTGGACAATAAAAAAAAAAAAAAAAAACCAACGCGGCCTCCTACGTCCCCGGGCGGAATCGAACCGCCGTCCTCGGTACCGTAATTCTCAGAGGGGCGATATTGATGCGAGGTAGTCTGCCGGCTGACCGGCGGGGACGTTGCTGGTTGTTGTATTCCACATTAAGGTAAATGGTAATTTGCACTTGGCCGGTGAACGAAAAACGTCCCTCAGATTCGAGCCGACGTTTTTAACTTTTACACCGTGGAAGTTCAACCACTTTCGTATCTATCTGCAGGTTCCGGCCAGCCCAATGTTTTTTGGGCTGTAGATCTCCCCAGCGACTGTGAGTCCGACTCCGTATCCCTGAACAGACAAAGAAAGGAAAAAGAAAGGAAAAAAAAACGGATCCCAACTGTCTTATGTCCCGGGCGGAATCGAACCGCCGTCCTCGTTACTACGAGGTCTCTTCATATCGGTGCGAGGTGGTCTGCCGGGTGACCTGCGGGGACGTCGCTGGTTTCCAAGTCCTAGGAGGATAAACACCAATTTCTTGGACGCCTGTGTTCAATGGAAAGGGCGGCTCCAACTACCGGCCTCAAGGATGTGATCAATGAATTCAAAGGAACAGTAAAAGAAAAATGCGCGCCGCCTTTACGTCCCCGGGCGGAATCGAACCGCCGTCCTTGTTACGGTGGGTTCTCCCGGGCCCTGATATTGATGCGAGGTAGTCTGCCGGATGACCTGCGGGTACTTTGGCTGGTTGCTGTACTTTCATAACAAGTATCGTGCATGAAAATGACATGCCGCAGACTTTCATCATGGCTCGGCGCTCGGCTACACAGTATGTCAATTAATGGTGCACAAGTGTGGTGACATTCACATTCTATTCCATCATCGGCAGGCGGATTCAACCCGCCATCCTCTCATTGCTCTCATACTCCGTTCCTATGGCCTGGTGGGCATTGGGAGGCATTCCAACACTGTGCCTGAATCGATATTTGGAACGGGACGTCGCAATGCCCATTGAGCTGATTTAGAAAGAAGAAGAAATAGACTGACTTGCACTTCGTTTCTCTGACTGTTGCACTGTCATCTCTGGACAGCGCTAGAATGTCAGGATATAATCAGACCATGTCCTGTGAACTCGCCGCGGCGGCCGCACCTTCGGATTACGGACACCGTAAAGCGAAGATATCACATCTGGGGGCGGGATGGACAAAACCCGGACCATACATTCGCTTACATTCCCATCAAACCCGACACATCCCGTCCGAAGGACAGCACATCCTGCAATGGCAGACACATTACGATACCGCATGTACCGGGCATGGTATTCAAACCAGACACATCCCGTAGTCCTCAAAGTATGAGCAAGTGAATGAGTCGAGCACAACCAAATGAGAGAGATTTGTACATGTAAGAGGTACGTGCATAAAGGGAACCGCGCGCCCCACAGGCTTGGCTTTTCTTAACTAATGAACGTGTTGAATGATTCGCAACCAAGTCACAACAACTTTTTCTATTCTATCTACCGTGCAGACATCCACTCCTGGAACTGACCTACACCGTGTTGGCGAGTCCGAACGCCTCACGTTCGATCGGAGCACTGGGTGCCGCAACCATAGATGCATGCTACGGTGACATCTATTCAAAATGTTGAATCCCCAACCCGGCAATTTAACGATACGGGTGTACCCTTGTACCAGATCACTGCCTCCCGGTCATCCATCCCCTCCTGCACGCGCTTGAAGCCGATGTCGGCCGCTAAATGAGGCACCCCTGTATCGTGAAGGACACCGGATACGACGTCAAGCGGGGAGGTCTTGTAGTGATCGACGACAACACTGCAGACGATGGCGGGATGCGTGGGCCCCAAAACGGCGTATGCGGGGCTAGATAATCAATTGAGGTGCGGCGACGTGAAAAAAAAAAAAAAGGGATTCGCGCATCTGGCACCGGATTTTGGCTTCTGACGGTGAGACATTGGTGAAATCTGTCGACGTTTATGCGGTCGACGTCGTTTGACGCGCCGCTACGCACCGAAGGAATAGCTGCACAATAGCTGTTACTTCCATTGCACGCGAGATAAGGGCGCAAGTACGCACCGGTGCCCTGGTAATTTTCCACCTCGGTGGATTGGGCGTCGCTGTGCACCAGTTGACGCGCCGACACGATGTCAATGACTCGCTGCCGATCTGCTGGCGCGTGCTTTGCGTCGTTGTCGGACATTTTGACGTGCGTCGAAGGCAGGGGGAGCCAGCGCTGGACAGCTTCGTTGCGGGGTGGTGGTGGTAAGAAGGAGAGAAGATGGGAGGAGAGAGCGGTGCGACGGTGATGCGGTGATGCGGTGATGCGGCAGGTGCCAAGCCCGGCACATTCCATTTTGGGAATGTGTCGGGCTCGAAGCGTTGGCTGGTACATTCGGCGGAATGTGCCAGGCTTGATGTGAATGTGCCTTCCTTCTGAATGTAAGTATCTTCCGGGTTTTGTACATCCTCATCTGGGGGCCAGGGTTTTTTTTGTTCAAAACATACCCAGCGCCGTTCAACTCAACTCAAGTTCAACGTTCAACGTTCAACTCAACAACAGTCACCGCGTCTGTTAGGGGCGATCCCGGGCCGCGGCGGGCCCGAGTGTCTGCCGCTCTTTGCCGAGCTTGCGTGGTGACGTGGTCTTCAATCTTCCCTCTAACCGCCATCTACAGCATGCTACTCTCCGTGTTCTCGGGAAATCTTTCTATTTGCTGCATAACCCCCGCCATTACAGGCCCCTTGAACTGCGGTGGAAGCTCAAAAGCATCAGCCAATGCGATAATTGCCGTGGCCTCACTGCTGTTCCGGTGACAACACAACTGCGTCTTTCCGGGTTTTGATTCTCACTTGCATGCGGGATGCCAGGCTACGTGTATTTTCACTCACTGGTGCTAAATCTGCGGCTTTCGTTGGCATCGCACCAGCTGGCATCGAAGACGCAGTGCTTGGATGGTCCCTGTACTCCCGCTACTCGGCGCCAACATGCCACGATTTACCTAGAGCTGCTACGTCTATCCGATCTGCAGCCTTTTGGTACCAGACCCCGGCTCCTGTGGACTCAATACCAGTTTTACGACCGGGTCCGAATGGTCGAATTTCGCTCAGCAGGCCTCGCAGGCTATGGCATCTTCAATTGTGTCTTTTTTTACTTTGCTCTTGATTCTGAGTGATAAGAGCGTCTCTTCTGATCGATGCGACGTCAAACGGTGGTCTTATGAATACTTCAGGTCCATAAGTAGAGTTGTCGCTAAACCCAGCCTTTCAGCCCTCCCCCTACCCGAGTCTGATCCCCCCAATCATGTCCGCACCTGGGTTGGATATTCCGCTGCTGTGAGCCACTGCTCTCCTTCTCTCTCTTCACAAATGCCTAATAATCTTTCCCCCCCGCCAGGACTGGTCCTATCGTACAACAGCTCTCCATTGCTTGCAACACTGGCTGAGCTGACGGTGCTTAGATTCTGGGATACATGTGGAACTACTGGCTCTACGGCATCCTGTGCATTCAAGTCTGTGAGTTCGCTCTGGCATCTTGGAAAGGCATCCTGTATCGACTCATCAACTATCCAAGACCTGTACTCCGAGGCGTTTCCCAACGACCGCCGTGGAATAAAGGTCGTCAGTCAGTTCATCTCACTTTTTGGCTCGATCCCAAAGATACCAACAACACGCAATAGTGTGGGCGATGTTTATCTTAGAGTCGATTTCCACGCTCTTCGTCACTATCGGCGCCTGGGACCAATACGGTACTGGATGGGGCGACATCAACAGCCTTGTCGTCATCGACTGGTCTTGGATCCCCCTTGCTATTCTCAACCCCATTCGTATGTCACCAAAAGTCCTTCTAAACCCGCTCTTCTTCTCATGTCTGCGAAGTTGCCGGCATAGCTCAATCCTTCTACATTTGGCGGATTTGGGAGTTGAGCAAGCGGGTTTGGCTCTGTGTGATCATTGGGCTGGTAAGTGATTTCAAGCCTGGACATGAGCTGGTGTATTGAATTTTTGAACAGATAATGCTCACTCAAGTTACGACGGGCTGCTACTACGGCATAGTGGTACATTGCTTCACAGTTTCCTGCGTTAAGACAACTCATAGCCCATAGCTAGCCATCGAGCGGCGTGGACTCGACAAGTTACTCGCCCTCTCCACAGAAATTGCGGTAAGCTAGTTTGTCTTGGTTACGTTTCATTCCAGATCAACTGAACATGTCTCAATTAACAGCTCGCCGCCATCGCAAGCGCCGTGACCGACATCCTGATCACCATATCACTGGTCTGGACGGTAAGGCCTTTCACCCAACTGTCACCAATCCAGCTAACCATCCCGCCAAGTTCTACGGTCTCAAACACAAGACCAGGATCCAGCACACACGGGGCATTATCAACAAACTTATCAAATTCAGTGTGGAGACCGGGGCTGTCACCACCACGGCGGATACGATCCACGTCGTTTTATGGCTTGCAACGGGCCACCAATGGAACATCCACTATATATTGTGCGTCCTTTTCTTAAATTCTTTCCTCTATCCCAACCTTCGCCGTTGACTGACTTGATTTCTTTTTTTCGAACAGCTGGCTCATGCTGGGGAAGTTGTATTCCAACATGCTCATGGCGACGCTCAACTGTCGAGCGCCGACGGTCCCGCGTGGATCGGAGACGGGGACGACGAGCATATTCTGGGTCGAAGTTAAACCCCCCGCTTCGAGGAGCTCCCGCACCGAGGTGCATATATCGTTGACACGGGATGTCTCCGGTGGAGTCGAGGCGATTGAAATGGAAGTAAGTATTTCGCTGTGCTGTGCTATCATCTTGTGTTTGGGCGAGTCTGACGTTCAATTGCAGGACTCCACTATTGCGGGAAATAGCAGGGGAGGAGCGCACTGCGAAGATAAATCAGCGTGCGAAGACAAATCGGCCCCAGTGGAGGTGTAGCCAGTGTTTCTCCTTTCCTTTTTTCTTTCTCGTAAGTTGAAACTTGATGTGCTATCATGTTGTGGATGAACGAGCCTGACGTTGAATTGCAGGATACTATTGCTGTGGGAAATAGCAGGGGGGGGAGGGGGAGCGCATTGCGAAGATAAACCAGGCTGTGAAGACAAATCGGCCCCGGTGATTTAGCCAGTGTATTTCCTTTTTTTTTTCGCGCAGACTCTATCTTCTCTGCAGTTTGTAGTCAGGCGCCAAAAAGGCGCAGTCCCAAATGAAACCGTACCTTCTTTTGTTACCCCCGATTGTTGAAATGCGCCGAGCGAATCGAAATGAGTGCTCCCCAGGATGGATTCGACGCTTAAACTGGACATATCTTCATTCTCATGACTGTCATCGCTGGACGGCCGCCGCGAGACCGTCATCAGACCTCGCCGTGTGCATCCCGGCGGCCGTAGCGTCAAATCAGCAACGATTTAATTCGAAAATATTCTTCTGCATGCAAATCCAGGAAGCCGGAACATACCATATGATGGTCCATATCTGTACCACATATCGTGGCGAAAATGTTGGGAAATACACGGAGCGATATTGAACCCCTCAGTCATCCTGTCTGACAGGGCGATCCGGCTATCCGGCCATGCTTGCCGCCTTTTGCCGAACTTATGTTCTCCAACAATCATGATCACTTTCTTCATCTCCTACCACCATCAAGGGGGTTCGGATCTGTCACGAAAACACCCTAGGCCCTTTTATGGTGTAAACCTACCCCAGGAATCCGAATATGAACACCAAAAGTTTCCTCGATGAACGGCTGATGATATATGGGCAGTTCTGTCCGAAAAATATTAAAGATTTTTCTCGATTTTTTAATGAACATATCTCATGATTCTGAGCAACTTTCAGAAAAAAATCTCAAAAGTCGCTGACCCTACCACGTGATGTTATGCCCATATAAGGTAATGCTATGCCCATAAAGGGTAACTTACAAATATTCAATTTCCCACACGTTTACTGGGCGGAATATTCTGAAATGTTGATTTTCGGCATCCCTGGAGTTTTCTGCTTTGGATTTCGGCCTGGTGTTTTTTGTGACCGATTTGAACCCCCTTGACCACCATGCCACTTCCCCCGGGAATCGTCTATCTCGCGCGGCAGCTCCCCCGTATCCTAGCACCCCCTCTGGCGGTGTATGCCACGAAACTGGTCGCCGAGCTGCGTTTTGGCGTCATCCTCCCGACGTCGCTCACGACGGTTGCCTGTCTTCTCAGCGGCCCTGTAGTCTTGACGGTCATCATCCAGTACCGAGACTATCAGATTCGCCGCCAGGCCACCGCGCATGGCGCGGTTGTCCCTCCGGCTCTCCCCGGATTCATTGGCGGACTCAACATGCTGTTTGCGAAGACAGAGGACATGTATCCTGGTGAGTGTGCTGATTCCACACACGTCTCAAGATCGCAAGGCACTTAAGCAAGCTCAGGCGAGGGGCTGGCCGCAATCGGACAACAATATGGGTATACCTTCAGCGTTCGATTCCTGTTCCAGAATCGCGTCAGTGCAAACAGAGTTCCTGCCATGCATAACTCATTTAGCCCGAATCCAGATAATCACAGCCGATCCGGAAAACATCAAAGCAATCCTGGCCACTGAATTCAACGGCTTTGAGAAAGGTGCTGAATTCCGGCACCTAATGGAGCCCTTGTTGGGCACGGGAGTCTTCGGTTCAGACGGCAAGTTCTTCTTCTCTCTTCCATAAGATATCACGTCCAATTGCGCACCGCAGGTGAAATGTGGAAGTGCGTTGCATCTTCTTCATTGCCGTGAATTGAATTCCGTTTATCGTCGGTCTAGGTTCCACCGCCAAATGACACGCCCGTTCTTTCACCGCGAGCGGATCAGTGACTTTGACCTATTCGACCACCACGCCGAGAACGCTATCACGCAGTTGAAGACGCGCCTCCGCGAGGGATATCCCGCTGATTTCCAAGTCCGTAGGCTCCGTTCTAAGCGCCCTCTCTAATCAATTTCCGATCTAATATCTACTTTTTATCAGGACATGGTCGCGCGCTTCACGATGGACACCGCAACATCCTTCCTGTTCGGGCAGGATGTGCGCAGCCTCGACGCGGGGCTGCCGTACCCGCACTACGTCGCCGCCTCCACCGTAAGCCCCGCCGCTGCCACGGCGCACCCATCCAGCGCGTTTGCGACGGCGTTCCAGGAGGCACAGACCGTGACCGCGCTGCGGCACCGCTTCGGCGCGCACTGGCCGCTCGCGGAGTTCTGGGTCGACAGGCTCGCGAGGCCCATGGGCGTCGTGCGCGGGTTCCTCGATCCCATCCTCAAGGAGGCGGTCGCGAAGAAACGTGCCATGGCCATGAACAAGAGCGAGGAGAAGACGAACGAGGTCGGGGATCGGGAGGTGCAGGAGGGGGAGTCGTTGTTGGATCATCTGGTCAATTACAGTGAGCGTGAGTGTGCTTGTGAATTTTTTGTTTGCTCGACGAGTCGAGATTGATGTGGACAGATTACACAATTTTGCGGGATGAGATTCTGAACATCACGGCTGCGGGGCGGGACACGGTGCGCGCAATACCTTGTCTTTATCTGAAACAGATCTCAGGGATTTTCTTTCGCCAGACGGCTGGGCTGCTCACCTTCACAACGTACATGCTCGCGGAGCACTCGGAGATTCTGGCGAAGCTCCGGGATGAGATCTTCCGCGTTGTGGGCCCGAGCCAACGTCCGACATACGATAATTTCCGGGAGATGAAGTATCTAAGGGTACGTACAGACACAGCCATTGGGTCTCGTCGATTTCACAGCGTATTATAGGCCGTGCTGAACGGTATACCATTCCACATCTACGTTGATTCCGTAGGGCGCTGACTTGCGCCAGAAACGCTCCGCCTCTATTGTCCCGTGTAAGTCCATATCATCCACCATATCCCCGGCATTGATGCTTAACGATCCTTATTTGTGCTATACAGCCCGTTCAACGTCAGGTGGGCACAGATCGTTCACCGCATTGATGATCCTCCCCTTACGCATTTATATTTATTTAACCAGGACGGCTATCCAACCCACCCGCTTCCATTCCAGCAACGGTGGGCCACCGATTTACGTCCCCGCCGGTACCAGGTGTGTTCTTCCCTCTCTCCCTTCCCTTATGATCATTACTTCGCTCGATGTTTTCCGTGAAACACAAATACTGACCAACTCACATTACGTATCGGCAGGACGATATTCAGCACAATCCTGATGCATCGGCGCACGGACCTTTGGGGCCCTGATGCGCTTGAGTTCGATCCAGAACGGTTTCTCGATGCGAGGCTTCATCAGTATTGTGAGAGTTTTCTTGTTCTCTGTTGCGTGCATCGCGTTGACTGGGACTGGGAATGTTCTACTTCAGTGACTCCGCACCCGTTCATTTTTTTGCCATTCAACGCTGGTACGTCCACCCTCTATCATTTTATTATTCACTCAGCACATCCTTTCACCTCGCACCCCTTGTACAGGTCCCCGCATCTGCCTCGGACAGCAGGTACGCTTTACCCGCACTCCCGCGGTATAGATACGCCTGCCCGATGAGATAAACTTACATCACGCACAGTTCGCCTACCACGAAGCCTCGTTCTTCCTCGTCCGGCTCCTGCAGACCTTCTCGCGCATCACCCTCGCGGACGACGCACAGCCGCCCCGCGCCCGCCCGCCTGCCGCGTGGAAGACGGACGACAAGTCTGGGTGGAAGGCGCGCGAGCGCGTGCGCCCGAGGTCGCACTTGACTATGTTTATTTTCGTGCGTCCCCCTTTCAGCGGTGTGAAGGTTGGTTGACGAGTGTGTTTGTCCGTAGGGCGGACTGTGGGTAAGGATGGAGGAGGCGGGGACGGGGGAGGCGGTGTGACTTTGTGCGCAGGAGGAGATGAACGGTGGGAGGGCTTCGAGCGCGATTTGTTGGCGCTTGTGGTGGTGCGTTCTCAATGAGTGACGGTATTTTCGCGGGCATACGAAGCTTTGGAAGAATGGGCCGACTAAATCAACCTTGTTCGCCACGAAGGAGGATTTTCCTGAGCGTACGTGATCACTCGGTCCGTATACCTCAATGGGTGATTGTGGCAAAACTGAATTCCTCCGTCGTTCGGAAGTGGTAACTTTGTACGAAAGACCCAGTATCGAAACTGCGGATTGACAGCACATATGAACAAATTCCGATTCTAAAGACATCGACAAGACTCAACCGTATCCTACTCGCCGTGGTCGAGCGACTCAACTTCTCAAGCCTGGGAACGAGCCCTGAGCTGTGATTCTGCCAGAGCAAGACTTCGGGACAGCTATGCGAGGCTAAGTAAAGGAACACCAGGGTGGAAGAATACACTTGCCTCATTACGTCCTGCGTTGATCTAGACGGTATGAGGAACAAGCATCAAGATGCAGAGAACAGACTTGCTTTGTCGATATCCGCGCGAATCTGGCGCAAATGAGTAAGAACCAGCCAGATGAGATATACGACTTGCCTCGTCGCATTCGGCAAGGAACTGAAGGCAATGAGTAATATATAAACATCACCCTAAGAGAGTTGACTTGCCTTATCGCGTTCTTGAACGGACTGGCCAGGATGAAGAAGGAACATTAGTATGAAAGGAATGGAACAGTGGGACGGGAGATAATCAACTTGCCTCGTTGCGTTCTGCAGCGATCTGGGAGGAAATGAGGAACAAGCATCGAGATGGATAGAATTGACTTGCTTTGTCGATTTCCGCACGGATCTGGTGCAAATGAGTAAAGACCATTCAAGAAATGGGGGATAATCGACTTGCCGCGTCGCATTCCGCCTTCATCATCTTAACATGCTGTGAAGGATGAGAAAGACATCCCGGAGCGCAAAGGCGACCTTTCCCATACCTGCTGCTGTGCGTCCGTCAAAATCTCCTCATTTATCTCCTCATTCTGCCGGGCTAGTTCCATCGCATATGTGATCGCGGGTTCAAAGTGTTCCGAGATGATTGCTGAGGGAAGCATGCGGGAAGCTGAGGCAAGGGGTATCGGAAATGCGAAAATGTCAACATACCTTCCATTTTTCATCTCAGAGCCTTGGCGGACCCCCCTCCCCCTACGTAATCAGTGATTGCGCATCAAATTACTATTTTGGGATATACGTCCGGGACAATATCCCGCGCGGCTGTGATTCCCGCCCCGCCATAGCACATAGAGCCAATCTCAGTATATATCTAGTTAACTACTGCATTTGTAACGATACTATTGAGCAATTTAGGTGGCTGAATCCCACGAAAGAATAAGTGCTTACCCACTCAGACTCTTTGGCATTTCCTGAGTCCCTTATGCCAACAGTGATGAAGCCACAGTGGCACACGCTTATCAGCACAGTTTTTTGTGATCTCAATGAGTCTTGGACACAATGTACGGGCTCATTTTTCTGCTTATCTGGTTCCGTAAACTTCAACGGTTCAAGTTCAACCCAAGTTCAACTGCAAAAACAAGTATCTTCTTAGCGTTCCCTGCTAAGCATCCGGGCAGCTGTGAGTGACCTTTAGGACATTTACTTGGCCATATCTCTCGTTTAAATGTGTATATTCGGCGGCGAAGACGAGAACTCATTACATCAGATGTCCAATCAGTGATGGGAAGGCTAGCCAAACATACCCAAATTTTCTACTTTCGGCGACAAGCCTTTTTTCATGCGAATTGGGCTTGTACGACCAACTTTCAAATTTCCTACCAAACTTTTTTTTCAAGCTCGGACGGGACCCCCCCCTCCCTGTCCCCATAAGGAAATTTCTTATCTTCGATACCCCTTGAGCTGAGGCCCTCTCAGCCAAAACCTCCGCCTCCACTTCTGGTTCGTCCGCAATGTCAATCACACCGTATTTCTCCAGCTGGTCGCGGATCCCCGCAAAGTGATATATAAAGTCGCCATCCAGGACGGAGAGCTTCCTGTAAGTTCCCATCCTGGAGTGGCTGAGTGGATCGAGGATCTCGGTGCCGTCAAAACGAAGCCGAAGGATTTGGAACACCATGCGTGCATGCCAATAACACATTGTCGTATACATCTTGTATTCCGAGAAGTTCTCGCAGAGCATCCAGAGCAGGACGGCGAGATGGAACACGGTGGGAGGGGTGTTGGAGAAGGTGAGGACCGCTAGTTGGTCCGCAACCCCGAGGCCGCACAAAGGAGTGGGCCATTTGTCAAAGATGGTAATCGTGTCCTCAGCCTGGATCGTTCCGCCCAAAGATGAACCCGTATTATCGCCTGCGATTCGATCTGAACGGGGAGTGGAGGTCCCAGATATCTGTGCAGGCGGGCTGCGAAGATACATAATCAGACAGCCTCCCGGTAGTGAAAGGAATCCCCGCACTCGTCTACAGCGCTGCTCCGGGCGCGGTCGATCTTTATATACCGGATATCCACAGAGCCCGTCGTATGAAGTCCGCAGAGAAGAAACTCGTGTTCTTTGTCCGCTAGCTCTTTTAATGGGTGACTTCCCGTAAGATTTATTTAATCCCCCAGAATATTTTGGACCTTAGCCGTTGTCAATCACTAGGACCCCATCAATCCTATCACCTCAAAGTAGCCGACCTTTATTCTCCCATCAACGCAATAATGCTGGATCTATTGGGGGGGTCCCTACCCCCCGAATAGACTTTCGTATCCTGGAATATCCCTTTTGGGACACAGATCTTTGATCCGCGCCTCCATCATGAACTCTCTACCCTCTCTTGCACTCGAACTGCTTGTTACACCCCATATTCTTAAGGCTACAGCCTTTCCGAGGTTACTAGGGCAACACCCATGCGAAAATTAGTCTTATCAACACCCTTTGGGTTGAATCCGAAGTCTCGAGACGTTTTTTCAGCGTGCCTCCAGCCGAGTTCATGTTACTGGATGCCGGGCCAAATCGGTCTTAGCTAGATATGTGGCCTTCTGCGGTGTGCTTTTGATTGGATTTTATGTTGCATAAATGCATAAATACATTATCTTGCTTGCGGGAAACACAGACGGTGTCAATTTCTTTCAGACTCATTGCATCACTGGCACCCTCGAAAGTCGCGCTGGAATATTTATATCTTACGGGAAGTCACCCAATTTAAAGTAGTACGCCTTGACGACCAGACATCGCGCCAATATATCTAGGCGACCTCTTCGGCCCGAGGCCGGATCTCGCTGGAGAACCCTACGGAACCAGACCTTGGGAGAACATGGAATCCATTGCCATGGACGCGGACTGACGGGTGTGAGGACGCCGGAAATCACAGGATTGGGGCATCTGGATCCGTAGGTGAAGGGCCCAGACTCGGACACAGTGGAGTCGAGCTGCTCCCAGAGTTCTTGGAGAGTCTGCAGGTGGAGAGCGCGATAGATATAACGCCTAAACCGCTGGAGAAAGAGCATCATTCTGGGCCGATGAAAGAGATTAGCGAGAGCTAGGTGTACGCAAAGCGGCCAGCTGTACGCACGTCGCAAGTACGTGGCCTGTCTTCGGCCGAGCGGCAGGATCGAGTCAAGCAACGTAAGAAAGTCAAAATAACTTCGCGATTGCCCCGGCCCGTAGTCACTGAAATAAAGTGCCATGGATCTGCATTGTAATACACTCCTGGCGTTTTGCGCCCGCAGAGGCCTTATCAATATTGTTTCGGCGTGATCGTACTATTGATGCGACGGCATCGACAGCTATCCCACGGTTCAATCTTGACATCTTGGATCAGTACGAGTGAAATGAGTGGACATATTCCCAGTGCAAGGGCAGTAGATATTCACCCATAGCCCTTGCCTTCCAACCTACGTTAGAGTCCGTTAGAGTAGAAGCCATCACCATAGGGAAGCTCGGAACCAGGCGATGATCCCGGAAGATAAATTCTGTGACAATGATAGTGCGAATCCTCAAGCGAAGATCCTGAAAGCGTCGGCTAGAGTTGCAGGAGACCTAACGGATATAGTGCCTGACTGATGTGTGGGAACTCTGCAGCACAGAACAAGGCACCAACCTAAAAACCTCACGAACGGGTTTGTTGTAAGTACTCCAAAATCCCGCGAGCGCCGCCTGCGGCAACCAGAGTGAACAGAAGTTACTGTAAGCCTCAAATACTAGTTACGACTTGTCTTGGTGAGGAGCCACTAGTAAGACTCCCCTCGTCACGGTGGTCCAGACATACAGGGTATTAAATACAGATATTGAATACTTTGACTTTAGACATTTGAGGAGTCATCCTGAAGTAAACCCCGGTCAGTAATACGCTAGCTACACTTGAGCTACACCTCTACCGGAGCTGATTTGTTTTGGCCTTGTGTTCCTCCCCTGCTATTTCTTGTAGCAATGTCAAAATCCTGCAACTGAAC
Organism: Mycena polygramma; assembly: GCA_029449255.1. Taxonomy (NCBI): domain Eukaryota; kingdom Fungi; phylum Basidiomycota; class Agaricomycetes; order Agaricales; family Mycenaceae; genus Mycena; species Mycena polygramma. The sequence goes on along the minus strand of JARKID010000006.1, from coordinate 1,690,979 downwards.
GTGAGGCTCATTCAAGCGCAACTTCATATCTCAACGACTCACGTCCATTTCAATCGCCTCCCCTAGACTAGCGACATTCGGCGTGAACGATATGTGCACCTCGCCGCGAGAGCTGGAGCTCCGCACAACGCCGGCGGGTTTGACTTCAACCCAGAACAAGCTCCCGGTGTCTCGAATTCTTTACGAACCGTCGGGGCTCTGCAGTTGAGTGTAGCCACGAGCATATTGGAGTACAACTTCCCGAGCATGAGCCAGCTGTTTGACAATTAAACAAGTACATAGGCATTGAAATCGAAGTGAGGAGGAACGCACAATATGAAGTGAATATTCCATTGGTGGCTCGAAAGCCATAGAACGGCGTGGATGGTACCCGCCGCAGTGGTAACAGCCCCGGTTTCCACACTGAACCGGATCAGTCTGTTGATGATGCCGTGCGTTTCGCGGATCCGGGTCTGGTGTTTGAGACCGTGAAACTTGGCGGGATTTTAGCTGGAGAGCTAGAAATTCATTGGCGGATAATCTCACCGTCCAGACCAGTGATACGGTTATCAGAACGTCGGTACCAGCGCTTGCAATGGCATTAATCTAGAATTTTATCGTGGGCTCACTCAGTATCGGGAAAGAATTTATGAGGAACGCGGTAAATCAGCTCACCGCAATTTCCGTGGAGAGTGCGAGTGCCTTGTCGAGGCCACGGTGTTCAATGGCTAGCTATGGTGTGGGCCGTCAGGGTTCAACCTGGCAAGCACTGGCAGGGCGCTGTACATACAACTATTCCGTAGTAGCAGCCCGCCGTGACTTGAGTGAGCATTACCTGGTCATAGAATTTAATACGCCGGCCTATGTTGAGAAGTCGGAATCACTTACCAGCCCAATAATTACGCAGAGCCAAAGCCGCTTGCTCAACTCCCAGATCCGCCAAATGTAGAAGGATTGGGCTATAGCGGCGACTTTGCGGAGATGAGTTAAAAACACCGGGGTTAAAAGGGTGTTCCGTGGCATACGGATGGGGTTGAGTAGAGCGAGAGGGATCCAAGACCAATCGATGACAGTGAGGCTGTTGATGTCGCCCCATCCACTGCCGTATTGGTCCCAGGCGCCGATAGTGACGAAGAGCGTAGAAACCGATTCGAGGATGAACATCGTCCACACTGTAGTGTTGTTGATATATTTAGGATCGAGTGGCAAAGTGAGACGCACTCACTGACAGCTTTTATTCCATGGGGGTCGTTGGGAAATGCCTGGGAGTAGAGGTCTTGGATAGTTGATGAGTCGATGCAGGATGTATGAAGGAGTATACTCACAGACTTGAATGCACAGGATACCGTAGAGCCAGTAGTTCCACATGTATCCCAAAACCTAAGCACCGTCAGCTCAGCTAGCCCCGCAAGCAATGGAGAGCTGTTGTACAATTGGCCCAGTTCTAGCGGGGGGGGAGGATTAGGCGTTTGTAAAGAGAAAGCAAGAGAAGGCGAGCAATGGCTCACAGCAGCGGAATATCCAACCCAGGTGCGGCCATGATTGGGGGATCAAACTCGCTCACGGGGAGGGCTGAAATACTGAGTCTTGTGGCAACCCTATGGGCGGTAAGTATCAAGTATTCGCGGGAGTTTCGCGTCCCATCCATCAGAAGAAGTGGCTCCTGTCGCTCCGAATCAAGAGGGAGAGCTCACCATCGTAGATACCATAGCCCGGTCGGCCTGTTCAGGCCTGAGCAGATTTCACCATCCGGATGATACACCCGCACGTAAGAGTGCAATCCTGCCTGATTGTAAGATTTGCAGTGCTGAATCTTCGCAATGGCGCTGAGTAGCGGGAATGACACAGCTTAAAGAGCGCCGCCAATTTACGGACCCAGTTGACGGAGTTTAGTCAAACTCCATGGCAGGCGATATGCAGCGGGTAGACGGGTTTCCCAGGAACACGGCGCATTCCTCGGGAGAGTATGACGGTTCATCACGTCCGTGCGCCGCGCGCCGCCTTGAGTTTGTCCATCTCCCGCGATATCAATCGTCGCTCGTTCTTGTACTACGGATAGCTGTGTGTAGACGACAGCTATCCTACCTAGTTAGTATATATACTTACGGAGTGAACTGCAGTCGCACCTCAGACGGCGTTCAATCACCGGAGGCGAAGTTTGGACAAGGCATCTCATCTGAACGCGAGCGCGCTGGGATTCGTCTAGTTGCAGAGTCACCCGGTGGTAGAAGCAGTGGTATTATTGACGAGGGGGTGAACCGAGTCATGGATGTCAATGGGCACCGGCGTGTCGTGTCGATTTCAAGTTGCGCCGTGCTCAGCCGATATTGATCATCGAGAAACCCAGAAGAAGCGGCAAAGTTGGGCCGAGCAACGGATGGGCAAAACCGAGCCCATTGGCATGCCGCATGGTTGCCCAGTTTTGCTGCGCAGTGCGTGTTCCAGTGCGTGGTGATGCCAGATTTATTTGCCTCCTCCCGTGAAACTGACCGTTCCGGCGAGTAGCGCTTTTGCCGAGGAGCAATTGCAACGCGAAACATGGCATAGTAAGAGGCAGCGATGCACAGGTGACAGCATTGAAGGAGTGAGGAAGGTGTTTTGATTCAACGTTGTAGCCAAGCATTGTGCAGCCAAACAATGACAATATGTATTCCTCCCACAACCACCATCCCTTGTCCCAAGCAAATCCCAAGGCCAGCCAATGGGTGATCCACACGCCCTGTCCGCTCTGCCGCCTTCTCGTGCGCTGGGAAACACCTTTGTCATTGTCAGCGCTCAGCTCATGCCAAATCCTCTTCGTACGCGTCCCCGTGTACCCGTGCGCCCCCCCTCTAACGCATTCTTAGTACGTGCTGCGCATGTCAAGAGATGCGCCATGCGCCCTGCCCTCCACCCGCGAAAACGATTCACTTCAGGCGGCGCCCTGCTTCTCTCGTCGTCGTTCCAGCGCCACGTGTAAACCCACGACTTGGATTCAGCACTGCGCTCCTTGTCCTCCGACCGCGGCTGCCTGCTGTGCGTTGTCGTCGCACCTAGGCATACGCCCGAGCCTTCTGCCCTCGCCGCGCTCCAGCTAACAGCCACGTCCATATTGCTTTCTGGAAGCACTCGAATCGCATCTGTGGCGCGAGGAAGGAGAAGAATGCCACGCACTGTATGGGGAAGGGGGCAGGGGAAGATGCGACCTACCGGAGCCTTCCGCCTTCCCACCCCGGCGGCTGCGGGCGGGCACGCCCTTCATCGTCCTCGTACTCCGCCGCATCCGCTGCTCGCTGCTCGCGGTCGTCGTCGCGCTTTGCGTCGTCTTGTCGGCGTGCCGGCTCTGTACTCACGATGCACCAGCCACTCTGCCTTCTGCCTTCTGAAGTCCTACCGGCTGCTTCCGCCACCGCGGTTGCCGACGGTGACGTGCTCCACGCTACTCCGCCGCTCTCGCTCGCTCCTGGTCTGGGTGAATCGCTGCGCTCGCTGTCGTCGTTCCGTCAGCTCGTCGTACGCCCCACCATGCTGGCTCTTTGCTGTATATCCACTTCATTGTCATCACACCCTCTCTGTACGTGTCCCCATATGCGTCCGACGTCCTTCACCGCTAACGTGCTCTTGTCGGATACAGACGGATACTACCTGCGCTGTGGCCTGTGAAGACGATTTCCTCGGTTCCTTCGCGTTATGCGTTACCGTTACGCTGCCACCGCTAGCGTCCACGATCCGGGCTCGTAGCACCGCTGCCCCCGCTCCCCACAAATCGCGCGCCGCATTCCACCTGGAGCTGCGCCTGCCCACGCTCCGCGCTTGGAGTTTGACGGGCGTGGCGGGCGCGGGGACGGGGACGGGGACGGGACGGGGACGGGGAGGAGGGCCAGAACGTATCCCCTCGCCTCCAGGCCCGAGGCCCGAGGGTTGTGATAGGGTACGGGTGCGCGTGCGCGCGCGGGGAGGATGGAAGAAGATGGAAGATGGAAGATGAGGGAGAGGGAGAGCGCGAGGCGGAGGCGGAGGAGCAGGAGGAGGAGGAGGAGGAAGGGAAGAGGAGGAGGGGCGAAAGGAGGAAGGAGGAAGGAAGGAAGACGTAAAAGGGTATGATGTGCGCGGATGCCCGTCGCTCCCTCTCCATCGCGCCGTCGCTCTCCGTTGCCCGCGACCTGTGATTCGACCATTCAGCGGCGTACGTAGGAGGGGCTGGCGCGTCTTCGGCTCCTCATCTGCCTGCGCCGGATACGGCGGCACTCCGCGCATCCCACCCACGTGTCGTCGATTTGCAAGCCTTCGACCAAGGCGGGCGGGACAGCGCGATCGGCCAATCTTCCTCTCGCACTCCATCGCCAGTAAGAGTCCCTCGACCGCCCGGATACACTGGATCGCTAGCGCTGTTCCTACATGATCGGGGCAGGCGCAGACGACCCGGGGACAAACCAGCACGGGTGCCCATCTCGTCTCCCCGCCGCTGCCCGCTGCCCGCGATCCGCGCGTCGACGAGCGCGAGTGGCCGCGGGGCTTATACTTGGGCTGAAGAGGGGGATGGGGACGAGCCGATGCTCAGCGCCGTCGTGTGGGATGCGGCACGGAAGGACGGAGGGAGAGGGAGGGTGGATGATTCTGCGGCGTACGCAGGAGGGGCGCGCAAGGAGGGCGTGGGGACGAGAATGGGATCAGGGAGGGTTTGAGGATTGGGCTTTGCTTCTGTGACCGGGAGGACGGCGCTCGGAAGACCCCACTCAAGACTCAGGATGGTTGTGCGGCCTGGCGGCAGCCGCCTCGGGCTCGCTCTAGCCGCTGCCGCGGGGGACAGTATCCACGCTCGACGTCGGGCCTCGCCGTACTCGCTGCTTGCGCTTGCTGTCCGGCTTTTCGTCGTCTTGTCGGCTGACTCCAACCCCCGATTTGCATTCAAGGTGGATGTGCGACCCAGCCGTAGCTGAAGACTTTCCACCGCCGCGGCTGTTAAACCGGACACTATCTGCGGTCGTCGTCTTCCCCCGCCAAGACAGATCTTGGGCTCACCATCGTCCGACTTTGCGCTTTTGGTGTTTGTCCTGACACACCCCCCGAGTTGCAAGCGCAACGTCTGCGCGCGCTTCCCACCGCCGCCACTGCGGATGGGGACACCCTTCTCGCGCCCTGCTGCGTGGTCGCTGCTTACGACATTGTCGGCCTATCCCCGCTCCGACCCCCGATCGATTTACGAGCCAGTCTTCATCGTGCTCCTTCCAGGGCCGCGGCTGTCGATGCGGATGTAACCCACGCTCCTCGTACCCCGCTGTCCTTGCTGCTCGTGCGTAGCTTCGAGCTTCTGCGTTCTCGGAATCGGACATGATGACATGCTCCAGGTCGATTTGCGAGCCAGTCAAAGTTCCCCGTCCGCCACCACCACGGATGCCGATGGGGATGCTACTTAAAGTCGTCGTAATCTGCCTCCGCCCGCTTACAACGCACTGCGGTGCTCGTGGTCCGCATTATCTGTGGCTCCCGCTCCAAACTCAAGATCGATTCACGAGCTATTCGTGGCCGCGGTCTTTGCACCACCGCGGCTGCCGATGAGGATGGCTTTCACGCTTCTCATCCTCCGTCATCCTTACCGCTTGCGTATCATGCGCTCGCCGTCGTCGTTGGCGTCCCCGTCGCGGCCGTTCTCACCCAAGATCGGCTCCGAGCTGGCCGTAGCCGCCGCTGGGGGACTCAAGCCATGCTCCTCATAGTCCACCATCCTTGCTTGCGTATCAATGTGTTCGCCGGTGTTTGTGTCATCCAGACGCTTTCCCGCCTCCTCACTCAAGATCGATTTGCGTACCAAGCAAAGCCGCGCTGCTTCCACCACTGCGGCCGCTGATGAGGACGACCTTCACGCTCCTCATCCTTCGCTGTCTTTGTTCCTGTTTCATAGCTCCCCCGTCGTCGTCGGGCTTGGCGTTCCTTGCGCTCTAGATGGACTGGCAAGCTGGCCGCATGCACCCCCTTCCTACCCCTGCGGCTGCCGGTGAGGATGTCATCCACGGTCATCACACTCAAGCGCCCTCGCTGTCAGGGTATGGCTGCGCTCGCCATCCGAATTTGTGTCCTCGAACTCGGCCATAATCACCGACATTCACTCACAGTGGACTGGCAAACGAGCGTAGCCGTCTGCCTTCCCACTACCGCGGATGCATACAGGGACGTTTATCACGCTCACCGTACTCCGCGCCGTCCACCGCCAGGATACTTTTGCGTTCGTCGTCCTCGGCTCGTTCCCCTCGCACTCAAGGTTGGTTTGCCAGGTCGCCTGGCCCGCTCGCGTTGTACCATTGCGGCTGCCGATGCAGAAGTATATCACGCTCCTCATACTCGTCCTGGCTGCCAGATCATCGATGCGCTGTTTGCCTCATCCGGACGCGCTTCCCCCTTGCACTCAATATTGATTTGCGAGCGAGCCGTAATCGCGCTCCTTCCACCACCACAGCTGCCGAAGGGCGCAGTATTCACGCTCCTCGTGGTCCGCACTGCCCGGCGCCAGGACATAACTGCGCTCGTTTGCGTCGTCTTTTATCGTAGACCGTCCAAATAGGGATATTATGCCCACCTTGACGGTTTCCGTAGACGGATCTACACTCCCGCGAGGGTCTTCTCATACCTTCGCCCTGTTCCCACCCTCCGCCGATATTAACTTCACAGCTGCCATTCCCGCGTGGAAATGGCTCGTTACTTGTACGCGCCGGTGGAGGCCGATGACTTTTGCATCTCATCCTGTGCTTTCGGCTGTGAGCCATACAATTACAATCCCATTGTTCCCAAAACCGTTATTTTTACATGTGCTTGTTCGTGACATACGCGTCTACCGCCCCCGATCGTAAGTAGTGTAAATTTGGACGTTGAGCGGAGCAGCACCGGAACATCTGAAGGTGCGTTCTCAAAATATCTGCTGGGATGAGCGCCAAGTCATGATTAACGGACTTTGTAGACGTACTATTTCTGCGGCAGTTTTTCCGGAGGGTAGGACACCGACTTTACCAGCCCTCGCTCGGCGTCGCCCTCGTTTTGCCCACCCTCTCCGCCGCACCTGGCCCTCCTCGCGAGTAACAGACACAATTCCAGAGCCGCGAATGCAGCGAACGAGCAGCCCGTGGTGATCCTCAGCACGTCCACCTGCGAGACGTTGTCGATGGCCTCCTGATACGCTGCCACCAACTCCGCATTATGATTTTGTGCCGCACAAGTTACGGGCGGCCCGAAAAAATCGAGGTGCAGCGCGATGCAGCGAAGGAGGGCGAGCGTGATGAGGTAGCAGAGCGCGACTGTAGTGCCGAGGTCGCGGAGCAATGTTGTGAGGGGCCGTTGCGCGCATTGTGGTGTCGGTGCCGATGATGAGGCGGAGGTGGGCATGGCAAGGACAGGGACTATGGCAATATGCGCTGCAGAGTGTTGATAGTGCTGGCTGCGAGCCCGCATCGTACTTATACTACGGGGCGGAATAATTGCGCTGCGAGTCTGCTGGGTGATCGGGCTCGCTGGCTTGCTTCATGCGTGTGCGAATCGGAGTGCGCAGAATGGTCCCGAGACCCTTGCGGCAAGCGCGGCATAGACACGCCAAGTAGCTGCCCAAATATATGTTTTTGGACGCTCATGTTCGGACTTACTTCGCTGCAAGCTGCAAGCTGCGGTGGAGGAGGGACCACTTTGGGACCACTCAATATCTGCGGCGAATTTTCGACAGTGTACTTTCGGATGTCATTTATAATTCAAGGTCTGGATCATCATTGACCCAGCGCTCACAGCGAAGCCTAACCGCTAGTCATATACAAATGCGCGCCAGAAATTGTTTCTACCATTCAGCCACACGCAACATGTGTAATTTCCCGCGTGTCCACAAGGAATATCGAACGTTGTAAAAGATACTCTGTACTCTATAACTTCCATGAGATGGGAAGTGAAGGGTTATAGCACTAAGATTTGCGTATGCTTGGTCGTCGCGTTGGACGCGTTTGCGCCACGTGATGTACATCACCTTCTCTCAAACCACCACGACCATCGAGCTGTTTTAGACGGGAATCTAGCGGTATGTTGATGGTACAGGACGCTCCTCACTTACTTTACTCGCAGGAATGGCCCCAACTCTCCCCGCAGTCGACTTGCCACCAAGCGACTTTACTATACCAGATCTGACTCATCTGCTAACTGGCAACAATGTCCCCCTCGACTCTGAGATCCCAACTATTTTTGCTATCGTCTCCGACGGGCAAGAACAGCTACAGGCAGTGGATAGCCAGATCGCCGATTTGGAGGCCACACTTGCGCAGCTTCTGCAAAAACGCCTGCAGATTGCGGAACATGTTCGCCAGCATCGTGCAATCTTATCCCCCGTGCGGCGTACACCACCGGAGTTGCTTGGGGACATATTCGCCTTAACACTGTCGAGCCATAAACACCCTCCTTGGTATCTCGGCCACGTATGCCGATCTTGGAGACTCGCGGCCCTGACGTACCCCCATCTTTGGAGCTCTATCGCCCTCCATCATTCATCTCGTCCCAGATTTCCATTAATTGAAACTCTGCTTCAGCGGTCGAGCAATGCACCGTTGAATGTTTCTTGGAATGGGACACCGATCGATCACCCCTCGAAGGATGCAGTTCTCGCCAACTGCAGTCGCTGGCGTTCATTGTACCTGGACGCTCGAGTAGCCGACATTTCTGATTTCGGATGGCTACAACCAGTCTGCGGTCGTCTCACAGCATTACAGACACTCTCGTTGAGTCGGCCAGGCCCTAACGTCATATTGCCGGACATTTTTTCCACTGCTCCAATGCTGCGGGAGGTCTCTCTGGCCGACTGGTATTTCCCAGTGATCTCGCCATCCGTGGTGATACCATGGGGGCAAATTACCACTTATCGAGGGGCGTATGACACGAGTACGCAACGCAAAATTCTCATGGCTGCCCCCAACGTAGCGGAGTGTTCGCTTCGCTTCGTCGGAGCTAGGCAGCCGCATGAAAATACCCCCATAACTCTTCCGTATCTGCGGAGACTCTGCGTCGAGCGCACTGGAAGCCTGCGCCATCTCACGACGCCCTTGCTCGAGGAACTATTCTCTGCGTACAACTCGAAGCAGGACTTGCTTTTGGCTCTGCCGTTTCTTCACCGTTCCTCGTTTTCGTTGACGAAGCTGGTCCTAAAACACTGCGATCTCACTTCCGACGTAATCGACGTTGTGCAGCTTCTCGTCCACCTTACATATCTCTATATCGAGAGCAACACCTCTACGCCTCTGAAGCAAGCATCATTTTTCACGGCCATGACAGTACACGGCACCTCTCATGATCTTTGCCCCAATCTGACGTCGTTGGTCTATGAATTCAACCGGAACTTCGTGTACGAAGACTTTTTCGTAATGGCGCGATCGCGATTCCAATTGCCCGAGTCGGATGCCCGTTTGGCAACTCTTCGTCTATTCGGAGGGTCTGAGAACGAGCATCCAACCTACCTTGCTGCTCCGATCCAGGAGTTGTGTGATGATGGATTTGATGCGGCCTTTCTTACGAAAGGTGAAGCTGCCTTGTTAGGACCGCAGGGATTTTTCCCTTGGTGTGAGTTGTTCGCTCACAAACTCCTAAGCCGTACTTATATTCCCATCCCAGAGAAAAAAATATCAACGAGAATGTAACTGGAGCTCGTTTTATTCATCGAGCTAATCTCCCTACCCGGATTTCCTCTAGCACCACTGGTTCGCATGGGCACGACTGCGACTGTTCAACCATATTTTTCTGTGATTTTGAGCACGTTCTGGTTCTGGACTCTGTTCGCTATAGTTTCATCTATCTTCCGGAGACGCCGGCTGAATCGTGTGCTACCGAGGGAGATCCTTGCGCCTTCTCTTCCGGGGCCTCAGCTTCCCCTCCCAACACCGTCTGTGCTTGAAATGGCCACATGGTGTCGCGAGCCACCATCCTCGGCGAATTTTTGTCACCTTCCCGTGTTACTTACCAGGTTCTAAACTCTTCGCGCCATTCATACGATTTCCCGATGTGGTTTGATTAACGGTTAGGCAGGATGTAGGATACCGTTTACGGCAATTGGGGCTATGATCTGTCAACTTCTTCGGGCGGGGTCTCGGCTTCTCACTGGGACTTACCCACCACATCCATCATGACTCGCCGCTCAAAGCCCTCGCGCCCCGCGACAGTCCCCGAACTCCTTGCTGTTGCTCAGGCCGATGCTTCCAAGCCAGTCGACCTGGATCTCCAGGGCCTTTTGCTAACCGCGAGGGAGAGCAGAGAGCAGGCCAAAGCCTTGGCAGCTGGCGCATTGGCCAATGGAGCCGACGAGGCGCTGACGACGGACATCGGACGCGACCTGGAACGTGCTTTCATTGCACACTGGCGTGCCGCCAACTTGACTTTCAATAACATTCCGTCTCACGCGGACTACGGGCGGGATCTGACTGCCGCTCAGAAGTTGGATCTCTCAGCGGTAGGTCCAATATATCCCGAGCCGCCACTCAGTGTGATTCCTGACCTTCGATCCAGGATGGCCAGGATACCTTGCAGGAGATTGGTCGACTCAAATTATTGCTCACGCAGCGGTACGAACGATACGCGCGCGGGGATGCCGACCCCGCCTCAGTTCCTGTATATCCCGATACTGCGCCAAGGTATTTGCGGTTTCTATATTACTTCACGAAGTGTTGACCATGTCCATGTATCATCATTAGGCGTTCCCGGAGGTCGCAGCCAACTGAAGATGCGGAAACCCGCGAACAATGGCGCAACGCATGGTCCGAGGATAGTGTCCGACGCATAGTTCCTACGCGCTCCGAAAATCCGCGATTGCCCGTGGAGATGGGTCCTCCCGGTACCGATGTTCCAACTGAGCGGGATCCTTCTCGCGCAGTCTGGTTTAACAGAGAGTCACCCACGGACGATGGACCCAATGGGTCCGATCCCAGTGGAAGCGGTCCACCTCGAAGAGCAGTGTGGTTTGATAGTGCTCAAAACGAGACTATTTCTCTTCCGGCTCTGCCCAGCGATTCCGGGGCCACACTGGACGAAGACGACCAAGAAATTGCAATATATGACCCCAGTCCAACAGGCTACATCAGCGGTCTATTGGCGGTTTGGAATAGTCGAGAGAGATTATCTGCAGCGGCCTCGCAGTCATTTGGACACGAGGAAGCTCTCGAGAGATTCGAGAGTCAAATATGTGGGTATTTAACTCATATCCTGGATTCCAGGGACGCTCGGCATGCAGCCGTGCTGCTTCAAGGACGTAACGCACAATCTTTCCTCGACGCTGTGCAAGATGTCAGGCCAATCAACTGTGTCTCTGTGCTATATATTTGTTGACTGTTCTCTAGGTTCTAAATCGTGGCTCCTTGCCGACGGCGTCGTACACCACCATGGCGCGTAGATTGATGCATAAATTATCGGAGGCCCACGATCAACTGCCCACCTCACTTTTCATCACTGGTGTATATGATCCAGACGAACATCCTACCTTTGCCGGGGGCTTCGGTGACGTTTATCGCGCCTCCTATGATGGCAGGCGAGTCGCGCTCAAGCGGATAAGGACATTCTCGGCAGATTCGACCAACCCGAGACGCTTGGTATGTGTCCCTAAGCACTTGCATATTATTCAACCAATTGCTGTAGAAATTCTGCAGGGAAGCACTCGTATGGCAGGGTCTCCGGCACCCTTCAATTCTACCTTTCCTTGGAATCGACCGTCATACGTTTCCGTCTTCGTTGTGCATGGTGTCTCCTTGGATGAAACACGGCACTATTTTGAAGTACCTACACGACCGCGGACGCCAGGAGATCGAACGACTCGCAAGTGAATCCTGCCCATCTCGTACTCCCAATTTTAATACTGTGATATAGGTTCTTGAAATTGCACAGGGGCTTGATTATCTGCATTCAATGAACATCGTTCACGGCGATCTTCGCGGAAACAACATTCTCATTTCCGACGAATGCACCGCCTGCTTGGCGGACTTCGGACTCGCAACCACCATCCGCGACGATGATGCTGATATGACCACCGGAGCACTTGCCTCCAGCTCCACCCGCGCCGGCAGCATGCGGTGGTTAGCGCCGGAGTTGATCGTGCCCGAACAGTTCGGCTGCAGGTTCGTCAGGACTCGGGCAACGGACGTGTATGCATTTGGCTGTGTCTGTCTTGAGGTAAATTGCCAAAACATGTTCCTTTGGGGGACAGTTAACTGACGTAGAATTTTGTAGCTGGAAACCGGCGCACCACCGTTTTCAGACGTGCAAGATGTCCCGGCGATGTTCAAGGTCCTTGCCGGCGAGCGCCCAGAACGACCAGATACTATGTCAGATGCGATGTGGTATATCATTACCGCCGCGTGGGCGGAGGATTTCCGACATAGACCGAATACGAACCACATTATCTGGGCATTGAAAGATTGAGTTTGGGCCTTGCTTGTCTCCATCCACCGGAGGTTGCCATAGCTCATTTCGGTTTCTCCCGCCGACCATTTACTATATATCACATATTTATTGCCTAATCCACAGCCTGTAATATCAGTATGATTGTTGAGTTTGCATTTAAATTTTAGCGGTTCACAATAATGACGGCCGTTATCAAACCTAAGGATTTTTACAGAGAAAACTATGACCTCGTACCGCTTTCACTCAGGGTTTCGTAGTAATGGTAGCGGTAAATATATTACTCGGCTGCACGGTAAACTTCGGGAGGAGTCAAAGGACTGAATAAGGCGTACGATGACTGTCCACGGAAGACCGCTCTTGCTTACAACTTTGGTGCTGATGGCATCATTAATCGGAACTTGGTCGGAAAACGATGGCACTGCCAAACACGCGCACATGCACAGCCTCCTTGTATGTATCTTCCTTCCCGCCAACCCACCACCAACTTTGCGCTTTGTTTCGGCTTGCATGAATCTCCTTCACAGCTTAACCCAAGGCTTATTGCAGCTCTCACGGATCGTGGAGCCAGTGAATTGGCCCAGCGAGAGCAGCACGTAATTAGCTTGGTTTTCAGGAGGCGGCCGCCAGCCTCTGAGCGGGACTCGGGAGTAGCCTCCAGATTCCAGCCCGTGGAATCCACTGGTCTCTATATTAACGTGCACCGTGTTATGTGTTGTATCCACTATCGGATTGAAAAGCTGGCTCCTGTAGCCTTGTATGGCCGTAAGTAATAATCAGAATGCAATTTCCAGATCTTACCCGTAACCCCAGATGCCCGCTCAAAGTGGCAACATGCTGCGAAAGCCCCCGTGGCGCACTGAACGGGTGCTGATATGACGAGATATAACTATCAGGTTTGTCACAGGTAGGTTGACCGCTTACTTTTCCAGGATTTTATGGAAAGAATCTCCCACAGACAACGCCGCATCCTCTGAGGCAATATGGGACACCACGGCCAAGTTTAGCAAAAATTCAGTGACCACCGCGTTTAGCGGACATCCGAGTTGTCCTGACCAACACGAAGTCACGCGGTTCTTACAAACCAGGGAAGTACTCAGTTCATTCCTTCTAAGAGTGCTTACCTCTTTCAGGATTAGAGTATCAGCAAGATGACGCACCGTGGTAGGCGTTGACTATATAAACTTTGCTGGCCTCGCTATTGCAGACATCAATATCCCCCGACTCGAGCATTCCACAGTAACAACTCACACAAGCAAAATGCCTATCATAACAATCTTCGGCGCGACTGGAACTCAAGGTGCGGAAATTCATCCTCAAATTCATTTTTGGCTAAGGAAGGGCTGGTGCAGGGTCCGCTGTGCTCGACGCCATCCTCGCCGACGGGAGATACACGCCCCGCGCCGTGTCTCGTAGCCTCGACTCCGATGGGAGCAAGGCGCTGATTGCGAAAGGCGTCGAGGTCGTCGTAGGCAATCTCTTTGACAAGGAGTCTCTGAAGAAGGCCATCCATGGAAGCGAGGCCGTGTTCGGGGTGGGTGTTTAAATATATCCAATCTGGAGTCATCGCAGACCACTGACACACACATCTGTCTTTCCAAGGTCACGAATTTCTGGGATCCTGCGGTTTTCAGCGGGGACGACGCTACCGGAAAAGGAGAAATTGTGCAAGGCAAGAACCTCGTTGACGCGGCGAAGGAGGCCGGCGTGAAGTTCTTCATCTGGAGGTAACGATCTCTCCTACCCACCCCGGCTCTAATTTAATTCTAGTACAGCTCTCTCCCTAACGTTGCAAAACTATCCAACGGTTTGTACAAGCACGTCTACCATTACGATAGTGCGTACTCGACCATTACTGTCTTCATTCGCTCCTGATGGGTGAAAACCCGGTGCAGACAAAGCGGCAATCGACGAATACCTCAAGGCCTCCGGTGTCCCGTACGCCGTCCTTCAGACCGGCTGGTTTGCCGAAAACCTGTGGAAGTGAGTCCCGAATTTCCACCCTTCTTGATATTTTTACTCACTATTCTGCAAGATTGGGTTCGTTGACCAAGGCAGACGCCGGCTACATCATCGCTACTATTTTTCACCCGGTATCCGGCCACTTCGACATTTATGGCTGGCTCTCGAGCGCCAGACCGCACGTATCCAGTACAGCGGGTGGCTAAACAAAGGTAGGTATCTTGTGAACATTTCCATAGCATTTGCAGGAATTTACCTCAAGTGTTGATGGTTCAGGGAATTTATTTCCGCCGGCATCGTCAACAAGGCCAAATACAGGGCAACCGGCCACCCCGCCAACCAGCCTCTGTAGGTCAAATCTCGGGGCCGTTTGCTTCAGGAATAATACTGGGGGTATCTAGGGACATATTTCCATAGTTATGGTCGACATACAGGAGGTAGAACAGCGGAGAAAATTTATGGATTATGGCAGAACAGCCTGCCAACTGACCCATCCCCGACGATCCGGTGCCCCCGTCACACCCAGCAGTTGTGGCGGCCCAAAAAATGGTGCGGATCGTTTCACAAGACCCCTCGCGACATACTAGAGTGCCCGGCCTGACACCGAGATAGCGCTAGGTCCCAAGAAAAATCCAAAGGTCTCGGGCACGGGATTTGGGCGCTCCCGGCTCGAAGCCGGCGATGAGAGGGGAATTTAGGAAGGAGAGAGTTTGAACACGCACAAGGATAGAGGTTCACCAATCCCAAAACACCATACCAAATTCTAGACTCGTACTATCCACGGGGCGCACGGCGTGAAGACGACCGTCTGATCGACGCAAGAATGGAGTGACCAGGTAGCCGGGCTGTCAGGACAGTGGATGAGGTGGATGCACGCATTGTGACATCGCAGAAGAGAGCCCAGGACTGTAGGAGTAGAATGAACCTAAGAAGTCGCGGAACCATGAAGAACTGACGGAGCAAGATCGAGAACAGTCCGGGGGAAGGAAGGAAACGCTGATCGGGGCTGTGCGGCCGAGACTAAACATACCACAACATGTGATCCGAACATCACTTTTGGTTGAATTTCGGCATGGACCAGTGCTATAGGTCCCCCTCGCTCCCTAGACCTCAAACTTAGCCATACATTAGCCTCCTCTCGTAGGATACAGTGAATGGCCGGTTATCCAGTGTGGCCGGCTTCTGGGTCGAAAATAGTATCCCAAAATATGGGCCGAACGACGAGCAGTCCGCCACTTGGGTTGGACACGACTTCGGGCAGGCCGCCGTCGCACTGCTCACCAACTACTCGGACGCGAGCAAGAAGGTCGTTGGCAAGACGTTTCCCGTGGTCAGCCTGCGCTTCACATACCCCGAGTTTGCGGCGGCGATTGCGAAAGGTGCGCGTTACCTTCTTTTGTTCCCTGATTACGCTGACGCGGGCTCCTTCAAGGTATCAAGAAGGACGTGAAGTTCATCCCCGTTGAGACCGCTGGGATCGCGGAGCTCGACGAGATGGTATGCCCTCCATTTCCGCTCTTTACGACCTTTGAGTTCACTTGCATTAAGTTTGCCTTCCAAGCCAAGGGGGTCTTCAAGGACACGCCGTTCCCCAACCCTGACCTCGTTGCGCTCGGCGTGAAGTTCGGCTCGCTCGATGAGTTCGTGACCAAGGAGGTTGTGCCTCGGTTCTCATAAGCAGAGGGGGTCGGTCACATACATATGTCAACTTGTGTATCAAACTTTCGAAATTCAGGAAGTACAACAATAAATAGAGCCTCTGAGGTCATCTGAAATGTGTCTCCCGTCGAAGTACGATGGCGTCGCTGAGGGAATACGACTCATCTCGCGTTCATTCAAATGCCAGGAAATTCTCGCCCAATTCTATAAATTGTCCGACCCTTTGGTAAGGCTGTCTCATGAGCAACTCGTGAGCTTGCCAAAGAACAGTTCAACCACGTTCAAACATTACTGAAAAATTTCGAACACTTATTTCGCTATAAATTATCAAGCACATGCCTGACCCCAAATGGCTGTGGTAGATTCAGAGGTGTTTGAAAACTTCGATTCGACACGGCAGGACGCGTCACTCGACGCGACTGGTCACATGACACGTCGACAGCCAAACACACCGCTTGATCCCGGTTGTCAACTTGCTTCCTCCGTCCATGCGTTTCCATTTGATGTCACATTTGTCCCCACATGCGCGCCCCCCCTCCGCTGGAGGTTATCTATCTTGATCGTCTCTCCCGCATGGCTCACGGTCGAAGGACGGTTGATCACAGAATAACCCTGGGCCCAAAAATAGAACGGTAACGGATGTATATAATTCGGCCATATATCTCCCGAGACCGTATCCACCAGCGGTCTCCCCACCATGCTTTTCCCCTGGACCACTCTCCTGGCGTCGTTGCCGATATCTGCTGTCGTCGGCCTCAAGAGCCCCGGGCAAGTACCTGTCCGGAATGGTGTTATTGGCGGCGTTGGCAACAAGACGGTGAAGGCAGAGAACCTGAAATCGTTTGCGACGACACCAGGGAAGCTGCGCCTCGTGGAGAACTCAGGAATCTGTGGTATGTCACTGCCATCCTAGCCAACTTATTTCTCCCCCACAGAAACCACCAAGAGCGTCTACCAGGCGTCCGGATATGGAGATCTCACCTCGAAAGAGAGCATTTTGTTCGTTCATCTTTGCCTTTTGTGTTTGTGTGACCGTGCTTAATCCAATTCGCACCTAGCTTCTGGTACTTCGCGGCGCGCACCAACGCCTCGACGGCCCCTTTGACCCTATGGTTTAACGGCGGTGTACGTCTTTGTACTCATTGCATCTGACTCCATAACTTACCCATTGTCTCAGCCCGGCAGCTCCAGCATGATCGGCTTGCTCCAAGAGAACGGGCCCTGCCGCATCGCAAATAACAGCAAGAGCGTGACGCTGAACCCCTACTCCTGGAACAACGAAGCCAACATGCTGTTCATCGACCAGCCCGTTGGCGTCGGCTTCTCGCACGGGACAGAGAGCGTCGGCACGTCGCAGCAGGCTGCCTCGGATATCTGGAAATTCCTGCAAATCTTCCTTGCCGACTCGCGTTTCTCCAACCTCGCATCCAACGATCTTGCTCTCTGGACGGAGTCGTACGTTTCCTCTGTCTTTTTTTTTTGGCGGCTCGCATGAATGCTAATCGGAATATAGATATGGCGGTCACTATGGCCCGATATTCGCCAACTACTTCCTCACCCAGAACGCCGCCATCAAAGCTGGTACAGCGACCGGGGTGAACCTGAACCTGAAGATACTCGGCGTTGGGAACGGGTTGACTGTGCGTGCATTGCTGGAACTGCGTTCTTCGTTCAGAACACTAACCCGCGCATCGTAACAGGACCCAATCTCGCAATACCCCGGCTATATCTCATATGCAAGCGCCAACCCATACGGGCCCCTCGTCTCCGCCTCCACCATCAAGTCCGCAAACTCCTCCTGGAGCTCGTCGAACGGGTGCAAGGCACAGGTTCGTTTCTGGCTCCTCCGCAATGTAGGCAGCCGCTAATGCAGAAGGGCTTTAGATCACCGCATGCGGGAAGGGCGGTTCGAACTCTGTGTGCTCCAACGCGCAGAATTACTGCAATAACGAGATTTTGTCGCCGCTTGTTGGTGACCACGATGTACGTCCGCTTCATATTTTTAGTTCTTTCCCGCGCGTGTCAACTAACTCGAACGCATCAGGTTTACTATGTCCTCTCGGGCACAGACGATGCGTACCCGCCCGATATCACATCGTACTTGGCCTCCATCGCAGACGACATCGGCGCTGAGGTGACTTGGCAAATGACCAACGACGACGTATACAACAATTTCGCTGACACCGGTGCGTACATGCTCCGTCCCATTTCAACCTCATTCTCATGGTCGTGTTTATTTTCCTCTGCGTAGGTGACTGGATGCGCAGCGCGCTCCCCGCACTGGAGAGCGTCTCTGACGCCGGCGTGCGCGTTTTGATCTACAACGGCGACGCCGACTTCATCGTCAACTACCAGGGCGTCGAAGACATGGTTCGTCCTTGCTTCCTCCCTCCCTTCAGATCTCTAACTTGACGGGCGTTGCACAGCTCGCAACGATGACCTCCAAGTCGACCGCACCGCTGACCAAGGCGAAGTTCCAGACGTACACCGTCGCGGGGAAGACAGCGGGCATGTTCAAGACCGCGGGGACGTTCTCGTATGTGCGCATTGCGGCGGCAGGACACGAGGTGCCCGCGTACAAGGTCAGCGCCGCTCAAGCTCACTTCCTCTGCCTATTTTGCTTACCGAACATGTGTGCACAGAACACGGGCCTCGCGGTGGGCCAGGCGGCGTACCAGTTCTTCTCACAGACGATGGCGAACCAGTCTTTGTTCTCGACGTAGAATATATGAATTTCAACGTATTTATGTAGTTCCATAAATTGTAGAGTACATGAGTCAGGTAGTAACAAACAGACGCTACAACGAATGGTCGTACCTCGCATGTTGTAAACGAGTCGCTCCTCATCGTCAGGGCGGGGCTCGAACCCCTTGCCCAACTTGAGAATGAAGAAAACGAGTTTTTTTTTAGTCGCGGAGCTTTCTTTCTCCTTGCTGTTTCGCCCCCAGTCGGAGGAAGTCACAACCAAAGGAATGCGTTGGCTTTCGGGTTTCAAAGTGGCATATTCTCACGGTGTGTTGGATAAACGGATACTCTGTGAACCTCGTATTCAGGCTTAGTGTACGGCGCACCGCTGTTGTGTGATTACTTGGTGATTACCAGGTCGGGGTTCGAAGCCTCCCTGACCGGTAGAAAAAGCAACCCATGTTTGTTCCAGGTGAGAGGTTCTGAAGTGGTGTCCAGTTGGGCGAGGCCCAGAGCCAAGAGGTGCCATGGCAGTTTTCAAACTGGAAAAAAATCTGGAATGGTTGCAAGATGGTTGGAGGAAGCGTGCAATAAGCGTGCAATGTGGCAGTGCACACGCATCAACGGCCCTTGATCCGTGTATCTCTTGCTTCAAGCCACCATCGTCGACTGGTTCCATCGTCTCATCGCCCCTGCATCCAAGGTACGGTGGGCAAGGCTTGGATCCACTGTAACGGCGGCAACTGTCCGGGCTTGTGCATTCCAAGTTTCGCCAGCTTTCCGTCCTCCACCACCTGGCACGTCATGCTGCCTTCCACCTCGCAGCTAATAGGAAGAGCCACCATCACTAGTCCTCTATGCAATAAATTCATGGCTTCCTTTGTTGACCGAGGCGCTCTTCGACAAGGAACAAGAGCAAAACGAACGCAGTCTCGCACCCACTTTTTTCGTGCACTGGAGCCTGACTCTGAAACCTGCTCATTCCTTGCGTAGCCCGTCTCTTATTCACTCACAACGACCTACGACACGGCACTTTCGAATTTCTTGCCCATGCTCATTTGAGTTCGTTTCATCTTATGTAACTTGACGCCTCATCTCAGCACCTTCTCTTCGCCCGACTGACAGCTGGAACCCTTTTTTAAGAGGCATATTGGGAGACATTCGTTCCCTGGGAGTTCAGGTTTATTTGTTTGAACAAATTGAGAGGACTGGCGTCAATTATGGCAGTGCTGAGAGTACGAAATCAACCCAGCTGACACGAGGCTGAAATTATATTTAGGCACCTCTTATAAGGCGCAAAAGCTGTAGCTTGGCGCTTATCCCCTCTACCTCGACCAGCACCATCCATGGACCACGCACCACCTCCCGAGGCCCGTTCTGCCACCACCTCCATGCTTGGCCATCCAGGAGCCGTCTCGTGAGTCTTTCTGCGCGGAATGGCTCGTGCCGTAGCTGACACGAGTGGGCGGCTAATCCAGGAGCGGGATGTTCTCGGGCGCCCAGAACTTCACGGTGACCGGCCACACGTTGCAAAACAACATCTACGCTGCACCCGCGGTGCCACCAGGTAGGTTTTCGTCCCCTTTGTGTGGAAGAGCTCTCATGGCTCATAGATTACCGCATGATCCCGCTGGGAGATTTAGATCTTCAGCGGGAAATCTGCGTCGACAAGAGCACCGGTGTTGTCCATCTACGGCGGCCTGCGCAGCGTCGTGTATATTCCGCCAAACTCCAAGATCAAACCGTTACAGTTGCAATGTATCGCGGCGACGCCGCGGCGGAGGTGCGTCACTTCCTGGTCTGCTAACCGAATCTCTCTGAAAAAAAACTGCAGAATTGGCAGCGGGAAGTCGAGACGTACATCTCGCTCCGGTGAGTTTGAATCTGCGTTGCACGCTCGGCGCTGAATTTCGACCGAAGACATCCCAACATCATGCAGATATATGGAGCAGCGAGTTGGGGCGGTATGCACGCCATTGTCTTCCACGGCGGTAATGCCTTGAATCAAGTGTGGTTGCCGGGAAACTCACTACAAGCAGATCTGGTACCCTTCGAGGATTTCATGAACACTTACAAGGATTTCCCTTGCCTTACGGTCTACATTTACAGCTACTGTGTAGGTTTCCCGATGTCTCAGATCGATACAAACTGATTTCCAAAAGTCCCGGCAGTACCAGGTAAGAACATTCATCCTCCTTGTCACCATTTCAACCGCTCCTTAGGAGGCATCCGGTTACCTGCGCCCCATTCTTGAAGAACTCCGGGTGAGCTCAGTTGTCTGGGTTCCTCCTTATCATCTCCTTATCAATCGTACCACTAGACGTGGAATTGCACGATGTGGATACGTCGCCCAACCGGCCGGCTTTGCGTGGATGTAATGCTCCCATCGAAGCCCATCTATATCGATAACATCTCTGGAATCTCCATATCTGACTCTGAGGCAATGACCTTGTTTACTGGAAATGCCCCTGATATCGAGGTCCTCGCAATCGACGCCCTCACACTAGAAGCCTATCATGAAGTCTGCTATTTGTCACTCGGCCCAACGAGCTACATCAATATCTGCGCTGGCGTAACTGTACCTCTGGGAACGGTTATTTCAAGGCCCACGAACAACCACTTCGTGGAGATTGCCTCACTGCCGGATGTGTGCATTGAAATTGATCATTGGGCCAATTTGCGGGAGGGGGAGGGTGAAATCACGGAGAACGGCTGGACCCGGTCCTCAAATTCATTAAGCTTCCAAATTACTTGATCTGATAATCTACAAGGTTCAACGCCCGCGAACTAGTAGGCACGTATTTCCAATGTTGGTTCCGCGATCGTGCCTGGAAAAAAACTGAGTTCTGGCTCAGCCAAGCGAATCACATATTTAAACGCTGCCAGATTACGTCGAATCTCCAGAATTATGGTATGACTTTGTCTGACTGCTTTTGGTGTAAGTGTCTAAAAGGGGCGGTACAGTCCTTGTACACAGTGCACATTTCTATGTCACAGTTTCAACCACGAAAGAAATTCCCGCAGGCTTCTTATTCCTCTGCCCAAACGACGACTTTAGCATTGGCACATCCTCCGTGGGCTGGCCTACTCGCCCAGCATATTGGTCCCTCGATCCGTCTGGCATTCACCCACTCAGTACGGAAGAAGCGAAAACGGCTGGATTCCCGGAGCTGCAATTCACCACAAGAGCTTGGGGGAAATCCTGGGACTCGAGCGTATACGCCGGGCTGCGCAAGTTCCATCACGGCAAAGGATTTGATCCATACAGCCAAGATGTTGCCCGCCATCTCGGCTTGCCGCTTTTTCAACTGTCCGGCTATGTCGATCCTCTATTCGCTCATGGCAAGTCCATTCCACCCAATGATCCACCGGCGAGACTCACATAGTCTATCACTTAGTTGTCGAGGAGGAAGCCGATTCACAAGACCAGGATGATCCGGATTCAGAAATGGATGTGGACTACGAGGCTGTGGAAAATCAGGACGCCCAGGATTTTTCTGACATGGACATCGATTGGTGAGGACGGGGTTGAGTGGTATTCAGTGGAATCCGGATGCTTTTACCATATGCAATTTTACAGTTTGCGCAGGGTCGAATCGCGAGATATTATATGTATCCTGAAATTTATAGCCATTCTACATGTTACAAGCTTGCTTCGGTTTTTCTGCGCAGTGTTTTTGTTTTTTTACAGCGGTACATAGAACACGTGGCCCAAGCCGTGAACAAGGTTCGCCCGTCGAAATTCGAATTGCCTGTTGAACTTTCAAACATCAACCGACCATGCGGCGATTACAAGAGGCCGAGAAATCCTGAGATTCACGAGTGAGTGTATGCTCGTTCATGCTAGCGGTTGAACAACGTATATATATTTATTCGGGCATGGTGTACGGCACACTGCCAGCTTCCTTGCTAAATCGATACAAGAATGAGCAGTAACTGGCAGGCCGGGGTTCGACTCCCCCCCGTGCCCGGCTGGTGGCTTCTGCCGTGGACTTTTTTCTTCCAATGTCTCTCCCCCTCTTCACTGACTTTCAACCCCGCGGCCCGGACGCGGACGCGGGTTCATGTTTCCTTCTCTTGCTTAGCCCTGCTTTACCTTGATTCAAGTGCAATTGGCTAATGCTTTGAAGAGCAGACTCGGTGAATCTTGTTTGGGGCTGGTGTTGCACAGCCAGTTTCCTTCTTCATCCAAGATAACAGAAGGTGTATACATAGTAGGTCGGGGCTCGATTCCCCGCTCCCGACGGACAAGGGAAAAGTTTGTTCTATTCAAATGCCGGGTCGCAGGCCAGGTACTTCGTGTTCCACGAGCAGATTAGTGCGAGCCTACGCCGAATATTTGGAGGGAGGCGCGGCGCACCCCCAGTCTCCTCGTCTTGGCAACTACAAACGACGGCGTCAAGTATTTCCTGGCCTGAGGTCGGGATTTGATGAGTTCGATTTGGGGGTCCGAATTGTCCGAATTTCCACAGAATTTGGGAGTTCGAAACACCGGCGCACCGGCGGCTGTGCACACCGGCGGCAGGCTCGGCACACGAATTCGGATTGATCCGCGTGATGCCATTAACCGTTCTTTAACGAGATGGTGCGTAAGCTGTGCTATTGCCCCATGTAGGCTCATCTCCATTCTCTTCCCTCTGCTCTCGCTGTGGAATAACAGGCTTATTTACTCCATCCAGAGTGGTACACGGGGGCTTGATGGGGTCCCAGAATTCCTGCTTCTCCGTCACTGCGGCCTGCGCAAGCGTTGCCGGATGGCCACGCAACGCGGCAAAAATTTCAACCATAGCAACTTTGCACGCTCCGCCCATTGCGGCTGAACAGCTGACCGTGCGCAGTGTTTGATCTCAAACCAACGGAGCAGACACAGCCTTTCTCACAGACCATTAGCCTGGTGGTCTCAAAGGGTTTGTGGCACACCTGGGATCTTCGTAGTTTGTTCGCAGTTGATCGCAGTTGAACACTGCATATTTTTCCGAGAATCTCCCACCATAAAGGAGGCCGTGGCATGGCTTACCCACCCCCACTCATCTTCCCCCACTCTCCCTCTTACCACTGAATCTCGGCGCTCGCAACCATCCCAAACCCCCCGAGCTTTTGCTTCCCGTGCCCAACCTCGTCGCTCTTGCTCATCTCCAACAATCTTCTTGCCCTCAATCATGCTCTGCTCATCAATTTCTGTGTACCAACTGGCGCCGGCTCTGCTTTGATCGTTCTCCCTGTCGACAATTGCAAATCTGGCTCTCGCGTATCCTCGCATTTCCTGCCGGTCATTCGTCAAATGTCATTCGGTGTCCCCAAAGCTCCCCGGCATCCCCGTCAATCATCGCACCGAGAGTGCTGATTTTTAATGCTTTTTTTCTCTGTCCGTTCGATTCCACCTCGCTCTGTTTCTGTGCTTCCCGGTTTCTCACTACCCCTTTCTTCCTCCCGGCTGTGTCGAGCTCGGCGTCACAATCCTGCTATTCCGAATTCCCTTGCTCACATAAGGCTCAGGCCCTCCCACATTTTAAGGTGTTCCCTAAACTCCGTCCAATATAATAGTTACCATTCTTATTGATCATCCTTGAATGAAGTCTTTCTGTCTCATTGCCATACCTGCCGGAGCGAAGCGTAGGCAGGTCTTGTTGAGTATCAAACAAACACGTCGCGTCGCGTCTGTTGTCCTCTTCGTTGCTTCCAATTACATAGGCGTAGCAGTCCGACGCCTCACTGGCCTGTATCTGATCTATCGTGTGGGATACCACATCATTCTGCATTTCTTGCTGAGTTGATTCAGAGTGCTCGACCTTTCCTTCAATCTGGTTCGAACGCCGGTGCCCGACGCCCTGCTACATCTCCCGTCGCTCGACTCCGAATTTCAATTTCAATTTCTCAGAAATTCCTTCCGATTCCCCGTGAACGACGTACCGTATATTCGACGCAAGTTATTTCTGGTCAAATATACGCTGGAGAAGCTCTGACGTGGACATTGCAGTCTTTTGGGGAGCGGCAGAGGAAACTGAACCCAAAGCTGTGCAGAGCTTGGCAACGGCCTCTGACTCAAAGATCACAAGCTGAGCCAAACAACACGGCGTCGTGCTTCTGACCACAATAATTCCACCGAACAAGCTCCTTCTGCTTCGTCTTTTCGTCTCTTCTGCTTCACAATCACGATGTGGCGCCGCGGCGCGATCATCGTCTTCAAATGTCGACGGTCGGCCATCTGGCAGAGTCTGAGACTGAGATAGATATCTCAGACCGCGAGAGACTTCGGGCAAGCCATACGGTATCTTTCTATGGCCTTTCTGCTTTTAGTTTCATCGCTTCACGCACGAGATGCCGCCGCCGCGCGACTACCATGGCGGGTACATTTACGCGCCACCCCCGCCCCCGCCGCACGCCTACGGCCACGACGACCGCTACGCCGCCTACGCCCCGCCGCCGCCGCCCGCGCCTTACATGTCGCACGCGCCGCCGGGCCACCACGGCGGGTACATGCCCTACCCCGCCCCGCCGCCGATGCAGCCGTTTGGCGACCCCAATAACGGCGGGGAGCCCATGCAGGTCACGCACACGGACGATGCGGGGACGAAGCTGAGCAATTCTGTGCGGAGGCGCTTCAATTGCTGCACGACGGAGACGAGCACGTGGCGTCGCTCGAATCTCGCTGCGGGGAAAGTCGTGCGTCCCTTGTCTTTTCAAGCTTTTCTTTGTTGCTAATTGTCTTTGCAGCTGTGCAACAAATGCGGGCCAAATGCGGGCTTTATGAAAGCACGCACTCGCGCCCGCGCCCCGACCAGTTTGCACACAAGCGCGGCTCCCTGGGAGAGTCTCCTTCTTCGTCTTCTGCGTGTCCGCGCTCGCCGCAAGTGCGTTTCGTCGGTTTTATTCCCGTTTCTTCCCTTCTAGTTTCTTCCCTTCTACCATCCCTCTTCGTCCCCTTCTGCCCTCTCTCCATGCCCTTCTACACTTCGTCCCCTTCCCATCGTCCACCTCTCAATCCCCACTCCCCACACATCTTCCTCTTCCTCCCCACTTCTTTTTCTTCGTCCCCCACACGACTCATAATCCACCTCTCAGCAACACCAACAGCCCCAACACGCCCACGCTTACCCGCACGCCCAAGCATACTACCAGCCCCCGCAATACCCGCCCCCCTCCTCCTCCGCTCCCGGTTCCGCCTCCGCGCCCCCGTCCGGCACGTATGCGTACCCCGCTACGTTCGTTGCTGGGCCGCCGCCTTCGCATCCCGCCGCTGTGCATCCCGATCCCGCTGCTGCGAATCCCGGGGTTACGCCGCCTGCGCCTGCGAATGGGAATGGCGCGCCGTCTCCGGGGTTGAACGGCAACGTCACCGCCGAACAAAAGCAAAATGAACAAGAAAAGCGTAGCGCGTCGCCTGCCGACGCCTCTACCAAACCCGCCGCTGCCGCTGCCGCCAACTCGGATGCGGATGCGACTGTCGAGCCTGCGAAGGGGAAGCCGAACGGAAAGGGCGCGAAAGGTAAAAGTCCCGTCAAGGGGAAGGGTGCGAAGGGGAGAGCCGGCAAGGCGAAGGGGAAGGAGGCAGTCGACGCGGAGGCGGATGCTGAGGTGGATGCGCACGTAGACGCGCACGAGGATGCACGCGCGGACGAGAAGGACGGAGATGGGGAGGCGGATGCTGATGCCGACGAGTAGAGCTGCGCTTATGTTTCGTTTCGTAATCTTGAGTGTTGAATGGGAGTGGGTGTGTACGGTAACGTAGTTAAAATTCCTCGCGGCAGACTCACGCGCATTTGTGTAATAAATACTAGTCTAGTAGTATCCATTTTTCCTGTGTACTTGCGTGCGTCGTTGAGCCTTCCTCGCACACCATCCCGAACCGTTCAGAATCAGGCGGTATGCAGTGTGCTACCTTGAACAGCGTATATTCATTGGGGCCTGGTCTACGGCGCACGGCCAATTTCTTTGAAGCAGAGAGATGAAAAGTGTATAACTGGCAGGGCGGGGTGGGGTTCGACTCCCTGTGCCCCACTGAATTGAATAGCGAGCTTTTCGTTCGAGGTGTGGAGGGGTCTTGCTTCTTGTTCAATTTGCCCTTCATCAATCTCGCTTCTGTGTCGGCGCCCGCCCTAAAAAGATGTCGATAGCTTCTCGCACAAATTCTCGCTCAAAAAGCGAATATTCCACCTGTCTTGTATTCGGGCATGGTGTACGGCGCACCGCCAGTTTCCTTGGAGTCGTCGGGAGAGTAAATTGTAAGCATAACTGGCAGGGCGGGGTTCGACTCCCTGTGCTCGAATGATTCGAAGCGAGATGAGTTTTTGTTGGAGTTGCGGAGGGTTCTTCCTTATTCTTCTACATGCTCCGCGTCAATTTTTTTGGAGGTCAGTCAGAGCCGCGTCTCTTCGAAAATTTGGCTTCGAAGTTGGAAATATCATTCAAGTCGTGTTGGACGATTAGTACTCTGGGAGGGTGACAATCGGGCGTGGTGTACGGCGCACCGCCAGCTTCCTTGTTCGAACAAGGAAGGAGGTGTATAGCTAGCAAGGTGGGGTTCGATTCCCCGTGCCCGACTGGGTCTAAGATATCGTCGATTTTTTTCGAGAGGCGGAGGCTTCTTCTTGCTTCGAGTTCCACCGCCGAGTTGAGCCCTCCGGTTTTTGGAGAGTCAGCCAGGGGCTCAGAGCGTCAAAACGTTTGGAAAATTGAGCTTAAGTTTCGAAGTAGTCACTCGGGTCGTGCTCAAGTCATCCTTGCCGAGCCGATATTCCGTGAGGAAGAAAATCGAGCATGGTGTACGGCGCACGGCCAGTTCCTTTGTGGCGATAAGACTAAAGATGTATAAGAAGTGGCAGGTCGGGGTTCGATTCCCCGTGCCCGAATTACAAAGATGAAGATAGGTTTTTTTGTTTTTTTGCTCGAGGTGCGGAGGGTTCTTCCTGCTTCTAGCACCGGGTTGAACCTTTTGATTTTTTCAAGAATGGACCCGAGTGCCTAATTCCAACCTTGTGATTCGTTGACATTCTAGTTTCAGGGTTGCACTGTTGGAAGAGCAGATATTATACGGGTCTTTTAGTCGGGTATGGTGTATGGCGCACCGCCAGTTTCCTTGGAAGATCAGGGTGTATAACTGGCATGACGTGGTTCGATTCCCCGTGCCCGAATGAAATGGCAGACCAGAGTTTTTTGGTTCGATAACTGACAGGTCGGGATTCCGACTGCATTGGTCAACCAGGAACCTTTTGGTCGAAAATGTCTTTCTTCATTTATTCAGAGCGCGTTGGGCTGAGACCCGGAAGAGTCTTGAATTCTTCCTCCTTCTTCAAGTACTTATGCAATCGAGATATCGACGTCATTCCCCGCGGAGGTGGGAAATTCTGAAATTCCTCGAGATCAACGTCAACTCCGAGTCAAGATGAGACTGTCCTGTGAATGTTTTATTGGGGTATGGTGTACGCTGGTGATGGTGTACGCTGGTGTGCAGCGCACCACCAGCTGGATTGTTCTGTGATTAGTAATGATTACGTCCCTGACCGGCGGAAAAAGCCCATTTTTGTTCCAGGTGAGAGGTTCTGAAGTAAGGTATCCAATTGGGCGACCCAGAGTTGAGAAGCGCCATGGCAAACTGGAAAAAAAAGTCCGGAATGGTTGGAGGAATGCTAAGCGCGCAAGAGGCGCCCAAAGTGGCAGTGCATGCGCATCAACGGCCCGTGATCCGCGTCTCTTTTGCTTCGTACCACCATCGTCAAGTGTCCTATCGCCGCTGCATCCACCCACGGTCGGTGTTCTGACGCAGCTATGGTGGGAAAGGCTTGAATCTACTGCAACGCTGCTTGCACAATTCCTCCGGGCTTGTCCCAAGTTTCGCTAGTTTCCCATCGTCTTCAAGTTCCATCACGCAGTGGCCCGTCATTTTAAGCTGGCAGCCAGAACCCACTGCTCGATACACTAACTCGACGGCTTCCTTAGTTTTCCTGCTCGAGGCCCAACATTTGATTCTTTTGGTCTCAATGCATGCATTCGTGGTAAATCTGGATCCGTTTTACTTCGAAACCGGGGAACTCGTCTTCGTCCGACTCCCTTTTCAAGAGGCATTTTTGGGGAAATTTGTCCACTGGGTGTCCAGCTTTCATTGGCGCCCATATGACAGCGCTGGAAGTATAAAATCATTCCACTGCCACGAGGCTGAAATCATATTTTTAGGCACTTCTTATAGGGCGCAAAAGCTGTGGCTCGGCGCTTATCTCCTCTACCTCTACCAGCACCATCCATGAACCGCGCTCCGCCTTCCGATGCCGGGCCCGCCACCGCCACCTTCATTGGCCATCCAGAAGCCGTCTCGTGAGTCTATCTGCACTGTGCAGCTCTTGCAGTATACCGTAGCTCACACGAGCAGGAGCGGGATGTTCTCGGGCGCCCAGAACTTCACGGTGACCGGCCACACGTTGCAAAACAACATCTACGCTGCACCCGCGGTGCCGCCGGGTAAGTTTTAGTCCCCTTTATGTGGAAGAGCTCTCATGGCTGATAGATTACCGCATGATCCCGCTGGGAGATTTAGATCTCCAGCGAGAAATCCGCCTTGACAAAGGCACCGGCGTTGTCCATCTGCGGCGGCCTACTCATCGTCGTGTATATTCCGCGAAACTTCAAGGTCAAGGTCAAACCATTACGGTTGCGATGTATCGGGGCGACGGCGCGGCGGAGGTGCATTCCTCCCCGGTCTGGTAATTGAACGCCTCTGAAGAATTCTGCAGGAGTGGAGGCAGGAAATCGAGACATACATGTCGCTCAGGTGAGCTTGAATTCAATGCTACGTTGCACGCTCGGCGCTGAATTACGACCGAAGACATCCCAACATCATGCAGATGTATGGAGCAGCGAGTTGGAGCGGTATGCATGCCACTGTCTTCCACGGCGGTATGCCTTGAATGGAGTGTGATCTCTTGGAAACTCACTACAAGCAGATCTGATACCCTTCGACGATTTTTGGGACACTTACAAGGATTTCCCTTGTCTTACCGCTTACATTTATAGCCACTGTGTAGGTTTTCTGATGTCTCGCACTGATGCAAACTAATGTCCTCAAGATCCAGCAGTACCAGGTAAGAACTCTCGACTTCATTGTCACGAGTTCAACCGCTCCTCAGGAAGCAGCCGATTACCTGCGCCCCATGCTTAACGTAGACACGGTGAGCTCAGTTGTCTGGGTCTCTCCCTATTAATTGTGCCAGTGGTTGTGGAATTACACGATGTGGATACGTCGCCCAACCGGCCGGCTCTGCGTGGATCTAATGCCCTCCCCACCGAATGTCGTCGATCTCGATTTTACCCTTGAGATCTCCGTATCTGAGCCCGAGGCAACGGGCTTGTTCGCTGGAAATGCGCCTGATATCGAGGCCCTGGTAATCGACACCCTCACACTAGAAGTGTATCACGAAGTCTGTCACCAGTCGCTCCGCAAAATCAGCCTTATCGATATCCCCGCTCGCGTAACTGTACATCTGGGAACGGTTATTTCAAGGTCTGCGAACAATGACTTCGTGGAGATTGCATCACTGCCGGATGCGAGCCTTGAAATTTCTGATTGGGCCAATTCGGGGGAGGGGGAGGGTGAAATCATGGAGAACGGCTGGACCCGGTGCTCAAACTCATTAAGCTTGCAAATTACTTGATCTGATAATCTACAAGGTTCAACACCCGCGATGCGGTTGGCCGACCAATGCGTTATTTTTTGTCAATGTCTTGTCACTCCCAGGTTGTGTCCTGGGCCAGCTGGCTCAGCCAAGCGAATCACATCTTTAAACGCTGCCAGATTACGTCGAATCTCGAGGATTATGGTATGCATCTCCCAACTGCTTTTGGCGTCAATGTCTAAAAGGCGGTACAGTCCTTGTCCAGGATGCATTTTTCGAGGTTACGATTTCAACCACAAAAGGAGTCCCCGCAGGGTTCTTGTTCTTCTGCCCAACCGATGACTTTCGCATTGGCACATCCACCGTCGGCTGGCCTACTCGCCGAGCATATTGGTCCCTCGATCCGTCGGGCACCCACTCACTCAGCATGGAAGAAGCGACCAAGGCCGGTTTCCCGGAGCTACAATTCAACACAGAAGTCCGGGGAATATCCTGGGACTCGCGCGTATACGCCGGGCTCCGCAAATTCCATCGCGCCAAAGGATTTGATCCATACAGCCAAGATGTTGCCCGGCATCTGGGTCGCAAGCTTTGGCAACCATCCGGCTACGTCGATCCTCCATTCGCTCACGGCAAGTCCATTCCCACCCAATGATTCGCCGGCGAGACTCATGTA
Organism: Mycena polygramma; assembly: GCA_029449255.1. Lineage (NCBI taxonomy): Eukaryota > Fungi > Basidiomycota > Agaricomycetes > Agaricales > Mycenaceae > Mycena > Mycena polygramma. Next base: position 1,660,043 of record JARKID010000006.1, on the reverse strand, counting down.
GTCTCTTAGTTGTCGAGGAGGAAGACGATTCACAAGAGCAGGATGATCCGGAATCAGAAATGGATGTGGACTACGAGGCTGTGGAAAATCAGGACGCCCAGGATTTTTCTGACATGGACATCGATTGATGAGGACGGGGTTGAGTGGTATTCATTGAATCGGAACCTTTCGCTGTATCAAATTTCATACAGTGTCTGCGCAAAGTCGATTGAGGAGATAGTCCATCCCGAGATTGTTGGACACTTTACACGTTTGTTTCGCGCCTTCTTAATATGTATCACAGATATCCCGCCTGTTTTTACAACCGTCGATTGTAGATTCAAGATCGGAGCCTTTATGCTACAGCATTTGTCTACGCCATCCAAGGTGTGGGCTCGCGCCAGGTTGAACCCTGTACCGTTTTGGAAGCCAGCCGCACGAAAACTATGTCTTCAAAAATCAGCTTCGAAGAATCTTTCCCGGTCATGCTTGATAGAGACATTTTTTACGGGTCTTATGTTCGGGCGTGGTGTATGGTGCACCACCAGTTTCTGTGTTCCATGATAGAATCAAGGGTAACTGGCAGGTCGGGGTTCGACTCCCCGTGCCCGGGTTTAGGATAAAGCTGTTCCTTTTTTCGGTCAGGCGCGGAGATTTCTTCCTCTTTCTTGCTCGTTGCATCCTCTGACGTACGCCATCCTGTCTCTGAATCCTTAAGCGACCAAATTCTCGCTCACTTGTCGAATAAATTCCAGAATTGCTCGATGCGTTCAAAAGAAGATATTATACAAGCTTGATATTCGGGTGTGGTGTACGGCGCACCGCCAGCTGCATTGTCGAACCAAATGCGACTGGCAGGTCGGGGTTCGACTCCCCGTGCCCGAGTGGTCGAATAAGGACGGGACGTTTCTGTGTGGTGCGGAGACCTCTTGTTCATTTCATCCTCGATATGTATGTACATCCTTGGCCCTTCTTCGAAGTCGCGTTTCTTTTAAAATTCAGGTTCGAAGTACTCCGAGAGTCGTGCTTGACGACCAGATATTGTGTCAGTCTTGTATTCGGGCATGATGTACGGTGCACCACCAGTTGCATTGTGTTGATTCGGGAAAAAGGAGTATAACTGGCAGGTCGGGGTTCGACTCCCCGTGCCCGACTAAGCAGCGTCGACAGAAACGATTTTTTTGGTTGGTTTGAGGTGCGGAGAGTTCTTTCCATGATTGTCCATTCTCCCGCTGGGTTAAAGTCCCCACCGTTTCACCCGGAGCACTTCACGGCGTGATTCCAGACTTCAAGTTGCGTTGACCGTTGACATTGGGGTTTCAGGCAAGTTGTGCTTCAAGAATCAAGTTGACATTAGATCTTCTGTGAATCTTGGATGCGGGCGTGGTGTACGGCGCACGGCCAGCTTCCTTGGTCTCGACGAACAGAATAAGTGACACTCGCAGGTGGGGGTTCGAATCCTCGTGTCCGAATGGTTTCGCAGAGGAAGAGGATTTTTTCTGGTCCGATCAAGCTCCGAAGCATTTATTCTGCGTTTGTTCTGCGTCGTTACAATTGACTCGCTTCTTGGAGGTCAACCTGGGGTCATAATTTGGGCTAGGTGAAACTGGCAGCCAGAGATTGCGGCTGTGGCTTCGCAAGGGATTCGGTTGCAAGGCGTCACTGCGTAAGGCTCCAACCGTTTAGTTTTCGTTTACGGATTCCCGTGAACTAAACGAAAACGGTTGGTAAACGGTTTACAACCGATTATAAACGTTTAAAAACGGTATTTTCCCCAGCATTTATTCCAAGGCCTTCTTTGAGGGCTTTAGGAAGGTTGGGAAGCTGGAAAGTGAATGTTCTAAGTGGTTTATGCTGCCCATCCACCTTGCTGCACTAGATGACGGTGAATGGACATGGGCCACCGCACCTTAGCCGAGTCGCATCAGCCCTTCCCCGTAAGGAAATTCCCGCCGGTCGGTGAGTTGAATATTATTGCTGTATGGCTATCAATTAAGGTTGGGGCCAGTTTAGTTCATACGGACCGTCATACTGCATCCAACTTTCAGTCGGAAGGTATGGCGGTCAGTTGGCACCTTTAATGAAAACACATATATTTTGTGTCTTTCCGCGGAAAAAAGGGCTGTTTGGGCCGTTTCGAGATTTTTTTCGGGGTTCCGAACTTTTGTGGTTTTTTTTTTTGACATCGTGCTTTTTTTTTTGGTTCAAGCTCAGAATCGTGTTTCCTTCGGTGTTATCCAGGCACGCCGGTGTGATGGACCATCACTTCGGCGGCGTCCGGCAGCTTGCGAACCTTTACTCTCTGTCCTCAACAATGGCAGGACCGGAGTGAGGCTAACCGGTGAGTCAATCCTGCTACTTATGGCGGTCAGAATGCACTTTTAATCAAATCACTGGGTGACTTCCCGTAAGATTTATTTATTCCCCCGGAATATTTTCGAGCTTAGCCGTTGTCAATCACTAGGACCCCACCAATCCTATCACCTCAAAGTGGCCGGCCTTTATTGTCCCATCAGCACATTAAGCCTGAATCTATTGGGGGGGTCCCTACCCCCCGAATAGACTTTCGTATCCTGGAATATCCCTTTTGGGACAGAGATCTTTGATCTGCGCCTCCATCACGAACTCTCTGGCCTCTCTTGCACTCAAAATGCTTGGTAACCCCCATATTCATAAGGCCGCAGCCTTTTCGAGGTTACCAGGGCAACACCCACGCAAAATTAGCTGTATGGACACCTTTTCGGTTGAGTTCGAAGTCTCGAGACGTTCTTTCAGCTCGCCTTCAGCCAAGTTCATGTTGCTGTATGCCGGGCCGATTCGGTCCTAGCAGGTCCTAGCTAGCTATGTGGCCTTGGGTGGCAAACTTTTGACTGGATTTTGTGTTGCATCAATGCATAAATATATTATCTTGCTTGCGGGAAACACAGACGGTGTCAATATCTTTCAGGCTGATCGCATCACTAGCACCCTCGAAAGTCGCGCTGGAATATTTATATCTTACGGGAAGTCACCCACTATAAAATGTCTGTTTTCATCGTAAAATGTCGAAATTGCACTTACAACGTTGAGAAAACACAAATTCATTCACTTTGAGAGGGAGAAGCCTCAGTTAGCTAAAAGTCCGCGGCCAAGTTCAACAATGTGTAGTTCAACTTCGGGTCTCAAAAGTTGTGTAAACTTTCTGTCCGAGGAAGTTTGTATAAAATGTCTGAAAACCAAAGTTTGTGTAAAGTTGAGTGCCGTAGAATTGTGTAAAGTCGGCGGTGAAGACTTTGTATAAAGTTTGTGCGGCGGTATCAGTGATGGGTGGCGGGGCTGGCACATCGCGGATCAATTCGGCGCGCTCGGCATCGAGCCCTTCCCTCCGTCTATCAATTCGAATCCATCCGGGAGCCAAATCCGGGACCTGGAGAGGGCAGGATCGCCGATCCAAATCTCATCCACGGTGGCGCTGATGACCCCAAAACATGTCCTTCGTCTGGCCCGTGATACCATCACTCTCCCATCAGTGATACTGCCGGGCTCACTTTATACAAAGTCTTCACGGCGACTATGCACAATTTTTCACGACGACTTTATACACCTGAACCTCAGCTCAACTTTATACAATTTTGGTTTTTCAGACATTTTATACAAAGTTTCTCGGACAAAGGGTTTATACAAAGTTCGAGAACCAAAGTTGAACTACACAATCTCGACGTCGTTCAATGAACTGAGGCTTTCCCACTCAAACTGAACAAACTTGTGTTTTTCCAACTTTGTAAGTGAAATTTTGACATTTTACGATGGAAACCCAGAGTTTATAGTGATTTTATTAAAAGTGCATTCCGACCACCATAGCTACTGGCTTCACGGCCTTGATCATTCAGCATGGGGCTGTGGTCTGAATATCTCTTTCATTCAGCTACAAGAGGAAGGTCAGACTTGTATCAGACTTCAACCAGACTTCCAACCAAGTCAGATCAGGCTGATAGCTGCCTCACAAGCAATTAGCCAAGCCATATCTGGCAGGCCTGAGCGAGACAGCGAGGTCTAACGGGCCAGAGGTTTTAGGAGGAGGACACAGTAGGCCATCATCTCGGCATGCACAGCCGTGCGGCCTGATAAGATAACGAAAGGAACTCGATTCTGAACTTGAACCAAAAAAAAAAGCACGATGTCGAAAAAAAAATCACGAAAGTTCGGAACCCTGAAAAATATCTCGAAACAGCACAAACAGCCCATTTTTCCGCGGAAAGGTATAAAATATATGTGTTTTCATTAAAGGTGCCAACTGACCGCCATAGGAAGGGATGTGATATCTGTGGAAATAATCAACCGTTTAAACCGTTTGTTTACCATTTGTTTACCGTTTACAGGAGTCCGTAAACTAAACGGTAAATTTAAACGGTTAAACCGTTTACAAACGGTTGTAAACGGAAACGGTTGGAGCCTTATTGACAATGACACTGCGACTTTACTGCCACTCGCGAGATTGATATCCGGGGGCATCCGAAGCATGAGGCGGAACAGGGACGGTTTGGCGACAGGGGGATTTGCTAAAGAACCAGTGAGGAGCCAAACGCGACATAGGGAGATGCAGAGGCTCCCGCAGAGGTGAGATTCAGTGCCAAGAGGTGTTTAGCATCTGTCTTGCTACCAAACATCACGGCACGCAACGACAAATACTGATCCGCTAAACTTAACGACAAGAGGTCTCAGATCGTTGGACCACACACACTGATCAACTTCCGTAATCCGGTCACGTTTCTGCCCTCGTCAGCAGAAATCGTAATCATCTGGGTGGAAACTTGACACTGTTGAGGGAGAGAGTGGGTGGCTTTGTATTCACAAGGGCCACAGCGTAGCATATCCTTGATACGAGAGCGAATTGCAGTGGCTACAGGCGCTTTCGAGGGACCGGTAACAGCCGGCACTTCCATATTCGGGGGGAGGGAGGGTTGCCGTAAGTTGATGGGTGTGTACGATAACGCGATCTGAGACCTCTTGCTTAACGACCCGCTTTGCTTCCTCTCCATGCAGACGAGTCGCTGTCGCGCGTTGTGGATTTGTGGATGTCTTCGAGCGAAATGCGCCTGTATTGCCGCACTCCTCCTCAGTCTCACGCTCTTATCGGTCCCGACACACCCGCGACTTACGATCGACTTGCGCGTGCTTTCCCTGCTGGCGAGGACACCCTTCACGGTCGTTGTGCTCCGCTCCGCCCGCCCCTAGGTCATAGATGTGCTGGCCATTGTCCTTTTCATCATCCTGGGCTCGCTCCCGTCTTGCCCTCACGACAGACTTACGAGCCAGTGGCGGCTTATAACGGCGTTTCTCGTCGAATACTACGCTCGCCGCTCCCGCCCCTTGCTTGAAACTATAACGCGTATATATTCTCGAGCCCCAGGTGCGTACCCTATCGCTCGTATCGTGAATACTGTTTCTCACTCACTCTCAGTAGTTTTTTCGTCATCTGCGTTTTCCAGTCATCTGCCTTCGCCGCCAGCACAATCTCGTCTGGATTCGAGGACGAGGTGGATTGTCGTGCGCTATGCTCGACGTCGGTACGCCCTGCGCTCCACCCGTCCGCGGTCATGAGCCGCGCTTTGCGCGTTTACTTCCTGTGCGCGTCACCCCTGCCCTCTCTCCATCGTATCTAACCTGCAGCCGCAGATGCTTGTCCGGCTCCCCGTTAACCGCGTCGTCCACGATTCCTGCCAATTCCTCTCGCGGTCCCCCGAAATCCACCCTCTGTACGCTCCTCGCCCCGTGTACCCGACCTTCGTCCTTCACCGCTAACGTGCGCTTGTAACAGATACGGATGTAACACCCAACCTACCTCGACCGCAGCACCCGCCAAGACGATTTCTTCGGCTCTTACGCGTTACGCTATCCCATCGTCGTCTGCGATCCGGTCTCGTAGTCACGCCCCCCGCCACGCACGAATCGCGATTGGGCAGTAGTCATCGTCCTGGCCACATCGAGCCGCACACCGCCGCACGCCCACCTGCGCCGAGTATGCGCGCGTGCATCTGCACACTGCCCACTGCCCGCGAAGACGATTTCTTCGGCTCTTACCCGTTACGCTGCCGCCGCTGCGGTCCCATCGTCTGCGATCCTGTCTCGTAGCCGTGGCACCACCGCTCACGCACGAATCGCGCGCCATCGCTGCATTCCGCTGGGGGCTCTGATTGGCCACTCCCTGCGTGGGGCGGTTGACGTTTGGTGTGTCGAGCACGGGGAGCGGGTGCGGGTGCGTGTGCGGGTGCGCGGTGGAAGTGGAAGTGGAAGAGGAGGAGAGTGGTGCGCGGAGGAAGGAGAGGTGGAAGAAGAAGCTTAAGGACTCCAAGAAGGGTGGATGGTGCGAGACGCAGACGTCTCCCGCCCCGTCGCTCCCTACCCCTCTCCGTCCCCGCGTCTCCCGCCCGGTCGCTCCCCTGCCTCTCCATCCCCGCGGCCCACGACGCGCAATTCGGATGCGGATGCGGATGTGGTCCCTTGTCCCTCTCCGTTTCCCGCGACGTGCGACTCAGATACGGCTTCGGAGCCATTCAGCGGCGTGTGCAGGAGGGATGAGGCGCGTCTCCATCCTCTCCACGATTCATCCAGCGGCGTACGCGCAAAGGGAGGGGCTTGGGGTCGAGCGCGTGATACCGGGAGTAGGAGGGAGACCGCACTCAAGACTCAAGACTCAAGCTGTCTGTATGTGCCCGCCAGCCTTAGCCGCGCTGCTTCTACCATCGCCGCGAGGCTGCCTGCGGGGATTTCCTCCACGCATCCGATCGTCGTGCCCCGCCGTACTAGCTGCTTGCTCGCCGTCGGGCCTTGCGTCGTCTTGGCCGAAATCTGCTCGGCACTCAAGAGTCAAGGTCGTTTGGCGAGCTACTTAGCTTTCCGCCACCGAGGCTGCGGCTGACGATGAGGATGGGCATTCCATCCACGCTCCTCGTGCGCAAACCAAGTGCCCACCTGCCCCCGTGTTGTTGCGCGCCGTCCCTCTCTGCATCATCCCCGAAGCTTTTCCTTTTCACCAATACATATCGATACGCGCGCGAGCCCTGGTCGTGCTCCTTCCTTTTGATTATTATTTAAGGGTGCTGCTGCTGCTGCGCACGTCCTGCACGGTCCTCATCCATACCCAGCGCCTACGCCGTCCTCCCGCTGTCGGTACCGAAATGCGCCGAATTACGTAGTACTCCGTAAACGGTAGCTTTCCGCCACTGCGGCTGCCGGTGGGGATGTTACACACGGTCGCCGTGCTCTGCACCGCCCGCCGTTGGTACACCACCGCGCTCGTCGTCGGTCTTTGCACTCCGCGTCGGCAACGACCATCTCGATTTTTTTTCGAGTTCTCCGCAGCTCGTTCGGCGGTCCCCATTGCGGTTCTGCATGGGGACGTACTTCACCGTCGTCGTGCTCCATCGCCCTCGCTCCAAGCGTCCCACTGCGCCCGTCGTTGATGCGCTCTTGGCGTCGGCGTCGGCGTATTCCTCAAGATGGATTCACGAGCCACCCTCAATTGCGTTCCTTCCACCATCGTGGCTGCTTATGGGGGCGCCATTCAGAGTCGTGGTGCTGCGCACCGCCCGCCGCCAGGCATTGCAGCGCTCGTCGTTCATGTCCTCGCGGCTAAACGCCCGCGCACTCAAGACGGATTTTGTGCCTTCTTTCTACCACCGTGGCCGCCGATGGAGACTATATCCACGCTGGTAGGGCGCGCGGTTCTGGGTGCTGGTGCAAAGCTACCCTCGCCATTGTCCGACCTTGTGGTCTCGGCGGTGCGGTACCGACACGCCGCCGACATACGAGCGCACTGAAGCTGCTTGCTTCCCACCGCCACCGCTGCCGATGGGGACGTCCTCCACGCTCCTTATACTCCGCCGTCCTCGCTGCTCGTGCATAGCAGCGCTCGCGGTCGCCATTTGCATTCTTTTACGTCGGTACCGACTCACCGTCGACTTACGATCGTGCCGTATGCGGCCGCTTTCTACCGCCGCGCCCACCGATGGGGGTGTCTTTCACGCTTCTCATGCTCCAGCGTCCCCGTTGCTCGTGTGTGGCTGCGCTCACCGTCGCCTTGCATCCTCGGCTCCCGATTCTGCGCTCAAGCTCAATTTGCAAGCCAGCCGTTGGAGGCGGACCGAATGGAAGGCAAGTGGCCCAGAACACCTAGAACCCTGCGAGATCGCTACGCAAAGGGATACAATGCAGTGGTGGAGGACAAGGAGCGCGTGTGATACTGACTAAGCCGGAAGCCGCACCGATATCCCCGCGCACACCTGATCCTACCACTACATCTGCCCACCCACAACAAAGCGACGACCTCGTCGCTTCATGAACCTGTTCAACGAACCCAACCCAATGAACGCAAAGCACGGCTCAACCCGAAGAGCCTCGTGTCGTGATCCCAGTCCAAAATCGACAAGACGGGCACAGCGGAAGGCCCTATGGAAGATGGTCGACCAGGTCCGAGACCGTGGGGATGACAGCGCGTCGTCGGGAGTGTGGTTGTGTTACGGTGAGTTCGGCGAGATTTTTTCGTGCGATATGAACGGCGTTGAAGCGTGCCGAATGGAGTCAGCGGCGTCGAGGCAGTCCGGAGTGCAGAAAGATCGCGTGGAGGTAAATGAATTGGAAGGGATTTCGCGTCCTCGGCCCAGTCGAGTGGTACTGCGGGCGGTTCTGGCGCAGCGATAAGAATTTCCGGAGGGGATGTGGCAGGTGGAGGTAGGGATGTCGTTGAATCCGGAGCGTAGATGCGGAAGTTAGCCCAGCTGAGAGCCGGAGTTGGCGCCGTAGGAGCAGTGGTACGGCGGGGGATGCCAATCAGTGGTTTAGGAATGGATTTGGGTGTGGGGGAGGGAGGGGGTAGGTTCGGCGCGACAGGCGAGTCCGTACCGACGTCGACGAGTTTCCGTTCTGGAGCAACTGTTTTACTCGCCTTCATAGCCTGCTTCTCGCCAAATTCCCTCCCCGCGACAAAGCCCAATCGCTTCCCTTCCTTCAAACCGTCCTCTTGGCCCTTCTGAAATCCGACTGCCTCGCCTTCCTTCAAACCCTGAATCTTCCCTGCCTTCCGACCGTCCTGTTTCCCATCCCGTAAACCTCCAGTTCTTCCTTCCTTCATTCCCACCTCACGCCCCGCCACAAAAGCATCCGCAGATTTCTTCAGCACAGAACGTCCCATGCCAGCTCGCAGCCCAATCTCGAGCGCGTGCGTCCACAGCCAAGCAACACGAGTACTTCCTAGCTGGGCTGAATGTGCGTGCGCGCGTTTGTATGCCGACTCGTAATCGCCAGACACATCACCAAAAGATCGCAAAAATTCGTCACAGCCGTCGGGAAAGGGTAATCGCATCGCAGTCAGCGCGGGGGTGTCGTAGTCGGTGGTGTCCATCTCGAAAGTGTAGTACAGCAAGTGGAAATTCAGCAGTAGAGAGAAACAAGGGGGTCCAACGATAAGAGAAAAAGATATCACCTACAAAAGTTTTTTTCCGAGGGGTCGGCGACCCCTCCCCCCCACCCACCGTGGGAAATTGCCTTATATAGGCCTCAAATCAACCGTTTTCAACGATTTTTTTCGCTGAGTCGCTTCTAGGCACTCGATTTCATGTATCCGAGGGTTCAACTGAATAAAAAGTGTGTTGTGGAACGAAAGTTTTTTCTCCCAAGTCACGCCGACGTTCACGACACGTGATATATTCCCCGATTGGGAGTGGCTGTTCCATCTTATCAGCTCTTATCAGGCCTGATATAGGAATAATCTTTTGGGTCCAAACTCCACGACGACATCCACTGGCACCTGGGAAAGCCCATATTCGTGATCAGCACATAAAACTGCTCCAACAAAGACCCAGTTTCGAAAAACCTTATCCTTGGACCCCCTTGGAGAGAAATGCAAATCAGATAGCGGCCTCGTGTAACGTCGTGCAGCAAAATCGTCGGGACAGCAGCAGCAGGTGGATGTCGAATGCCACTCCAATCACCAGATGGAGGCGGACCGAATGGAAGGCAAGTGGCCCAGAACACCTAGAACCCTGCGAGATCGCTACGCAAAGGGATACAATGCAGTGGTGGAGGACAAGGAGCGCGTGTGATACTGACTAAGCCGGAAGCCGCACCGATATCCCCGCGCACACCTGATCCTACCACTACACCGTTCCGTTGTCCTTCCCACCTTCGCCGCTGCTGGTGGGGACGTCATTCACAGCCGTTGTGCTCAAGCCCTTCTGCCCTGGTGCCCTGCACTCGACCTCGTCCGATCCGACATTGCGCTTCAAGCGTCGTGAACGCCGACCGACGAGCGCACCCTATAGGCACGCTTTTCGTCGCCGCCGTTGCCTATGGGGACGTCTATGATGCTCCTCATACTCCAGCGTCCTCGCTGTCAGAGTACTGCTACGCTCGCCATTCCCCGATTTTGCGCTCTTGGCGTATGTGTACCACTTGTCCACGACTTACAAGTGTGCCGTATCCACCCACCGTCGATCGTCGCGGCTGTCAATGGGGATGGCATCCACGGTCGTCGCGCTCCTCACCGTGTTCGTGTTCATACGGTCCTCGCGATGCACGTATATTTTCGGCTTTGGGCAGTACTATCAGATCCTGTGATTATTCGCTATTCCGGATTCCAACAATCATTAATATTGTCCCCCGAGCCCGTTATTCTTTGCGTGGACGTTACCTGAGTCACCTCAGATCGTGGTGTAAAGCGTAAATTTCGTGTTTTGCATGGAATACCGAATATCCCGACAAGGCTCTGGTACTCTATATGTGACCCCAGAAATACAAATGACTGTAGGTAAAAGGTTAGAAGAGGGACGTGAAGGATCGCCCGAAAAGGGAATCAAGATTTGCGTATGCTTGGTCGTCGCGTTGGACGCGTTTGCGCCACGTGATCTACTCAAACCACCACCACCATTCCCTGGACCATTCAGCTGTTTCAACGGGAATTGAACGGTATGTGACAGGACATTGCTATTTCTCTTTCTTATGCCCCTTGTAGTGGGGAATGGCTCTACCCTGCTGGAAATGCGGAGCCTCGACTTTCCCTGCCGTTGACTTGCCACCAGCGCCCAACCAGCGCCGACTGTGCCAGATCTCACTCATTTTGCTAACTAGAAACATTCTTTCTATTGTGTCCGATGGGCAAGAACAGCTACAGGTAGTGGATAGCCAGATCGCCGATTTGGTTGCGCAGCTTTTACAGAAAAGCACGCAGAATGCAGGACACGTTCAACGCCGGCAACGTGGTATCAAATTGTATCCCCCATCCGGCGTACACCACCAGAGTTGCTTGGCAACATATTGGCGTCATTCGTTCCCTGCGAGTTTACGTTTATTTTTTTGAACAGATTGAGAGGGTCCCGCAGAGCTACTGGCGTCAATTATGGCAGTGCTGGAGGGACAAAATCCAGCCAGCTGACCCGAGGCTGAAGTCGTATTTTTAGGCACTTCTTAAACAGCACAATAGCTGTAGCTTGGCGCTTATCCCCTCTACCTCTACCCGCACCATCCATGAACCGCGCGTCGCCTCCCGATGCCGGTCCCGCCACCAGCTTCATGCTTGGCCATCCAGGAGGCGTCTCGTGAGTCCATTTGCGCGGTACGGCTTGTACCGAAACTCACACGAGTGGGCGGCTAATCCAGGAGCGGGATGTTCTCGGGCGCCCAAAACTTCACGGTGACCGGCCACACGTTGCAAAACATTATCTACGCTGCACCCGCGGTGCCGCCGGGTAGGTTTTCGTCCCCTTTGTGTGGAAGAGCTCTCATGGCTCATAGATTACCGCATGATCCCGCTGGGAGATTTAGATCTTCAGCGGGAAATCTGCCTCGACAAGAGCACCGGTGTTGTCCATTTGCGGCGGCTTGCTCAGCGTCGTGTATATTCAGCCAAACTTCAAGGTGAAACCGTTACGGTTGCGATGTATCGTGGCGACGGCTCGGCGGAGGTGAATTACTTCCCCGTGTGATATCGAACCTCTCTGAATAGTTCTGCAGGACTGGAGGCAGGAAATCGCGACATACATGTCGCTCCGGTGGGTTTGAATCTAACGCTGCATTGCACGATCTGCGCTGAATTTCGACCGAAGCCATCCCCACATCATCCAGATATATGGAGCCGCGAGTTCGGGCGGTATGCACGCCACTGTCTTCCACGGGGGTATGCCTTGAACTGCGTGTGGTGTCTTGGAAACTCACCACAAACAGATCTGATACCGCTCGAAGATTTCTTGTACACTTACAAGGATTTCCCTTGCCTTACGGTCTACATTTACAGCCACTGTGTAGGTTTCCTGATGTCTCCCATTGATGCAAACTGATTTTTCCAAGTACAAGCAGCATCAGGTAAGAACGTTCAACCTCCTTGTCACCATTTCAACCGCTCCTCAGGAGGCAGCCTATTACCTGCATTCCATCAAACAAAGGATAGTGAGCTGATTCGTCGGGTCTCTCCAAAATCCTTATTAATCATACCAGTAGCCGTGGAATTGCACGCTGTGGATACGTCGCCCAACCGGCCGGCTCTGCGTGGATCTAATGCGCCTACAGAAGAAGATCAGTATCGATTTCACCTTTCTTAGGTTCCCCGTATCTGAGTCCGAGGCAACGCCCTTGCTTGCTGGAAGTGCACCTGATATCGAGGTCCTGGTAATCGACAGCCTCACACTGGAAACCTATCATGAAGTCTGTTGCTGGTCGCTCAGCCCCGTCGGCGGCATGGAAATCCGCCCTGGCATAACTGTACATGTGGGAATGATTATTTCGAGGCCTGTGAACAACCACTTTCTGAAGATTGCCTCGCTGCCGTATGCGTGCCTTAAAATTTCTTCTTGGACGCATGCGGACCAGGTGGACGGTGAAACCATGGAAAACGGCTGGACTCGGTATTTAAATTCATTAAGCTCCCAATTACTTGGTCTGATTATAATCTACCAGTTTCAACGTCCGCGATGAACAAGGTACATGGTTGATGATTTTGAACACCGGCAATCGTACCGGGGAACACCATGTGTCCTGGCTCAGCCAAGCGAATCACATATTTGAACGCTGCCAGATTACGTCGGGTCTCGAGGATTATGGTACGCCGTTGTCCGACTGCTCTAGGCGTGAATATCTAAAAAGGTGGTACAGTCCTTGTCTACGGTGCAGATTTCTGTGTCACAGTTCCATCACTAGAGAATGTTCCCGCAGGCTTCTTGTTCCTCTGCCCACATGATGACTTTCGCATCAGCACATCGTCAGTGGGCTGGCCTGCTTGCCCAGCATATTGGTCCCTCGATCCGTCGGGCACCCACCGACTCAGTATGGAAGAAGCGAACAAGGCCGGATTCCCGGAGCCACAATTCACCACAAGACTTTGGTGGACATCTTGGGACTCGAGCGTATACGTCGGACTCCGTAAATTCTATCACGCCAAAGGATTTGATCCATACAGCCAGGATGTTGCTCGCCACCTCGGCTTGCCGCTTTATCAACCGTCCGGCTACGTTGATCCTCTATTCGCTCATGGCAAGTCCATTCCTACCCAATGATTTACAGGCGAGACTCACATAGTCTATCACTTAGTTGTTGAGGAGGAAGACGATTCACAAGAGCAGGATGATCCGGATTCAGAAATGGATGTGGACTACGAGGCCGTGGAAAATCAGGACGCCGAGGATTTGTCTGACATGGACATCGATTGATGAGGACGGGGTTGAGTGGTATTCATTGGAAGTCGGATCCTTTCACTACATATATGATATTCTATCCGGAGATCGTTGAACACTTTCGTTACAGGTTTTTGTCGCGCTCTACCGTCATTGGCCAAACAAGTGGCCCCGAAGTCGTGAAGCAGGGTCACCTGTCGAGATCCGAATCGCCTGTTTAAGTTTTAAACAAAAACCGACCATACGATAGTAAACATAAGAAAGGCCGAGAAACCATAAGAGTCACGAATGAGGATATACTGGTTCAATTGAACCTGGTTGAAATATTCACCAAAGGTGGGCGTCCGAAATCGATTCGAAACCAGATGCTGATCGCGACTCGTAATGCGGGGTACCCTGACAATAAGCATATGGCGGCTCCCCACCACTGTGCGCCTTGCGCTTCAGCGTATCGCAAACACCAAAACACGGCGATCGTGGAATCGCGCCGGTTCGGATCAAGCCTGCCGTTCCATTGTTTATTGATGCGGGCGGAGTTTGGGGTTCCGAGATTAGCCGGCTCGCCGGCCCGGAGACAGGCTTGCTCCAAACCTACCGAAGACCGAACTGTGTCTGTCGTCAAATCTCCACACCAAGACGTTATGCATTCAACCTGTGCTTGTGCGCATGCTTGGATCTTTCCTTGCATAATTAAGGATTTCCCTCTGGAGATCTCCGCCGCTGTGCAATGGGCCGCCACCCCTCAATTACCTCGGCAGTATTGCCGCCGAGCGATACATGTGGCGTAGCGACGCACTCGCGCACCAGGGACGACACTCGCAAATAATGGAGTGATAGATGCGCGATTCCCCACTGCGATTCCCTCGCATTGCTGTAAGGGACGAAAAGCGCGCTCGGGGAAAGGGAGAAAATATTGAGGGCCAAAAAAAAAAAAAAAAAAAAAAAGGCGAGGAGGAAACAGAAGCAAGAAACAGAGATGGGAACTGTGGAATGTGGAAGAAACGCGCCCACGCACTCAGCACCCATCCTGCCGCATCGACGGTATTCCACGCATTTGAACGATCCGGCTTCTTCGTACGCATCGGGACCTTGAGATGTACGCATCGACACCTTGCGACATTGCGCCTTCTAGGACGACTGATACCAAACATGAGTAGGAGGAAGGAAGGAGGGGACATGCCGGTCCATGAATGGTAATGACGCTGGATTCGGACCGCTGCAATCGAAGAAAATGCAACGAAGATTGGACAACGAACTCAAGGCAGAGCCGCCTGCAAGCGCGGACACAAGTGAGAGGAAGTATGAGGGTGGTGGGAGGCAGCGAGACTTGTAATAAGGATTCACAGGTAATACGTCGTAACGTGGGGCAGAGAAGGGAAAAGCTTTGAGTAAGCAGGAAGGGGAAGTACGAACAAGAATATCACTCACCAGCGCACGGCCTCCGATCTCCTTTGGCTGTCAATGCATTTTAGTGTACCTTGAACGGCATAGGCACTGGTGGGCGAATACAGAGGTGGCAGTGAGACGTTGGTAAGACAGGCGAGAAATGAAATGATAAAAGGGAATGGCTCGTCGGGGTGCAAGATAATTTGACATCGGATGGCGTGACGGGAGTCAAAGTCTTAAAGACGCGCCTTGCACTTGGCTTGCACGCGTGAGGGGGATCCGACGGCGATCATCCGGCGAGGTGTTCGTGTCCGAGAGGTTCTCACCTGTGCTGGTCAGTGGTAAAGCCGCGAGATACCAAGCAGTACTACGATAATATAGCTCAGCATCCCTGATTGATCCCAGCAGCAGAAGGCAGTGGCGAGCAAGTGACGAGTTGGTGGCGAGAGGAAACCTGAGAAAAGCTGTGCACGGCTCAGTGTTGGACTTAAGGTTAAGGCTTAACTTAACTTAAGTCTTAATAAGCCCTTAATATTAAGCTTAACAATGAGCCAGAATCGTCTTAAGGCTTAATTAAGGTTAATGATGCCATCATAATGTCAGAATCCAAGCAAAAATTGCTCTTCCTTACACAGATTGTCCAAACCCAAGCCTGCAGCTGAATGCACCATCTAGGAAATCATTGAAACAATTTGGTGAAGACTTCCCCCCAACTCGAATCACCTTCACTTACAGCTCTTTGCGGAACTTAGGGCGTGGGCCGTTTTTTTTCTGTTTTCTGCTGTTTTGGGCAGAACACCTGCCCTGGGTTCAGTTTTGGTCCGATTCCTTTGGCGTAGTGCGCGTTGGAATCGCGCTGCGAATCCGCAGTTGCTCATATCCATGACTTGGTAATTTGATGCCATCATTGAAATTTGACCCGAAAACACCGTAGTCCGACAGGACACTGGTAGCCTTGCCAATATGAGTCCGAAGGACCTAGAATTTTTATAGCACATACTTCATTATGTTACCAAGTCAACTGTCCTATTTATACACTCACACATGCTCAGATTTCTCTTCACAGTGCCATCTATTCAAAGGTAAAATGTTGTACTCAGTAACTGTCACACTGAATTGAATTGAGGGGGGGAACCACAAATCATATGAGCCCATCAACTAGAGAACATACCCAAGTGCATACTCACAAAAACTCAAGCCCATAGGAATAGTTTTGACCATGCTACAGCTGTCCTGCTTGGATCGGGACTTTTTGGGTGAAAATTTTATGATGGCATCAAAATGCAAAGTCGTGGATATAGGCAACTGCGGATTTGCAGCGCGATTCCAACGTGCGTTACGTCGAAGCAATCGGACAGAAACTGAACCCAGGGCGGCTGTTCTGCCCAAAACACAGAAAAAAAATAAAAACAGCCCGCGCCCTAAGTTCCGCAAAGAGCTGTAACATCAATTGTTGATGGAGTGTTTTGCTGCGACAAAAAACTGCCACGATGAGGAAGAGTTGGATTGCCTCGTGGATGTTACGCACAGAGATGCCATGACCCACGAGTTCTCCCCCTTCCTAGCAGCCCAAAATATGCCCCCTCCGATAATTAAGCCCTTAATATAGGACCCTTAATTAAGGCTTATTAAGGGATTAAGCCTTAACCATAGATCCGACCCTTAATAAGGGCTTAATGTCTAACACTGGCACGGCTTGGCAACGACCTCTGAGCCAAAGAACGCGCAAGCCTAGCCAAACAACACGGCTTGCTTCTGACCACATCATCAAATTAATTCGAATTTGGACACAATCCGGATACGCCTCGGGTTCGTTTCTTGCTCCCTTCTGCTTCAGTAATGCTCTCCTTCTTGTTTTGGACTGAACTGTCTCCCTGGCTCTGTCGTGCCGATCTCGACTCTGCAAAATATTCGTCTTGATCTCCGAGTCGGTCGTGCGAGTCATCGTGGATCCACCGCGGAAGAATTCCTCAGCGAACTTCACCGTGTGGTCTGAAACGCAGCACGAATAACCAATGGTAAGCGAAACTTTTGCGGATGTCGCCTGATTAATTTAATTTGAATTTAGTCCGCATCGTAGCGTCCGTCCGACCCTCGATGATTTGAGAGACTGAGGGTATCTCAGGTCGTTTCGCTTCGACTCCTGGAGTAACGCCCCATGAGGTGTCCGGTAATTATTTTGCCTGGGAATTCTTGTAGGATTTTCTGAGATGTTCCAGTACATTCCACCGTTCCAAGCCATATAAGTTCTTGATCTTCCGCCGCCAAAGCATTCGTCTTGTTAGCGCGAACATTATAATTATGGCCAGCCTTCCAACAAGCTTGCAGGTTGGGTCTGCCTCCAGCGGTCAAACTGTTCGAGACGCTATCGAATCATGTGCGTAAAATTCGCCTTTTATGTTCTGCGCTAAACTGCTTCCCTAGACCGTCGATCACAGTACCTTGTTGCTGGGTCTACTGTAGCCTCTGTATCCGATAATTCGGGTTTCTTCCCAGACGAAGAGGCTAGAGTCGGGTTCTCTGACGAGGAAGAGCAGAACCTCGAAGAAGAGACTACAGAGTCAGAGGCCACGGTGACGCCAAATTCGGACCTGACTATCGACCCGTTTGACTGGGATGTTACACCTACGCCGGAGATCTCGGAGAGCCCTTCGATCCGACCCACACCCACCCTTCCACTTGGACGAACCGTTCCACCAGGACCAGCCTTACGGACATCTGAACAACCTGTACAAAGCGAACGCACCCCGCTTCTGCGCAAGACTATTTCTTTTACGAATACCCCACATCCGCAGCGCACTGCCGTCTCCACCTCCATCCTCTCAGGGCCCTCGGGCTTCCCGACTCGCCCGGGTTTGCGAAGCCGCTCGTCCGGCGCATCGGTGCGGAGTATAAAATCCAATTACGGTGGGCAAAGCACATTCGGACAGACGGTATGTCAACGGCTACTTTTCCGTAACGCGCACTCGCCGCTCACCACTGATCCAGCTTTTCAACTCTATCGCCATTTTACTCGGCATTGGCATGCTTTCTGAGCCACTCGCATTCGCGTATGCAGGGTGGGGCATGGGTTTTGTGCTCATTATTTTCTACGGCTACCTAAGCTGCTACACGTACGTCTACCGGACCTTTCTTGATGCCTTCCCCACTCACAGGGCTTCTAGTGCCAAGATTCTCGCAGGAATAATTGTCTCGGATCCGCGTCTTCGATCCTACGCCGACATTGGGCGTAAGGCTTTTGGGCCGCGTGCCACCCTCATTGTCACCATCCTGTTCTGTTTGGAGCTGTTCGCTGTCAGGTGTGTCCTTTGAGCCCGACCTGCCGCTTGATACTTACTTTTGCTAGTGTCATCCTGGTCACCTTGTATGGTGATTCTCTAAATGCACTCATCCCGCGATATTCATCCAACACGTATAAGTTATGGGGTCTCTTCATGTCCGTCCATTCTACCCTCGCCTCGTATTCCCTCATATATCGAGTATTTCTAGTCTACTCCCGACGGTGTTCTTGCCGCTGTCGCTGTTGAGCTACACCTCGATCCTTGGCATCATCTCGACGATTTTTCTCGTCATCGTGATCCTCTTCGACGGGGTCTACAAAAACGAACCGCCTGGGAGTCTATGGAGCCCCGCAAAGACGTCTCTTGGGATCGACAACTACAACCATCTGGGCATTGCATTCGGTTTGTTCATGGCTGGGGTACGTTTCAATTTCCGTCTGGCCTATCTTCCCCTCAATTGATGTCATTCCAGTTCTCTGGGCATGCAGTCATCCCGTCGTTGGCACGGGACATGGCCGACCCAAGCCATTTCGATACTATGATCAACATCGCTTTCGTGCGTCGCTTTTCCTTCATCGCTATCATGTGCTTAACGGCGCACCCCAGGTCGTAGCAACGTCCATTTATACTCTCATCGGCTGCGCGGGGTACTTGATGTTCGGAAACTCAGTCAGCCAGGAGGTCAATATTCTCTACTCAGTGTGGGTCCTCACTCACCGTTATTTTGTCCAGGTCAGCATGGACCTTCTCAGCACCCCCGGTTACAACACCGCCCTAAATCAGGCGGCGCTATGGATGCTCGTCTTGAGCCCGCTGTGCGAATCCTCTTCCTGTCTGATAATATCTACATCCAATTTACTGACCTCGGCGCAGCACAAAATTCGCGCTGACCACTCAACCACTGAACACCGCCATCCAAATGCTTGTCGGCATCGACTCCAGCCGGATTGCCGCCCCGGAGGACCTGGCGGTAAAACTCGCGCAGCCGCGCCAAGGCGCGTGCATATCGGTCCGAGGCGCGCTCAGCATCCTGCAGCGGGTCACTGTGACGCTGCTCTCTGTCGCCGTGTCGATCTTACTTCCGGAATTCAGCGCTGCGAGTACGTCTACCACCTCCTTTTTCCCTTCCCTGTTCTCCCTCTTATTGTTGGCCTTGGCTGACTCAACTGCGGCAGTGGCTTTCATGGGATCGTTCTCGGCATTCGTTCTGTGCGTGATAGGCCCCATTGCAGCAAAGGTGGCGCTCGAGCGCCGATGTGGAGTCTTCGACGGACTCGTCATCATCCTGGCGGTTGTGATGGCGATGTGGGGCACGAGCGCCGCCTTCCTAGACGCTTGATATCGGATACGGCGGCTCTAAGTGTGGATGGGTAGAAGGGCAGGACTTCCGTAATTAGTTCTATTCAACCTGCAATGCGAGTCTTGCGATTCCCCAATCTTCAGCTTAATTTGGCGGACATGCGGCGCGAAACACAACAGTCAAGGCTCAAATCTTTGAATCAAGGTTCGAATTTTGGGTTGAATTCCTGGCTCTCACGTGCTCTGCATCGCCGTGGGAATTGCCCAGTCAGTACTTGCCATGACACATCCCGCGAATACGTCTTTCCTTCCGCCCTTGCTCAGTTGCACTGTCTATCGATGGACGAGCCACAAGACGAAGCGAGCAGGCTGAATAACGAGGTACTTTTGTGTCTTGGAAATGTCCAGTGAGCTCACCATCGCATCAGGCGAGAAAGCTTTTCAGTGACGGCAAATTTGAGAAGGCGGGCAGACTGTACGAGGCCGCACACAAGGCCGACACCACAAAATCCCCGATCTACCTTTCAAATTTGGCGTTGGTGCAGCTCAAACTGGAGCAGTCAGTGTCCGCTTGGTTATCGTGGTTGGACGCTTGATTCTATGCATTCAGATTTCGGAAGGCGGAGAAGACCGCGACCAAGGCCCTCGTTTGCAATCCTCGGTTCACCAAAGCCAGATATCGACGTGCTACATCCCGCTGGAGACAAGGGCGCCCGATGGACGCTCTCGTCGACTTGGCCAGCGTGCTGACATCCGAACCGACGGACAAGGCGGCTGCGTCGATGTTTGCGGAAATCTCGAGCGAAATCGAGGCTTTGGGCAGCAATCGTAGCTACTACCGTCCTATGACCATCTTGATAGCGGATTTTCCGTCCGCTTATGGATCGTCTACTGTCCCCCGCCCCACTCGCGATGAATCCCCCAACAAATTCGTGGTTCCCAATAAGAGCGAGCGCATACCAAAGGAACTCCGAGCCGGAACTTGCGCGTCGTGCAAAACCGTCAAATGGATGCGGGAAGTGAAGACTTGCCGCCAATGCTCCAGCGTGGTGTATTGCAACGAGAGATGTCAGCGCAAACATTGGTGAGCCCAGCCGGAGCGCCGTCAATATGCTGACCGTGAGCCGAAATATGATAGGCCGACGCACAAAAAGGATTGCGTCCCATACGAAGACGAGAAAGTCCGCGCGATACACCTCTGCAAGGGCTTGATGGACCATAAATTCATCTGCAACCATTTGATTTTCTACGCCATGCGATCCATCGGCGCGCTACACCACTCCAGTCCCCCATACCTTTTCGTACTCCTCGTTTTCGTCAAGATGGTCCCAGTCGCATCCGGTGAAAAACGGAAGCGGCTCTCTATCGCTAACCTTGTCACGGCGCCTCTCGCAGTTTTCGGTGAAGATGTCCGCGATTCGTATGTCAAGCAGCTCCAACAGATGCGAGAAACTTGTGAGATGCCCTCCGCCCCCGGCGTAGCCATCATCGTAACAGCCCTCGGTGAGAAGACTCTGGAGTCGCAGAAAGATTTCAAGAGCGTGATGGGCATCGTGAGGGGGAAGGGCAGGGACTTGATTTTCATGCATCGCGTCGTCCCCGAGCTTGTGCTGATGATCACTGAATTCTCGGGGAGAATATCGTTCGAGAGTCATTCGTTTGGAGTTGGAAGGCGAGCCACCTCGGACCTGGATGAACTTTACTGGTGAGCATTTCCGGGTCGTATTCCGACTGCTACCCTAACGTTTCCCAGGAATCTCGAGGACGAACTTGCGAATGATGCAAAGAACTATTATGGTTTGCAGGGCTGACATAATGACAAAGACGTAGAATGTGTTTTCTTGGTACAAACTCACCGTAAAGTTCATGTTGACGAGCCCGCAGTGCATGTATGACCACAATTTCCTGATGCTTTCGTTGCAAATTCAATGCACATGGTTGTAGATATCTACATGTCGAACGGAGTTCAGACCTTTTTCTTGGAGGGAGGAAATACTTATTCGAACCTGACTTAGAACGTGAACTTCTCCCCAACTATTTCCTCCGAGATCGTCCACAGCTTCGCCGCGTTCTCCTACGAATTTGAAAGTCATCAGTGTCGGTTGAACGGTAGGAATTTCCACAAAACTGACGCGATTGGAGCTATGGGGCGCAATCTGATCGTTCACCAGAACGGTGTCGACCAGGTACGAGCGGGCTTATCTGTTCCGTCCTGTCAGAAATCGGCAGGGATTGAAAAGTATGGGCGGACCTTCGATACGAGTGTCAAAGGCCGCAGCGACAGTGCTGAATACAAGGGAAACGGCAGATGAATTGGCGGCCAGGTGTAAGGAGGGGGATACGAACGTCGCGGCACCCTGAGGGATGGTCTTCCACTCGAATTTTCCAGTGCTTGGCGTCCCATCCGGCTTGAGCGCACCTACAACAACAACAGCAGAGGAACTCGTCAGAAATTGTAATGGAAGCACCATAGGGGCGCACCAAGCTCAACGAGATCATCCTTGTTCACCTCCTTCTGGACAATGTTCGTGAAGATGGCTGGAACGATCGCGTTTAACCGTTGAAAACGGATAATAGGCAAAGGGAACAACGCACTTCCGGGGTGCAGACTATAAGCATTGATCTTTCCGGCCGACCTCTTTGACAGCTCGCCCGCGAAAAGGACGTTCGCACTCTTCGCCGCGCAGTATCCGGGGAAGTTCGCGTACTTGCTCGCATCGGGCTTTGCCAGCACGTCGAAGTCCACCCCGGGCCCGAAGGCGTGCGCCGCGCTCGACACGAGCACCACGCGCGGAGTATAGTCGGCGTTGTGCGCGGTAAGGAGCTTGGGTGCGATGAGCTTCGTGAGGAGGAACGGCCCGAAGTGCGCGGTCGCTATTTGCGCCTCGAGACCATCATCAGTAAGCCTAATCTGCTTCGAACCGCCGGCTGCGTTGTGGATTAAAACCTGGTGCGCTACGGTTCATGAATTTTGGAAAAATATCAGACAGGGACGGACATGGATAGGCTCTGAATATTCGTTGACCTCGGCGGCGGCCTTGCGAACGGCAGCGAGAGAGGAGAGATCGAGGACGAGCTGGCGGATGTTAGCGGTCGGAGTTTCCTTCTTGATGGCTTCTTCGGCGAGGTTTAACCTATTGGGAGGCCTCAGGAATAGTGCGAGTAGCAAAGAAGGATAAACATGCACCTCTCTGCGTTATACTTACAGTTTATCACCGGTCAATGAGACAGACCGGTCAATGAGACAAACGGCCTGAACAACATCAGTTGATGTCGCAAGCCTTAGATATTTTACTAACACCTTCCTTATGCATACATGCACAATGTATTAGCAGCTTGAGTCCCTTGGATAGTATTTGGAATCTGTGGAAATTATACTTTGCCCCACAAGCGAGAACACCAATTTTGTAAGGGACACAGCACTGTCACCCGTTGTGGAAAAATCCTAAAATTATTCAAGGGCACTCTAGTACGATAAAAGGATCCACCAGGACAGTTTAAACTGGACAAGGGTTTGTCCTAAATTGAGAACTCTGTGTTCCAGCTAAACGCAAAACGATAGACACAAATCGATTTCAGAGCTCAATTCGGGCCGAGCCATAATCGCGACCGAACGACTGCGCTCACGAACTGCACCATGACTTTGAACCCTCCTCGATGCATGACAATCTCGCCACATTTCATCCGAGAACATACCTTGCGGCGGTGGCCTTGAAAGGCTTGAACGTCGGCCTCTGCATCATGTCGGCGTGTACCGTATCTTGGCGGCTGTGCTCGGCCCGAGTTCAGCTCGCAAATCGATTTGCGTCTATCGTTTTGCGCTTAGCTGTCAGGACACCCCATCAGCAAATTCATGAAAGCAGTGATGGGAAGTGTGACAGCGCCCGAATAGGAAGTCTCAAGAAAATCACCGTCTTGCCTCCTACTTCTGCCAGAATGTGTGATAATGCTATGAGGAGGGTTCCTAACTCTGAAATCTTGGTCTGGACTGCCATGGCGCGTCGAGAGCCTGCAGGTAAAGAGTCGGAAAGACGCGCCGGAGTGGGCCACGTGAGTCCGATTGATCGGAACAGCATTTCCATCACTGTCTCATTGATACGGGAATCCGACTTTTCGAGTCTTGTATGCCAGAGCTACCGCATTATGGCCAGCAAAATTCTAAGATTTTGGGATGGCCAACCCATGATGTATGGACATCTTTCTACCTACTCAGATCTGCTGTTCAAGTCTGGGATCCGCTAAGAATTGATGTGCAATAATGTTTGTCTCAATGACCGGTGATAAACTGTAGTGATGATGATAAATCATTCTCCGAAGAGAACCAGGGAGATCAGCTGCAAAAGAGCCACGCGACGCGCCGTGCGGAGCGGAGCGGGCAACTGTAGGATTTTCTGGCGCTGATCCGGGCCCCGACTGAGCGCTGCTGAACCGAGGCAGCGAAGCATCAGCGGAATGTGTTACGTTACGTGCCTGGCATGACCCGGTCCCGTCGGCGGCAAGACTGGCAATTTCAAGCATTTTTCAAACGAACGCAAAACGAATGGGTGCCATAGGCAAGCCTTCGAGACAGGCTTCAAGGTGAAGACGCCCTGGGCAAGTGGATGAGAGAGAGAATGGATCGAAGAGGGCGGATGCCGCTCACGCTAGCACAGTTTGGGATTTGACGGTTGGAGTCACAAAGAAATGTGAAAAGGCTGTGGTGGTATGTTTGGCTCGTTCGGATCACACCGTGAAGGCTGTGCTGTTCACCTTCGTTCCTTGTTCCTTCCTTCGCCTTCCTTCGTCTTCAATCCACTGGTGACTGCGGCAACACCTGGCGCGAGAAAGTCTGCCATTTTTTTTTTTCGGCTGGTCTGATTTGAAGCCAAAGAACCAACCAGCTCATTTGGTAATTTTGCGTCCTCCGAGTCGGCGGCGCGTAAAAAAATCACACAAAGACACAGACACCGTCGGAGCCTCCCATGCTTCAATAGTCGAGCAAGCCACTCGTCCAAATTATCTCCAGCACTTTCGGTTGAATGGTGATTGCCTCCTGTCAACACCTTTCTGACTATATGCTCAATGGTGCATGCCATGAACTTTAAGGTCTGTCCCAATGTCTAGCGCTTCACGAGTTCGATAAAGGATACATCTCGGTTTATCGAATATTCTACAGCTTAACCTTGGACGGTCGCATCTGCGAGCTCCAATCAGGCGGCCTAATTCACCTGCTGCACGAGCGCCGTGTCCAGATATTCGCGAATCTCCACGATCTTTCCTGTCTCCTCCGAGAAACTCAGGAACCACGCGTACCTATCGCCCGGTCATCGCGGCAGTTTAGTACACATTCAGCAACCTATTTCTCACCGGTTGTTGTAGGGAAGACCCTTGAGTGTCGTCGCCTCACCGTATGCTTCCAAGATGGCCTTGTTGCCCACGACCTGCAAGCCGAAGACGATCAGACATGGGTTCCATTGCGGAATGCGGAGCACGCACATCAATCGCTGAGACGTTCATCTTGACAGTGCCGCCGGTCATATGCGAGCTCAACGGCTTGGCTATTTCCTCCGTCCAGCTTGTGAGGTTCCGGGCGCACAATCGATGATACATATGCGAGTAGAGAGAAAAAGGACGCACATATACACCCGTCATGCGAACAGCATCCTTAGTTTCCCCAGCGATGACCCAACGGACATTGGGGTCGATTTCGACGACGAAGGAGGACCAGTCGGCGGCGCGGTGGACAGGCTCGAGGAACTTTTGGACGTGGGCTTCGGTGAGGGTGAATTTCGCCAAGGAACGCAGACAACGGTTTCCTTAAGTACCCGCACGGGTGCGGTTTCAGGGTTTTGATCGTTGCCTTGGCGGTGGATTCGTAGTCACTCTACCACCAGCATCGTTGAACGGCCACAAGGAATAGTATACTTACCCTTCGCTCTTCGAGACAAACATGGAGAAAATATCCCGAGATGATTCAGAGAGTTCAGGCCATTTCAGGTGTGAGCTTGATGCCAAAAAGCCCATTTCGGTATGCAACAATCGTTTTTCCCCCGTTCGAATACCGAAGGATTCCCACCGTTACCATTCAACGTCGGACTACTCAGATAGGGGCACTTACTTACGTGGTCTCGATGACGACTTGATGCCATCTCGCTGACGCACTGATGGCGCGAGCCGGCACGTTTTTCTTGCTTTTTTTCCAGACGTCTCCGTGACTCCGACCCGACTCTCTGGCTCAACCTCTCCCTGCTCTCGTCCCCTCTTCGAGCATCTCAGCTGTTCCCAATCTCTCACTACTCGTTGTGCTGCGCACTACAAAAACTAGATTCGTCCCGAGTCATGCCGCCGTCCTCTTCGTGCTGCAGCTGCTGCCTGCAGAGTCCTGACGAACCGCCCAAGAATCGAGGCCATGTCGCGCGCTGAGCTAGACCACATCAGCAAACCCTGATTTCCCGGGTAGCACTCTGAAGCACCTTGAGAGCCCTACAGAGCACTCCAGAGCAATAACCCCCTACTATGGCACTACAGGCACTATGGGGCACTATGGGCAGCTCTGTAGCGCTCTGTAGCGCTCCATAAGCTGCCATAGTGCGAAAAATTCAGGATTTACTGATGCAGGGGGAGTACATTCGCTTTGGCTCATCTACCTACTGCATCCCGGCTTTTAGTCGCCAACAATCCGTCAAGGGATGTTCTCACAGGAGATTTAAATTTGGTCTTGAGCGGCACCAGAACCACCCATGTCAAGGTCGAGATGGAAATTCTGATCAATTCTACAGCTTTCGTGGCACTGAGATTTTGACTGGCACCGTAATACATATCACCGCACTTTTCCCCGTTGGATCTTTTCACACGCACTCTCTCTCTCATGCAGCCTCTAGCCCGCCAGCGCTCGCGCTCAAGCATCCTCAGCTGGTGGTCGGATAGTAACCCGCCGGGCGTGACAGTCAACATCCATGCAGTCGCAAAGCCGCTTATGCGATTCATGTACCACCGACAAGCATTGGACTTGATCAAAAACAACAAACCTGGTACGCTCTCGAGTACCTTGTTGGAGTTCTATTCAGCCTACTTGTCGTAAGCCGAATCGCTTTGTATCAGCGCTGAGCTTAACGCGAAGGCATATTTTAGGTGTAAATATGTCTCTGTCGCTACGAAGGGTGCGGTACTGGGAGAACTGGAAACCCTCTCTCACTACGACGGCCCGTGCACGGTCATCGTTGGCGATGAGCTAGTATTGCGCCAGGTGGTGGAGTTGGCCATTGCAGCAGACATTACAAAAACACTCAGGATTGAGGCGTGCGGCATATTGGGAAACGTAGTCGTATCCACTACGCCCACTCTTTCCCAGCGAGCAGAACTCTGCAGGTCTCTCGTGTCCCTCCTGCGGTACGAGTTAACTATTCCTCTTCGAATTGGAACTTATCCCGGCACAGCGACAAGGACATCGAGATTGCCGCGGTGGTGAGCGGGGCAATGTCCTCCGCTGCTTCGACGCTCAAAGCAGCGAAGGCATTGATTGACGCTGACGCGCTTGATTATCTGTCAGAACTTCTTGCTTCGCCTGATAGACATGTTCGGGCAGAGGGACGGAAACTGATAACGAACCTGGCATCCCACGATCTTGGTCGCACTTATGGCCCAAGACTATGTGGGTGGCTTGTGTCCTTCTTGCGGCAAGTGGTGATTATTCGCACTTGAACACGGCTGATGTCAATTTCTCAGTGTTTCGGAGTACCATGTTGTTGAGGCAGCTGCGCAAGCACTATCAATTCTTGCCAAGTCTCTCAAAGGCGCGAAGATGGTACTTGATGCCAACGCGCTGGACTATCTGGCCGAGATTCTTGGTTCACCTAATAGATACGTGTGGGAATGGCCATGGAAACTGGTTATGAACTTGGCCTCCCACAACCTCCGCACCTACGGCCCGAGATTGTGTGTGTGGCTTGTGTCCTTTTTGCGGCAAGTGGTAATTTGATTCTTCCCGTTGGAAGACAGCTTATGTCAACTCCTCAGTGTTGCAGAACACGATGTTGTCGAGGCAGCTACACATGCATTATCACTCGTGGCCGAGTCTCTCCAGGGTGCGAAGATGGTAATCGAGGCCAAAGCGGCCAATTATCTGGAACAATTGCTCAAATCAGAACGCGCTGAAATACGCACGCAAACTTGGGTGCTGATGAAGCAGCTAGCGTCACACGAAGTCACTGCGCCGATGATTTTCCCCCTCATTATGGGAGGCCAGTGAGTATTTTTCCGTCCAGTTTGCGTCCATCGCTGAGTTCTCATTCCGTCTTCCAGCGATTTCGACCTACCTGATGGCCTTCCTGCAGATGCGATATATACCCTGATGAACATCGCCAAATGGTCGGACGGTACGAGATGGCATTGGGAAGCAGTTGATAGGGAAGTACTGAATGGCATCTCGCAATTGCTCGAGTCACAGCAGCCATTGGTGTGCCGTTTTGCTTGCGCCGTGGCAGGAAAGATTGCTGCGCATGGTCATCCCGCCGCGTCAGCCATATTGGGGATGGAAGTCTGCGTAAAGCTCGTCTCCATCATGTGGTGAGTGCCTCTTTCCCACTCATAGAATGCTCACTACCCTCATCTATCCCAATAAGCAATGGACCCGGCACGTTAACTGAAGCGGCGATATATGCACTCTGCCGCATTTATCGATTACCGCACGGAGTGCAGGACGCGGTAGAGGCAAAGATTGTAGAACAATTATGGACATTGCTCGACCCAGAGTTGCCGGCGCTCCCGGCCGGCTACTGCGAGCTGGTGCAAATACTGGCATACCACAGTCTCACTTCACCGGCCATTATTACACTTTCATCGCCTCTTCGTATCAAATTCACATCTCTCTTACGGCGAGTTGCTATTCTACCCTTTTATTCGAAGCACATATTCAACTTTACATCAGTGGACCTGATAAAAGCACACGGAGCTCTTTGAAAGCACTCCTGTTATCTGGGGACCCAGAAGTACAAACTTGGACCTGGTGGTTGGTGCTCCGACTTGTCGACCGCGAGGCAGTGGAAAACCCCTCATTTGTGCGAGGCCTGATTGCACAATGTCCGGAGCCGGAGAATCCGTCCAATCCGTCTCCCGGCCCAGCAACCATATCCTCAGAGACGGCTCCGTCCTTCAATGTTGGCAAGAACTCGGAGATACGACAACACCTCATCGATTTGACCAAGTCATCAAACGCCGAGGTTCAGAGATGGACAGAAGGGTTGCAAAAGAGGTTGGCACACGATGACCCTGTCTGAAATGAACTGCTGTTACGTTAATTTCTCGAAGATAGACACTTGGATGGCTACAAACTTGTTTCCCATAGGTTGAGCATCAAATGTCCGTTCTTATGCCGTGTTTCTATCATAAAACATACCATGTCTTCAGCAGACCGACGAGCATGTCCTGAATACCGTAATGTTGCCCTCCTTGAAACTTAGATCGAATATCGGCTCTTACCTCGGACGGTGCCACGATTTGGCCCGGAGGGGTAGTTGCATGTTTCATGTGGCCTTTTTTCGAGGATGAAGCTCCTGGTTCAGGGTTCGACTCCCCGCGTCCGGACAGTCCGAAAGCCATTGTTTGACTTTTGAAAGACCCATCCTTATTGTTCAACGTGATTTGCAGCGCGTTGTTTCTATCCAGCCGGACATTAGACGGCATGGTTGAATGCATCACCGACATTTCATTCCGGGCCGCGGCGATTTATAAGACTTCGTATGTCCGCCGGAATCGCGGATCGTCTAAATTAACGCACCTGATAGGTTAGCAAACCTCGGTTTCAATTGTAATCCAAAGGGCCAAGGCGCCTCACTGTGAACGCGCTGGAGATAGGGGCACTTGCTCACGCGCTCTCCATCACATCGCGCACGTGATGGCGTCCCGAAATGATGACTGCGCTTTTCCTCACCTGCTTTTCCCACACCTTCCCACGCTGTTCCCACACCGACAACAACTCTACTTCGTCCTTCAGCGGACCTAGCGGACCATCTTCAGCGTCGCTTCAATTACCACGCCGGCGCAGACCATTCAGAAGTAAAGCTCAGTTCATATTGCTATCTCCTTACATGCTGCTTCTTTGCGTCGAGTCACAGTTGTTTTATATTCCACTCCAGGTGAGGTTGAAGTTGGGTTGAAGTTGGAACTTTCTTGAACTTTGGACTGAACTTACACGACCCCATGAGGTTAGGCTGGCGTGCAGCGAGTATGCTGGGCAACTCCGGGAGTATGCACAGACATGCGGATCCGATACGGATCGATCAACGATCACGACGATGAAACTTATGTCGTGCGGCTCCTGTCGTCTCCTTATAAAGAGGGATCTCAGCATCGATGTTTCGTGTAGCGCCTTCGTAGGGCCCATACATTCGTTCGTTCGACATGACTGCCCGCCATGTCGTCGCAATGCTCCCTCCGGCGTGGGGCCACACTATCAGCTATCTACACGCCGCGACCCAGATACTCGACAAGGACCCCACCGTGATTGTCACCGTTGTGCAGCACTCCCTGATGGGTGCGTCCATACCTCGAACGATTTGT
The DNA here is from genome assembly GCA_029449255.1 of Mycena polygramma. NCBI lineage: Eukaryota > Fungi > Basidiomycota > Agaricomycetes > Agaricales > Mycenaceae > Mycena > Mycena polygramma. The sequence goes on along the minus strand of JARKID010000006.1, from coordinate 1,629,925 downwards.
CCGGCGCGAATTCACCCAAATTCTTGTTCCAAGTCGGGCAGATGGAGACGGAATTGGCGGGGTGTTCGTATGACAAGGCGCGGATGCGCATCATCGGTGTCGGCCCTAAAGAGTCTGTGAACTTCCAAGCATTCGCTTCTTCGCTAATTCTGCCTGCATCGCAGGATGGAGTTTGGACCAGCGAGGTTCAAGGAGGCACTTGAACATCTCATCGGGGGGTGGATGGACCTTATTCCCCAATTGGCTGAAGGAAGTGAAGGGTGGCCTAAACCAGCAGCTGTTCACGTACGTCGTGATTTCTCCGCGACCGCCGACGAAGCTTTCTGATTTTATTTATTTGCAGCTCGATTTCATCTGCGGAGGTTTCGTCGTTGAACCTACCAAGAAAATTCTCGGGCCTGAATGTAAAACGCTCGTCTGGTGGTCCTCCGCAGTCGTCTCCCTTCCCTCGCACTTCACCGACCATGATTTCTTTGCTATATGTGATGAAATTTACGCGGACGAGTGGAGGCGTCAAGGCCGCTCCAAGGACGAGATCCTGCAACAGGTCCCAATCGGTTATTCTTTTCCCAATGAATTGCTTTTTGAACTTTTGATCAACAGGTGTTTGAGGCGTCTAATGGCACCGATAAGCACTCCGGCACCGTGGTCAAGTATCCTGGCGGTCCCGACATGTACGACTACGAGCGCCACGCGTATGCCGCCGGCCCGCCTGCTGGCCTCGGTATGGTGATATCCACCGCACAAAAGCTCGGTCAGGCCGCCGACGGATATATTGCTGTGGCCAGCAGCTGCATGGAGCCTATCGGCGTGCCGTACTGCCGTGAATTTCTGAAGAAAGAAGGAAAGGAACTTTTCGCCGTCGGAATGCAGGCACACGAGCTCAGTTGGAGCGGCGACGCCGGGACGATCTCCAACGAGCGCGTACAGGCGTTCCTCGACCGCGCTGTGAGTCAATATGGGGAGAAATCTGTCCTTTATATATCCTTCGGGTGAGCGCGTTAGGCTGTTTTCGAGTTCATTCCTGGTGTCGCTTACATGCTTTGGTTATGTAGATCGCTCTTTTTCCCAGTCGCCACGCCGCAACTCCTCGAGGCGTTCATAAACACCCTCCTTGAGCTCGAACAACCCTTCCCGTTCATTTTCGCGCTGGGGTCCAAGATGGCGTCCCTCCCCGCGGAGCTCATCCAGCGCGTCAATGACAGCGGCAAGGGGCTCATCTGTACTTTTTGGGTCGAACAGCGCGCGATCCTACAGCACAGTGGCGTCGGATGGTTCCTCACGCACGGCGGCTTCAAGTGAGTATACACACACTTGTGTTTGCTTTTCGACTCACATATTCCTCATGACAGCTCCGTTTCCGAGGCGTTGTTGCAAAAAGTCCCGCTCATTATCTGGCCCGTAGGCGGCGAGCAGCCGGTCAACGCCGCGCTGCTCTCCACCGGCCCCAATGCCATCGCCATTGAGCTCTTTCAGGTATGTATTATACACCGCCTTCTTTTGCAATGACTTGATTTACCTGATTCGATGGCAGGTCCGCACCGGCCCACAACTCGGGCCCTCTTTGCACAGCGATGCCAAAATCACAGGCACCGTGGAGGATGCGGTTGAGGAGTTCAAAGCGACGTTTGCCGCTGCGCGAGGCGCCAGAGGCACCCTGCTGCAGGCGAATGCGGTGAGAATGGCGGCGGCGCTGAGAGAGGAGCGCGCAGGACAGGCGGCGGAGGAAATCAAGAGGCTCGCGAGTTTTTAGATATATTCGAGACGAGATTCCATAGATTTTGATTTCTAGACCGTTCGATTGGTACGTGTCATTCGATGATATACCAATCTGTTGATTGAGCGGGCGAGGATTATCAACGGGACGTGGTGTCCGGCGCACGGCAGGATGCCTGGGTCTTCTACTACTTGGGATTAGTCTAGTTTTACTTGTCGGGTGTTAGCCGTAGGTCGCGATCCGGCACTCTCCGAAGTCACGTGCAGCCAAACACGGCCATCTTTTCATCACGCGCAACACTATTCCTGCTACCATGAGGGCTGGACACCGAGTATAGCCTCCGGTATACATTTCCTTTCAAGTTCCGTCCCAAACAGGCTTTGATCTGGCCCAGGGAATTATTTCTTGGGCTTCCTTGTACTTTCGAGCCATATGATGGCATCACAACCGAAAATGGATGGAATCTGCCAAGTTCTTGCCTGTGTAAAAGCTGGAGGGGTCGTCGGTACCTGCTTCGTAAAAGCCCCGAGTTTCGCCATCCCGCGGGCAGAGAAAGCATGTCCCCAGAGGCGGGACGGAAAAAGTGAGCTGCTGACATAAGGATATGGCCGCATTGGGCGTGTGAATGGCCCAATGCGGCCTGTCCTAATCCGGAAGCCTGACCTACGGCTTCGGGGGCGCGAGTGGAATCAGACCATATATCAGGTTATTTTTTCACTTTTCATTTTCTCAAAAAAAAAAAAATCTTGATATATGGTCTGACTAGGGAGACTAACTTGGGATGCATCCCGCAGTACGGGGTTCGACTTCCCGTGTTTGACTGGCACGCTTCTGGTGGTCTTTTTTTTTGTGATCCCCAATGTCTCTGGATTGGTTCTATGGCTCCTGGTTTTACCCAAGCATGAGGCAAGTACTGGGACGGTCCAATGTTGACTTTTGCTGAACACAGTGCCATTTTTTCCAACCAGAATAGAGGCATAGGTCGATATTCCATACGGAACTCGGCCCTTTCGTCGTGGTGCAAGGCACACCCTATAATGAGCGCTAGCTGTGTAGGTCGCAGTCTGACTCCTCTCATCCAAATCACTTCAGGATTCACGATTTTTTTAACTGCATTCCCGGCTGGTTGAATATTTGATGCGCATGACCGGTATTTAATTCACACTTTGCGAGTCGCAAGGCGTTGAATTCAACTCAGGGTTGCAATAGTCCGACCAACGGTTCGCTCAGTTTGGGAGGTTCAACTTCGGACACCAGGTGGGATAGGGGCGCTTGCTTATGTGCTCGCGATGACATCGACATCTGATCGCGGCTATCGCCGCGGCCCTTGCCACCTACAGCGACGACGACTCTCACTCCTTGCTTCGTCGTGCTTTCTCCTCAGCGGGTCCGCTCCTCAGCGAATCTGCCTTGCTGCTGGCGCACAGTGTCGCTGCAGCTTTTCCCGTTGGCCTTCCGCAGAAGGCTGTGGACTCCCATTCATTGATTCACTCTCTCTCATGCAGCCTCTAATCCGCCAGTGGTCGCGCTCGAGCATCCTCAGCCGGTGGTCTGATAGTAACCCACCGGGTGCGACAGTCAGCCTCCATGCGGCTGCAAAGCCGCTTATGCGGTTTATGTATAATCGACAAGCATTGAACTTAATCAAGAACAATAAGCCTGGTACGCTCTCGAGTGCGTTGTTGGAGGTTTATTCCGCCTACTTGTCGTACGCCAGATCGCTTTGTATCGGATCTGAGCTTCATGCTAAGACAATTAGGTGCAAATATGTCTCTCTTGCTACGAAGGTTGCGGTTCTCAGAGAACTGAGGGGCGTCACTCAGGAAGATGGCCCGCGCGCAGTCATCCTTGGCGATGAGCTAGCATTGCGCCAGGTGGTAGAGTTGGCCATTTCAGCAGACATTACAAATACACTCAGGATCGAGGCGTGCGGCATATTGGGCAACATGGTCTTATCCCCTACTGCTACGCATTCCCAGCGGACAGAGCTATGTAAGTCTCTCGTGTCCATCCTGCGGTGCGTTTCAACCATTTCTTTTTTACGTATTTCATTCCGGCACAGTGACAACGACATCAGCGTGACTACGGCGGCGAGAGATGCAATGTCCTCAACACTCAAAGCAGCGGAGGCGTCGATCGACGTTGACGTACTGGATTGTCTGACAGAGATTCTTGGTTCACCCGATAAAGATGTCCGGGCAGGGGCACGACAACTATTAACGAAATTGGCTTCTCACCCTTTCGAACGCACCTGCGGCCTGAGACTATGCGTGTGGCTGGTGTCCTGCTTGTGGCAAGTGGTGTTTTCATATCTGAAAATAGCTTATGTGAACTCATCAGTGTTGCGGAAACCGACGTTATTGAGGCAGCTACACACGCACTATCGCGTGTTGCCCGATCCTCTGAGGGCGCGAAGACGGTAATTGATGCCAAAACGGCGAATTATGTGGAACAATTGCTCAGATCCAAAAGCGACGAAATACGCAGAGAGACTTGGGAGCTGAACAAACAGCTGGCGTTCCACGAAATTAGTGCACCGGTAATTTTCTCCGTCATACTGCGAGTCCAGTGAGTGTCCCTCCGCCGAGCTTGCGCGCATAACCCGGTTCCAACTTTGCATCCCGCCTTTCAGCGACTTTGATCTGCCTGATGGCCTTCCCGCGGATGCAATATATACCCTAATGAACATTGCTGAACGGTTTGACCGCACAGGCTGGCAGTGGGAGGTGGTTGATAACGAAGCACTCGGCGGTATTGCGAAGTTACTCAAATCGCAGCAGCCATTGGTGCGCCGTTTCGCTTGTACATTGCTGCGCATCGCCACCCCGCTGCGTCGGCCATATTAGGGGTTAAATTCTGTGTTACGCTCGTTTCCTTCATACGGTGAGTGCTCTTTGTCCGCACATAAACATTATTCCGAAGGCCCGCTGGGCATGTCCTGGAACCTCCCCCTGGTCCTGGACCTGGGTATTGTTTTAAGAGAAGATGCGAACCATGCCATTGACTATCCACAATAACATGCATTTTATGTTCAACCATTATTATAATTTACATCCACAACTTGTCCATCATGCTCCGTACGTCGCTCGGAGCTGTGCGCAAGTTGGTGTATTCCATCTGCTTCCAATACGAGACTGCGAGCGTCAGCCAAATTCTCAATCAGCTAATCGTACTTACCAGCGGGCTCCTTTGAGCTGACCGATCCGGAGTTTTTTTCCCCCTCCAAAATCCTCCAAAAGTAAGGATATATTTGGTCTGACTAGGGAGACTAGACTATCGTGTTCCATATGTTGCATAATATGACGGACCAAACGTTGCATAATTCGAACACCAACATAAAAACTTTCGGGTCGGTAAACTTTTTTTCTCGACTCGGGTATTACCTCTGTATGGCATCCCAGCAAGCCTTGCAAGTCTATTGGATGTGGGATTTGGCTCTATTAGGACCAAATTAACTATTTGATGGACACTGGGATGTCTGGCATGCCCCAAAAAAACTTGAACCAAGGTTTTTAGTCCAATTTGGTGAATGTGAGTGCTGTAAGTCATTCGAGGTAGCAACCTGGGATGTCAGACTTCACCGAACGACATCATTGAGAGTGATTCCGGATACAAAAATAAAAATAAAATAAAAATTACAGAAATTGTTGGAGCCCCAGGTACAGTGATGCCAGTACTCGTGGATTGCCCCCGAGCATACACCAGGAGTTTTGCAAGGTCCCGACTCCGGGATGAACAGAGCAATCGAGATACGTTTTACGGTCCGGATCAAAAGTGCGGATGCCGTGATCGGGTGTCGAGTCCAGCTTGAACCTTCAACCAAGCTTGAACGAAGCGTGAACATGGGTCACTTACTACTGTGGCTTTCAATTCAATTGACTGGATTCACCTTGGTTCAACTGAACTTTTTGTACACATGCCGGGGTATCCCGGCATCCATCAATCACCGTCGTTGGCTTTTATGGTCCTGGATGGAGCCCGTTTCCCATCCCGGGGCCATCTAATAGGCTCCGATGGCATGCGGGGATCTCCTGCAGAGGCAATACCCGAGTCGAGAAAAAAAGTTTACCGACCCGAAAGTTTTTATGTTGTTGTTCAAATTATGCAACGTTTGGTCCGTCATAGCATAAATGAAAGCGTGCAAAAATAAACTTCGGTGCTGGAAACTTTTTTTTTCAATACCTTAGATTCCCTCTGAGCTGCTTCCCTGTGAAGTATGTGACCTCGGTAGCCCTATTTTCGAAGGCAGCGGCACTTCGACCATACTGCACGATGAGCACAAACCAAATCAAGGCATTTGATGGCTTCCGGAAGGTTCCGGCCACAAGATTTCAACAAGATTCAGTCATAGAGATCTACGTAGAACCTTCCATGGTTAAGTTTGACTTGGGAGAGCTGGGAAGATACAACTTGGGTCGAATGAATGCTTTGATGCCATCAAGACTGGAGAGGAATGCGAAGAGAAAAATAAAACTAGATTTGCATGAAAAAATATATATTGGGAGCAAGGGACCATCCAAGCAGGGATGAGTGGGCTGGTATGATATGGTGTGTCTGTCTGTGGCACATAGCCAACTCAAGGCCCTGTACAAAATATTGGAGGGCACCGGAAAACCCCGAGGACAATCAATGTCCACTGATGGGTGCCCATTAGTGTCCTGTTGCCCTGTTCCTTTCAAGAACATGCACACAGACAACACATAGAGTTGTATACTGTCGATAGATGCAACCCAGCAGGAATCTAAGATTGGGGGAAAAAAAGTTTTGCGCACCAAAGTTTTTATTTGTATGTTTTGAATTATGCAACGTTTGGAACACGATACTAGACCGATCCCGAAGTGGTTGAATTGAGGATTGAATCAATATTCGGAGTCGAGTGGGTCATGAACTCGCAGTTTTGAGCTTGTGCACCGATTTGAACATCGTAAGGCGATAAACTTCAACATGCAGTAAAAATTCGACTGTGAGGCTGAACGTCGAGCGAGCCTCTGGGACTGAGGAGCCATGTCATCAAGACTTGGGAATGTTCTGCGTTGAAAGCAAATACATACATCGAGTTGAAATTTTGCCGGCTCACCCTCAACCTTGATCCATGACGCTTCAGTGGAATGCCTGGTGCATGTATATAAGGTGTTGGAGCTACTTGCCATCGCAGGAGTCTCGGTCTCTGATCTTAGGACTACGTGAGTTGTGTGGATAGAAAGAGACTGTTTTTGCAAGATAAATTCCGGTGAATTGAACGGCGTGTTTCGGGCATCTCGGGCTGTCTAGATATCCCCCGAATCCTCTTGCATTGTGTTCATTGAAGTTTTCGTGACTTGCCACACTATGTAGAGACCGGAACTGGACGCAGGTGAAAGCTGCGAGTGGCTCGGGATCGCGAATTGTGTCAGCAGAGGCACTCCCAGTTTGGAGGAAATACCTCGGCCCACAGTGTCAAAGACACCCGCCTGTGAGCCAGGAAATCACTGGAGCTATATATCAACGAGAGTTGAAGCGACGGAGATCGATTCTCCGGGATTTTTCTTGTTCAACAAGCAAAAAAGTTTATCTGAAATACCTTCGTGTCCGGCCACCGTCTGTACAATTGTAGCGCATGTTCGCCCGGGCACGTCCAAAGGCCGGGGACGTAGAATATGTGCCTAAAACTTACTTATCGACCAATGACTTTCGATGGGTAAGGGAGCATCCGAGTACTGACCCGGCGGCTTAACAACAAATTGAACGTGTTGAGATTTTTGCTGTTAGGATTAAACTACGGCGAAGATACTAATCAAATCTGCTCATTCCTTCAATTGAACGCTGGAAGTACCTCTAGCTATAAGCCTATGGCAACGAGACTTGGAGCGACAGTCAGCACTCGTGATTTCCGATCCAACATGTTGAAAAAAAAAAAAAGAGATTTATCTGAGAACCATCGGGTCCGGTCCGGGTTTATTCAGACCCTTCGAAGAGTCGAGGATACAGAATGTATTCACCGGGCTGATTGATCAATGCTGAGTGGGTATACCTGAGTGGCAGCTTGGGATACTTGTGTTGTTTGCGAAATAAGTTCACGGAACGAAATAAAAATCACTCGGATGACCTTCTTATGCTTGAATGCAAATCAATTCACTCGAATGAGTGTCAGACTGAGCGCGGGGATAGCACTCACTCCTTGACTTACTCAGTACACATTCAGCGGCTGCCTTCCCTGGTCAGGACCCCAGCGGGCAACCATGGCAGAAAGGGGTGAAAGGAAAGGGAATGTGGGAAGATGGTGATCGGTCATGATCGAGCAGGTACATTTTTCCTCATCGCAGACCCAGCAAGGCGATCGGTCATGATCGAACAGGTAACAGCGTACGCATGATGTGAGCCCGGGCCGCAATTGCCCGGGTGATCGGTCATGATCGAGCATGAAGGACTATTCTGAAGGTAGACCTGGTTCCGTAAACGGTTCCAGGAATACCCGTTTATCATTGCACATAAGCAACGGTTCTGGCGTGCTCACTGAAGCAGCGATATATGCACTGTGCCGCATTTGTCGCTTGGAGCACGGCGTGCAAGATGTGGTGAGGGCAGAGACCCTGGAAAGACTGTGGGGATTAATCGACCTGGAGCCGTCTTGTCGGCGTCCCATGACGGAGCTTCCGACAGGATACTGCGAGCTGGTGCAAACCCTGGCCTGCCACAGTCTCACTTCATCGGTCATTATTACTCTTCCATCGCCTCATCGGATCAGACTTGCCTCTCTATTATGGCGAGTTGCAATTCCATCTCTCTCCCAAAAGAAACGCTCAGCGTTGGATCAGTGGACCTGATGAATACACCCGGCGCTGTTTAACGGCACTCCTGCTATCCGGGGACCCCAAAGTACAGACTTGGACTTGGTGGTTGGTGCTCCGACTCGTGGACCGCGAGGCAGTGGCAAACCCCTCATTTGTGCGAGGCTTCACTGCCCGACGTTCCGAGGAGGAGACTTCTACCGAACTGTCTCCCAACCCAGCAACCGTAGCCTCATGGACGGCTCCGCCGCTTGACATTGACGAACACTCGGAGACCCGAAACCACCTCATCGAGTTGGTCAAGTCATCGAACCCCGAGGTTCAGAGATGGACGTACTGGCTGCAAGAGAGTCTGGGACATGACGACCCGTTGTGCGATGAATTAACCCTGTTGGATTATCCTGGACCGATACTTCAACATTGAATATCTTGTCCCCACTGGTGATTGTCTTTCTGAGATATTCGCTGTTATGCACCTGAAATGTGCAATGTTTGCAGGAAACGCACGCGATCTGACAGCGCGGTCTCCAAGGAGGACTCGCGGAAGAGAGGGGTTGGTCGATATGATCTCGCTATATTAAAGTCTTAAGTAATCCATACGCACACATACGGAGATGGTGCAGGAAACACCGCCGCCCGCGGATACGCTTGTTGAATTGAATGAGAACAATATATGTCTTCCGCAGTCCGGGTTTCGACTCCCCACATCCGACTGACTGCTAGTGCTCCCTGTTTTCTTCTTTTTGATCGATCCCGATTGACATCTTTCCTTCCTCCCCCATAATTAATTGAGACCGGGCTTTCTGGTGAGCCCATACCTATCTACAGGGAGCTGCGCTTCTCGAACAATTGCACAATACGCGCATTCCCACGGTTGAATATTTGAAGGGTCGTCTATTTTTGGCCCCGGCCCCGTCTTCACCCAATTCATGCATACAGCACACCATCTTTGGTTGGACACTATATTTGATTGGAATCCCCAGCTTCCCTCGACTTGTGGCATATGGCTCCCTGTTCTCTCCCAAACCAGTGTTCGGCCCCGCTGACACCGCACTTTCAACCAGATCGGCGTGGTTGGTTGAGTATTCCACGGCCATGATCATGCGGATCTCGTGGTCTCTTCCCCAAACGTCCTCTGGCTTTTCCACCAGTGACTCAGAGGCAAGTACATCGGGCGTGGTGCACAGAACACCGCGGGCATTAATGTGCGATCCAGAAAACCGTAAAGCTCGTAGTCCGGGGTTCGACTCCCCGCGTCCGAATGTGGCCCACGTCTGACGATTTTCTTCCGTGGATTTGATATCCAGCCCCCCTGGAATGTGGACATCGTCTGCCCTCATGCAAGCTATCGGGCGCATGCCATGATTTTTTCCTATCAAATTTGAACCAAAGACTGGCACAGGCATGGTTGGAGCAGTCGTCGCTGCCCTCTGCTCGCAGGATCCGCCGGCTCTTCACACAGTGGTTCTTAGGCCTTAGGTATGCGCATCGGGCGTGGGGTACGGCACACAACGAGCGAGTATTGAGCTCAGGGTCCGTGCATCTCGTAGTCCGGGGTTCGACTCCCCGTGTCCGAATCCGTCGTGATTGCAGGTCCTTTTCGACGGCGATGTGGATTGATACTTGTGGTGATCAGATAGTTACACAGACTCCCACGGTTTTAACCTGCCAAAATACTGAGAGAATACTGAGAGAATACTGGTACGGGGCGTACGGCACCTCTGTCTGATTTCCCCCTCTCCTGCCCCAGTTGGTTCGTATGTAAGTGTATCGGGCGTGGTGTAAGGCACACCATGGCTCCGTGCCCTCTACTGCTACTGCATCTCGCAGTCCGGGGTTCGATTCCCCGCTAGTCTGTAGTTAACCACGCCACAGGTCGTTGGAGTCCGGGTGTATTATGTAAACATCCGGCCTTCTGGCGTTTTGCGCAATCCCAGCGGTTGCAGCGCAAAATTGTAGGAGGCCAAACTGTTTATAATGTCCTTCCCAAGATATATACCTCTTCAGAATTTTGTCTTACCCCCATGCAGCGCAGAAATCGAGACGCAGGTTTTTGCCAGGTTTAGTCAGCACCGGGCCATCAAACCTCGGCATCGTCATTCCGCTCTCTTTTCACTACAACTTCGCTGGAGAAGTTGATTGTATTGTTCCATAGAACCTATCCGGAGCCTCAAATTGGTGCACGGCGCGCTGTGCGGTGTCGAATGAGAGGCGTGACTTTTGATAAGGTCGAACCCCGATCGATCACCTCGGGTAACTGACAGACTACAACAAACGAGGTACGAGTCTTAATGTTGTAGCGTCTGTTTATAAGAGACTAATTCCCCGCGCCCGGATACCAAAATTTGACACAAAATTTGACATAACGTTCTTTTTTCTTTTTGGCTCACGGAGCTAAGATAGTTCAATGTGTGGACCTCTCAGAACCAATGGCGATGTGAGTGAGCCGCGGGAAGTTTTGCGCGGGAAAGGGCTCCAGCTGATAATGGTGGTGTACCAGTCGTAGATGCGCCCCTGCGTCAAACACGCGGGGGTCGTCGGAGAAGCGTGACCCAACGGCACAAGTGTACAGCTCATGCACTGCCAGGCGTGTGTACCTCCCAAAAGCACGATTCAGACCCCTCCGAACATAGCTCTGCCCCGGTTCAATCTCCCTTCAATTCACACGGTTCGACTGTCCGCTAGTCCTCTTCCATCCATCCAAATCGTCTGTCTTTTATGCATCTCACCCAGGGTTCATTGAGGCAGAGAATCGGACGTGGTGCACGGTGCACGGCGGGGCATAATATCGCTTCCAAAAGAATCAATCGCGCAGTACGGGGTTCGACTCCCCGCGTCCAGATGCTTCCAAGTGATTGCGCTTTCTTTTTCGTGGATTCCCACTCGAACACACCCCAGATTTCGGAAGCAGGAGTCCTGAAGATGTGTTGGCTTTGGTTAAACCCTTGTTCACCCAGTATCTAATTTCTTTCGAACCGGACGAGAACCTTAGACTAGAGGCATGGTTGAATTTTTCACGCGGCTCTTAGCTTGAGGTCTCTCCGTAAAATTGTCTGGCTCTTTACACAGTGATTCATGGGTAATCGTATCGGGTGTGGTGCACGGCGGCCCGCGGGCACGCTTGTCTCCCATTAAATCCATGCCTCCCGCAGTCGGGGGTTCAACTCCTCGCGTCCGAATGATTGGCCTTCATCGTTTTTTTTGCCTATCGCATAGATTTTTCGGACCTCGGATGGGTGGCGAAATCGGGTGCCTCCCCATGCCAGCGATTCTTCCACCGATGCCTCACTTGTGGTTGGAGAGGTTTCAACTTCCGACACCGCTCGCCATCAAACGTCGGGATAGGGGCACTTGCTTACATGGGCTTGATGACGTTGTGAGTTGATGCCGGCCCGAAAAGGCGGCCACCGCCTTTTCCACACAGCGACGACACTTTTCTTTGCTTCGTCGTCGTGCTCTCCTCAGTCAGCGACGGTTGTTCTACTGCTTACACTGCCTCATTGGATGCCGACGCGCCGCCTTGCCGCTGTGTCGATGTTACAGTGGACGTCAGACTCAGCGCGACCCAGCTAGCCCAAAGCCCAAAGCCCGACTGTGGCCGTTCTGAGAGCCCTGCTCTCACTTGCGACTATGCCGCTCTCGATGCGCTCTGAGAGCTCCGCGCGCTCTGCTCTCACCTCAGCTTGGCTCTCGATCGGGCGATTCGTCCAAGTACGACTTGATATATTGATACTGTATTGCATGCAAAGTGCGTTCCTGCGTTCCTGCGTTCCTGCCGTTCTCTCCGTGCTGACTACATACATTCCTTTACTAGGAATGCGGGGTGGGGCATTTGTTCCTTTCTGGATCGATGCCGCGTGTCCCATATACCTGGCGTCATCCACGTCGTATAAATTGCATCTGAAAGCACTCTCAGCGGCACCGGGGTCTATGACGGTATTTATCGTCAAAAATTATGTACAATTGACTGTGTACATTGCACGAGGCACGGGCACACTTAAATGTGCACAAGTGCTTGGTTTTGTGCACTCTTAGGGCGAAAGTGTACGTTATTGAATGCACATTGCACGGTGCACAATGCACACTATACACTGTAGAGAGTGTTCGCAATCGGATCAAGTGTCAAAGCAATTGATCTTTATTTTCGGCATTTGATCCGAGTGCTTTCCAAATGATTGCATTTCGACGCACTCAACCCAAGTGCGGGGCAAGCAATTGACTGAAATGCAGTCATTCTGAGGGTCTCCCATGTATTTTTCAAAAGTTGGTCCCCTGCGTCCCTGCGCAATCCCTGCGGTCAAATCGGGTCCCGGAACATCGAAATTCCTGATCCGTTTGCTTGTTCCTGCTTGGAACGGAGGACTTCGGCTACGGTCTTTCCTTTACACGGTCATCGATGTACTACATGGAACAACTTGTTTCTACGTACACTTTGCGTCTCTTTGCGTACACTATTACACCGCTGCTCTCGGCGTTGGATTCTCTCCGCAACTAATCCACACTGTCCAAGATACTTGTCCCAAACTTGAGCTTGAGCCCGAGAAGTTACTTCAAATCTACTTACTGGCGCCGGCGATGGCACCACAAACCGTTCCTGACCCTCCGGCGTGCCCGAAATCTTCGATGTCCCGAATGCACACGATTTGGCTGCGCTTGAATCGGGAGCTCTCGACGTCCGTTTAACTTTCTTCAAGGTGCTCGCTTCTTTTCGCGCGTCCTTCACTCTTCCTTTTACCGTCCTCTCATGTAGACCCTTTTCCGCCTCCAACCTTTCACCTAAATCCCATTCCCCCACAAAGGACGCCAGCGTGGCAGAAAAAGTCCAAAAAAAGCATCGGGAAAAAGCTAAGAAATTTACAAAAGAAGGCGACGGCGAAGGAATCGAACTTATCGAAGGAGAAGAAGAATTTCTGAAGAATAAATGCCGGTGCAGCCCTGACTGCTATAAAATGCTGGCTGGGCGCATCAGGTGTCACCATTCCGCGGCCGCCGATCCGTCTGTCTATTTGAATCCGTCGCCCAAGGTTCGTAAATGGCAGACTATTTGACTCAGATGGCTGACTGTCCCACAGAAGAATAAACGTAAATCCGAATCGTCCTTGACTGCATCTCCGACCAAAAAGGTGATTTCCTTGGCTTTCAATCCCGTTTGCTTACGTCCCCTGGTATTATCCAGCGAAAGACTGAGGCTGTCCCGGCCCAGAACCTCCCTACTCCACCTCCGAGCAAACGAAAATCGAAAAAAACCTGCGAGCACTGACTCTACGTCCGACGACGACCAAGCTATACTCACGTGGAATGACCTTCCCAAGAACTGCCCTGCGACTCTGTGCTCCGATCGTCTCCCCTCTGAACCAGTCCCTCGTATCCTGTCTTTGTTCAGCAGACTCAAAACCCTGACCGACGCCGAGGGTCCTTCAGCAAAAGGGAGCGCGTTCATTCAACTGGAAATATGCCAGGCGATCACCACAGAAAAGCGTTGCAGAACAATCCTCCGCCTGGGGAAGGAGCGGCGTTGGCCCGAGGCGATAGTTTGGGATTCAATTCAGTATCGCATGGATGTCCTCAAGCCAGATATCACCAGGTTGTTCAAGGACAGTTCGCGGCTGGAAGACTGCCCCATCTGGCGGAGTTTTCTCTTAGACGTCAACTATGAACTTCTGGAGTTTTGTCAGTCTGATGCAAAGCAAGAATTCAAGGCTGCCCTTCTGGGTAAACGATGCGGATAGTAAGCTCTGATTCAGTTTTTTTAAACGGGGTTTACTGAAAGTATCTTTGTAGCTATGGCCCGCAAGGAGAATTCCTGATCTATTCCTGCGTGTTACGACTTCTATCTGAGCTGGACAAGGACGACGACACGTTGGAAGTACGTCTTACGTCGACAATTCAAGCGATCGTTGTGGAAGGCGTCGACCGTGAAAACTTCCACTACGACGACAACGACATCCTTACCGCCAATTACCTCTGCCTCGACGATTTTATTCGCTTTATTCTTGTTCCCTACGTCGCCAGCGCGCTAATTCTGGAGGACCAGCACTGGCTTCAAACCCTTCAGGACGCGAGCTTCGAAAGGACAAATAGTCAAGAATATGGAGAGCTCGTGTTCCCGGAGAACATCGAGGGCGACGGTGTTGATAGGATCCACCAACAAAATATTGTGGTGACCAAGGCCAGGAACGAAGCCAAGATCACCAGAGATGCTGAGCAAGAGAAATTGGGTTCGGCGCCCCCAAAACATAGAAAGCATACAGATGACAATTCAGGTCCTTTGAAGGTATGCGATCTCCGTCATCAAAAAATGTGTAACCTGATTTCATCCTAGATTTGTCTTCCCTTACCAAGGAAGATTCAGGAACAGGAGATAACACTGAAAGATTTTCCTCCGGTATGCATGTGTATCCTTCAACGCGTCCTCAGCATCTAACACAGCCATAGCCGTCGTCCTCAAGGCAGAAACCGAAAGCGACACCAAAGAAGAAGCAGGCCCAGGAACAGGTCAAGGAGGTAAAAACCAACTCTAAAGGACAGAAAGTCAGTTACCTTGCACCTGTTCAAGTTTTGCGTCTGACAATCACCCAGAACGAGATTATATCGACCTATGGAACGAGGTCAAAGACGCGGACGACGCCGACCTAAGTCTTCCCTCCATCGCTGTAGACTGTAAACTTGTAACCGTACTCTGTATCAATTACTCTGCTGTGTATCAACGCTGTGTTGCTGATCCAGATGGACGTGTTTCCGGCTCACACCCATTTTCGCGCGCTTTGAGTATTAATGGGTGCGTGGCTCTCTTGGGCTGCTAAATGAATCGAAGCGGGGTAGTGTATCAGTGTCTATATATGTAAAAGAAACTTCTGGCCCACTAGAATTGTCTGCCATGTGTTGTAATTCTTCATACGACGCGCGTCGGGGCAAATGGGCGCGATGTTTGCACTTGTTTAAACGTGACAGTAACGCGTGATTTCACGCGTCTTTGCTTGCCACCACCATCGTCTTCTCCTCTCAACGCTTTTCCCCGCCGTTCGTCTCGGTCTCTACCACCCAGGTCAATTATAGGCCCTCAAATACACCCTCTCCCGCCGTTTCGGGCCCCATATAGCCACGCATCGGCCATTAAACACGGAAATACGCGATTTTCACGACATTCACCAAGAAGGACGCGTAAGTCTATGCCAACTCTAGCAGGGGGCCTGAGATCTGAGATATAGATACTGATAGATCCCATAGAGCGTCCTGATGCTTCAAAACCGCACCCGGATCCCGCTTACGCGGTCCGAATCGGGTACAATGGCGCAGGGATGTATTCACGGTGCGAATGGTCCTCTCATGCAGTTTTTCCGTGTTAAACTAACACTATGCTCTCCCAGGACTCCAAGCCATCCTATGCTTGTCATCCGCGTCGCCAGGAAGACCCATTGCGTGCATGGGTATACTACGAGCGGTGAGTCCTGGTTGTCTCCCTCGTTCTTCCGATTTTTCTCTCTTCTCGTACCCTTTGTTTCATCCCCTTGCTATTCACCCGTCCCCGTCCCTGTCCCCGTCCGTTTTGACATTCCTGCTCTTGCTCTCCTTGTCCGGCGGCTGCCGTTCCTCAAAACCCTCATCGTATTCTCTTCTTCACCGGCGTTCCTCGTCTGTCCTCCTCTTCCGCCACTTTTCCCCTATTCCCCTTTCCTTCCTTTTCGTCCGTCTTCCCTTGTCATGCCCTTCTTCAAAGTACCCTTCTCTTCTTTGCTGCTTCCCTTTGGTGTCCTTCCCGCCCCTCCGTATATGCGTCCTCCGCGTCCGTCTTCCCCTCCCGTTCTTCCACTCCTTCTTTGCCGCCCCCCCTTTCCGTTCCTGCCCGCCGTCGGTTCTTCTTTTCCTTCCATTTCGCCCAAAAAAGCACTCCACTAATGTCCCCCTCCCCAGCTTTCTCGCCGACGACACTTCGACTATCTCCGAGACCGGCGACCTCTATATCTGCAGCGTGCTCTTCAGCGGTATCTCACGATGGGCGGAGGATGAAGGGATAAGAGTGCGTTTTTTTTTACCTTCCATGCTATCCGTCGTGTGAGCCACTGGGGCATTTCCATGTATCATGGCCTGCGCTGCGTGCGAGCGTTGAGCGCTGGCTTGTTGCGCGGCTAAGGAGCGCGCTACATCCCCCCTCATTTCTGCTCTATTGCGCGAGGTTGTGGGGTATCGTGTCGATCGGCGGCTTGCGCGCTCTGTGCGGCGCTCCCTCCTTCCCTTCTGTGCTGCGTGCTGCGACGGCGTCCTTGTCACCATACAGGTGACACCAGGCGGAAGATCCTCACTCGGACGCCATACTCGGACGCCATACACGCGGTGCTTCGCACGGCGGTTTGGGGCCAGAGGTGTGTGTTAAATCCTCGTTTGTTTTGACGCATCACTCTCCCGCTCCTTATCTATGCACACTCTTGGCTGGACGCCTCCTTCCCTTCCTTCCTCAGTTCCCTCTCCAGAAACAATGATACCGGGTTCGCTCATCCTCTTATCACAGGGTCCGTCGGTGTGCGCACTTCAGTTCAATCAACTTGATTACTTTGGTGCCTTCTCCGTACCGTCGACCGCCTGATGCTCGCGCAGCGCAGAAGACGCGAAGCTCTAGCCCCACCTCAAACCCATCCTCCCGACCGTTTGGCAAGATGCATTCGGTGAACTTCTGTCTCTATCTGCGCCGGATGATACCCACTGCCTACAGCCCTTACGCGCACATAGGCCAAGCGCAGCACGCCATCCTTTCGTCCATACTGCGGTGAGTCTATCTTCCTCCTCTCGTCTTCCCTTGCTTTTCATATCTATGTTCGCTAACTTGACTCCGTGCTCTTCAGTTAGGCTTTGACGGCCCTAAACTACATGGCGCCCTCAGGTAAGTCCCTCTCTTATCTATTTACATCTGTGATTTACCAAGGTTTCGTATCAGTGTCGACGCCTCAAAATGAACTGTTTCACGGACCGCAGAATTTCTGTATCGAACTCGCACTCACGTCGATTTCCTTTTCCAAAGCTGTGGGACGGCGTTCCTGGCCAATCATTCGAACCGAAGTTGGTGAGTTTCCTTTTGTTCCCCCCTTTTCGAGTATCCTGCCAAATCTACCTTCCTTTACGCTCCCTTTTTATGGGACGCCCGCATCCTCCTCCCTCTCCGTCCGCCCCGTCTCCCAAACGTGGTGTCGCCGTTTCCCTTTCTTTTCTTCCTACTCTTACATTTTCCTCGTTCTTTCATGACTCCACTTCTTCCTTGTATCTTCCAGTAAAGCTAAACACCATCTATAGAATTTTGTTGCTGTGCACGGACGACGGGCCAGCGCTAGGCGAGTTTCCTTGGCATATTCTCCTGCTCTGATCGTTCTAACGCACGAGAAAGTGTAAACAGGACAAGCTTGCGCGCTTGGCCTTTTCCGTCCGGCGCGACTTCCTCAGGTGACTTACTCCTATTGTTCTTATCGCCTTCTCACTGTTTTTTTCTCCCTGTGAAATCGTAGTTACAAAGATCAAGTCTGGTTTTCCAACAGATGTGTCGTTCAAATGTTTCCTCTCCGATTCTAACTATGTCATTTTTTCAGTCCATGTCGGTTTTTCCCAGCCAAGTCCTCGCCGAGTGGTACAGTTCCACCCTTGTTTTCTTTCGCTTTTGGTCGGCGCTGACTTGGCTCTCTCAGTGTCGCATTGGCTTGATCCTCGCGTTACCCAGTCAAGACGATGTAATTGTGGCTACCTGGGTACGTATGGACGGTAGATTACGCTGCCTGTGTAATATACAGTGAATTAATATACACATTTTTGCGCAATTAATTGGCCCGTTGTAACACAATCAAATCAATTGCCCTACACCCTCGAACCGACTACCTACGCACACTCAAATCAAATGCCTCAAAGCAATCGAACCGAGTGTGTTTACACACTCGGAGATGGAGACATTTCCGCCAAACTGCAGTCGGTCCAAGTGTGGTTTTACACTCGGTCCAAGTGTGTGATGGCAGTCGGTTCAATTGCTCCGCCACACTTGGAGCAAGTGTTTCGAAGCATTTGATCCAATTGCTCAAACTTTCTACAGTGTATTTTCGCAAGCAAAGCGAATGAGACTGGGGATGGGAGATGGGAGGCGGAGGCGATGACGTGGCAGTGGGACTTTGGGATTCACGCCGTAGCCGCTGTGTCCGTCGGGCGCGCATGTGTGTGCCTTGGGTGCACGCTGATAAGTGGGACTATCGAAATCGAGGTGCGTTTGTCTCTCCCCCTGGCTTACGTCCGTTTATGCTGACGAATCCCTCTAGATATGCTCTTGGGCGCTGCCTCGCGGATGTCTGCTTCTTTCAATCCAGCCCTGACTCGCGTCTTCCGCGAATGCTCATTGGCGTCTTCCTTGGGCGAGTCTATACGAGATTAGTGCGAGTGGAAGTCGGCTAATTTAAGCGAGTCGCACTACTCGTGACTTTTGATGGGCTTGCCATCAATCGATCATTTTCGGCATGGCATTGCCGATTAACAGGATTTTGGGTGATTATGGCGCTGGAGAAGTACGTTTGCTGCTGAGGGGAACGGTGTTCCCCCCAGACCCCCCTCCTTTGGCCTGACGTCACTTGAAAATATATAAATCAGGCTTTTAAAGATTTTCGAACACGTTACGGGCGCCGGCCCGGACGGCTGGGGTTTCCACCCCAGACCCCGACCGCTGGCGCGGGGCCTCACGCTCGCCGCTAGGCCCACTGCGTGGTGCTAGCGCTCGCCGCTTGGCCCACTGCGTGGTGCTTCACTCGCCGCGGGGGCCCACTGCGTGGTGCCGGGCAGAGCCGGATTTGATGTGCTGATCGCTGTTGGTGTCGAGTCGCACTACTCGTGACGTTAAGCGAGCTAAGCGACGTTAGCCGAGAAATACGCGACTCGCACTCGCAGCGAGTCGCACTAAACTGGTCATTCCTCTCCTTGGGCCGGCGCTGCCCGTACCCTACCCGTTTCTGGCCATGCAGCGTCCTCTGCACACTATGGCTCGCCGTCGGATATGCATGGCGCATCGGCGTGTGTCGTGTGCTGCGCATTCCGAGCCCTTCTCCTCCAGCGCCCCTGGCAGGAAAGGCCCGTCAATCCTTATTCGCCGTCATCTTCCCCTTCAGCATACACGCCATCGTACCCGTGCGCTTCATTCGCGAAAAGGCCGTCCGCGCTCGCCTGCCCTGCACGTGTCGGGACGTTGCCTCGGGGACATCTGCGTCTCTCAGCCCAGATCCAGAAACACATCGCACCGAAGAAGCTACACGCGGCGCATCCGTCCACCCACTGCGTATCGCACCGTGAAGGAGCATGCATATTGCGCATTCACCGCCGTCCGCGCGCGCATGGCCCCGGGGCGGACGTCTGCGTCTATTAGCCCGGATCCAGATATTCATCGCGCATCGGCGTGTGTCGTGCGTCTGCCCACCCGCAAGCACTCCGATCTCCAATGCACCGACTCGCCTCGCCCTCGTCGCCCAGCCGCCGTTATCTTCCTTGCCCCGACGATATGCGTCCCTTTCGCGCCTGGCACGCCCTCTCGCCCTTGTATGAGAACTCCAGCACACTCCAGCTCGTGCCCTCGGGCGCGCTCACATCGCTCACCCGGCAGCCCTCTTACTCCGCCTGCCCACCGATTTTCAGGCCCCATTCGCCGTCTTGCTCCTACCCCGCACCCACCCCCGCACCTGCATCCTACTCACGCGCTTGACTTCGGATCTCTCCGTTCGCCTTGTGCTTCGCGCGGACGGAGGAGTGATGACCGAGCGCCGACAGACGCGCGTACGCCCCATCCGAGCACGGTAGCGGCGCGCAAAATAGGATGAGATCGTTACGCCTACGAGCAAAGAGAAGAAGGAGGAGGGACGGTGATGTCAGAATCGGGCCGGAGGACACGCTGAGGACGGGTAGGACGGGGTGAAGGGATTGGGGACGGGGGATTAAGAGAAAGAGGGGAGACCGGGCGCTCGTTCGTTCGTCGGGGCGTCAATGCGGGGGCGGAGGTGCTCCAGACGTCGGCGCGCCCCACGGTGTGCGGGTCGTTAGAATGGAGGGGTGGCCGCGCGTGTACACCCTTCTCCTCAGCCGCTACGCATGTGCATGACGGCATTTTGGCGACCGACGGCGTGCACTATCCCATCCTATCTCGGCGCGGTGAAAGGAGAGGGATGCATCTCTGCTGTACGATACATGTATATGGATGGGCGCGTTCCTCCAGCAGCGCATACACGTTGTCGATGCGCTGACGGGGCATTGCAAGACTCGGCGCGTGGCACGGGATTGCGAGAGGAAGAGGGAGCGGAATGGAGGAGGACTGCTTCGCCCGTATGCCCTCCGTATGAGCCTCGGAAGCTGCGCGTATGGGCGGGGATGAGGATGCCCGTATCTCGGCGCTGTAGAAAGAGGAGGATGCTGGTCAGTGCCGCGGATGATTATGGATACTGCGAGGCAGGAAATTTACTCCGAAACGGAAAGCAGAAGATAGTTGTGTGTAAGTGCCTGTGTGACGGATAAGATACAGAAACTGCCAGCCATCGTACTTCAGTGTTGAGTGTGTAGAAGACTATCACAACCATGAAGCTTTTACAATGTTGATCAGTTTGTATCATACAGAGAATCCACCACTAAAACTTGGAAGACGCAGTGGGACTGATCAGCCAGCTTCCGGAAAATCAATAGCAGCCACGGAACGAAAATTTGAGGGCGGTGGTGGTGTTGTTGCTGCAGGTCTTTTCAAGTTATACTTCAAAAACAACCTGTCTTGCTACAGTCAAATGATTTGTTCAATCTGCGGCCATAGTGGGGTAATTGTTCCAATTCAGCATCGACTCAACAGCTTGAACCATATCGATCGAGCCTTCGAGCTTGTCAAATGTCCCAATCATTATAGCCCCACATTCACTCCGGAAATTCTGATATTTCTGGCCTCCCAAAAATGTTTCATTGCCTCTGCCGTTCCTCACGACCATATTTAGATTACCGGAGCAATGGAATCTCTGACGCAAATGAAATTACTATTGGGAGAACATCTTAGAAGATTCAACCCTCGAGGTAATAGTGAACCTCGATGTAGCTGCAGGGGATGTCAGAGGATGAGAGACAAATAGAAAAACCGGACTTGTTTAATTGCGCGGTTCGCAAATGGTCTCGTCGACCCTGTTTTGCCACCTCGGGCTGCAGCGCAGTGCATCGGCATTACAGAGGACTCTGCGACAGCGGCAAACAAGTATGCATTATCGCCTATGGGGTATAATGTTTCTTGAGAAGTCCTCAGACATATCCAATTTACGGTGGCGCATTCTTGTCCCGTAGCGCGGCAGTGTAAACATTCCCCGCAGGTGGCGCTTGTGGCGCTTTTGGTTGCTTCCGGCTTACTGATCATTCCAGGCTTTACTGCACGAGTGTAAGATGAGGTGACTATTATCATCTGTAACGGAAAGCTATCCGGTGTTGATCCGGTGAGGCTCTTCAAGTTCAGGGTTTGAGAGTTTCTGAAAAACATAAACTACTCTCTGAACTGCCTCGTTACCTATATCTCTTGTTCAAGGACATTCAGCAGAGGTACCGCATCATCGCAACGTCTTGCGCTCTCCCACCAAAAGCGCTGAAAAGTGTTGATCGCAATTGCCGTCCGATCACCCGAGCTGTGGTACGGCAAGCTACACTACAAGCAACATCGTCGGGCTGGGCCGAGGAAAAAATGCGGGGAGATAGGTCCAACACTCTATATAAGGCTGTACACCGTCGGGCCGGGCCGAGGAAAAAATGCGGGGAGATAGTTCTAACGCTCTACATAAGGCTGTACACCGTCGGGCTGGGCCGAGGAAAAAATGCGGGGAGATAGTTCTAACACTCTACACAAGGCTGTACGCCTGGATTAGGGGATTTGTTCCAGAGTTCCTAAAACCTATGATGAGGAAATCAATTAGCATGTTCGAGCCGCTGTAAGCGCCTATTATACAAGGTTCCTAAAACCTATATAAGCTGCTCTCAAGCCACCCAAGAAGAACCAAGCTCTTTCCTTACGGGACGATGTTTTCTTCTCTCCTGGCCTTGACCTCGATTGGCCTGTTCATACCAGATACCGTCGCGTTTCCCGCCCGACCGAGGGCAGAAATTGGACCTCGTCAATCCGAGGATTACAATTATTATGCCCTCAACCCTGGGAAAATCAGCACGAATCTTATGGTCGGGGACCTCGATGGCGACGGGAACCGTGCACCACGCCAGAACTGCATATTCTATGTGAACCAGAAGGACGCCGATCCGGAAGACCCGAACTATGCGAAGAACAGGGCGCTTCAGTTTACGGACCTCATGAATGACGCCCTCCCCGGTTCAGACTTCGTGAGTCTACAACCGGCTACAGAACGTGGAATAAGCTGACCGTTCATCGGCGAAACAGCATACACTTTGTAAGTGGTTGCTTCCAGGACGGATAGGGCCACACACTAACTGTGACGTAGACGACGTGTATGACGGCGCCGAAGCATTCAGCCCCACGGCCGACCCAATGGCATCAGCCATGTTAAGTGGGAACTTGCGCAACTGGTTTGAGGATACCTCAGCGGCATTCGCAGACCTCTGTCTCGGGACGGTCTATCTGATCGTCGAGGCGGAGCCCCAGCAGATTTGGCCGGGAAGTATCTGGCTTACGCACGAGTTGCCCGCGATCATCAACGGGGGCCGTGTGACCCAGATCGTCGAGATTCGTCCTGAGGACGTCGGTACTGCGGCAAATGGTGGTGCGGGCGGGACCAGGTACATCCGCCACTACCCTTACCGTAAGTTCTCGCATCAAGTTCCTTTCCTGCATCAGTGCTGATGCCTTCTCAGGCGGCGGGCAGCCCCCGGGTGCCACTCCCCCCAGGGACGGTGATACCTCAGTGGTGCCGGGCAATGTGACCATCGATATCAGCGCCGCGAACGCCAAGTTTGACGGTATTGTCGATGTTTCTGGCGATTTTTCACCGTTCTTCGAAGGACATTGCACCATGCATGTTCACCAGTGGAAGAACCCCAGCAACGGCGGCGGCAGCCCATTTGACCCGCCGCCACAATGGAGCGGCCCGTACTCCGTTGAGATCACCATGTACGACAACAATAGAAACAAGATCGGCTATGTCCCACGGAGCAACGCCAACGACCCCAATTCGTTGCATATGGTGTCCAAGTTGGAAGCAGTGATGGTGGTGACGCCGGAGCAGAAGCACGATTACATCCAGTTCACGGTTGGGGATGTCAGTTTCCCTAGTGATGATTCGAATTACTGTAAAGTCGGTGGATGGGTGAGTACTCAGCTTGTTTTCATTCATCGACACAACCTGATGTTCCCCGTAGAACCATAACTCAGATCGCCAGATGGATTGTGGTTTCCCTTGTGTTTGGAACGGCGGCGACTCGAGTGATCACACAGAGCTCCGAGTCTGGTATCCATGAGGCTACTAGTCCTTCCAAATTTGAAAGATAGCCTTGATATTTAAGAGTCTATATGACTCACCGGACTTTCCACGAATTAATTCGTTACTCTTCGTGCAAATATGATGTTTCTAATATCTATGATCTTCGATACTGGCACGTTGACCTCAGGACTTCAGCTGCAAAGGCAGGGAGCACGTTCCTCGCCCGCACAGCCCACAAGACCGAACAACAGGCGAGGGCGAGTGTCTGCGAGACGCGACGGTGGAGGCGGGGCGTGTGTAGAGGCTGGCGCAAGGTCCGAGGGCTGTTGGTGGGCGCCAGTGGCACTGTGCATGCGCGGGCGACATATGGCGAAAAAGGAGGTGTGCCTACGGGAGGGCAGAACGACAGATTCGGAAGCATGCTTGAGATTGCGTGGTCATGAATCAGACAAGGGCTCCAGCAGAAGGAGTGGCGGCAACCTCTGGCATGAGCGTTGGGAGTGGGGACTCGTGGCGGTGTTGTTTGGCCATGACCTCCGAGATACACAAACCTCGGGTGTTCCCGGCTCTCATGAGTCTTGTGCGCTTTTCTCTAGCAGAGGGTGGCCACATTTAACAGACACTCCGGCCGAGGTTGTTGCTCGTGGCTGCGTGGGCCAATATTCAACATCTTTATCAGTGCGTCGACGAAGCCAGAGATGGCAATCCTGTGATGCTCTTCTGCGATTCGTGTAGCACGATCGATTGCACTCGAAGCACAGTGTCGTGGGCCATCCTCGCTCTTAATCTTTTTGGGGGCGAAGCGCGACGAAATTGATTTGGTCAGAGCAGTAAGCGCGTGAGGTGGGAGATTCTGTAGCCTCTCCGAGTTAAATCTGCGTCGTCGCCTCGTCAAATGCGAAAGGTTGTTATCGTGCGCCGTACCGTTGTCGCACTGGGGATAAACCCCCGCCGAGCTTGATGATCTCCAGCATATGTTTCGTCAGGTCTGAACGTCTTGAACCACAATCATTTGAATCATGGCCATCGTCCATCGACACGTCCGAGTCCAGATCCAAATCTGACTCCACCGGGATTGAGTTTGTGCGCCATAGATCGTGGCCGAGTGAGCGGGAGGGAAACAGCATCGCCTCCATCGCATCATTGAAGAAAAGCTTGAACCGAACGTTGAGCCTGGCTTCGGGTGGAGCTTTTTGCATGTAGTCCACTAAGGAGGTCGATAATTTGAGATAATACCACCCTGGAGCACAATGCAGAGAGAACGCATCAGCCCGAGCGCTGTCTCGCATTTTGGCGAACAGTGTCAGACACGCCGCCACCCTTCCATGGTCGATACACAGTTGGATAACTTCCAACGTCCGCCCTGGCGCGCGCTTTAAAAAGCCGCGGGGGCTGACGACAGTTGGAAACGGTGGAATAGCATGCGAATGCACTCGGTGATCAAAGCCTCCGCGGTATCGGACGAGATGCCACTCCCGGTCTCCAGTTTACGCAGAAAATTGAGCCAGAACTCCCAGTTAAGCTTGAGATTCAGAAGCTGCGGGAAAACACTGGTGAGGGTCAGTGTCAGAGTTTAACTCTTTAGGATTGGGACGTACGTGTCTCGGAAGAAAGCATCGCCGTGCGGTACAACACGTTTCAGCAGCCATGGAATGTCCCCCATATCCAGCTTGCCGAGGAAACGAAGGATCACCTCCCGCTGACCGACACACCATGCGGAGAGCTGCACGTCCCCGTTCTCCGATGCCACCCGGGCCAGTTCCTTGAGCAAAGCCCGGATGTCACTGTTGGATTCACCGTTCCTGATAGTTGTCTCGAAGCTGGGTGAACAAGGTTTCTGTCAGCATGAGAGCCAATCTGAATAACTATGTAGCTGGCACTCACAAGGTCTGGATATCTTCCCATTCAAACTCGGTATAGCACAAGAGAAATCCGTCGATTCCCAGGATATGTATCTTCTTATCCACTGCTGCTGCGGTTAGAACGCGTAGTAAGATTGCAGGATCATTCCAGCGAACGGCCGAGGTTTTGAACACTCGAACCGCTCGTGCCAGATCTGCGTCTTCCCGGGGTGTCTCGCAGGATGCGATGAACTTCTCCACAAGGGTCAGCTCCTGGGCTGTTGGAGGGGCCGACGTGAACTCGTCGAGAATTTTGCAGACATAGGCGGTCATGTCGCCGACCCGAACAGTCGCTTGCAATGCGCTACGCCTGTGATAAAGCACGAGCACTGTACGTGGAGCTAAAATTCGAAGAAATCAGGATACAAAACGCATAACTTTCTGCGGAGGGAACCGACGCACACGATCTCAAGATGCTCGGGGGGAGCTGTGACCGGAGGAGATCCATTTCGATAGGCATCCCCGCGATGTCTACGATCTCCATTTTGTGGTACGTGGAGTTCAAGTTCTTCAAAAATGCAATGTCGAGACAGTGCTTAGTCGCGAGGGGTTCCAAGCAAAGCATGAACAACGCGTCCGATCCGACGAAGGAGTTAGGCCCGAACCCAGAGCGAAAACAATTCTGCTGCATCACCGCCGCAAGAAACGGAGGCCTTTTGAATTTGTCCTGCTTCCACGAGATAAAGATAGCGCGGAGTACCCTTATACCTCGTGGTATATCTACCATTTTTGGTCCGCGACCTGGGTCGGTGGAAGGCCGAAGGATGTCGTACTCGAGTGCCAGCCGATAACCAGATAGGACAGGGGATATCGTATGGTCGACGCGGGACTTGAAGGCAAGTACGGCCGTGCAGAGATCATTGCCAGGATTCAAGCTGATTCTGCGAGTCGCAACGTAATGCGGGAGTTCGACTTCCCCGCCTTCGAACAGACTGGGAAGAACGATGATCAGATCAGCGAGTTTTCCCTCGCTTTCTTCGTTTGGGGGGAGGGCGCTGAAAGACGGAATAAGAAGGTGAGATCGGTGAAATTTCGAAGTCAAAAACTGCGCACCGAGTGTGCGATGAGTCCTGGATAGTCAGCCTTTTGAATTTATAACTTGGATAAACATTGGACGACGTTTCCGTGAGATCTTGTAGAGCAGCGTCCCCGGCAGTAGTTTCAATCCACTTCTTCCACTCTTTGTTTTTGAAATGGACCTATGTATCACCAGATCCTGGGGGAGTGATACATCGCCCCTTCTCATCAGAGGAAAAATGCGATGTATCCTGGACTCTACTTAGAATACCCCCGATGTATCAGACTAGAATGCATACCTTTTGTGGTCCCCACGGCCAGCAGGCGATCCCACACGGTGAGCTCCCTATCGTCGTCGCTGTGATGGCAATAACCGCATTTGGGACACGACCATCAAACTGTTCTCCACGTCGTCGGCGACAGCGAGCAAAAAACATGGCTCAAAAATGTGGAAAATAATATACATTGTGAGGGAATGGAGTACGATACACGTGGTAAAGTAGCTACTCGGTACCGTACTTTCGGACGGCGTAAAACACGTTTTTGTAACCTTCGGCGAATATCCGTATGGATATTTACACGTTGGGGCGTCGTAGCTACAGCGAATCCGCGCTTGTTCACGGGGTGTTGGTGATGCCTGGGATGTGTGTGGCCCACCGATGAGCATCGAGCGCAGCGCATCGACCACTACGCGGACGTCTGGGGCGGGGAGCGGGGGTCCGCTGGTGCATCAGCAATCAGCCGGCACGTCGTTGCGAGGCCCGGCAGCGTCACCCCGCTGCTCGCTCGCCACCGCTCGCGAAGCAGTCCCTGCACCATACGCCCCTCCTTCTTGGCGCGCGAGATTGAGCGTTCCTGCGAAACTGAGGGCGGCGCGGACACGGTGCGACTGCGGGCGGAGATCATTGTAGTGTCACTTCTTGTCCTACGACGCCGTCGGGCTGCGCGGCGCTGCATTCGCACGCCCCGGGTAGTGGTGGTGGTGGAGCGAAGAACGGCGGTTTGGCGTGCGGCGCGTCGCGTCGCGGCTTCCCGGACGGTTCCTTCAGCGGCTCGGGATCGGGGAGCCCCCGTGATGCCCAGCGGCACAGGCCGCACGGGAGCGGCGCACGGGAGATGAGCGCGATGTGCGCAACGATCCACGTAGCTGCGGGTCACACTGCGCTCCGTGCCACTCTCGCTCGTAACAAGCGGGGGCGCTTCATGCGCCCTGCCTGCGCCGAGGTACATCTAGCCGCTGACACAGCAAAGACACGAAGCTCGTGCCTCGCGCGCGCAACACGGCTACAGTTCCGAAGACCGACATACACCGAGCGCCAGGGCCCGCAAACCGGCGGTGAGAAGCGGGCCACGCACAATAAGTACCAGAGGGTTTTGTAGCTTATAATGACGCACCTGGCAACCTGATTATAGCTCCTCTTGTCCAAAACTAGCTGGGGCCCGCAAGATTGGGTTTTCTCGACGCCCCGAGCTGACAGGGAGCAAAACAGCAGCAATGAGATAGACCGGAGAGTAGTACTGGCTGGACCGCGGACCACATAACCTACCAGTGACGATAGGGTCGAATTCGGCGTCGATGAGGTGGCGACAGAAAAACAGCCCGCGCTGGGGACCCAGCCGGATAGAAACCAAGAAAAAGTGCATGAAAGTGATGGAGTATAGCCTGGCTCTGGACTTGGGATGCCGCCAGGGGCAAAACGGTCCTGGGGGGAATGCGGCGCTGGACGCTGTAGTGGTGAGGAAGATAAAGAGTCACGCTGTTATGGCGTGACACATGCCGTATTGGCGACAAAGTTCATGTTCGTTTAGAGGCGCTAGGGACTCTGGGTGATTTTTAACAATGCAGACCACTTTATATGCACAAAATGAAGGCTACCACGCAAAAAAACCTGCAAAACGAGGGTAGCAAAATCTCAGCGACACAACAAACCGCGTCGATCGCACCGTTAACTGTGTGGAATTTAGGTTCCGTCTACATAATCACGGTGGGGGAGTCTAAATATCCTTGAAAATGTCAAATTTCGCGAGCTAGAGGTTTGTGGTCGCAAATGTGGACCGAAGTTATGTTTTAACAAGCGTCAACTC
The DNA here is from genome assembly GCA_029449255.1 of Mycena polygramma. NCBI lineage: Eukaryota > Fungi > Basidiomycota > Agaricomycetes > Agaricales > Mycenaceae > Mycena > Mycena polygramma. The sequence continues at coordinate 1,601,040 of JARKID010000006.1, read as the reverse complement.
ATGGTAACATTATCCTGGTATCGGAGCCAAGTTATGTTCATATTCCTTTCTTTTCCAACTTTTGTTTGAACGGACCAGGAAACCTTCAAGCTACTTTCCTTTGCTTATTTTGGCTATTTACGATCCTCATAGAGTAACAGAGCGTTTTAACGGCTCGAGAAACACAGTTTTCCGACGCCATCAAATAGTGATCGCAGCGGCGAGGTGGGTTTTCTGTTGACCACAACCTTTTGGCGGACAGAAAACATGGGAAACATGATCCGTTCCATCGATTCTACTCGGGAACGATGCAAAACCGATAAACCCAGGAAGTATCAACCCCTAGGGACAGGTTTTTCGACATCTCCCTCAATAATAGTACCTTCAGGTTTTAAAGCATTCCCGCTTCTCCTGACACTCGAACGGGGTGAAAGCATGCAAATTTCGGTAGTATTACGGCCAACAGATACAGGAAAAATACAGAATCTGTCACTGAATTCGATGATTAGTGCCGAGGAACATTTTTCGTCCGGCGGGCAAGTGGCACGCCGAGCGCGGGGGGTGAGGGAGGAAGGGAATGAACAAGACGAGAGTACTCACAGGCTACATGGATACACTTCCCCGCAGCTGCACACCCGTGCACACAAGCCGTGGAGAACAAATGCCGGTAACAGGCCAGAGGACCAATACTTACCGGCATTTGGGCGCAGACACGATCCGGTAGGCGTGCAGCGTAGCGCGTGCAGATCTTGTAGCGGCCCTGTAGCATAAAACATGCTGCAGCGGGGCAGCGGCGGAATATTGCAGGCGGGCGGATCAGGGGCGGCGGCGGCGAAGGGGAATCACTCAACGTACAGCGCCGGTAGAGCGCGCAGGCGGCGCACGCCAATGAAGAGCCATCTGAGCTTTGCCGGGCGTGCCTGCCGCAAGGGATAGCCTACATTTCCGGTCCAGCGCGCGGCGGCACGGCTACGGGACCAATGTCCCAAATCAGCGCCGACTGGGACCTAGAAGCAGCGCGCAATGGAGCAAACAATGGTACAGCCCCATGGACGCACCGTGTCCAAGTGCTGGGCCAAACGGGGCCCAGGAGCCGGCATGCGAGTGCATGCCGTGCTGGGGATCGGGGGCAGCGATAGCGAGCACAGGGGACGCGCTGAAGGGCCAGAAATCGGGTAGGGGTACGGTATTGGGTAAGAGCAGGGTCCCATAGAATTTCAGGTGATTATCTGCAGCGGGGGCAGATTTACGGAGGACGCTCGCGCAGAAGGGTGCCCATTTGCGGGGCCAACGGCGGGTTATCGAAGCCGAATTGGACGAAGCGGAGGCGCAATAAGGTATATGGGCAAGCAAAAGAGTGTGCCTACGCAAGAGCTAGACCCACTAGCGGTCCCAGAGGCGGGGGGCGGCGGAGGGGAGGAAGAGGAAGGGGAGTGATGGCAATATAACAACTGTAAATAAATTGCCTAATTTGGGTGCGCCTGTGCACGGACCACCATATTGCGCGCCCCGCCAGCCAAATGGCGGCCCAACGGCGCCGCATTGATGGCAAGCACGCGCGCAGAAGGCGTATCCAAAGAGGCGTGTACTCTAAGCTGATACATCACGACACTCTAACGAGAATCCGTGATACATCGCATTTCTCCTCTCGTTAGAACGCCGCGATGTATCAAAACCACAGATAGGCCTGTATGTATTTCAGCGTCATCCATGCAAGGAGCGATCTGACGACAAACCTTCGCCGCTGAAAACTCAGAGCCTGATCCATTCTCCTCAGTTGCACAGGCAGCAATGATGGCCGCTCCGTCCCGCGTGCTGAGGGGTAAACCCACTAATCCGAGTCCCTCTAGTTCCAAGCAGGGATTTGGGACGGTGCTGTTGCTGTAGGTGCGCGGAGTAGACACGAATATACCATCATATTTGAATCTTGACGCGACCGCGTCTTCAAAGCGTTCCTACACAAATAGATGGGTGAGTCCCGAAACGCAAAATGATACTTTGGTAACGCACCTGGACACCCTTTTCCTTGGCCTCGACAGTGGTACGGTTTCTGTCATCGGTCTGCACACGGGCTTTAATACTGGGCATCTTCAATGAAGAGTGAAGCCAGGAGAAGGAGCGTAGGACGTCTATGGTCGGCGGATTGGTCGCGGTTGAAAAAAGGATTTGATTGATGTGTGATCGGCCATTGTTCCTCGCGCCGTGGCATCCGATGTCACATTACATATCGCCTTGCACGTTTTCCACTACATCCTCTGGTGCTCTCCGCTGCATACTACAGGCTACTGCTTGTTTCTCGGCTGGGGACATTTGCCTAATACACCATCTGTTATGCGATACATTTTGCTCGTTCCCTTCCTATCTCGACACGGACAGCATCACGACTCCCAGGCAACCGAACACATGCGAAGGACTGGGGACCTCGAACTGGATCAGGGAGCAGTTCATCGTGTCAAAATCTAGCATTGAATACACACATCAAATCATTTGAGACCTCATCCGCAATGCGCATTTAAGCAGTAACCATGAGCTAAGTTCCGGCCACAGAAACAAACTAGTATCACAGTCTGGTCGTTCAACAAGCCTTGGTAGACGTCTATGGGCATGGGCGACTCAGATTCAAGTGGTAGTCCAACGCGCACAATCAAATCATTACCGCAACACTTCTGTTCATTTGCTCTGTGGTTTCTTGCTCGTGCTACCGCCTACGCCGGGGAAAGAACATGGCAGAAGAAATCCCATCCCATTTTCCCGGCGCATAATTTAAAAGCAACAAAGCGTGCTCGAGCCATTGATGTCCGATTCGGGTAAGTCCAAAACAAATTTGGACCGGTGGCACGCTATAAACAACGCGACTTGACCTTCTTCCCCCATCTTCCCACTACGAATTCCACCCCATTCCCCATGACTGCCGTTTGCCGCAACGATCAACCCGGTGCTGGTTGTGCCGGCGAGTTCCCCAACAAAACTACTGACGGCCTTTGCCTCCAATGCGAGGCTCGCGACGCTGCAACCACCGAAGAGCAGAAGGCCAAGATAAATGTCTGTTCCTCGTACTCATGGTCGATTGCGACTCACCTTTTTCTCAGAGCATTCCTCAATGCGACGAATGTGGGGCCTTTGGCCAGCACATCAAGGACCACAAGTGTTCTGGTTGTATGCGCAAAGGTATGCACGACTGACACTGTCTTCGAATGCCACTGATGTTCCTCGTAGAGAGACTAGATGCCGCGGCACGGCTTGCATCGCAGGCCCAGAAAGCTGCAGTTGTTGCACGCCCTGGAGCCCATGCGGTACGCTCTCAGCCACCCAATGGACAAGCAAAGTATGTGCTCATTTTCTTCTCATCCTATCCTTCTTTATGACGCTGCATTTAGCTCGTCGTCCACCTCAATCATTAAGCGCTCGCCTCAAGCTCGATTCATCACAATCTGTATCGAAGCATTCAGCCTCGGTAACTTGAAGGCTGTCGGATGGCTTGGCTCTAATTCCCGGGCCTTCGCCGACGGTACCATGTTCGGAGGTTTGCCATATCATCTTGCATATTATCCAGTCCTGAATTTCTCCAGATGCTATCATGGAACTCATCCAAGCATTCAATGCGAGCTTCGAAACACGCGCTCAGGTCAGTTTGACCCGGTACGTCCTTAATTTCCTTTCGAGTGCTTCCAATTAATGAAATCGCAGCAACGATGTCATTATTCGGTGGCACGGCAATATGAGCTTCCACCGTGATAGTGACTGTGGCTCAGTCGGAGAGTTTTATGACACCCACTTCCGCCTCCACAACAGTGAGACCTTCTTGCGCATGCCCCCAAAATTCAAAGCCACGACGCAACCGGCTGTCGCCCTTGCCCTCTTTGTCGATCCGGTCAAGGTACACAGGAGGGTCAACTTTTTAAGCAGGAGTTATTTCTACGGTGTTTGGCCCAAATGTAAAATAAACTGAACCTTGAGTGAGCTTTGCATATAGGCTTCCTGGGCTATTATCTACAGCTTAACCCACGGTCAAAAACGTTTTGGACGCAGCTCAACCTGATTTTTGAGCGCGGCACATACAGGCACGTGACGCGGTCTAGGCCCCGGCGCCGCAACTGGCCGGTACCGCCAATACCCGCCGCTCAGGCTGCTCGTACTCGGCTCACGTTCACACAAAATGGGATAAAAAGAAAACGATATCATTGAATCTATGTATTTGTACATCCCAGTCCAAAGCGAGGCACTCCCGTCCGCCAAATCCCTGAAACTCATGTTAGTAAAGTACCCGGGCGGTGAATGAACGAAGTCAGAATGAGACTCACCTCGGACAAAGCACCCATCTCTCGCCATAAACCTCCCTCTTCGTCGTCCCCCTCCCTGTGGCTCCGTCACCATGAACCTCGACGTTGACCTTGACGTTGACTGTAGAAGATGACAAGCGTAGTGAGCACAACGATAGGGCTTGGTGTCTTGGGGTCCATCTTGCGAGGCAGAGGAGTGTTGAGAAGCCTGGAAAGTGTCTTGAAGTCTTGAGGGCGCTTGAGCAGCCAATTGCTGTTTCAGTGTCGCCGATTGCGAGGAGCGAGATACTTGGAGTGTAGGCAACTCTTGATAGCCACAGTCTTGCAAAGGGGGACGGGGAAGAGCTTGAGGAGAGGTGATTGACGGGGATTGAGGAGCATACAACTTGAAAGGAAAACACGAAGGGAAGACGATGGTGGTGTGAAGAGAGAGACGACATCAACATGGGCCAAATCAGTCCAAAACAATTGATTCCAAACAACGACACATTCATCTTCATTCCAAGTCGCGTCAAGTCGCGTCCACGATTTCAAGCATCGATTCAACACCATCTACTACACAATATTAGAGACACCCTGAGTCTGCATCATGTCCAACATCCGCTGCTGGTCATCTCCGTAATGGGCCTCAAGACGTTGAGGCGGATGCATGGGGAGGAGTGCATTGCGGCTGCCTCCCGCTGGCGACGATGTCTGGTCCGGAATGGATGCAGCAGCTCCCGGGGTCAAGCCCCTGAACTTGCGCTTGTCGTCCAGGATCAGCTCGTCGACGTAACTGTAAGTATGATAATGAATTCGTTGTTGCGAGTATTCCATAGAATCGAAAACGCACCTTCTCCATTTCGGCCCAGTCAGCGAGGTCCCGCGCAGCGCAATCTGCTCCTTGAACCACTCGTCAACCCGGCCCCAAAAATCCTCCCCCTTCGCTAGCTTCCCAACTTTAGGCTGCTTCGTTTTCTTGACCTTCTTCTTTGGGCGTTGCTCTTCTGCAGCATCGTACTCGACGTCGCTATCGGGTACTTCCTCCTCGGTGGGAGCAGCCTTCAGCGTGGGGTGGTCAAACACAAACCGACGCTGAAGCCAAATTATCAGAGAGGGATCCAAATAAGAAGCCAAGGACGAACCAGGAGTGCAGCATGCACAGTATATATTTGAGGCAAATCCTCGCCGACCCCTCCCAGCCTGTATTTCGTCGCAGATGTATAAACAAAGTCTTCAAGCCGTACAAAGTTTTCGGCGTCTATGCTGGTAATAACCTGGCGACGTCTTATCAGTGGGCCTGGGATGGGGTGAAATCAAGAAGAACACGTACATCCGCACGCCAGGCATTCCTCACGCTGGAGCACTGCCGTCTGGTCATCTGTGCCAGGCTCTTCTCTCGCCCCGGTACCCCAAAGATGTTTTCCAGGCTGAGCAACACCTGTCGGTCCTTCAATACTTCCTAGAGAGCAATTGAGCTGAAGACGGAGCCTCAGACAATGGAAACGTACAATAACATCGACGTGCATGGTCAGAAACTTGGTCCTGTTGCCGTCGTAAATCACATCTTGGACGATGCCCCGAATGTTTTGCTGTGGAATGGATCAGAGCCCAGTTTGAAGGAGGATTCTGTGCTGCGCACCTTCTGCATTCGAGTAAAACAAAATGTTTCTTCAAGCCGAATCTTCAAGTCGCGCCAGATAGCCCTGTAATCGACTCTCTCCTGTTCTTCAGCCCTTGCGGCGCGCTGTCTCTTGGCGGCCTCACCCAACTGGGCAGCGAGCATGAAGACGCGCGTCGCAAGGTCGGGTGGCGAGAGCCCCGCACCGAGAGAGCCAAACTGGTAATGTGTACTCAGAGGGGGTAAATCTGCTCGGAAGGAAAGACTCACTCCAACAAATAGACGTAGGAGCGCAAGCTGTGGAGGCTCCAGTCGAAAATTGCGAGCAATGGTATCCACGACGACAGGACTGAGAACAGGCGTGGATGGCGGAGGTGAATGGCCAGTGGGCACCACCGATGAGCTGGGGGTCTCGGGGAAAAAAGGGGGAGGATGGGAGACGGGAGACGGTGAGGAGGACGGCGTCTGTTGGCCAAACGACGAAGCCGTAGGGCTAAAATTGAAGGTGGGAGCGGAGTAAGGAGTGGGATTCATGGTGGGGGAAAAAGTCGATAGGGGTCACTGATGGCCCGAGCCCTTTTATATCTTTGCGGCGCGTCTTCACGTGTGCGGGACGCGTTTGTTGATTCAACAAACGCGCTTCGCGACGCGTCAACACGCGTCTCAAAACTATAAAAGGCGGTGGTCGCTGATTGCCAAAATGTAACTCGATCGCCCACTTTCCGTTTCGAGATGAAGGTAAACACAGCCAAATCATCCTCTTCTCGCTACTCCCCACTCGTCGTCCGCGACACCAACCGTCCTCTGCGCCGCCCCCGCAAGGCGTCCCAGGACACTATCAACAAGAAGACCACTGCCAGGTCTGTCAGCTTTTTTCCGCCCGCAACACCCATATCAATATCCCTCGGGCAGATTATTTGCGTCCAGCGTACCCGAATACGAGGCCCCCTTGTCGGGCTACGGCGCTCTCTGCAGTCAAGTTGGCGAGACTCAATTCTTCGCTCAATGTACGTTTTGCATCTTGGTCCCTCTTTTCTGAGTTCGCTGACATACTCTCTTCTCAGTCGGTACCGATGTGGCTCTACCCGTTGCAAATGCGTGGTCACCAGTATCCTCGCCAGCGGCGTCACCGACATCCTCACCATCCATCAAGACCCCACCCCTTTCGCCGTCAAAGCAGCCTGCAAGTTCTCCACTAAAACAATACGGCTCTCGCATCCGAGGGTACATACCAGGGCAGCCGCAACACATCGACTTCCGCCCCGCGCCATGGCACTTAGAGGACCCATTCACAGGCCCCCAGGACATGGATCTCGATCCCTGGCCACTCGACGCCGAGGGCAATACAGGTGAGTATTTTTTTTGCTACCTGCACACTTTGTCCGAATTGACTTTGGCTTCGCAGTGCGCCCAGACTATCTGGACGACGATTTCCTGGCGGGGACTGCACAACCGTCATGGGAAGAGATGCACCCGTCCGTCAAGATCGAAGGTTTATCTTTTGCATTTGTTTGATGCTCGGGACGTCGTCGACATTGTTAACCTTCAAGAGCCACAGGAACAAGTCCAGCTGCTTGTGCGAGAAAACCGAGCGTGGCAGGTGCATCAATATGTCGAGTGTGCAGGTCTAATCTCGAGTTTCAATTTACTTCACCGCAAAGTAGTCGGGCTTACGATACGATCAGGCCACGGGAACCAAAAGCGGTTGGTTGCTGTTTCGTCCCTGGTACGTCCACGCTTCTGTGGTGGTTGCTCAAAATTTCCACTGTCTCCAGCCACGCCAGGCTCTTGTACAGCTTGAAAAAAGATAAATAAGGGGTTCGTCTGTGGGATGAGAATGGTCTTACCAATTACTTCTGGCTCGTGTTCGGACTCGGGACCATCGGAGTCGGAGCGCTCGTCGTTTTTATCATCCGACGTGGGGAGATCAAATCTCTCGAGGATCGTCTGCGCAATATATGCTAAAGCCTGCTCATCGGCGGACAGAGCAAGGTCCCCTTCATTGTTGGCCTCCATTAAATTCCAGTTGATCCCCGGACCGGGCGGCGGAGAGTCGGGATTCTCGTACTCGTCATTCACGAAAGTAACCGGAAATCCGCTCCTCGTGGGAGAAATTTGTACTTTTTTCTGGACTTGACCACTGGTAAAACCTCATCTGGATATCTTCTCGCCCCTTCTACTGAAGTCGGTGTCAAAAAATGTGTGAATAGCCTCTGTAGCTCAATTTATTTCGGTGCATCTGATTTTGGCTATATTTGTCAAAAATTGGGGCACCGGGTTTGTCCTGTAGACATACATGGAGGTTTCTGTAGCAGGAACTATCCAGTAGCATACATTGAACATTACCCAAGACACAAAACTCGAATAAGGTGACTTGAAACCCATCAATAAGGCATTTTCACTGATAAGTCATACCTGCATGGTTGGCCCACAAACTGTGCTGGGGAAGAAGTTGGATAATTAGACCTGGAACAGCTCAGCCTTGTCCACAAAGGGACTCTATCATCTCCTAGGCACCATTCCATTCATTCATGGTACTCTGTGAGACGATTTACGACCCGAATTGCTTGTTCGGCAATTTATCCTGAGAGAATGTTGTGATACAGAGTGGGGCGGACATCAGTTGCACAAGCAGCCAGATACGTGTACCAGAATGCGTAGGATATGGCCAATTATCCATTCCAGGACATCCAACCTTGAATTCAGGGTTCGAGTATTTTTTTTCATAGGTTCTTTCAACCGTTGGATAAGACATGGGAATTTAAACACGGGTAGCCAAGATTTTTTGACCTCAGGAGACCAGAATTGGACCAATCCCCCCAGAACAAGTCATTTTATCTGTTGCTAACATCCATAGGTATTAGCTTATAAGACCCGGTTGAGTCCAGGTTACATAATCAGGAGCAGCAGATCAATTTCCGGTTACTTCCGTGAATGACGAGTATGCCGCCGCGGGGTAAGGTTGTGCGCTGCCGCCGGCCATAGAAGCCAGAAGATTGCGCAGGGCATCTTCATTGATTGAAGAATCGGTTGGGAGATTGGGCCCCCAGTTCTCTTGTGCTGAAGCTGCCTGCCTGGCATGATTGTGTTCCAGGAGGTCTTGATGCCGCAAGCTCTCTTCGTGCCGTTTACGAATGGCGTCCGAGACCCGGGGGATGCCGTCCTTGCAAACCAGGCAGACACTGATTTTACCGTTTGGATCAGCACTGAAGTCCCATACAGCACCTGGGGAGGAAATAAAATATTGGCATTGCAGTAAATAGGGGCCTCGGGGAAATGCCGTACTGCGTGTTTGCCGGTCGGCCATGTTTGCCATCAACAAGCCGTCAAGCTTAGCGTGCACGAGACTTGGGATAGAGCGTAGAGCAGGTCCAAGAAATGAGCGTGGCTTACCAGTCGAGAGCGATGTGCGAGGGATGACTTAAATTTAGTGCTCCACATGTTTCAAATATTTCGTATCTAGGTCAATCAAATATGTGCGTCGCTCATGATTCAGATCAAGCGCCGTTTGATTTCTCTGATTTACGCCTCAGTCATCCGAAGGTCTGGCTGTGTATGTGAGTTTGATTGAGCTCTTTTATTCGTCTCAAAAATCCCGTCAGTTCAGAGAAAATCACAACATGGACCCGCCCACTTTGAACGACAGGGCAACGAAGACGAAGCGCCGCATTTCGGACTCAGCCGAAGAACCAGCCTCAAAGCGCCGTGGTGTGTGCAGATATCCCTCCAAAGCTAATAACCTGACTGAGCGTAGCAGCTGGCCCATCCAGGCCCTTAACCTCCTCGTACAACCCTACTATAAGCCAAGTTGTTGCGGCTACCCCTCCGTTCTGCATTGTCAACCTGGAAATCGTCCCTCTCAACTTGGAGTCGGGGAAACAGATCTTTCCTTGGAAGGGTGAGATGATGCTGACCGGCGTCCGTCTGTGCAACGATGCCATGGCTGTCGGCAAGGATAGAACGGTATACAAGGTTGGAGCATTCCCATCCCTGCTTCGAGCGCAACTCACTTTCACAATGATATCTAGATGGAATTGAACGGTGTCGCATATGTTGCGAAGCGTTGCCGACATGTACCGACAGACGTACAAGAGTTCATGGACTGCGATCAACAGCTGCGGCATAGCGTCTTGTGGCTTCATCGCACATCTACTTGCCTCGACGAATTTTATGACTACGCTGACGTGTCGGGTTGTGAGAATGACGTTCACGAAGGCAAGTGCCACCACTGTTTGTTGTATCCTTCACTAACAGTGACTGCTTCTAGGTTTCGAAGTACAACCTGCCTTCATCGCCGCCGAAGTCCTCGCAAATGCCCGCCCCTCGGTCGCCTCCGGTGTGGCAGAAGAAGACATGGTCGCTGGGGTAGACGACGAGGGCAAACCCTACAGCCCCAGAATCATCTGGGTCCTCCAACGCTGTAACGGTAAAACCCAAGATCGTTTGAACTTGGTCAGGCCGCAACACCTCCAACCCAATAAAATCGACGCCACCCTTCTTGCATTTGCTCATTTCTTCTGGGAGAAGCACGTCAAAGGACCTGAAGTCTTGTCTCATTTGCAAAGTAAGCCGCTCCTCAATATCCCTATTTTTTGGCGCTGACGATTATGCAAGCTTCCCAAGGGAAAATGTCAAACAACCAATACGGGAAACTTATTTTTGATGTTGTTGCGCAAGATGACAGGACGTACGCTATTTCACTTCCTCTGTCTTGTTTAACAATTATTGAGTGAGACATAGCTTCGATTCAACAAGGTTTGCGGACGATGGATCCCGAGGTGCGCAGATGGTGAAAGAGATGCACCAGTGCAATCGGGTCTGCCAACTTTTCGGCTTGAAGCCTGACGCTGCAACTGAGGAGGAAGACGAGGAGAAGGACTCCGACGAGGAGGAAACCTAGTGATAATGTATTCATGACAATTTATGCGAAACATGTCTCCATACACTTTTGTCTGAGCCAAGAGGCACCCATGCTTAAAATTTGCCACACAGGGTCGGAAAAGTGCAGTAAGGTCTCCAGACCCATCCTACCCTATTAGCCGAGCACAGCCACCGCCAAATCGGGTAATTTACGGCGGAAAACCGGTGGGAAATGACAAATTTTGCTCCACAATTGGACACAATCAAAGGGATTTGCGCTCGATTTGAACCAATTGTGGTACGTGGGTTGCATTTTCAGTTGGTCGTGAAACATTTTCGGTGGGTCATGTTATAGAAAAATCCCATTTTTTTCAAAGACCCTTCCAAAAGCATTTTCAGAGCGGTCTAACGAAAGTCCAAAACGCGCGCTAAGGGGTCCCAGACCCACCCTACCCTATGAGCCTGTGTCTCGGGTTCTTCCGGTGGGTGCCTCTTGGTCTGAGCCCGACACCCAGCCACAGATGTTTCGCCCACGCAGCTTGGCGTGTACCCGCATGTCCTTCCAGTGTTCCTCGTGCACCAAGCCCCACCCCTACCTCCATCCGCACTACAAGTCTGTACCACTCAAGACGGCTTCATTGGCTTCACACTGGGAGATAGATAGACAAGACATTGTAACATTCAAGCTCGAGATAACATTGAAACCAGACACTACATTTTTTCCCGGTAGCTTCCACCTCCCGCCCGCGTTTTCCTCCTCTTTTGTTGTTCTCCCCGTCGAGATACGCAAGCCACTGCGCCTGCCCCAACGTCCCCCTTGTCCGCACTTGTGCCCTCCTTCTCCGCGCCTCCCAATGTCCTCGCCTTCTCCGCAGTCGCCAACGTGGGACTCAGCCCCACCGTCAAACTCCCACTTCCACTCGTCCCTGGCTTGTGCTTTACCCAACGTCGGACTCCGACTTTGAATCCCCATCCCACTCCGCTTCCTCCCCCGCCTTATCACATCCCTCGTGCTCGGCGGCGGCGGGACGTCTGGCCGCGCGAAGGTGCGTGCAGCCACTACAGATGATTAGTCGAGTATTAAGGAAGGGAGAAGGAGGGAGGAGGCGGCAAGGAGATGGTGACGGAGGATGGCAAGGAGATGGAGTGAGGAAGAAAGGAGAAAGAGAAGACATGAACACAGTCGCCGAGAGTGTCGACATTGCTGTCTGCAGCAGCGCAGCCCGCAAAACAGCATACAGATCGGCCGTGGCAGGTTCAAGGAGCATGTGGTTCCCCTGCTTCGACGCGTACAGCGCTGTACGGCGGTCCGTCGGCGGATGAGGGTGCCCTGCGACGCGAGGGACAACAATGAGCTCAAGACCACTGGCCAAGAACGTGCATGCCGCGACGAGTGAATACCGCTCCTGCAATGCAAGTGCACTGATTGCGCATTGCATCAACACGTCAAAGGCGCTGTCGTGCAGGGAACAGAACACCGCCGTAAAGTCCTGCGCCACACGGTCCATGCACGCGGAAACCTCTTGCACAATGTCTGGGTTCTGCGACACCTCAGCCTGCTACCCTCTCAAACAAGGATAAAGAGATGAACACACCTCGACCATCCCCCCGGCTCCGAGCAAGCTAACAGAGGGGTTGCGGGCAGCCTGAGCTCGGAGTGTGGGGACGCGGACGGAGAGCACTGAAATGTGTGAGGTATAGACCTGCGAAGTATCTGAGTAAGCGTGAATGTGTGCAGAATGGAAGGAAAACGGACCTACACTCATTGGTGTGGCCAAAGGCGGAAGGTGCAGGATGATGAATAGGTTGAGGAAGGTGTACATGCAAGTCAGCGGTGGACAAACTTGAGCCGCGGAGGCCTCTGCGCGACACAGTGCGGGTCGATGTCGTCAGATTTTATAACTTCTAGAGCACCATTAGCAAGTCCTACTCGCAACAAACACAAGGCGTAAAACGCACACACGGACACAATAGCAAGGTGATATCGGGCTTGATAGTGGCTTCGGGAGCGCCCAGAAACGATGTTGCAGACGGCGTGGATATCCTTTGTGTCAGTGGTAACGACGGGCAAGCCAGCCCATGCTCAATGCTTCAAAGACTTCGTTTGAATGACGCGCCGCGCCTGCCGGATAAGTTAGGTTACCCAGCCATTCGATATACCTCCTCCTCCTTCAGGGATGGCGAAGATCCACGGTGTCTTACGGATGTGAGTGAGTATGAAACATGCAATGATGCACATGGGTTTTGCAGGTGCGAAGCCTCAAACTCACCTGCGTCAGACTCCACGCTGCGGGCTGCAACTTGTCTTTTGAGGCACTGGCCGTGCAGCCGGTGTGGGTAGCAAGAAGTCAGCTGGACGCCGTGCATGGGATTGCAGATCTGTTAAATGTTCGATGAATACATATGTCCGAGGGCGGACTGCACAACCTACTGCTTTGTACGCCCCAGGCAAGGACATCGTCACATCTTGATCACACCGGCGGCGATGTAAGTGGGTCCCCCTTTAATCCCAGGGATATCGAAGGTGTCTGGGTACATTTATCGACAGGTTGACGCTGATAAGCCGGGTTTCAGGTTATGCCCTGTTTCTAGGGTTTTTCGCGTTTTATGATCTTTAAGACGCGCATCTCGAGTGGATATAATAAGCTTTGAGTCAGACTATACAGGAGCATTAATACGCTCACCCGCAGTCACTGGCCAGAACAGTTCATACTGGTCCGGGGCTGTTGTACGGGTTGCAATTCAAACTGGGTCCTATTTTCAAGATTCAGGTTGCACTAGTTGGACTCCTCCAAGGTTGAAAATAACAAACGTTGACTCAGGGGATTTTATTTGAAGTCAGAACGAGGCACTGCAAAGAGGATACAACTTTGTTGTCTACTCTTTGTATCAAATCAGGAGACGCGTTTGAACACGTGACCGGCTCGGCATTTGGCTGAGAACATGATTCGGGTAAGACCGACTCGGGATTATTCGGAACATGCTCCAAATCAAATCGCGATCGAACCAAAAAGGGATCGATCTTGTTCCTTCTAGGAACAAGATCTTCCAAACCCTTCTACAAGGAGTGTGGGGTATCAGGGGAAAGCTACAGACTAGTAGAATCCAACCCCGCTTACCCTGAATGCGGGCAAAGGCCTATTCTCAACATATCACTTATTCTCTACTTCGGCACCCCTGAAGTCCGAGATAAGTTCCAGGGCGACCGATGGACACAGAGGGGGTCCTATTCTTGATACCCATTTCAACTGTGACCACTTAATCATTTTATTCCTGACTCATTCTATTTAGTTTTAACACATGTATACCTTGGCTCGTCACAGATCATTTTCCGTTTAACCGTTATCGTTTTCCGTTTATCCGTAGCACAGTAATTCTCAAGTTGTAAGCATATATTGTACAGTATAAATAGGGCACAGAACTGGCATGAACGGTACAGAAGCCTTCCCGGTTATTGAGGTGCCACCCCTGCACGGCCCTCCTTAACGTACGGATTGAGTCTGGACTTGACACCCAGGACTACTCTATTCAGATAGTTCCGTTCCGAGTTGAAAATACATTTGCACGCCCCTGTGGTGATATCCTGACTCCTGACTCTACCGGCGTGATTGTGAACCTGACTGAACCGACAAGGCGTGTATAAGGCGTGTATAAGGCGTGTATAAGGCGTGTATAAGGCGTGGCATTTGGGACTTGGCATTTGGGATTTGGCTATAGCTTGGACGCTTTAAAATCCAATCTTGAGAATAAGCACGATAACTTCGGTTAGAGTCCTCGTTCGCTAGAAAAACACACAAGCTTCAAAGCAACTATAAACTACCTGCTTCTCTCAGACACATCACTCTCTTGAGGACGAACCCCTGGGTGTTTTGTAGCTTAGAAACAAGGGCTTTTGCATTGGAATAAGGTTGTTTGTTGTGGTTGTTGTAAAAGATCCAACTTTGTTGTATCTTTTGTTACCTCTGCATTCAAACCGTCGAGTTTTGGTGTCTCAGAAGTTCAAGCTATAATCCCTGAGCAACCCGTTCAACGCCTAGCAGCGGCCACGGAGGTGCAGGAACGGGAGGTAGCAGCAGTGACTCATATGTGATGTGATGTCGGATGCCAAGGCCCGAAGGACAATGGCCGATCACACGTCAATCAAAATCATTTTTCAACCGCGACCAATCCGCCGACCATAAACACAGGGACCTCAGCGAGGTGAGGGATGCAAGCAAGTGGGATTGAGAGTGTGGTGGTCGACGACAAGCCGCACAGAAAATGATTTCGTGACATGGTCGATCTGATGGCATCATCCGACCGATTGCGACTGAGTAACTGCATTAGAGCGTATTCGGAGCACCAAAAACTTTTCTGGGATCAATGCTCAGATTTAGCCGAGGTCGGTTGACAGATGTGATTGAACCGCTTGTCAAGATACCCAACCTGAATCGTCGCAAGTGCATGCTACGCATATCGTTCTTGATACCAGGGTGGTATGCATTGAACTTGAGCTCCGTGTCCCCGAAAGAATGGGACAAAACGCGTGCCCAGGGCATTTTCTTGGTGAGTGCCGGATTGCTTGCCGGGCTTGCCGTTCCCAGTTTGGCAATCACACATTTCTGAGATCAGCCATCAGATTTTTGAGAAAAGTGTGGTTTTGGAGGCTCCGAATACGCTCTATTCCGGTTGCAGTATGTTTCCTGGGAATTACAGACAGAACTCAGGTTTGGCAATTGGCCTGAGGTAGATACTTGGAATGCCTAGCAAACACGTAGATATTAAAAATTCTTGCCACCACTGTATCTATATCACAGAAATGTCCAACATGGTGTAAGGGTATGGTCGGCGGATTGGCCGCGGTTGAGATCTTGATTTGATGGGCAGTTTCCATTGTTCTTTGTTTGTTCTTGAAACAACCATTCGAAAGTCTCCTCCTGTTCCTCATCCCGCTACGAGTCCGAACGTTACTTGGGCACCAGGGATGATTACAACACACTATTTGGGTGTTCAACCGCCAGCGTCACCGGTTTAGGATTGGGTTTTTCTCCCCTTTTCATCCAAACTAGGCCATCTCCCTTGTAATCTCAACTGGCACGGTTGAGCTGCGATGAATGACAATGAGATATGAAGATACAATCACGGCGGACAATCAACTGTCACTTGCGAAAAAGTTTACGCGGTCACAGGACGCACACTTGAACTGTCACCTTGCAAAAGCAAAGCCGCTTACCCCTTTAGTCGTGATTTGCGGCCACGAGGCAGCCTCGTGTTTTTCCTCCTTTCTTTTTTGGTAGGATACAAAGATTTTTGACGACTCCTCCAATTTGCCCGGAAGTACATAGACAAAGATAATTACAAGGGGTTGTTAAGATTATAATACAAGGATATGGATAAGGGTTAGCGGTGACTTAAACCCATGTACATTTACAATGAAAATTGGACAACGCACAAACCGACGCTGCAACGCAGCGAAACGATAGGGTATAGAGTAGGTAGAAAACGTTGGCAGTTTAGGAGTTCAGAATCAAGTCGTAGAAGTCGCCATTGACGTCCGGGCAGGGTAACGTCTCCCGATCCATCTGCTCGCCACTGGCGAGCAGGACGTCGACGACCCGCGAGTCGACAGCGGCAAGGCCGCGGATCGAGTCAAGCCACATGTACTCACGGTGGGAGGTGTAGCACGGGCACGGGAAACGCACGCGCAGGCCCCCGTGCTTGAAGAGGCGCAAATGAACAAATCGCTCTGTGGAGTCGGGCGCCTCAAAGAGGAGTACCAGAAGCAGTAAAAAAGAACGCACCTACGTAGCAACGCCGCGCGACGTGATACGCCGCCATCCAAACGATGGTCCGCTCGCCCTGCTCGCATCTGCGATACTGTCGTTGGCGGCGAGGCAGGCAGTCCGTGTAGCCCGCTTTCAAGGCCGTCCGCGCGATGAGGGCGGGATCGTCGATCGCCCCGGTGCGCCAGAGACGCAGATCTTCATCGTCAACGTTGGCCTGAAGGTACACCGAACCCTTGCCTTCGTGTTGGTCCGGATGCGCAGTCCTGTGGTGCCTGTAGGCGCGGATGATGGGCGCCCAGTGCGCGCGAGTGCTGCAGCAGACGAGGCGTTTGTAGACGCCAATTAGCGAGTCGGGAGGCGGGGCGTACGCGGCGGCGGCCGATTGCATGCTTGTAAGACTTTTAACGGGGCGAATCGCCGCACAGGTGCAGCTAGACTTGTGGAAGCCGAAACGGGCCTTGTGACCGGCGAAAAGAGTTGCTGGGGCGATCCAGAACCGAGATAGAGTGAGGGGATGCACCCCAGAGGATCTGAGGAGTCCTTTGGGTGAAGAGGGAGGCCAGAAGAGTGGGGAGAAGGAAGAGATGGTGACAGCACAGCAGGAGGAAGCTAGCTTGACAGTGCGAGAGAGTTTGGCAGACAGGACAGAGTGAAGAGATTGAGACTTAAACTTGGGGTGGAACAGCTCAAGTGAGTCCGTCCACATACACAGGGCGTATCCCCGTCGCCTCACAGATGAAGACAGCTCGCCCGGCCGCAAGAACGCGGGGGAATCGGTAATTCCGTTGCCCCCACGCCAATTGCGATCGGGAGCAAAACGCGTGCTGGCGCCAGAGCACTGCGCCGGTACGGCAGACCACTAACCATAGAGCACGGCGCCGAAGCGCGCCCACGGCGCCATTTGGGCGGTCGATGTCGATGCCGTTAGCAAACGCTTCGACGACCTGGCGCCCCTGCGCGCTGGGCCTGAGCTTCGACCTCTAGGCAAACCGTACCCCGATTGATTGCCTAGCGTTTCGCGTTCCTCCTCTCTTTCTCGTACACTTCTCACCCGTACGCACGCTGACTCTTTCGTTTCTTGCAGATCTGGGACATCGGCGCCGTTGGTGAAGATGGTGGGGGCTTGTTTGGGGTGCGTTCCTTCCTCTTTGCTGCGACGCATTTTCATCTGGGTGTACTTCTTACTTCTTCCTTTGGCTTTTTTTTGCGTTTATCTTCATCACTCGTACAATGACTGACCTGCTATCCTACCCGTACCTCCTTTCACTGTCCTCGTCCTCGATCTCATCTCCCGGATCGTCATACTGGCGCCCCGCAGAACAGTAACGCTTGGAGCTGCGCCGACTGTGCGCCAGACTGTCATTCGCGCCGTCACGAACACCATGGCTACCACGGCGACGGAGGCCAAGGCCCGCCCGCGGCGACGCACATGCCCGCACACACCATTCGCACCGCGCACCCTGTATGGCGCGCGCGGCACCTCTCCTTTGGACGCGGGGTGCTCAGCTTACCGCAGCGCGGGGGGACGGGGTTGGGGATGTATGCTTTTGATAAACACGTTGTCTTTCTACCTCGCGTCCTTATCCTGATACCGCCTCTCAGGCACCTCGCCCACCCGGCTTCGCGCCGGCTCGGGCGTCAGCCACCAGCGCACGTTCGTGCGAAAACAGCGGCGGGGCGAGGACTCGGATGATTCGGATTCGGACGACAAGGAGCGTGCGCGGGCGGAGGCCCGGAACCGCGCTTCGCAAGGAGGGCCGAGATTTGGGTATTCCGCGGGCGAGGAGGATGCAGGCTGGGGCGGAGACGAGCCGGTGGAGGTATTTGAGGGGCACACGGACGTGGTGAAGGAGTTTGTATGGAGAAGGGGTGGGGGTGAGTGGTTTTGCTGGTCGTTTTCCCTTTGTGTGACGCTCGATGTGCAGATGGGACGGCGTTCCAGCTCATCACCTGGTCAAAGGACCGCACGCTGCGGTTTTGGCCTGTACATCCGGATACGCTGGCCGTGAGTTTCCATGTCATCTCTGCTTTCTCGAATCTGGACACATCCTGACCCACTTTTTTTCGTAGAAAGTCGGATATGTGCGACCCTCGGAGCCCCTTCCCGAATCCTCGCCGACCCCCGCCACGAAGGTGCTCGCCAACGCCTTGTTATCCAGCTCCCCGGTCGAGACTTCGACGCCCAAGAAGGACGAGAAGCGCACACCCCCCGCGCCGACGTTCTCCTTCCGCAATCCACCTCCGCCGGAGTCGCTGGACGCGAGCATTTCGAGCGGCAGCGCGCTCGGGCTGACGTCCCCGCACATCCCTGCACTGTCCGCTCCCATCCGCGCGCGCGATCCTCGCGGGCGTGCGTGCGGGTGCCCCTGTCGCCGGTGCGAAGCACGCTTCCGTCAAGGATGGCCGCCGTAACCCACGTCCGCCGCCGGGGCTCCTGTTCAGTGGGACTGGGTCGACGCGGATGTCGCACGGCACGGCGGGTGGACGACGCATGGGGATCGACGCGCTGACGTGGGTGTCGAACGTGAAGGAAGTCGCAGGTGGGGGAGGGGGCGGGGAGCGAAGCAGCTCGGGTGGACGCGGGCCCGATAAAAGGGGACAGCGCTGCGGGCGGGACCGATTTCGCGATTACGGGCTTGTTTGACAGCGTTTGGCTGCGGTGTCCGGTATCATATCTAATCTAGAAGTCCACGCGATTACAGGCGACAGCGACTAATCTAGAAGTCCAGTGATTTCTTTGTCCTTTGTCTTGTGCGTCCGTCTTGTGCGTCTTCTTGGAAGGTCTGTGCTGGAGAGGCGCTCTTGAGAACATACGAGCATGGAAAAGGAGAAACACCCACAAGGCAAGAAAGACTACGTCTTATGTCTTTGCCGCTCCTATGATTGCGTGGCGCAAAACTGGCAGACTTTGGATCGAAGGACAAAGAAGGGCCGCTGGGTGCACAAGAGCACGGCATCCAAGCACCGCAAGGACGAGAGAGCTCTTGTTGCGGCGGGAAAATTGCCTGTGTTGGTTCCTGTAAGATTTTTCATAGCAGTCAGCACGCAACATACTAAGTAATATTGAGGCTCCGAATGTGCCGACTGACCGCAATGGAGACGCGCAACAGCCAATGCCGGCGCAGAAGCTCCCAACCGTTTTGAGGATCCTCAGGGACGAAGGCGATGAGCCGCAAGACGGGATGGATGAAGACGATGTATCGGACGGGACGGGTCAGTCGAAAAATCTTGTGCTTGAGTGCAGCGGCTGATTTGTTTTTTTTGTTCAGGGCTCGCTGCTCGTCGTCGTCTCGTGTTTCTGGCTTGCGCGCTGGTCTCCTGGCAGCACATTGTATGCGGGGTCAGTCGGGATGCGAGCAGCCGGACTCTCAAGGTTCTTAACCTCATCGTCGCGATGGCGGCCGCGTCAGGGTCAGAGACGAACCCCAAAATTCCCGAGGACGTGCGCACGGCAGTGAAGCAACTATCGATTGAGCCGGTGATCAAACGATCCATTTGCTGTCCGAAATGCTACCGAGCATATTCATTCGAAGAGCTTCCCCAAGTTTGCCTTGCTCGACAGACCCCCGGCTGCCGCCCCTGCAATACTCCGCTCTGGGTGGAACGACAGACTCGTGCAGGTCCCAAGATTGTGCCGCGGCGGCTATATTCCACACAGGATTTCGAGAGCTGGCTGGCGCACTTTCTATCCCGGCCTGGGATGGAGGAGCTTCTTCAGAAGTCCACTCTCCATGTGCCGAACCCAGACAAGATGACGTCCATCTGGGACAGCCCAGCATGGCAAAGCCTGGGAACGTTCACCTCCCAGCGCAACAATCTTACATTCAGCTTTTATATCGACTGGTTCAATCCCTTCACGAACAAGATTGCCGGCAAGCACGCGTCATGCGGAGCGATCATCGCAGTTTGCCTCAATCTTCCCTACGAGATGTGGCATCTTGAGGAAAACACGTTCTTTGCGGGAATAACACCTCCTCCCAAGGAGCCCACGGTGACGACGATGTCCGCGCTCCTCGATCCGGTCATGGCCCAGTTTGAGGGGATGTGGCACGGAAAGATGGTGCCGACGTACAATCACCCAGAAGGCGATATGTACCGGGTCGCGATTATTGTTGCTATCGGCGATCTTCTGGCCCTCAAAAAAGCGCTAGGTTTTGCCAGTCACGCATCCACGAATTTTTGCTCCATGTGCAAACTCAAGCGTTGCGACATCGATCAAGATACCGAGAGCTTCGAGCCGCGGCGCGGATGGGAGGTCCTCCGGGCGGCCAAAGAATGGCTCATGGCCCAAACGCAAGCTGCTCGCAAGGCCATTTTTGCGAAGCATGGCGTTCGCCCTTCATCCTTCAACACCCTGACGTACCGCGACCCGGTTAAACACACAGTGCTCGGAGTTATGCACAACTGGATTGAAGGTATACTACAGCATCACTGCCGCCTTAAATGGGGAATCGGTTCCGATAGCCCGAAGGCGGGCAAGACAAAGATTGACCCTCTCGACGCGGAATCCTCCTCCGACTCCGATGTGGAGATGATGGACGTAGACGACAGCACCATCGCAACTGAGCTTGAGGATCTTCATCAAGACAGTTTCATCCAAAATGACGCAACAGCCTCGCTCAGCCGCCGTGCATCGTTCAGGTTCATCGCCGAGTCTGACGACAAGCTCATAGAGCAGGGCGAGGAGGATGAGGAGGACGAGGAGGCAGACGATGAGGAAGAGATCTACGAGAGCGAGAAGCCTTCATGGAAAGTGTTCGACAAGGAGGACATGGACTTCATCCATGAAGCGCTCGCTGACATCGTGATTCCTTCCTGGATTGATCGGCCACCGACCAACCTCGGAGAGAAATCGCATGGAAAATTGAAAGCCGATAATTGGTTTGTTCTGTTTATTATCTTCTTCCCCTTGATCATGCCCGAGCTCTGGCATAATAAGGCAAGAAGAGAACAGAAGTTGCTTGACAACCTCCACGATCTCGTTTCCGCGACGAACACCCTCTGTTCTTACACAACGAGCCCAGCGGAAGCTGATACATACACCGAGCGCTATCGCAGCTATCTCGCCTCCTCCCAAACTCTCTTCCCTGGTCTCTCGACTCGTCCTAACCACCATTACGCGAGGCACAACGGCAAGCTGCTGAAGTGGTGGGGCCCGCTTATCAAACTCGGCGAATTTTTCTACGAAAGCCACAACGGAAGGCTGCAGAAAATCAAGACTAACAACCATATGTGTAAGCCGAGGTTTCAGACGATGAAATCATCAACTTACACGTGCAACAGGGGAGCTAGACTTGACAATGCTTCACCAGATGTGTCGCCGGGGAAGGTTGTTTGCTTCGATCAGCGATAGCGCTCGGACAGCTGAGTCGAATTCCCCTGTTGCCGAGGCCATGCGAATCCTATCACGTCGGGACCCTATGAGCATGGATTCACAACACCCTCAAACGTTCTCACCTGCCGAGGAAACCGCCTTCAACGGGTCCGGAACTGTGCTCGACGCTTCGACGTACGAGCTGATCTTCAACTACTGGAATTGCGCATATTCCCCCCCGTACATCCGTGCGGCGGAGCTTACATACGACCTAATGGACGCAGGCGTTAGCGTGTTCCCGAGTCGAGCGGTACAACGCACCAATTTCGACCATAAAACGCGGAACTTCACCACGTTCAAGCAGCACATTGGCGGAAGCTCCATTTCGTTTCGCCATCCATCGACGGGACGCAAGGATCTGGGGTATATCTGGTCCATATGGACGCAGGTCCTTCAGGGACAGAGGTGAATCTTCGTCATCGTCCAACCCCACACAGATTTGAGCCCAACGGAAGCCGCAAAAACGCCATTTCCAAGGTGTCCAGGGTTTGCTGTGACTGCGAAGTACACGAGGCCACCGCAACCGCAAGCTCTGCTCGTCGTTGAGCCTCGTCACATCATCTCCCATATTCCCTACAGAATGCGGCCGAAAGGGACGTATGAGGTCAAGGTCGATTTTACTACGTTCATCGATTCACTGAACAGGGGGCGAGACTAATGCAACAC
The DNA here is from genome assembly GCA_029449255.1 of Mycena polygramma. Lineage (NCBI taxonomy): Eukaryota > Fungi > Basidiomycota > Agaricomycetes > Agaricales > Mycenaceae > Mycena > Mycena polygramma. The sequence continues at coordinate 1,578,516 of JARKID010000006.1, read as the reverse complement.
GGAGTTGCATGAACCCGACGCGAAGTCGAGCAACACCAACGCGAAGTTGGTGGACGGAAGGAAGGGATGAGATCAGAGCCCAAACATGTACAAAGATGGTCACTGCCACCTGCCATACGACTCCCGGAACGGACGCGTTATTCATCCTTTTCTTTTCCTCATGTCCTTAGGTCCTCGTAAACCAGAGGAAAATTGAGAATTCATTGCTATTTTATCTAGTTACATACAAGTAAGTAAATGTACAGACAAGGCTGATATCGGAAAATACAATTATACATAGTGCGTCGCGTATATGGCAGAGGGAGCTCAGACTTGATGATTCAGGCGCATGGGTACGACCGCCGCTCGTCCAAAGAGCTCGTAGAAACTTTGAACATAGTACCGAGCAACAGCATGTTCCAGCAAGCGGACATGGGGGGGGTCCCAGTCCATCCGTGTCTGTGTCCCGGTGATTCCGTGGGGCTTGTCGCAAGGAACGCGCCAGTCGCGCATGAGTCGCGCCATGCCAAGGAGGTACGGCAGTCGGTCCATCGAATCGTGGGCTGCCAAGCCTCTTTGGCTTTCGCGGATATCGATCCCAATCAGTGCGTCGCCGGCGAAGCACCTGCGACACTCGTCGGGCCGTTGCAGCCCGGAAGCGTGCGCATCCAAAGCCAGAAATTCATAGCGGAAGTTGATTTCAGCTAGCTCCCACAAGAGCTCCTTCGTGCTGTGCACCATCAGTGGCGGGACGGCGTCGGGGGATACCGGGAATTCCTCCGAAGCAGTCTCGGAGATCCCACAGGCGGTGAAAGCAGGCCGCAGAAGGTCCTCCAGGCTTGCGCTGCGTGCTTGCGCGCGAGTACCGGCCCTGCCCTGCGCGGTCACTTTGCCCTGCATGATGTCCCTCCACTGTTGCGTGGTCAGCAGCGCGGGGCGTACGGTACCATCCGCAAGGCGGAACATGAGCGCGTCACGCAAAAGCCTGTAGTGATGGTAAAGCATGCGTCAGCGGGATTCGTCGTCCGGTGATGCAAGCAGAGCGGGCTCTGGCATGACATAGAGTTGCGGTCGATGGTCGCCGCAAGACGGTGAGCGGCTTCTGTCAATCGCCGCAAGTTCAGTAGCCCAGGCCGTGATTGAGGTCGGCATTTCTGGGCGATCCAGTTCCAAGAACTTGTCGCGGGGCAGCTTCGCGTTGGGGTTTGGCCCTTTCGCCTCCTTCTGCGCCCTCCGCGCGGCAGCGTCTACAAAACAATTCAGTATTGCCCCAGGTCGGCTTGAAGATCGGACAACTCACAGGGAGATCCTTTCTCCTTCGAGGGTGCAGACGACTGGCTCTGGCTGGAACCCGCAGTGCCCGACTGCGCAACTGCTCCTCCCGCCCGGGAGCTCCCGGAACCTGAAGCAATGGGGACGCTGGCGGGAGCTCCATCTTCGAACGGATCCTGATACCACGGCATATTCTGAGTGCAGCGGTGGAGCAGGGACAGGCGTTCGTCGATCCGCTGCGTTGCTTTCACCGGTTTGAACTCAGGTGCGGGCTTCATCTCCAGAAAATCGGTTAATTTGAATGGGACGACCATCTGCGAGATATACTCGTCGGCGAAGGCCTTGAGGGGCCGGATTAGCCAGCACGGTAGGCAAGCATTGAAGAAGATCTGGGCGATGCGGGGATCTGCTGTGAAGCAGCCGATGCAGTCGTCGGGGAGAGCAGTGTTTGCGTCAGGGTCTTTGAAGCCTTCTAGACGCGGCTTGTACTTTGTTGTGTATCGCAACAACCCCGCGAGCTCCAGGTATTCGCGCTGCACTGTGGTGACACCTATCACCATCCGGACGTACGTGGAAGGGATCCGGAGACGGTCTAGGCTCAGTTGCAGTCTCTGAGCTAACTGAGGGAGGAGCAGCAGAGGTCTAGTGCCAGCGGGGAGAGATTTCGCGTAGTCCTCGTACTCTGCGATGAGTGCTTTAGCAAGGCCCGCAAGCCGTGAGGCCCATTTTCCAGCAAGTCTGCCAAGGCCACGCGTGAGGGTCAGACCCGACGCGGGACAGACAAAATGGTCGGGGGTCGGGTTCCACCACATAACTCCGAGTTCCTCCTGTTTCTGGGGATCTCTATAGGTTGGGGCTTTGGGGACTGCTGCCAAATGGCAGTAGCTGTCGCTATACAGGCGGGGCCAAAGTACAGGATCATCGGGTCCGTATCTCATGTCGCGTCGGAGGATGATGTGAGTGGGGTCGACCTCGGGCGGGAGAGGGACATAGTTGGCGTTGGTGGTAATGAAGTATGAGGTATGCCCCATCTCGACACACGCGGCCGCCCTTCCATCCAGCGGGCCAGTTAGCTCTGGGAGTCGTGGCCGATTTTTGGCCAGATCGACGCCGTTATAGACGAAGGGAGCTTCTCGGACTTTCCAGGCATCTATGCCGGGTAAGTAGAGTCTTTTTGGTAGCTCAGCAGAACGTACCGCGGTCCATGAGCTTCCTAGTGAGGGGGTTTTCGGCTAAATCCATCCTAATGTCGGAGAGCATGTCGGAGGGCGGCATTGTTCCTGGTTCTGTTGGATGATGGGGTGCAAATAGGGGAGTAATTCCCTGGCGCGAAGCCAATGGGATTGGTACACTGGCGCGAAGCCAATGAAGGGTGGAGATGGACTTAGAGAGAAAGCGAAATCTGATCTCACGTGGCTCTGGATGACTCATCATCATCAGAAGTCGGCAAGTCGGCCCACTTCCCGCTTATGGTCTCCACCTTCCACCACCCTCCCGACGAGCTTCGCGTTGGCGGACTGGCCAACTTCGCGTTGGTCACCTTCCTCTGTCTCTGTAAAATCAACACTCGTTTGCGCCGCGACTCCCTGCGCCCGACTACTGTCTTGGATGACACAGCGCCGACAATCGACTTTATCGTTGCCACGGAGTCATTTCCCCGCCGTTCAGGCGCGTGGCCAGGCGCGTGGCTTGGCTAGAACCGGGTCCCTTTATCCCTTTATCTTGACAAGTGGAACGAGGCAATTAGAAGCGACCTTTGTGCAGTCCCAAACGGTATGTCTTTGTGCAAGGCACATATAACTGCAGCGCTGAACCACATACCACTGTAGTTCACTTTCCTTCCACTTTCCACCTCATTGAATCCAATCCAATCCCCATATCCTCTCCACCATGGACCCCAACCATGGCTTCGACCAATCCTACGACAACTCTGTCACTTCGAGTGGCTATAACCACGATGCCATTGGCGTCGAACCCTCCTACGATGTCACTTCGGGTGGCTATAATCCCGCTCTTGTCACTCCGAGTGACTTTCCCCAGAACGCATATCCCGCCGCCTACCCCGACAACGCTTATGCTCCGAACCCTGCCAATTACCCCAACAACTCAGCTCCCGCCCAACCCTCACCTGAGGACATCGCGCTCATGCTAGCCACCAACAACGAGCTCGTCCAGCGCCTCAAAAATGTTGAGCTGGGGTACAACGACCATGTGCAGAAGGAGATGACTGCGTTCAAAGAGGCCGTTGAGGACGACTTCGCCGCGGTGAAGGCGCAGAAGGATGCTGTACAGGCTGAACGAGACGTACTTGCTGCACAGATGCAGACTGCTATAGCACGTCTTGAAGCTCTCGAAAGGTATGTCGTCGTGCTACTCGACTTACTTTATCCACTAATGTGTATCCTCTCAGGGCGGCGAAGGCCGAGCGTGCATCCAAGGCCGAGCGTACTCAGGACCCCCGGAAGAGGCCTGAGCCATCCAAGGCCGAGCGTACTCAGGACCCTCGGAAGAGGCCTGAGCCATCCAAGGCCGAGCGTACTCAGGACCCTCGGAAGAGGCCTGCGCCATCCAAGGCTTCTTCCGCAAATGAGCCTACCGCCTCAGACCGTCGTCGCTCCAACGCCCACAACGAGTCTACTCCATCGCCCACGCCGACTCGTCCATCTCCCCAGACCTCTCGTTCGTCTGGCTCTACCAAAGCGCCTGGCGCTTCTCCCAAACCGCCTCGCGCTTCCCCCAAACCGCCTCGTCCGTCCTCCAACCCGTCGGGCTCGCCCACCAGCGGAGCCCGTAGTTCGTCAGGTTCCCCATCTACGCCCTCCGGTTCTTCTTCCAAGGGCACCAAAGGCACCCAAGGCAAGAACGCTCCGAAGCAAGGCACTCCAAGGAAAGTCGCTGAGCATCAGATGCTCAAGGGCGACATTGATCCCGGGGCTAGATCGTTCAAGGTAAAGCACATCTCTTGATCCTCCTGACATTCGCTCATACCTCTGCTGCTAGAACTCCTTCCATATGCACATATGTCTTCTCTCGGGCAATCTGGACTCCACCAGTCCTCCTGCATCGGCTACACCAGATGCGGTCCAGCAATTCGAACGCACACACCAAGGCCTTACCGTTGCCGAGTTGAGGAGGAGGGGGGAACTAGGCCAAAACATCATCGAGCCCAGCCAAGTCAAAGTCAGTCAGATCCGGCGTTTCAAGTTTATAGATGCTGAACAACGTTCGTTCTCTGTTAAGGTCGGCATCTGCGTCGAAGAGTGTATCCGCTCCAGCAGCCGAATCGTTCGTACGTTTCTTCAGCTGGAAGAAGGCGCCATCCTCCACTGCAAATCTTACATGGCAAAAATCGGCATCACCGTCTGGGCGATCGACTTCACTCAAAGCGCCTACTCCATGTACAATACAGCAATGTGCATGTGCGCCATCGACACATTCCGCTTCCTCATAGCCGGCCACTTTTACGATTTCCTCCATCCCGACACGCGCTACGTCAAAGATTCGGGGCTCATGTCCCAGATGTACGACCATTTCGCCCATCACTACCTGTACGCCAAGTGGGCGCTGGAGGTGCGGACGGCGGGTGCAAACAAGACGAACGCGGAGAGGAACAAATTTACTCAGGCTCGCTCTCGTGTAAGTTCTCACTTGTATGTTCCATTTCCTCAATTGATTCTCTCCTAGCTCTATAAAGTGCGCGAAACGTATATGAAGGACACCAAGGTTGTCAAGCGACTCCAGCTCATGTTCTCCGCCAAGGCCACCTCGGACGACGAAAGCACTCCTCAGGGCCCCCGCGCCCTTGCACGCCCTGAAAGGTCTGAAGCCGCCGACCAACTCGTTCGAGCGGTGGATCGTCTCCATCTGGAAGACCTTCTCGCAGACGGCAAGACCAAGGCCGCAAAGCACCGCCAACGACGCGTAGCCCCTCCCTTTGGCGAGCGCAATCCTGGCTACTTCCAAGAGGTCAGTTCATCTTCTGCTTGTCGCACCCAATATCCTTTTGCTAACAAAATTTCCAGGTACCCAAAGAAATGCCGATTCAGTACTACTCGCCCGACTGGTTTAACAATCGACCTCCCCAGGCGCGGCGCAAACTCAAGGCCCAGCTCACTGTTGTGTTCCCCCCGGGCACCACCAACTTCTTCCACCATCGTGGGGACAACCTTCTGACCCAAGCCGAGATGACGAAGAAGTTCGGCGACACCGTCTTCGCCGCCTACGATCTCGATTTTGGGACGGATGAAGCCGAAGCGTCGGGCAAGGGTGTCGGGGAGGATGCTGACGATGAAGGCGAGGGGGACATTGTCGGCAGCGAGGACAGCGAGGACGACAGTGAAGCGTCCGACGCCGGCAGCGTGGCCTCCTTCGTCGTCGACGACGGTGCCTCCGACATTGACAAGGACGCAGACGTGTACGGCGAGCACGACGACGACATGTCCGGCGAGGACGAAGACGCGGACGGCGAGGACGACGATGACATGTCCGGCGACGCGGCCTCGGGCGAAGAACAGGGTGGGACTTGGGATGGTAAGGCGGCTTTTGCTGCCGAGTACGACGTCGACATGTCGGAGCGCGAATCATCCAGCGGCGAAGAGTCAGTCTAATCAGTATTAATATCGACACTTTCAAATTTCATGTTTCCTTTTTTATTTACATTTTCGTGGCTACTTAAAATGTGTGGTTAACCCTATTAATTTGTTTTTCTCCCACTTTTGCGCAAATCGAAGAAGCTGTCAAAAAAACTTCGCTATCGTACCCAAAATACCCAAAAGGAAATGCCGCTAAACACGAGGCTGGCTGCGGCCACAATCAGTCCTAAAGGGGTACGCGGCTCGGATTTAACAAGGTGACAGTTCAGGTACAGATTCTATGACCGCATAAACCCGTTTCGCAGGTGACAGCTCATTGTCCGCCGTGAATGGACCCGTTGCACTTGTTGCCATCAATCGAAGTGCCGTGTTGATGGCGTTGTTGCGCCATCGTGCGCATCAATATTTGATGAGCGCTGGAATAATAATGCTTCTGCTAAAAAAATCTAACCGTGCTTGCTGAGGAACCATATTGAGTGGAAATGTGTTATTGTGATGTTTTTCATCTAACAGAGGTATGGTATCCACCGGAAAGCTTAGTAAACTGCAACCTAATCGGTTTATGCCACCGGTGGAAGACTGTCGGCCAGACAGCAACACTGAGCAATAGAATCACGCCGAAGTCCAACGAGACCACGCTATAGATTCCAGACGACGAGCAGGAGCTACGACAAGTAGTGATGTCCCGGGCCAGGGCTTAGGCCCAAGCCCGACCCAAGCCCGCCCCGACCCGACCCGACCCAAGCCCGACCCGACCCTAGTTTGAGTCGGGCCTAGGGTCGGGCCTGAGATTTTTCAAGGCCCGCGACCCGGGCTTGGGCCCGGGTCGGTTTGATTCACCCTAATCACCGGACTTTGGACAAGGAATTTTTTTCGAGCAGTGACTTTGCGATGTGCGATGTGGATCTTGCTGTAGTTCTGAAATTTCGACAGCATATTACAGCATATCGAGGTCAGTCAGTAAAACAGCACTTATCGGTGAATATGATGGCGGTTCAAGTCTTCGTTGCAAGCGTATTTCAGTCCACCACGGAAGGGAAAGGACACATGAGAACCACCTAAGGTGAGGAATCACTGTAGAACATGTTCATGATTGAAAAAAACTCACTGCATCACGTTGCGAAAAAATACCCCAAGCCCGGGCTCAGGCCCAAGCCCGACCCGACCCGACCCTACCTGGGGCCTAGGGTCGGGCCCAGGATATTTTTCAGGCCCGACCCTACCCCGACCCGACCCAAGCCCGGGCTTTCAGGCCCGACCCGACCCGAACAACACTAACGACAAGACGGCGGGAGACAAGGGACAACTAGCCTACGTAAGCGACGTGATCGGTCCGGTAAACCGGCCGGGTTTACAACCGGCAAACAGATGAAATCTTGATTTGTTCTTGGCCTGACCATTCAAACTTTTTTCGATGTCTCTGTATCTCATCCTCTGCCGTTACAAACCAGAACAATAATTGGGCAACCACGGACGAAGGTGGAATGATTACAATGCACTTTGCCACCGGTTTGAGATTGTTTTTTCTGCCATTTTTTTTGCCCGGTTAGTCGAACCTAAGCTTATGCTCACTGTGGCTCATCTGGCACGGCATGGCCTCCGAGTCGAACTTGTTGCCAGCAATTAGAGTGCCGTGCTGATGCCGTTGTTGCGCCATCATACGCATCAATACTTGATCACGCCGGGAATAATGTTTTGCCAGGGAATCTAACCCTGCTTGCTCAGAAACAGACAGTGAATGAAGGGTCATGGACCCAGAGAGGGTCTTGGTATAGGCACTGTAAGGGAACATACAGAGGGAAATGCATATATTGCATTCTACCGACCCGAGAACAATGCGGGCCGTCCATCAAGATTTCATCCGCGGCCAATCCGCCGACCATAGTAAGGGAGTGGCAACAGAAGAAGTGGAAAAAGATACCTGGTCCAGTGCACTGGATCATCAGACTTTCAAGTTCAACTGCGGTTGAAAAATTACAGCTGGTACCGCGCTTGCTGTCCGAGAGCGCAGGACATACTTAATGTCCAACACAGTTTCATGGGCTAGAAGTACATGGGATCGCTGCACACAATAGTTGACAAAGATACGCACTTCAAGGAAGAAGAAGAAGAAAATACCTCGCCGCGCTTTGCGGAAATCAAAACACTTAACGGCGTTTCGTTGAAAGGCGCCCACAATGGCACGGCCATCGTACGGCCATCATGCGGCTGTGCATCAGCTTATCTTTGTTTTGCCACCTTCGCTGCTTTAGCCTTTGCCTTTGTCTTCCACACGTCTTCTTGCTTCCAACCCACTCGGGCGCCTTGGAAGTCATTCAAGGTCTGCTGGCTACGCACTAAGCGCTCACTTGGGGTCCACTTGGCCGTATTCGGGATGCCCGCCCAGCCGACAGAAATGTGTGAAAACTGTATTACCATGCGCTCAGATTTGCGCAGATGCGCCCAGTGTGGCCTTACGCGCTACTGTGTGGGTTTTCAGTATCTTGACACTATTATGGCCTCATTTCTCCCTACATATCTTCACCAGTCCAAAGAATGTCAAAAAGCCCACTGGAAAACCCACAAACCGTACTGCATGCTCAACGTGCTCTCAGTGAAAAAAGCGGAGGAGCTAGGGCCGGACTACAGTCAGCGCTTGAAGGCCATCACCAAGTGGTCCGATGTCTTTGGTGGACCGATCGGTGCCGCGGCTCTGAACGCGTTGGACATAATGAACCACCCCGAACAAATCGGTGCGTACATCCACACTTCCCATTCCTGATCGTTCGAATTGTTCCCTGATTGATTTTGCCGCAGACGACATTGTCCTAATCATTTTCGTCGACTTTCTTGGCCCCGCCTCCAACCTCAGGCAATACACGTACGACGTCGTCGACGCTGCCGTCCTGCCGCTTGCTCCCATTCGCGCGCACGCCCGAGCCATATCCCCCCAGCATCTCACGATCCTCGAGGCGAATCTCTCCCCGCGCCCCAGCATGGCACGCGTGCTACTCCTCGACCGCCGCTTCCCCTGGACACACACATCACCCTTCATCGTCCCACCCAACGTACGCGCCTTCCCGCACGACCCGCAGTGGTTCGAGCATCTACAAATGAGCGTGACGCGACCGGGGCGGCCCGTGCGCCCGCGGGAGCCTAATGTCCAAGGCTTGGAGGCGGACTTTCACGCGTTGTTTGTGGGGCTGGGGTTAGCGCCTCGCATAATATCGCCATAATCTCGTCGACTCTTTCTTGGACTGCTACTCTCTGTCTGCCCTCGACCTTGGTGCTGGGACTCCGGCGCATCTACTCTTGTACTCTTAATTGGCATTTGCCAGATCTCACAATGTATACCACCCTGCAATCGCATTTCTTGTCGCTGCCTCGTCTGCAATGTGTCAACATCCTGTTTTTTGCCGCGAAGACGTGTCTTCGATCTCGTGAAACTGCCGACGAGTGGCAGTAGTCCTAATCTGCATGCAATGGACCTTGGCCCCGCCGTACAAAAAGAAACCCTGTCGAACCTCAGACTACCAGCCAAGTTTGCTATTGCCGTCATTGGGCCCGTGCCCTTCACCGCGCTTGTACTGAGGAACCCCCGCAGATGAGGCCTTCAGCCCCTCTTGTTCACACGTCCGAAGCGTATTTGAAGTTGTGCTTGGACAGCGAAGCGCGGCACACGGAGTGTTTAGTGGTGAGCAAAGTTACACTAAAGACTCCGGATAGCGAGAGGACCAAAGCTCCGAGCAGACGGGCAGACGCTGTGAGTTTGTTTACCTTCGGATGAGAAGGCTGAGCGGTACCTGAAGAGGAGCGTAGTGCGGGGTGCCTTCCACTGGGCCGGCTATTCTCTGAAGATTCCATGGTTCGGGTGACTGTGCGTAGAACCTGCCACATATGCTAAGTACACTGCCTGACTTTAACTACCGAGCCTCCCAGGAGAGACACAGTGTGCCGCGGAATAATCAACATATCAAGAACATTTGCGAACAGAATTACATTAATGGAAGCACCCGGTTAACAACCTGCTCAGGACGACCTCGGATATGTGCGGATTCCCAACGTCTGCGAAACTTTATTTCTACAAAGACTCGCATGAAGCACTTCGTGCCTGGGGAGGAATGTAGTGCGGGACCTCCCTCCATTAGTCCCAGCTATTCTGGAGACTCGTATATTTCAGGCCCCGGGCCGATCTTCCAAAAGTCGTATATAATCTCCGGCCTATCTCACCAATCCGTCCGACGCTCTGCACATCATGTGTAGCACCAAGACCCCCTTTACGACCATCGAGATCCATCCTGTCCCTGCTCATCTGTCGCTCAAGGACTTTGCAGCGAAGATGCTGGCGCGCGCCGATGCATGCCTCGCGCGTCCGGTCGCCCAAAAGAATTTGCTCCGGTACGATATTGTGCGTCGCATCCATAACAATGCATCCGATTGCCGGCGACGTAATAAACTCCTCCAGATGATCCCCAACGACCGGTTCGATCTCGAATTCAAAGGCCTCGGATTTCCCAAACCGCGACCCATGATCTTGGTCCAGATTGAATGCGAGGTATGATGGTCGAGCGCGATGGCACGATGTATGTCCTTACGACGATTCCTAGAGCGCAGAGAGTTTCCGAGAGGTGGGTCATGTCTTTTCTTCAGCTTGACTTGTGTAGCTGATGAGGGTTCAGTTTCTCCGGGACGAGGAGATCGTGCGTCTGCTCTCCGGAGGACAGGAAGCCTCTATGTTTTCCACCGATGTGGTAACCAGGATCGATAACAGCAACACTCAATCCAATAACGACCTGTGCACGTATCTTATTGTCTTGAAGTCTCCATCCCATGAGTCTGCTATGCAGCACTACGAGAGGACGGCCAAAATCGCTGACGGTTTCGCTGGGATACCATTCGTCCAAAGGCACTTCGCGAGCCATTCAGCGGTGCGTTCTCGCAACTTGCAATTATAATATGTACACCACCTCACGCATATATTTAGTGGATCCACAACGCAACCCTGGCTCACGACGCCTCGGTGCTAGGCCTCCCTGCTACGCAACCAGTCGTTATTCTCAAGATTCAAGCGGTAAGCAAGCATATCTACAACGCTAACTCGGCGGTTCGATTGCTAACAATACCCGTAGAATTCGGATATCATGATGAAGGTTTTTACAGTTCTGTGTGATATCGCACGCGTCTGACCCAATGATCTTAGGCTTTCACAGATGCTGACTACCAGCAGTACTTCGCCGACCTGGGGAAAGCAAACAAACAGATATACGATGCCGACCTCTGCCCCCGCTTCGCGGTGGATATCATCAGGAAGGTCGACAGGGCTTGAAAATGAAGAGTTGAATGTTGTCGACCCGTTCATTTCTGTAGCTTGTTTGTTCTTTTTCAGTTCTTCTGCAAAATACGGGTGCATTTCTGTTACCAATGTAGTCTTGGAGGCTATTGCCCTTGAATTGTTAGTCTCGTTTTTGCAACGCAGTCGGACTTTGGATTACACTTCGGCCCGCGACGGAATTGATGGCGGATCAAGCCTTATCGCATCGGCACCAGTCGGCATAATGCCAATGATCGATGTCGCCGATGGCCATCACGGCGACCGATCGTTCAACTCGAAGTTTAGACCTTTGTAGCATACATCAGGGTCTTTCCTTGTTGAAGAATGCGATGGATGGAACATGGCCATGGCCCCCATGGATACAACTGGACTATGACATTTCGAGTCTCGCTTGGTTCGACAAATGGCCAATTTCAAATTTTGGCAACAACTTCCATCCCGCCGCAGATACTGTCGACATGAAAAGCGAAATCCTTCATGGCATCTCCCACGAGCTGTGCCATCTCTGCATCAGTGCATATCTGGACAGCTATTAGTTCTCCAGAGATCAAAGTCTGTAATCACACACCTCCATCAAACCCTCTTGAGTCTATAGACGGTACGAAATATTTAGGTAACCTCGGAAGAGTTTCGGGATCGCCGGTCTCACCTGAGCTTCAACCACAATGACAAAAGTTGGCTCGGCCGCTGGGAAACCGAGCACGTTCATATGGGACGCAATGTTGACATCATTTTGGAGAAACTGCGTGTTATGTGAGCTCCGATCGAACAGTGCTAGAAACGCTTGAACCACGCACCATTGTACATTTAACCACGTTCCTCTGATAGCTTGGGAGCGCCATCAATCTATCAGTGAGAGTGTTCAACTTCTCCTGGAAATCGGCGGGCGGTACATCGCGAGCGCCTTTGAATATCCCCACCCAAACCCGGCGCTCTGTGGAGCTGAGCCCTCGCTCGACTTTGACAACGGCGTCCGCGGAGAAGGCACAGGCGCCTGTATGGTAGCTGAAGGATGCCGCCTCTGAGAGCAGTTTGTTCACCGTTGGATCCTGAATATACTCCTCGAAATGGTTCACTGTCTAAGTGTTGATCAAGTTAATTGCATCGAGCACGCGACAGTGGACGCACTTCGTACTCTGTGATGATCATTACGGACGTGGGGGTCTCGGGGTATCCCAAGTCCCTCATGGCTGCGTCCAGAGCGCCGTTTTGGAAGAACTGGGACGTGCGTAATGCTACAGACCAGTCTTCGGAGGACCAAGACTCACTACGTTGAATGAGAGAAAATTCTGCTGCACGACGGGAAGGGCAACCAAGGAATTCATGACCGCATTGGTTTTCGCCTTGAAATCCTTCTTCGAAAGGCCTGGCGGCGCTGTGCGTATTCCGATAACAGTAAAACGATCTTTCTGGTGGGAGGCAGGCATGCGTGTAGTGGGGGGCACGATAAGCAGGGAGAGCGCACTGCACCTATAGCGCTATAAAGCCAAACGTGTTGACAGCAAGCTGGGAAGCATGCCTGTGAGAGATTTTCCACGATTTGGAGCAGCGGGCTGCGGGCAACGATTTATGCATAGCGTTGCCACTTGTGCAGGTACATTGGATTCATATTCACCAGAGGTATTGAGCACATAGAGAGCGAGCCTGCAAGCCGAGACGTAAGACCTCGCCCAAATGTATTTGCAGCAGGGAACTCACCTGCATTGTGGCTGTCGTGCCGTCTATCTCCTTGACAGTTCTATATATTCTCGTGAGCGTGTTCGATTTATGTGGGAAAGGCAAGCCGCGAGTGCGAGTGCAAGGCACAGGATAAAGTCTTCCAGACCTCGAAGCTTTGAACAGCATTGCATCAGGACCGGGCTTGAGAGCTATCGTCGCCAACTGGGCCAGTACCAATCGTCATTTTCACCTCGCGGAGAGCACGTCTAGTCGCGATCTCCTCTTCAGCGTTTTTTGGAAATTTAGCCCGCTAAACACTGGCTCTCGAGTACCTACTTACGTGACGGTGTGGCACGGTGCACATTTCCATCGGCCCGCCTTCAACTTGGCGCGCATACAGTAGAGCTAACGCAGCCCGAGTGGAATTGCGATGGGTAAGGAATCGAAAGCGAAAGCAAAAGGGCAAGAAGAAACAAAGACGAAAGGCTAGCGCTCTCGCCGCTCGGGCGGCAGGACAACAGGGCCAAAGTCAGGCAATCGCATCAACGGCCCGCGATCCGTTCCTGCTGTTGTCCGCAACCGTCACGGCGGCACGACCATCCATCCGCCAATCCCAGCCAGGAAGGTATTGCTGGTCGCCGTGTTCTTCCCTTCTGGCGCGTTCCTACCCACTCGTTAAATGCAGCGATTCTGGGCCGAAAATCTCCCTCAGACCAACATCAGACGACCATCCAGTCACCAGTGAAAAGTCCTCTGGACACTCAATATTCAATGTTCAGGTGGGTAATTTATTCCTTTCCCCACCTTTCCCCCTGAAACCTGGATAATTACATCCTCAGATAATTACCATGCATGTGAGTCTACTTCAGGTCGACCTTGTCATGCTCATATGCTTCACTCAAAACAATTTTCAGCGCCCTCCGAGGCTCATTGCCGTTGCCAAAGGATGAGAAGGGATCTTTCGGGACCCAGTTTCGCCGTCAGGGCCGCCATGGTGTTAATTCAGCGTGTGTCTGCACTGCGGGGACCTTTTCTAGTCAGGTACTCCGGTTAGTTAAGTTGCAGAACCCCGCCCGCACAATCTGACCGCGCGAATGCAATAATGGAACTGAGCATACAGAATTATAACTCAGGAACCTCGCCTGGGCAAAACGGGCAGTCTGACATACATCGCGGCCCAATTCCACAGATCCCCGAGGAACGGCGCTCATACATTGCTTACCCTTCCATTGTGTTGCGCTCACACACGGCGACCCTATAATGATTTCAGCTACGACGGGAAGTTGAAAGAAACGTAAGTGAGAGGCTCCCTTCTTTCAATTCACGCATTTCTAATCCGTAGATCAGCATAATCAGCATTGAATAGTCATGCCTTGTCTGGCCTTCGGGGCAAAGCGGCGAACAAAGTATTTTAAAGGTTATGGCTGGCCGTTTTCCGCAAGATCTCCGCGGCGGTATTGATCGGAATCTGTCGTTCCTGTTTCATCGCGGTCTTGTAAGTTGCTGTAAGTAATCTGGAGAGCGTTTTTCTAAAGTCCGACAATATTCCGCGTGCGCACTCGCTTATTGATTCTCCAGGCGGTATCCCTGCTCCAGGCGGTTAGGCAAAGAAGGCCCGACAGATGCGGGGCGGCCCAACGAAATCTCACCCACTAACGGGTCTAACGGCGCGACCGAAACAAATGCATTCTACACTCAGATTCACTGCACTCAAGATATCATGCGGTGGTCTCTTGCCCCGGGAAGTTTCAAAAGAAAAAAAATGGCTTCTGATCTCATTAAGATACTTGTCAAGTGGCGACAGAGAACATGCGCGTCCATCGCCATTGCTATGAGGTGGAGGTATCGCTAATATTCTGCGGTTGACAAAGGACTCTGAGATACACTCGTCGTGGATCGCGCTCTTTCTGCCTAGCCGACGGTATTGTTCAGGTCGGAGAGGTTCTACGCCCCAATTAATCGAGATGTGTATGGGCTTGGAACGCGGCGAACTTGCTTCATCGCAAACCCTTTACCACCTTCGGTGTGTAACCCGCCTTCCATTGCCGTTTAGAATGTCGCCGTCCACCTGCCGTTTAGCCAACGTTGTCGGACCTATATCCAGGATTCATTTAGAATTGACAGGACAACAGCGCGGCCCGGCTGCCTTGTCGCCTTACAAGACTTTCGGCGGAGTTGCTTATCCAAGTGGCGTGGAGTAAGTTGCGGTAACATAGGCCGTCACCGTGGGCAGGATAGCGCGCCGCAAACTGGATTATCGTTCAGTGCGAAGTTCATTGTATTCCACCGTGTTGTTATTCTCCCCACTGAACAGGGCCAAATGCGCGAAGTCGCGACATCAGCTAGCAATAACTCAATTCGCCCCTGAAGCGAGGTAATATTATGGCATTCCGATACCTGTGGATGTAACAGACGTCTTGTTCTGAACATGTAAGCATGCTAGGCCTTTTTGCGGCCTTCCGCGGGCTTGTGTCTTCCCCGTATGTCTTATTCGCGGTATGGATTACTTATAAAGTGCCACTGCTAGACCTGTAAAGTCAGGTCATCTCCCCAGCTGAATTAACTACTACCATGTTCTCCTCGAAGTCCCTCTTTGCTGCCGTCTCCGCGGCCTTGCTCATCGGTGGCGCCAACGCGTTCACTGGCACAGGCAAGACGCGCACCTCTCCCCACCTTCCTTGATTGACCTCTTCCTTTCAGCTACTGTTGGATTTGTCGGGACCACGAACTGCGGGTGCCCAGCATCCAACGGCCCCTTCGCCGTCTCCATCCCCAGCGCGCTGGTTGGCACCCACGTCTGCTGTGACGAGTCTATCACCATCTCGTGTATGTTACCTCCTTCTGCGACTCAACCGCGATGGTATATAATTAACTGTATCTGCCCAGTCAACGGGAAAAGCGTCGACGCGGTCTTCAACGGCATTTTCGATGCGGGGGCGGGGACGCAGAACATCCAGCTCAGCCAAGTTGCTTTTGACGCCATCGAGGACAACTCCGGCGAGACCAGTCTCTCGCCAGTCACTTGGGCCTTCGACTAGGGAGCGATCCGCGCACTAAAATAGTCTGTAACAGATACGGGTCGAATGGATGTCGCTGTCGGCAATATTGTGAATGGATACGAGTGTTGTTAAATGGAAGCGGGAACAGCGGTGTGAACGGTGTGAACGAATAATGATTTTACGATCTTCCACCAGCGAATCCGAATAGCTAGGTGTGGGTGTTCGTATTCGCCGTCCCCGATCCAAATTTCACAACAAGTCGTCAAGGGGCAAGGTTCATATACTGGTAGTACAGACAATCGATGGTTGCCACCGAAAAAAAGTAAAGCCTCAAAACTGGTCAAGCTTTGTCACGACATTGACAGAGAACATGGAGCCTCCTTTGCCAAAGCCGAACTTCTTCCCAGCATCAAGTGCCATCTTTCGATACTCTGGATCCGTCATAATCTACCAAGGGTTCAGAGCGCTCAAGCAAATGAAATCAACTCAAAGTAGTACCGCACTGATATTATCCCGAGACCGGATGGGATTCATAATTAGCAAGTTGAATTTATCATCTCGAGATTTGGGAACAAGCCGTACCCTACATTCAGCATGTGCCAAGACTGGGTCTGGCGCAGAGTAGCCGAATGCCTAAGTGTGGTTGTCCAAGATGTTATTTTGAAGCCACTACGGGATAAATAAAAAGTCAGAGTAAAATCAGGGTAAAACCAGAGTAAAACAGGTCATGCATAGCCCGCGCACCAGCTCATATTTCAGCAGATTCTTCTGGACAACTGGAAGGGCGAACAAATCGTCCACGAGTTTGTGGAACTCTTGATCGTGCTGCTCCACCGAGAGTACAGGCGGCACGGTATACAGGCATACCAGATGGATGTTCTCGTCAAATAGCTCGGCCGGCGGGTCCATCTTCTCCAACACTTCCCCAGAAAAGGTGTATATGCCACTCTGCAGACCAAACTCGTCTTCGGCCCGTTCAAATATCTCGTCCACGGCTTCGTCTTTCATCATCTTTTAATAACTTCAGCACCAGAAACCGGTGGCACACTCTGGACGAACCTCAACAACATGATCCGGGGTCTGCAGGGCGCTCAGTGAGATGCTTCCGGTAGCACTGATACGCAGTGATACGCACCAGGCTCTGTACTGCGACCAAAACCGCAGGCTCCTTCGGCGGAAATCCCACACTCTCCAGATACTCGTCCAATAACTCGGTTTGAAACATCTGCTCGCGGAGGTCAGGTAAATTGCAGCGATCGGCGGCCGGGTAATATATAACATCTCGACCTTGAGAAGGTTCCTTTGCACCGCTGGGACCGACACGAAATCATCGATCACCTTCTCGAGCTTGGCCTCGAACGCTTGCGTAGCGAGGCCCTGCGGCACCTTGTGAACAGAATTCGCATGAGAACGGTCCTTCTGCGCAGAGGGAGGCATGGGATGTGGGGACAGGATTGGGAAAGAGGGGTGTGTCTTTTTTGAGGGCTTTTATGGAATGGGGTGGTCAGCAGATAGCAGACATCACCTCTGGCACGGAGAATGAAGAATCTCTGGGATACTGCTGCAGCTCCGCCGCACTGGACACATTTGGCGCTGACTGGCCGGCTCTAATGCGCCTGTGGAAGTGAGCATGAGGCGGACCCAAGGGCGTGGGGTATGGAAAGCGAGGAGGATAGCATTCTAGGTGACCGAGCAAAACGTTGCCGTTTTGCGACAAGACTTTCTAATCTAATACTTGTCAATCTTCGTCACGACATCTACCGTGTAAAATTCAGCGTCTGTGTTGAGCCCGAAGTCGAGTTCAGCATCTAAAATCATCTTCTCAGATTCTTGAACCTCTATTATCTGGAACCGCTCTTTAGCGCAATAATCCACAGACGAGTTGCAAGAAATACCTCTATCAGATTTTTCCAGCCCTGACTCTCGCCGCGTATGATGAACATGGGTTCAGGTGTCGGGTGATCTAACACCTTGTTCTGGAGCCACTTGAAAGGACCTTGTGTAAGCGGAACATACTCCCGGAAGGCGGGACTCACCAACTCATACCTCAGCAGATCACTGGCGATCAAAGGCAGCCCGACAAAGTTCTCGGCAAGGCGGCGGAATTTCTCGCCGAAGTCCTCCGCTGAGAGATTGCTCGGTAGTTTGAAGATGCCTATGCTGTGGATCCCTTGTTCTGGCGTGCAGGTGGAAACTTTGGTCACGACGTCTACGGAAAAAGCTGCCAGGCTTGGGCTCTGCAAGCCGAATTCTTTGCCTCTTTCTAATATTGTCCTGACTTCGGCGTCTGCCGAGACCTGAGAGAAAAAAATCAACTCTAAAGGACTCGCGTGTGGTTCAAACACACCTCCATGAAGTGAGCTAGACTCTTTCTGAACGTCAATGACAGTCGGCGCGCTGGGTAAAAAGACGCACCTCGCTCTCTATCAGGATAAGGACAGCATGCTCCCGTACTGAAAAGCGGAGATAGCCGGAACCGTCATCGGCGGGAACGTTTTGGAAGAGCTGCGGAGCAGGAACAGGTGAGATATGTAGGGCACATAGGAATGGCATCTGCGCACCATCTCCAGCTTAAGCAGATTTTTCTGTATCAGAGGGAGTTTCGCGACATCATCGATAATCGCCTCGAGTTTGCCCTCGAACTCCGGTTTTGAGAGCTGAGGAGGCACCTTGTGTATGGCAATAGCGCGAAAACGGTCATTAGGAGGGGTGGACGACATGGGAGGCGTAAGATGAATAGCTTGGGAAGGCGGTGAAGTAATTTTGGGATCGTCCCGCCAGGTTTTTACCATGGGAACCCGGCTCACGGCATTGGGCGGCATAGGTCAAACGTTCGAGAAGCTACCTAAAAGTGTATCTCGGACCAGTCTCGGAGGCAGTTTGAGGCGGAGAAGCACGCACCTCGCAATCATCGCCTTCAGGCCTCGCACTCATCGCCTTGAGGCTCTTGAGGTCGTTATCTGAGAGATCAAAAGCTTTTCATCCGCAGCGGTCGCTCATCGTGGCGCACTGCACCGTAATCTTGGCCACAAGGACCGCCTCCTTTGAGGCCGTTGGGATATACTGACCTCTTTTATCCGTCACCGTGCTACGATTCGAGAGTGCTTTAATTGTCAGACCGCCGGGAGAGTCGCAGCCAAGGCCGCACCCTGCGAGCCCAAGCCCGCCGGGCCCACGCCGGGCCCAGCCAGTCCCTAGTGGCGGGCTTGGGCTCAGGTTTGAAAAGCCACAGCCAAAGCCCGCCCATGCCGGCGTATCAGCCCAGGCCAGGCTCTAGATTCTGGAGTTAGTCAGGGCCACAATCGAGCTCGTGAATGCGCACATTCGCGTGTATTTACATGGAGAACATGTGTCATTTTGGAACAGGGACGCCGGCCTGAGACCGTCTAGACGATGGTGCACAGAAACAAGAGAGAAAGTGATGGCAACGTGATAGCGGCAAAGGCCGGGCGTGGTGACGCCACACAGCACCAAACACGGTCTCAGGCAAATCGATAGATTCTTTGTCCAGCGGACCAGGGAGAGAGATTATTTAGTCCTTTCTACAGCTCTGAGGTATATGGCCTGATTTTTTGCATCCATCTCGAATCTTCTTCGACCGCGTTACCAGAGCGCGCGCGCACACAATATTCAACCACCGCATTTGCGCATGCGACGCGTTTGGGGCTCTCTCCTTGCCAGCCACTTAGACGAGTGTTGCGAAGCTGCGGTCATCTTTGGCACATAACAAAGCCTATGATCAATTTTCTAGAGACTCATGTTCCCCTCCGAATCGGATTCGATCCAGTGACAGCGGATAGCTATGTTGAGATACAGTCGTAAAATCTAAGCCGACGACTTCATTCCTTCCTTCTGAATTTTGACCCACGCGGGGCGCGAGATAAGCACATTCCACCACCTGTAAGGTTGTTAATATACGGCGCGATCCAAAGTGGAAGTGCTGACCGTGCGAGGTTGGGGCCCTTCTTGGTCATAAGGTCCAACCCTCCCAGTCCAAAGACGACTGCGTACAGGAGATGAAACAGGTCCACAAGCGTGATTTCCTGCATGCGAACCGTCAGCCCACACAGTAGAAATCAAAGCATAAATCCGCGCACATCACCCGCGAGGAACCTCTGTTTGCCGAGAATTGTCTCGTAGACGTCCAGTTTAGCGGAGAGAACGGAAATTGCGCTCGTCAAAGCTGCCTGGTCTGTGGGCACGCCATGAGCACTAGTGGATAGTCGCGTCAGTAATAATTCAACCCGCATTCACTTGGGAGGCCTACGGATTCCCGAAAAGCTCCATTGTGATCTTGTAGCAGTACGGATGGAAGTTGGCAAACTCGACGGAAGCGGCTTGCTCGAACAGCGCACGCTGCTTGAGTCCTACGGGGATGAGAGGAGTTCCCTGAGTGGGGTATTTTTCGTCGAGGTAACGACAGATGGCCCGCGTTTCGTAGAGAATGAATCCGTCATCGTTCTGGATGGACGCAATGAATATCCGCAACAGATGAGCGATTTTGAGGGACGCACAATGACAGGCGCCTGCCCAAAGGGATGCATGGCGCGGAATTCTGGCGTCTTGTGCTCGTTCGCGGCGAGGCTGATGGGGACGTGTTCGAACGGAATCTGCTTCTCAGCGAGAACGAGGGCAACAATGGCGCCACCACCGCCAGCGTACGTGGTGGGGTCTGAGTAGAGTTTGAGTACCATGTTGATTGTTGATGTCGGGGGCAAATCGTCTGTTGGACAAGCGTTGAGAGGACTCAACTACTTATATAGTTTCCGCCTGTGGTTCTATATTGGTACCGAAATGCTGTTGAGGGGTTCCTCGAATCCCTATTGGACGCCTTGACCTCACCGTTGATCGACCCCGAGATTGTCGGGAAATGGACAAGTTGAATCCCAAATGGGTTTTTCGTGGGCCAGGGCGCAAATGAGACAGTGGTGAACTCGTATGCTACAACGCCGAGATGGTCGGGAATGTGCTTCCCCGCAGAGACCTACGAGTTAACCGGTATTCGCATACATATAACAAGCCTCCGTGGATCCCCGAGAATTCCGGAGAACAAGCTCATTGGACGCTATTCCTGTGAATGGAACAGGAACAAAGGCATTGATTTGAGGCGGTGCAGTTAAATTAGGGTCGTTCACAGTTCACTTTTTTCCACCCTTTTTTGCTCTCTTTTTTCTCCCTTTTTTGTATTGCTTCGGTTTTCCACCGGATTTTTTTCCCCTTTTCAATTCTGTGATGCAAAAAGGGTATCAAAGGGAAAACACCAACTTCAAAGTCGAGGAATTGCCCAAATACCAGAAAAAAAGGAGCGAAAAAAGGGCAGGAAAAAGTGAACTGTGAAACCCCCCGACATAACTCCCTTTTTCTTGGCCTTTTTGCTTCCTTTTCTTCTCCTTTTCCAATGATCCATGTGTTGGATGCTTCTGGAGTATATTAGGGGCTTACATGACCCTATACCAACCTTCAACAAGCCGAGGCACGAGGCCACATTTTGTTGAAGCGTCTGTCTAGGAGAGACTAATACCAACCTCCAAGCCCACGTGTTGCTGATAAGGACCTCCAATGACCGATATTTGCCCAGTTTGTTGGAAACAGCAAAAAGGGAGTGGAAAAGGGAACCAAAAAGGGGAGCAAAAAGGGAACTGTGAACGACCCTATTGGCTACGGTTCGATTTGGGGCGCTCATGTTGCCCTCCGTCGAAATAGATAAATATGAATGGATCCATGCACTGCTGCGACAACCGGTGCACACGTCAGGATCCCTAGATAATCCTGGCTGTACCGGGGGACGCACTTCCGAGTGCAGCTATACCAGACCAGAGCAGAATGGCGTCAGGAGGGATTGACCTTGAATTCAACCGTAGATGCAGTTTTCCACAGCAAGCCCTCGTGTTTCAAAGGGGGCCATCCGGCGCTTCGGAAATTCTCTATCCCCTGGAGTGGAAAATGGACAGCCTTCTTGAATAAAGGGACCGGCGCTTCCCTCATGAGTCCGTGGCTTAAGGGTGATATTTCAAGAATGAATGAATGTCTGTCACGCGTCCAACAGGTTCCCGAATGAAGAGAAGCTCTTTCGCTATTGCATGAACCACGCACCGATCTTATTTTGGTTTGATTCTGTTTATCCAGATCAACACCTGGATTGTTCGCTGAGTTGCGTTGTCCAACTCACTTTTTCGGAACAGTCTCGAGCCACGTGACCGCGTTTATCAGCGATCAGTCTCAGGCCACCCGTGACGTTGTGACTCTCGCCCTTTGTCCCTCCACCACCACGTCGACATTCTCAATGAGTCTGCGTCGACCTCGCTCGAGCAGCGACAATGCTGGATCCGAGCGCCCAACCCGCCGTCAGCGCGTGGCTAATTCCCCCGACCCCGAACCACCGCTCATACACGACGACACCTTTTTCAAGGACGGTGGCGACTGTTATATTCGGGTGGCAAACTGTCTGTTCAAGGTCATCCATCATAATCATTCGACGTTCTCTCCATGATCCTCATTCCTCCGCAGATTCATCGCTACCACCTGCTTCGGGGTGATAAGTCTGTCTTCGCCGACATGTTTATGTTACCGACTGGCCCCCAGCCATCGCAGGGTTCGATTGAAGGAGATCCCATTGTACTTGCAGACGACTCAGTCGAACGTTTCTGCGCCTTTTTGACGTTTGCCTACGCTGAGTGCGAACTTTCTCTTCCATGGCGAGTGTTGCTGAGTTGCGTTCGGCAGACCGCTTGACTTCCAAGTCTCCGAAACACGACCGGATCAGCTCCCAACATTGTTCATTGCGCTCATTTCGCACACAAATACATCATCACCCCTCTATTGTTGGCAGCTCTCAAGTGCATAGTTCACGTGGTCGATCCATACCCCGCGGTGGATTCGAAGATATATGTAGCGCTATTGGAGCTCAGCAAACTGTGTGGTGCTATCCAATTCCGTCAATATCGCTCCTACGAGTCCCAGATTCGTCTTGACGTGGAATGCGGGTGGTTGACCCATCTGAAGACGGAATTCAGAGATTTAGCATACGCCTTGGACACCGGCGAAGTTTATGGCCTCAGATACCTGATAGCTTCCGCTTCGTCTCGTTATCTGGAGGCGATGACCCGCGAGGTTTCGGACCCTCACAGCACCGTCATTGCTCCTTTCCAGAATCATCCATGGCTGAATCCCACCCAACGCCTTAGAATCCTATCTGGTGCCTGGTCACAGGAGCGAACCTGGACTCGTTTCGTGGCAAATGTGCCTAAATTTCCTGCAAATCACCGCTGCTCAAAGCGAAACCACGCAACGTCGTGTGTGCAGCTGTGGGAGAAGGCGTGGCACCGGGCAGTAATTTCGCCAGCAGTCTTGGCGGTTCCATCGGGCACCCTGTATCGCAGGAAGATCGAACTTCAGGACGAGCTAAAGCCGGTGCTCGCAAAGTCTGCTTGTCTGTCGGAGGCATTCAAAGTTGAAGAGTTGCTGGCTACTTTGAAAATCGGCAGCGATCACTTCTTCGATTCTGTTTTGGATTAGGCTGTAAGTGGAATGTTTAATCTTTTTTTTTTCGTAGTCCTCGAACACCAAAAAAGTTCCGGTGTCAGTTACCACGGAGCTGCTGTGTTTTGTATACATCCGAGACGAGGAACGTCCAAGCATCCGCATTTATCGGCATAATCCGTGCAGTGGGATCCACGGTCAACCTTCTGAACAGAGCACGTATATGTTCTTTTGCTAACTAGTAACCTTTGCCGAGTATTCGAGTCCTACATAAATGTCAGCGCAACGGCTGAATTACTAGTGGCCTGCCCCTTTTCGAGTCCCCGTTCCACCCGTGCGAGAAGATGGTGTCACACTACCCTCCGTTTTCCTGCTCATACCTCGGCGGTCCAGCGTCAAGCTCAGGTCGCAAAGCTAGCCCGCCCTCCGTTTGCAGATATGAATCCCGCACCGTTGAGTGATCATATGACTGTCCTAACACCGCGCGCGTTTGGTCGCTTTTCATCGTCGAGAGTGAACGCGCCACTGAAGTCCCTGAGATTGCGCTGTCCCGCACTGCCGCGGGATCCCTGCGCAGGAGCTCGACCTGCGCCTGCAACTGGCGGAGTTGATCTTCCACCGTGAGCGATGGCGATATGCCGTTCTCATTCATGATCTTCGGTTCGTTTTCCCCCACAGCCGGGATCGCGGTGGACTTACGGGCACGAAGGCACAGAAACAGTGCTACGAGAAGGCATATAACAGCCACGACGGCTGCCACCGCTGCTCCAGCAACCGCGCCGACGGGGAATTTTCGAGCAGTCTGCGCAGATTGCGAATTGGCCGCGGACGTTGTCGGAGCGGGAAATGAGGAAGTGGCGGATGCCAGCAAGGACGAATCCCCCGATGCCAAAGCCAACGAAGCAGGTAACGTGAAGGCCGAAAGGACGGACGAGGAGGAATTCGCGGATGGCGACGCAGCAGGCGACGATTGGGTGGAAAGGTCGGAAGTGGTCGGCGGAGACGCGGATGTCGCAGGCGATGTTTGCGGAGGAGGGGTGCTCGTGTCACCAGGTTGAGGGGATGTTTGTTGGGGAACGGTGCTTGTGACAACCGACTGGGTAGTAGAACTGCAAAAAGAAAATCTCCAGTCACTGTTCAGCGGTCAAAATAAACCACTTGCGTGTAAGTCAGATAATCGAAAGAGAAAGGGCCGTCCGAAATCGTTAGGATATGCAGTTTGTCCTCCAGCCCGGTGACGGAGTACACCAACATGCCATAATTCCCAGCTTGTGAAGCCGGTATCGGTATAGTCGACACACTTTGAGTATTGATGTCACCGTCCACGAGGAAGAGCGCGGTTTGCGTGGTAGACTCTGCACTCGCGGGCGCAGAGAAGTAGATGTATACCGCAGTTCCTAAGGCCTGATTCCGCGAGTGCTTAAGCAAGATAGAGCAGGGTTTACCTACCTACGAATCGATACTGCGCAACAGTGTCTTCCTGAGTGCTGAATAAAGTATGCATGACTATCTTGAAAGAGGAAACAGGGTAGGCACGTACACACTGACGCTTCCATTGTACAATCTCGACGTGTCCCAGCCATTTGCCAGACAAGCACCGACGCAATGGACTGTCTCAGGCGTATCTCCGTTCCAGGCCCAAATCATCTGCGGGTCTGCGTCGTCGACAGTAATGTTACTGAGCCCGGCACCGAGGCATCCAAGCCAATAGATGGACGCCAACATGAGGAGGGGCAACCACATCGGGGGATGGACACGACGGCGAGGAAGAGCGGAAGCACAGAGAGGAAAAAACGGTATCCCTCGCGCCCTTGCTCGCGCCTGTCTTCGAAAACGGCAACTCCGTGTTCAAAAAATGATAAACGAGGAGAGTCGACAGTCTTCTGCCGAAATAATCAGAAACTGCATTGATACGTCGCAACGCCGACAGCGGCAAATGGTTTCCGTCCCGAGGATCAACGAGGGACCCTAATGAATTCAGTCGCATAGCCTGGGGGATAAAGGATAATTAATAAACCATTCTGAGAGCACTCGTACCTCAGAGGTGATCCACTCAATTTGAGAGCCAATTTGCGCCTTGGACAAGTCCGAAGCATCAGGCAGAGCACAAGCGTATGTGAGCAATAGATTTGAGATACCTTTGAGCGCCGAGCAGATTTCTGCCGTGTGCGCGAGATCAGAAAAATGCAATGTTCTGTGATTCGAAGGAAACGCTGAAACGCTCGTCGTCGCTACATGTTGGCCTACTGCTGGCTTGATTCCGTGCCTGACTGCCAATTGCCATTCGCCGAAAATCGAATTCGGAATCTCAGGCTCAGCTGGAGGCTGTTGGAGGCTGAAGCAAGAATGAAAGACTAAGAGCGAGCGAGCGCAGGAGATCACAGGAACTAGCGGGGACATCGAATCCCGTCTGAGCCAAAGTCTGTCAAGAGCAGGAACGGTCACGTGCGCAATACGGATCACGCGTATAAAAAACCAAATAGAGGACAACATTACCATGTTCAAATTCAAAGTGAGGTTAGATTCAGGACGGCACAGATGGCCAAGCTGCTCCGCCGTTGCCTGTTTCAACAAATCTTGATATGGCACCTCTTCTCTAATTGCCCACCGGTGAATGAACTTGAGGGGTTTGGAAAGGTTCGGATGGCCCAAAGAGCGCAAGTAAACCGTGTCTTTGTCCCAACCAATTACTTCGCTTTATTTGGTCAAAAAATCTTAGTTTGGCTGGTATCTCATCAACTGCCCAGGTTTACAACTGTTAATGAAGTATTCGGAGGCGGTGCATATTGCTTTGTGAAGTTTCAAATGTAATCCCTACTCCTCCGCAACAATGACCACCGACTTCGCCTTATTCGTGCCCTTCTGCACCGCCAATATGACGTCCCCCATCTTATCCAGTCCCTTTGTGATTTCCTCTGCGTACTTGAGCTCCCCGCTCCCCAGCTTTGCTGGAATCGTCGCGTAAAAGTCCGCCCCGTACTTCTGCAGAAGGGGAATGACCAGCACGCCGTGGATGTGCAGGCATTTGCCGGCAATTTTGCCCCAGTTCTGTCGCGAGCGGAGTAAGCGGTAGGTCGAAATGGGAAGAAAGGAATGAGACGGTACCTTGATTCCCTGCCCCGAGCTCGAGCCGCACTCCTATGCGGGAGGTTCAGCTATCTAATCAAAATTGCGAGAGCGAAGCGTAAGAAGAAAAACATACAAGAAACCGAGCATTAGATGCAGCATGCTCGATGGCCGCATCCGCGACGTCGCCACCTACATTGTCCCAGAATCTAATTCGTGCTTAGCGCGGATGATGTTCGTGAGCTTTGATTGAGCATACATGTCAATTGGCCCTTCCTTGGCGAGCACGGTGCGGGTGTCCGTGGTCTTGTAGTTAAATGCCACGTCGGCGCCGATCGACTTCATGAACGTGACTTTCTCTTCGGAGCCAGCAGAGGCGATAACTTTGAGTCCCGCTTGTTTTGCGAGTTGGATGACCATTCTGGGGCGTCGCATTCAGCCTTCATGTGTACTGGTCAACAAACGAGTTACGCACGATCCAACGCCACCTGGGATGTGGATTTGACTTCGTAAGCGTAGTGGATTGATTTCAGCACGTACCCGCGCCGGTGGTGACAAACGCAGTCTCTCCCTGGTTTATGGTGAGCAGGTTTAAATATTTGGTGAAGAGAGACGTACACGCTTCGCGTCAGAAAACTCTTTCCAGCCCCCGAAAGCGGTCTGACCTTTGAGGGCTTCAGCAGGGCATTCTTGCAACAGCACAGATAATTGTACGTACCGGGCATGCCGGCGGCACCGACGTATGCACTCCAGGGCAGGTTAGGGTGCTTCTCGAGGATTTGCAGGTATCCAAGCTCCGGAAGGACGGTATATTCCTGGTGCACTACATACCCAAGTCGATTCATTAGTTCAGGGATTCGGAGAAAGAATGGGATTTGCGCACGCAAGGTCATGCCGTAGACGTGTTTCCCCACCTCGACACTCGGATTTTCCGAGCGCAGAACGACCGCAACGCCGAATCCGTCCAATCTGTTGGGCGATATAAAGATTTAGCCGGAATTAAGAAAGAGAAGGTGTATCTTCACGGTGCATCGAGCTGAAACGGGGGCTAGTAAAAAACAGGTTAAACTCCGGATAAGGAAGGTCTCAGAGACGAAGCGTACTGGTCCAGCAGCGTTGTCCGGAGCCCGCATCCTCTCACGGAAGTACGGGTCAACGGACAACACCAGGGTTTTGATCAGGAAACCGCCATTGAGCGGCACGGTCTCGAGATCGATTGTCTGGCTTTTGTCGTACACCGTCGTCTCGCCTGGAACCGGATACCCTAGATCGGAATGAGGACATAAGTAGATTGACCCAGTGCGAACTTTGAACCAACGCACCTTCGGGTACGGAGTTGAAAAGAACGCGGGCGTTTTGAATCGGGGCCATATTTGTTTGTTGCCCAGTACGAACAGTTCAAGCGCCATTTTATAGTGCGCGGGTTCTGCACGACGACGCCATGGCACAACGCAATCCGAGATCGTCGGCATATCTATCGCGATGGAAGCTATACGGCTGGCGAAGCCTTGCAGAAGCGCGGGAAAGTACCGACCGAGATTGTCGGCATATATCGAACACCGAATTTGCCGGAAAATGATTCTATTGGACGTGCAGCAATGTTGCGGCAGTGGTCTGTATACCAGGATCCTCGTCACGTAAACAACAGACGTGCATCCACCGAGTGGCTATAACAAGGAAACTGCGAGATGCGGCGCGGTGAAATAAATGATCACCAACTAGACATACCGTAAACCGAAAGGGAACAAACCGTACCATTATTGACAACGATAGTCTGTGCGAAGGTGGAATTATTTGCGTTCACGAGCAAATAATCCTGACTACCCGCTAACTGCTGGGAATGATCATCAGCGTGGCAGACCAAACTCTGAAAATTCTCACGAACCTACTGTCCTTTGCTTCTGGCGCCGAATCCTCACGATTTCCTCAGCCAACGCCCAATGATCCCGCCCACCGCGCGCACCAGCCCTCCAGTCGTCCACAAGTTCAATCATGGGGAGCACCACAACCACAAATCGTGGGTCCGTCTCAAGAATGTGTGCTGTCGAGATGGGTGGCAGAGGCACCACGGGTTGATTTGGCGTCGAATGAACGAGGGCGAGCACCTCAAGTAGCCTGCAGTGTAACAGCGCGCCGCCGCATACCGTGGCAGGTACGCGCGCCGCCTCGGCGCGGAAGGACAAGTGAGTCAGCTGGGGCAGAAGCGCGAGCCCGGACCATGCGGCCCAGCCGCGGCTCGGCCAGTCTAGCACATCGAGGTGTGTGATCCCGGAGAAGAGGGGGTGGCGGTAGTGCGCGTCGATTAGACGTGGCCGATATGAGAACAGTTCGAGTGATATCCGCGTCAGCGGCAGCGTTTCGAGGATAGAAGGCAAGCTGTTGCCGTGGATGCCATTTAAAAGTGCGAGATTGACGATAGCACTGCACAGCGAAAGGAGGTTGGCGATATCGGGGGCGGGGACGCTCGAAAAGCACACATGACTGACCCGTTCTCTGAAGAACGGCGCTGGTTCGTGAGATGACAACCGCAATATGTCCGCTGTTCGAGGTGCATTCAGAGTGAGAACTTCGTAGAGTATTGGTTCGATCCTGAAGATCGTAGCCTCCGTCAGCGCCGTGAAAATACATCCATGAAGGAGTTGGCACCAAATTTTCACGCGCCGCGCAACAAGGATGAGGGATTTCATGGATTTGGGACTTATGCGGGCCGCGGTTTCGAATATGTGACACTCGAGCTCCGCCGGGAGTCTTGGTTCGCCTTCTAGCGCGGGCATTTGCACTGTGCTGCTGCGGCGAGTTGGAGAAAAAGAAGAGATGTGAAGTGGCTGTGTGTGGATCACATCACAAACCCGCATTAATACTATTGGTTCGCCTGGTGTCGCAAGAGAAAAAATGGGGATAGTGTTGGGTTGCTGGGATTGGCTGAGGTAAATATCGCGTTAGTTGGTTGAAGATCTTAGTGCCAACGGCGAAGATCGATACTGTTTTTGTTGTCGCGGGCGTCTGTTGAGACAGGGATAATTTTCTTGCTCAGCCCTGGAGCCGGTGGAATGGCTCCATCCCGGTGCACTATCTTTGCGAGGCCTATCTGATCGGATGTTATGGCTAGGAGCAGAAAACGAAAAGCGGAAACGGGACGGGAAAGATGTCTACATGCAAGTACAAATGGGAAAAAAGCCCCGCTGTTCGAACCAAGTTCGAACCACATTTGACGGCCTCAGCATATAACTTGAAGTAATGTTCCTACAAACCCTCGGTGGCCCGGACGAGTTCCACTGCACGCTCAGATCGTGGCGTGACGGAGCACTTGAATGGAAGGGGCATCCTGTTCGTCCAACACGATTAGAACGACTTCTGCGCCAGAATGGCGGCGGTGTACGCACGAGACGAGCGCGGTGAAGTATTCAT
This sequence comes from Mycena polygramma, assembly GCA_029449255.1. Lineage (NCBI taxonomy): Eukaryota > Fungi > Basidiomycota > Agaricomycetes > Agaricales > Mycenaceae > Mycena > Mycena polygramma. The sequence goes on along the minus strand of JARKID010000006.1, from coordinate 1,548,751 downwards.
AAGTGGGTTCGACGACGTGGCCATCCTCATCAACTGCCTTCGTGATGTTGAAGGTGGCGAGGATGGACACTACGTTCATCCACACGGACGAGTGTGCCATGTGCTTTCCTGGACAGATCCTAGACAGATGTGTGTTTTATTTGGACTCGACGGAGGCTGATAAAGACCCGCACCTCCGTCCGAAACCGAAGGCAGCGTCCGGGCTTCGAATCGCCGGGTTGATTTTGCCATTCAACAAGAAACGCTCGGGTTTGAAGGCGTACGGGTCTGGGTACATGGCCTAGAGATGTCAGGAGGTTATTGTCTTATATTAGGGCCAACAAACTTCGTTATGCAACATTGCCCTGACCGAATGCTACGTTTAAATTGACTTGAGTAGAAGAGAAGCCAGCCTCACCATGCGTTGGGGATTACTATGGATCCAGCCGGCAGCCGATACCCTCTATACTCGTCCTCAACCGGTAAAAAGTGGGGGATAGCTAGGGCAGCTTGTGTAAGGAAGAACGGAGTGCAATTCCTTGAATTGCGTACCAATTGGAGTCACGCTTCTCCATCGCAAAACCTCCATCACCAGCGCAGATACATAAGGCAGGGACCCCTCATCAGCGAAGTCCGGAAGACTACCGTCACCGAGGATAAAGTCGATTTCCATCTGGGCCTTCTTTTGGGCCTCGGGGTTGGCGAGCATGGCGAGGAAGAAGGTGCCGAGCGCAGAAACTGTGGCTGTTAATTAACCGCACAGCACAGAGAATAGCCAGCTACCTGTGGTGTCGGCACCTCCGACGTACATGTTCCCCGCAACCATTTTCACCGACTGTTCTTCTGTTTCCTTGTCCTCAGACTCGTCTATGCTACTGAGAGAAACGGATGTGAAGGATTCCGGTGCATTTCCCAACGCCTGTCGCCCTTTGTCAAGAGGGGGACAAAACTGCGCAGACTGCGACTCACGATGTTGCGTTTCGCTTCGGCGAAGGGCAAATCAATCATTGCTTGTGCCAATTTCCGCCACCTCTGGGCTGTGCGCTTGAACCCTGCACCTGGAAACCATGCCGGGACATATTTTAGAGCGGGAATGGTATCCTAATGCGGTCAGCGGAGATGCTGTGAAATATAATCAGACCCACGACGAGGAACCGTCCCGGCATCGTTGCGATGACAAGTGTATGAATTGCCTCAGCAGCCAGCGTAACGAAGGGGTCGTCCTGCGGAAGGACCTTTATGCCATACGCTACACCCAAGATGATGGTGCCAGCCATGCTGAACAGAATTTAGGTGGCGCTCGAATTTATTCAGCAACTCACTGTCTTAGGTGATTCATGATATTGTCTGGACGCCGGAGGAGGCGCCTAAGGAGTGCATGACAGGCTGCCCGCTCCGTCGGATGATATGCTTTTGCTGCAGCAACGTCGAATGCTCGGTGGAATATCTGTCGATGCTTGCGCCTATAAGTCCAGTCAGTCAATATCACTCAAAGAACAAGAGGCTAACCAGTGTTCGCCTAGAAATGAACAGTCAGAGACCATCTAGACAGGTGAGAGATATCTTACCGTATTTCATGAAGGCTGCGACGGAATGCATTCGAAGTGTGCAACTATGTTCCAGAGAAGTAACGCACCGAGAAGAAAATTCCATCCGACAAGTTCGTTCGCCATGGGCAAGCGGGGCCTACTCGTCCTCAATCATATGTACACAATTCGGACTGCGAGAATATGAGCATACCTGTCAGAGTATATACCTGACCGCTTGTCCAGAAGATCGTTTGCCGCTTCCACGGAGTTCAGGACGATCATGGAGGTTCCCACGACATTCAAATGAATAATATCGGAATCTGGAGGAAGGTGGAAGCCCAGCAGATAGTGACAGAGAGACACCTACTGTATTCGTGACCCCATTTCATGTAGGTCTCCCACTCCCGATCTGAGGGCATGTCGAGTAGATTCCCAATAAGTGGCAATTTTCTTGGGCCCGGAGGTAATGGTAACTTTCGTTTGCGTTGCGACAATCCTAGGTACAGGATTGCCAGGGCAGCCGCTGCCGCATAGTACAGATAGAGTGACATTGCGGGGAACAGATTGGTAGGGCTTGAGAAGCGATTGGGTCATATATTCCAAGTCCGAATTATCAGGACACCGGGGGACACCACGAGATCTCACACCGCCAAGCATCGGGGTTTTGAGACCTTTTTAGCTCTTGTTTCCCCACAGCCTTTCACGCCCCACAGAATCGAGAAAAGCATCAGAACAGGATGTCAGGTGGTGGCGACAATGCGATAAGTGAGGAGGTTTGGTGAGCGAAGAAGCGGGGTTTACTCCCTTGCAATTGAATGAGATAACTGCGTGCGGGAGAACCGAACTCACCTCGTGGTGTAGCTTGGACTCCCGCACTCCTCCTCGGGCTCTAGTGCCGTCACGGTTCATTGGCGCCAACTTCCCCGGGACCTGGATTGCGCACAGCGATTGTGGCACGGCCCGCTGCCGGCGCCAATGGTAAACCGAGTCCAGCACCACACGAAAAGACGAGAAACTAAGGGCATTAAAACGTGGAAAAATCAAGAAAAATGAGTTATTTACACTCGTATTGAGCTGGAATTTGTGAGGTACCTATAATAACAGTCCAAGCCAACTCTAGGCTATAGACAGGAGCTTTGGAACGGCCGACTCCATGCGCGCACGGTAGCGCTTTGGCAACTCCACCGTCGCCACAGCGCAACCTCGAAGCTGTTTCCTCGGGAAAATGGGGGCAGGCGAGCAGGACAGCCTCAAGACATTGATGATTTTGAGAATAGATTTGGAGGAGGGCTGTGTCCTTCGTGAACTTGAGTCGCAGAATCGTAGCTTGTGGTGAGCTCAGGACGTGTGACGCTGTCACCATCGGCTTATTGCTATTTGCAAAATAGTTGGCGGTCACATGTTTTGATCAAATAAACGCCACCCAAACATCCCAGCTCGCGCGAGCCATAGCTCAACGAATACTGCTCAGAACCCCACGATCTTATAGTCAAATCGAACCGTCTTGACGAGCTCTAGAGCGCCCTGGGGTCGGTTTTGCGATATCATGATCTCCTCGCCGTCCTCGACGGAGGGACCATTTCTCGACCGTGCGGGCCACAGCGAAGGAAGTTGCGACCATCGTGCTCATCCAAGTGCTCTACGGGTACCGTATGAATGTCGGGGAGGGTGCCCCGTGTGTTTTTGGGTGCATGCTTGCATTGGGAGGCTGTACTGAGCTCGTCGTCGGGTACCGTGCATTTTCGGGGATTATAACTCCCTTCTTTTCGGTCTGTCACTGCTGTTTCGTCCCCAGGCACTTATACGGACTTGATACCCACCATCTTCTCCGATTCTGACCATTGGCCATGTACTGGACAACCGTATGTGCTTGTACACGAGAATAAAAGACATCATTCCACCACCACTGCACTGGGTTACAGAATACTTGTTCTGGTGCAGTAGTGCATATATGACCTCTGGGAGGCATGTAGACAAGTTTCGCAGCTCCTGTTATGCACACGCGAGCACTGTGGTGGTGCACAAGCAACATGACAGGCCATGAATAAAACTGAACGGATTTTGTAGCATTGCCGATACGCACCGGCCCAAAAGGACATGGGGCACTCTCCCCGGCATCCATAAGATCCCTATGGAGCACTCAAACCACCCGAAACCCCGTGTTTTCCATCGCTGTGCCTCGCGCACTCCAAAAACAGCCCCAACAGTAACGTCGGCGAGGAGATCATGATATCGCAAAACCGACCCCGGGGCGCTCTAGAGCTCGTCAAGACGGTTCGATTTGACTATAAGATCGTGGGGTTCTGAGCAGTATTCGTTGAGCTATGGCTCGCGCGAGCTGGGATGTTTGGGTGGCGTTTATTTGATCAAAACATGTGACCGCCAACTATTAACCGTTCTTTAACGAGATGGTCCTTAAGCTGTGCTGTTACCCCATGCAGGTATATCCCCTTTTCGTGTACTCTCCTCTCGCTCTTCAACAGCAGGCTTCTTTACTCCATCGGCAGTGGTGCATGGGGTCTCGATGGGGTCCTTCTCCCTCGCTGCGCCCTGCGGATTTTTTGCCGGATGTCCACGCAATTATGCCGCAAATTTCAACCAGAGTACTATAGGACACTCTTCCCGTTTCAGCTCAACATCTGCCCAGCGCAGCGTTGAATCTCGATGCATCGAGAAAACACAGCTTAATTTGCAAGATGATCGACCGAGTGTTCCCACTGCGGCTGCGAGTGCGGCTGACCTGGTCGCAGTTCAACGCAGCACATCTGAACTACGCCGCAGGCCTATTTGTCCGAAGATTTCCCACTATAAAGGGAGCCCGCGCTTTGCCTTACCGACAGCCGCACTACGTCGACTGTCCTCGGGCCCCAATTAAAACAAGATTCTTTTCGCCTACCTTCAACCACTGTGCTGGCAAGCTGTATCCCAGGGAGTTCGGTACTTTATGTCTATCCTCGTGCGGCGGCACTGACTGTAAATCATGGCCGTGATCAAGAGCAACAGCTACCTCTTCGCGTTCTGAACCTTCTGGTCCCCTCATTTTCACGCTGCTCCGTCCTCACTATCCTCCTGAAGCTGGTGGCTTTCTCTGTCCCCAATCATCCTGCACCTGCTGCGGCTGCCGCCGGAGCTTTCGCATGTGGCTTTGAATATATTTCATGCTATTCTGAGTCGCTCGCCCCCCCCAGTTCGAATCCAATGTCTCTGTCTTTTATGGTCGAGCCATCCGGGTTGAATTTTTTGGGGTCACGCACTCTCCCCCGCTGCTGGTTATTTCCGTTCTCTTCTGCCCCAGTATGAGCGTAGCTGGACACATTTGAATACAAGCCTTAACTGATGATAATGTATCGTCCAGCCTGCATTGAATATTTCGGTCCTCTGTGTTTTATCTTACCCCCCATGGCCATTGCAATTTTTGGTCCCTGAATGAAGTGTTCGAACATTGTGCGATGCCTGCCGAAGCGAAGCGGAGGCTCATCTTGTTTTGCAAATAGCAATAAGTCGCGTTCCCGGTTCCCGTTCCGGTTTGTTCCGGAGTCGGTTAGGCGGGAAACAGCGACATGAACTCAACATGAACTTTGAAGAGGAAAATACATTCAGGGAGAAATTTAAACTCGGAGTTAACCAACTCCTTGAGACCGGTGGCAGTCCGGGGAATGAAACGCAATCCCTCGGATCGGGGGGACACAATCATAAAGAACTTCAAAACAAATTGTCTTCTCTTCGGACTTCAACACCGGAGTTTGAGGCGAATACGCAGCGGCCAACATCCGGCCAATACCGGGTGTATTGGGTGAATATAGGCGAAATATAGTCGGAAATATTCGCTGAACATTATTTGGTCAATACAAAACATATTGGCCACATATTGACAGCATATTATTCCGCTACCCACATCTTTCACGCCAAATTTTCCTTTGCGAGCGACTTGGGCGATTTTGAGCCGCCAGACGCTTACATAATCATACCTCTTCTCCTTCTGCCCTCATCGTCCGCGGTGACGCGGCCTCCATTGCTCCTCAACGGCTCACCGGATTGCTCTCAAATTCTGGGATGCTCATCCTCTCATCTTTCTCTCATCGGGGTGCGGGTTTCACCAGAATTCAATCGGAATTGCGCGCGCAGTAAGCAAATCGCGTTTCTCACCAACATCGCGCCCTTCAATGTTCGTGACGCGTCGTTATCTCCCAACCCAGTTCTATTTCGACTCCTTTATCGCATATCCCCTCGCAGGCGTGGTTTTGGCTTGAATTGGCGACCAGTAGTGCGTTCTAGCGGATACCTCACGCCCCTGCTACAGCCCATTGACTTTTCGACTTCGTGAACCCGTCTCTCCCTGTACTTGGACTACTACACAACGGAGACAATCACTCGTCCAATGCGAGCACGCCGTTCTACTGGCCCGTCTGCACAGGCTTCGAGGCTAGTGCGTTACGTCGCCGTGCGTGTACATACTTCTCGCCATCGTCTTACGTTCCTTCCAGCGCTCATATTCCTCGCTGGTTATCCAATGGAGCCGTCGTATGAGTTTTACAGCCGCTAAGAGTCGACCGCGAGCAGTCTCGTGCCTCTGGTGCATTTTTCTTGTTTTATCCCCGTGTAATGCACTGACGCTGGTGCAGTCATCCTCGCAACTCCGCGCCTTCGCCTCCAGCAGCTCCGGCTCACCCACGCACCAAAAGCAATTGGGGTATGTATCTATGCTGATTAGCACCGTGCTCCAACTGATGATTGCACAGACAGGCTAAACTCGCCTTCCCCTCTACCTACCTCCTTTCTGGCGTCAACTCAGACGAGTAGGTGCGCGAGCACAAGGCCCGCGGCGTTCATGAACCAGACCGAACGGTGTGTCCCCTTATTTCGAACGAACTTGATGTCAGTGAATAGTGAATTAACTAAGTAGTCTGGAAGCGGCGCAAGGTAGCGGTATGTTGTACCCATCTCATACTTTCACTTTCATTCACTCTTCCCATCTCTCCAGAAGTGTCGGGAGCCGTATCGAGCGTATGTACATAGCTCCACTCTCAAGCTGGTATGTTTGAACCTCTCGTACTTTTGCTTTTGCTTTCACTGACGTCCTATTTCTGCAGCTGAAGAGTTGGCCGCGGTCTCGAGCACAAGAGCGCGGACGGCGAGGTTTGGGCCATCACCGCTTCGGCGGCTCGCCTAGTTGGTGCGCAACCCCACCCATCGTCTCACGCAGCTGGACACCTCCCATCTATTCAGTATCATCGAGCGGTATGTACGTGTGATCCTTTTCCAATCTTCTAAGAATTGACGCAGTTTTGTGGCAGAGGAGAAGGACGAGTACTGGCTTTCTTCCCAATCTTGTCGCTTGCTTCGGCCAGCACCCGTCGACGGTCCGCAGTGTGTCATTAGAAGTGCGTCCATCTGTACCCAGCTGTCATAGATACAAGGATGTCGTACTCTAGTGGCTCTTGTGAATGCATTAGATTTGAAGAAATTGTAATTGCGTGATCCAGTAGAAGGAGCGGGAAAAAAAGGTGGCCAATATGCGGCCAATATCCTGGACAATATTCGGCCAATATCCGGCAAATACAGCCCGGTTTTTCTCAATATTGGGAGTGTGTTATCTGGGGAATATCCGGCATATATTTGGCCAATACGCCCCGTATTGGACACATATTGGCTGGCGCAATTTCGCTCCAAACTCCGGTGCAATGCGCCTCCCATCGTTGTGACAGGAACGTTGAAAAGTAAAAGTCCAAGGACCAAATTACGAAAAGAAAACACCGTACTCCATCGTCCGCGTACAAATCGTCGAATCACACCAATACACCCCAAATCCCAACCACGCCCAACAAAAGCACCAGTCCCCCAGCGCTGGCGCTGGCGCGCCCCGCCCCTCCAGTATTTGCGCCATTCGCAGAGTTCGCGTCCGCGTTCGACCCGGTACCCGCACTGGTGGAGCCGCTGCCGGTCTTCTGGGTTACTCTGTACCGGATACGTCAGAATAGCTACAAGAAATGGTTGAAGGAAGCGGCACGTACAACACACCCGCCAACTCGAAGCTCCAGCGGTCGTCCGCACCGCCCACATCACCATTGCCATCCCCGTCGTTGTCAACTGTGTCGGCCCTCTTGCTCGTAGTGGAATTCGAACTAGAGCCGCTGTGCCCCGTCCCGAGGATCGTGATCTGCAGCGTATGCGCCCCGTCCGCGAGCCCGTCGCGCCACCACCCGAAGGTGCAGTTCGCCGGAGTGCTGTTGTCGTGGCCGTTGTCGTCATTCACGTCATGGCCATTGTCGTCGTTCGCGTCGTTGTCGTTGACGTCCCTGGGGCTGGCGCGGCCTTTGTTGTCGTTATCGCGGCCCTTGTGTTTATCTTTATCTTGGTCGTTATCGGTGCCGGTGCTGGTGCTGCTGGGGGTATCGTCCGTGTCGGTTCTGGTCGGGGCAGTGGTGGGAGAGGAAGCGGTGGGGCCATTGTCCGTGCTACTGCTGATGGTGCTGGTGTTCCCGTCGTGATCATTATCGTCCCCGCCAAAGAAAGTCGCCTGCCCGTCGAGCGTGATCGAATAGCGTACGTTATGCGACGCGGATTTAACGTAGACCGCCGTGCCTGGTCGACACACCGAACGCTAAGCACCCATACATTGCAATTCACGACAAACGAAAGGACTCACCAGTAAAATTATACGCCACGGTGGTGGCCACCAACGATGCATCTGTGTCCCCACCGGAGACGCTCTTCGCTGTGCCGCCGCACGTCGTCGACGTTGCGTTGCTCCAGGCGCCCGCGAAGGCGAGCGCGGGGGAGGAGAGGTCGACGGACACTGCGGTGAAGCCCGCGCTGGCGGTCGGCGTGCCGGTGAGCGCGCTTTGCGTGGGCGTGCCTATAGAGGAGGCGTCGTTAGTCGATGTCGGTGCCGGGGTCGTCGTTGCATCGTTGCCGTGGTCATCTTTTGACAGTCAAACTATGGTACATGCTGCAAGATATGTGACGAACCACTGGACGTCGCGCCGCTGCTTAGGGTCGTCGGTGCATCCTGGCCGTGGTCGTCTAGCAAGAGTCAGTCAACTAAGGGGTTTGATAGCAACGCAATGCGCAAAACGTACCGCTCGACGTCGCGCCGCTGCCTATAACGGTCGCAATGGGAGTTGCGCTGCTCTCGGGTTTGTCCTCTACAACATGCACTCATCAGTGAAAGATTGTGGATAATGCAAGGAAAATATCTAACCTGCCGTAGCCGAGTTCAAGCACGTCTGTCCAACGCCACACCCGGCGATCTCTGCCCGCTTCCTCCACGCAGGGGGGGTGAGCTGCGCCGGGCTGGCTGCACAGAACGAGACAGAGGCGAGCACAAAGACGGTGAGTGCGGGAACAGCCGAGGGGCGCATGATGTACAGCAGATGAAAGAGGGGGAGCGTCAGATTCAGCCTCGATTATATAGTATTCCAAGTACAGGGGCGCCTGGAAGATTTGATTCCCATTTAAGACAGGAGTGTCTACGAGCTTGGCAGGGTCTTGGACGCGAGAGCAGTGTTGACGGATATATGGGGCAACCGAGGAGCGAAACCAGTGCGCGGAACAAATGGGCGCCCTTCATTTTGCCTGCAAGGGTTGACATTTTCGATGCCAAGTTTGAAGTGGGGTAAAGCCGTGCGGCTTGTGACCGAGAGGAATCTGCTTCCGGGCTTCCGAGCGAAATTACAAAGCACCGTAGATGGAAGTTTACTGCGCAATCTGAAGGGAATCGCCTTCCGCAGTCGCCGTCCTGAACCGTAACGAACGGTGAGAGTCGAGTGAGAGCAAGGTGGGAGTTTGTGAGAGACGTGGGATCGATCACGGGCCGAGATTGCCGTGATGTTTGGTGATGCGTGCCCGCACCGCCACAGTTCGAACCATGTTCAAACCACGTCCAGTTTACTCAAAACTGTTTATATTGTCCTTGTAGAGATGTAGCACGCTTCCCTTCGTTGCCCGTACCTTCCGCTTTCCCTCGTTTTGCGGCTGCCACAACTTGTGACAACAGCCTCTTTTTATTGGCCCGCCAAGAATGTCAGCGCCAAGTAAGCCAACGCAACTTCCACGTTCAAAGAGTCTGACATGACGTGGCAGTCACCCGTACGCGGCGGCCTAATCCATCAATCTTTTGAAGAAAGACATGGAATCGAACATCCTCGGAAGTTAAGTACCGTGCTGCCAAAGAGCCTACCGTCCAATAAATGGATGTCCCATGTTTCAAGCGGTAGAGAAGTGCCTTCAAGTTGTGGTTGGCAAACGATTATCTACGGCGGGTATCTACCCGACGCCTTATTTTTATCAGCCGAGGCGGCATACCAATGTGGTCGGTCTAGTGTAAATCAACCATGGAAGTAATTCCATCTTCTTGGCGACGTATAAAAAGATCAGGACACAGATACGGATCAGGTATAGCTGCAGCGTGTACCTTCTGCTTTCCCGAAGCAGGTCCACCCATTTCACGACAGCGTGAATTTGTTTGCATGTTTTTCATTTGCCTGCGACTGCGCAACGCGCCAAGGACTGCGCATCCAGTCCCGTTATGAGCCAGGGCAGCCAGGCGGTGAATGTGAACAACCAACCCAATTGGTGAGCCAAAATCACGGCATGCAAGGCCTCGGATTTCCCGGAGTGAGCCAAAAAGAAATGGGGGACGAACGTTCCGATGTGTTTATTTCCATAACAGCCCTGTGTTGCAAATTTAAAGTCCTTCTACGAACAGCTTTCGAGGCACCCATTCTGGCTCGGATTTGGAATGGAAGAAGGGTGCTTTGGAGGATTCATACTTCATACAATTTCCATGAGCAATAAACGGCGCGTCCCGCGAACGACGCGCCATCGTGCTTACTTCCTTCGCGTCTGTTGATTACTTTTCGGTACGTGTGTAGAGGAGGTCAACTGGGACGTTGTTCGCAGCGGAAGATAGGCTTCTCGGAGTCCTCAGGTGCCGGTCATGGATCTGGATTCCAGAATGCCCCTCCTCAGCGATTAGCCGGGCCTTAGGCCTTGAGCTTATGCTCTATTCGTGAGCTTCACGAAACTGTTCGATTTATTTACGTAGTATCCCAGCGGCCCCTGTGCCTTGCCGTGCTCGGTCTTATTTCTATACGCGTGTATACATCACTCTTCTTGAGCGCATTGTATCTTCAATTCAATGGGCTCCCCCTACGCGTATATAACTTCCAAGGGGCGATCGTCTTTATCAACCGCTCCCCTTGCGCCAGACCGAAAGTCCGTAACCTGCGATGGGCGGTACTATTTCTCAATACGCAACACAAGTCTCGGAAGTTGCCCCAGCATCATGGCGCGTCTGCACCTAGGAGACGCCGCAATATTTATTTCCTTGGCGCCTGTCGCTTTTGTCGACGCAACGTTAACGTGCCGCCGATAGGCTCCTCGGAGTCTTCATGTGCCGGGGAGGAGTTTAAATTTGTTCTTTGTTCAATCTCGATAGCCGTGAACCTTCCCGGTCCACTCGTGGGTACGACAGCCGAAAATGGGCAGTGTGAAGTTAAACGCGGACTTCAGCTTCGACGGTCAGAAATAGGCGCTTTTTATTTTTATGTCTTGGATGCGCGCGGAGCTCGGGGCTCCGCTCCTGTTCACGTAGCATGGAATTCTCAGGACCCACAATTATAGGCCGACACGCGTGGACAACCTACGGGTCGAAGGAAGAGTAAATAATCATATTATGCGTACCAGGCGCCAGAATTACACTCCGATCGAGGAAGCGACGGTGAACATAATCAATTCGATTTCAAAGGTCCTTCCGTCTTTCACTCAAGAAAAGTGAACAATCCGTTTCGCTTTATTTGCACTTGTTCCGCCGGTGCCGGGCTCGGATCACCGCCGCTTTGACTCCCTCCACCGCGACCACGCATCCTCCTCAACAAGCATGGCATCCACCACCGTCGCAGACAGCGGTATCGCACTAATCGACTTTGCCCCCTTTCTTGATGGCTCTAACAAGGAGGAAGTCGCGCACCAGATGCTGGAGTCGTTCAAGAAGATTGGCTTCGTCTATCTCCTCAATCACGGTATCTCTCCCGAGCGGACTGCGCAGATGTTCGAGCTGGTGAGCAGCTGTAATCGTGACGATCCGGACTCTCTGACTATATTGGTATCTTGGTGTTTGTAGTCGAAGACATTTTTCGCGCAACCAATGGAGGTGAAAAAACTTGCTCCGCATCCACCATCTGGGACGCATCATCGAGGTAAGTATCTCACCTGTGCCACTGCGGCCGACTGACTCCCAATGATCTTTTCAGGTTATTCGCCTCCTGGCCAAGAAAAAGTCACACAGCACGTGTACGACCCCGACGAAATAGCGGCGCACCGCGCACAGGCCCCTGACGTCAAAGAGAGCTTTGAGTGCGGGCGCGAGGGCGACGAGGTAATGCCAAATATCTGGCTCCCCGACGGCGTGCTCCCAGGTTTCAAAGAGACGTGTCTTGAGTTCTTCTGGGTACGTATCGCTTCTGCTTTGCAACAGCTTCGGTAATTCATGAGCCTACTTTGCAGCTCTGCCACGAAATCGAGCTGAACATCCTGCGCGCACTTGCCGTGGGCTTCGGTCTCCAAGAAGATTACTTCACCAAGCTGCACACTGCGCCTGATAACCAGCTCCGGTTGTTGCATTATCCCAGGTAAACCATTCCTTCGGCCTGAGTATACGTTGAGATCTAAACCGATTCATTTTACTTGTTGTGCAGCGTCCCGACGGCAGATCTAGAAAACGACGCGGTCGTACGGATTGGCCAGCATTCAGATTTTCCCTCCATAACCCTCCTGCTGCAAGATGAAGTGGGCGGGCTCGAGGTCGAAGATCCTCATGCCCCGGGGGTCTTTCGGGTGCGCCGAATTTGAGTATTTGTTTTTTGCTCAGCAATTGATTTAGGATTCAACAGGCGGCTCCTCCGGTACCTGGTGCACTGGTCGTAAATGCGGGCGACTTCATGATGCGGTGTAAGTCTTCTTTCTCGTTTCCGGTATCGCACTTGAGCGCCAATAAATCTTTAGGGTCTAACGACACCATCAAGAGTACAGTTCATCGCGTGCGCGCCCCACCGAATGCTACGTCCGCCGACGGAATGACGCCCGAGCGGTACTCCATTCCCTATGTACGTTAATCTCCACTCCTCTATATTCTCAAACTGATTATCCGCCTCACCTGCAGTTCTGCTGCGCCGTACGTTGATGCCCCCGATATACCACTTAACGCAGTGACTCAATATATGTGTAACTTAGGACTTCAAAACCGTGGTGGACTGCATCCCTGGGACGTGGGACGAGAACAGACCCAAGAAGTATGAGCCGATTTCGGTGAGCTGTCCTCCCTTGGCGGACCCCATGCTCTAATTGACCTGTATGCAGGCGCAAGGGTATATCATGCAGCGCCTGGCCGCGACGTATTGAGGAAATCGAAGGTTAAAAAATGTTGTTCTACCGCGCTGAAGCGGATGTACGTCTGTGTATTCACAAATGATCTTCCATCTCTTGCCGCTCAGCCGCCGTCATACACACCGCCTGGATCCAATCGATATACCGACCATCTCGGGCACCGGGCAAACAAATAGTGTTATCGCTCAGAAGGAACACCACCCAATGTAAGCTCAGTCATCCCGCCCATGCTGACAGAGCGCAATGTTTGTGATACGGGCTAGTGTGAATATACTGGCTGGCCATCTGGATATATAACGTGGGCTCCGAAACAGTTGTGAGTGCGCTCCTGCAAACATGGAGCTCCGGTCCGAAATGCGCGCGTTCTTTTCAATGCCGTTCATGAAGGTGCTTGCACTCGCATTGCCTAGTACTAAGCTCGGAATATCGTTTTGGTTGCCAATGATTCTGGTTCGATCGGAGCAATTCACATCTGGAATTGTCGCAGTACATTTTTATGAATGGATGCGAAGTTGTGAACTTGTTCTACGTAGTACTAGATACTAGGACAATAACCACGTGCGTTACAATTCATCTCTTTCCGGTCCGACTTCCACTAGTGTTCCTTCTGCGAATCTTCGTAGGATCTCCGAAGCTGCCGCAGCGAAGCGGGGATCTATCGTGTTAGCTTTCGAATTTTCACACTTGACGTAGACCATCTCGTACACCCTCAACAAAGCAAGGAAACAGATCAACGCCAAACGGGCGCTAATAAAGAATTTGCAAGTGTGAGAGGCCCCCAAGTCGTCAGATTCAGCCTCCCCGGTTTCGTCGACCGCAGGCTCGCGCTTCAGGAATTCTGGACGCACGACCATGAGCCAAGTTTGGACATTGAAAAATATTTCATTCACCCTCAGAGTCGTGCTCTGCATGGACTCGCTGTCGATCTTCTGTCTCTTCACAATAATCCTCGCCGTTCCCTTATCGCACCTGTCAGAGGCAGCACAGACTCTCCGAGGGATTGGCGCCCACCTTGTGCGAACAGAGCTTTTACTTCGCCAGCTAACTGATAGGCTGGATATCCCAGATGCCGAGCGACCTCCTGGCTGTCCGGGTCGAAACCTTTGGCTCGGTGGAACTGACGGAGTGCGATGTAAGCATTGGCATCCCATGAGCGGCCCGAGATCTCCACAGTAAAAAGCCATATACGGGGGAAGCCAAGAGCAGTTGCGTCCGCCTGACTGAGACGCTGAACCCCGGAAGGATCGAGTGACCAGTAGGCCGGATTGTCTGGGGTTTTGAATGAAAACGATCTAGTTCGGAAATCCTTTGCCGGACAGAGAAACAAGAAGCCTCGGGGCGGATTCGATGTTGGGACTGAGATTCTGAACCAGAAATCAACTTGGCGGACGAAAACTATCGAAACGCGTCAACGAAGGAAGAGGGCAGCATTTGAGTCATACTATACTGCTGAAAGTTAGAGGTGATGCCGATATGGTTGAACATGTGGTTCGCCTGACTGAGCCAAATTTTGGAGTTCCCGCACCCACAACGTAGCAGGAGAGTATTGCCAAATATATCGCCGGAGCCGTAACTTGGAAATCACCACAGTCAGAGTATAAAATGGACTAGGTAAAGTAGAGATACCGGATCCAGCCATCGTGCATTACCTGTCCTTCCCTCCCACTCCGAACAAGCGACCAGTTGTGAATAAAAACTTGTTTTTCGGGTAAGATGGCAATTTCCGCGAATCGCTTGGCGGAAGAACAAATTATTATGGCGCCGAGGTTCACTGTAAAGCGGGGAGAAATGGAAAAGCGGCGGGGTTGTAAGAATGCCCAATCGCATAGTGCGTGACACTGGGCCAGTGATAGAGAATTAATGGCCCTGGTTTCCGCATCCGGTGTGTCGAGGAACTGGGTTCCGAGCCACTGGTCGTCTATTCCGAGAAAGTCCAGGCGCAACCGACCCGGAGACCGAGGTTGCGGGCTACCGTGGTATACGGGATCCACACAGAGCCGACCAGTGGCAGGGTTGACCCAATACGTGTGTTCGTTGGGGTGCTGAAACAGTTTAGACTGAATTGCGGTCGACGGTATTAAACTCACCCAAGAGTCATGACCAGCGTCGTACATAAAATCAACTGCTTCCTGCGGCAACTACGATCAGTAAAAAACGAAACACTGCTAGCGTCCATACCCGGTACTGGGTGGCCTGCGGAATAATCAAAACTCAGCGAAAGAGGAGACCTTCTGTACCCACGTAGCAGCCATAGGTATATACAATCAGGATCGGCGAATGAAGAAAGCGGGCCACGAAACTCTCCAATGGTATCAAATCTAAACCAAATTCACAATTTCAATGTTTTTCAGGCCTAGTAAGCGAACCGTCGTACCGTCATGGAAAATTGTAGCGTGCAAATGGCTGACACTCACTACTCCGTACGCCTGAATGATAGACGGGTGGCTAAGATTGACTATTCAGTGGGCGGGGAAAAGTTAGTTGCTGGCACGTACCGCAACGGAACGTATCTCGCAAGGTCCCGACGCCACTGCTGCCCAGATCGTCAATGCGTTATACCAAGGGTTTTAGGATGCAACACGCCTCTTGTGCGCCCTCGTAACCCTGATAGATGGCTACGGTCATGTTTGACTGTTGTCCGTCTAATTTGGCAGCATACAGCTGCCGAAGCTCTCCCTGCTTCCTTGGGGGACGAACAGTCCCGGAGTTGTCGTGAAACCATATCTCGCTCTGCAGGTTAATATGTCCCAGCGCCAGTTGGCGGAAGTCTAGTGGTGTTTAATGTACCTTCGCGGAAGGTGCGGCCAGCCTAAGTACCTTCAAGTGCAGCCGGAGTAATGTCGACCGGCGGGATTTTCGTGAAGGTCGCGGCGGTCGCAACGAAGGCCCCGGGACCACACAATATAACACCGTCATGGCTAATCGACGAAGGTAAGCTATGTAATATGCAAATGCAATGAGGAGGACGCACACTCTGGATTCCTGATCTTCTGCGGATAGACGGAAATTTGCTGAGTACCCTGATGGATCGGGCAGATGCACTCACTGGGTGGAGCATCGAGGTCGCTAACCAATTGATATAGCGGATACCCGAAATGAATCGCGACGTCTTGACTGTCCGGATCGAACTCTTTGCCAAGGTGGAACTGCCGAAGCCCAGCGTAAACAGGACCATCCCAGAAGCGTCCCAAGATCTCGCTGTATAGCTGCATAGCGGGGAATCCATGATGAGTTGCGGTCACGGCGCTGAGACGCTCGCCAGCGGGGGACAGAGACCAATACGCCGGGCAGTCCGGCCATTTGAATGAGGACGGTCCGGTTTGAAAGTCCTTCGCCGGACAGAGAAAGAGAAAGCCTTTCGGTGACGCTGAGGCTGGAACGAAGAGCCGAAATTCAACTTCGTGCACAACAACTATTGGGAAGAAGTCAACGGGGAAAGGAAATCGACGTGCAAGTCGTACTATAATCCTTGAAATTTGATGTAACACCTAGACGGCTGAAAAGATTATTCGCCTGACTGAGCCAGACCTTAGAGTTCCATTGTCCGCAGCGCAGCAGGAGAGTGTTGCCAACTACATCGCCGGAGTTGAAACTGGTATTCAGTCCAATCAGCGAAAATGGCGGCCATCCGAAACAACGAATACCGAATCCAGCCATCTTGCATTACTTCTCCTTCTCCGCCTCCCACGAGCGACCAGTCGTCGGTGAAAACCTTGTTATCGGGCAAGACGGCAAGTTCCCCAAACTCTCCGAGTTGATTACGCGGTGAACAGAACATTAATGCCCCAAGGTTCACTGTTAGCCAGGCGGAACGCGAGAAACGGCGCTGTCGAAATAGAGCCCAGTCACACAGCGTGTGATACTGGGTAACCGATAGACAATCGATAGCCCTTGTCTCTGCATTCTGTGCCTCGAGGGACGGAACTTCGTGAGGGTTTAATCCTGGAAAATCCAGGCGCACTCGGTTTGAAGGCAGCGTCGATTGGTTTTCATTGGATGCCAAATCCACGCAAAGATGGCCAGTCGACGCACGGACCCAAATTGAGTGGTTGCCCGGTTGCTGGAACCGTTCAATCCCAGTTCGAACATGCCAGTCAGAGCACTCACCAACAAATGCTCCCGAGTCTGGTACAAATAATGATCCGCTTCCTGTGACGATGGCTGTCAGCGAACAGATGTAGAGCGCGATGGAGGCACCATACGCGATACTCGGTGTTCTACGCACACATCAGCACCGGTAAGTGAGAAGGGAGACCCACTACACATACCCAGCAGCCGTAGATGTACACCGTCAGAATTGGCGAACGCCGATACAGCGCCAGGAAATGCTGCAACGGTAGCAAATCTGATTAAAAGGCTCAGATGCAATGACGCCACTCGCAGCAGAAGCCCACACCACCGTGAAAAACCGTAGCGTAAATGCCTGCTAAACTCGCTGCTCCACGAATCCGAATTAAATTTGGATGCCTGGATACCCCAAAGTAAGATTCAAGCCGGCCGAAATGCGAAATGAAACTTTCTGGACCGACGTGTAATCTGCGATGTCCCGCCGCCACCTCTACGAAAGTTCATTCGAACCAAGCGCCCACTTGGACAATCGGATGTAACATACCTTCTTCGCACCGGATCCGTGATATATCGCGACCGTGGCAGCTGACTTCCGGCCGTGTATCTCAACCTTGGCGGAATGCATTCTTCGCTGCCGATAGACAATGCCGGAGCCACTCTCGAGGCGTATCTCCCGTTCCAGATCAATGTTCTCCATCCGAATCATGAAGACGCCTGTCTGGCATTCAGTTTCCTATGCGAGACGCCTTGGATGAGTTACCGGAAGGCCCCGTCGAGACGGGTGGGTGAATATTCGTGATATTGGTCAACGTCGCGCCAGTAACTGTAAAGTTCTGGCCACCCGAGAACATCCCGCTGCCAGGATAGTATCCAGAGTAGATCATTAGACGCCGCAAGATGAACGCACCTGGATGGGGGATCGTCTTGGGAAGAGTCAGAGGTGAAATCATCATCCGAGTGGCCTTCGTTATCCGAGTCCATGGATCGTATTGGTGGTCCTACACGTGGTGGTGGGGAGGAAGAGGAGAAGTAAGCGCCCAGCTGTCAGCCTTCGCCGGATTTAAGGAGGGGAAATAAAGGCACAGCTTGCGCACAGCTACAGTAAGCTTCTGAATCTCGGCAACTGCCCCGAGATTGACGTCTAAGGTGGCCGCGATTCGCGAACTTCGAAGATGGAAAGGAAGACACGAACAAGACAAGTTGGGTGACTCTAAGGCTCCAACCATTTAGTTTTCGTTTAAGGATCTGGTCAAACTAAACGGAAACGGTTAATAAACAGTTTAAAACAGTTTAAAACAGTTTAAAAGGGTATTTTTTGGGGGCGGTAATTCAACAAGTGCGCAAGTACATACTACCCTCTACCACAGTCCAACGACGCCTTCTTGAGCAGCCCATCTTTGATCCACATCTTCGTGCACATTGCCTCCGTAATTGTCTTGGGTTTCAGCGATGCACGAGCCTCGTGACACAGATGTCGCGCAGCGGAGAAGAGCCGCTCGACAGCGACACTGGTCCCAGGAATGGCCAGAAAGTCGCGCGCCATTTTTGAGATGGTCGGGTACTCGTGTTCGTGGTCCTACAAGAGACAAATCAATATAAATCTAACCAGAGTTAGAAGCAACTGACCTTCCACCACGTCAACGGTGCTTTGGGGTCGCCCGAGTAATTCTTGAACGCGCCCCAAAACCGTGCCAGTTCGCTCACCGTCGATTCGGGCTCCGCAACATCAGCGACATCAGCCATGCATATGTCGTCGAGGAAAGAGCCGAGCGTGCCCGGCCGCGAACGCCTAGGTGGCGGCGGTGCGGGCACATTCGAGTCCTCGCTGGCGGCAACTTCCCGGTATGATTCATAGATGTGCTCGAACAATACCTCTGCATTAGCCGCACTCGTCGTATGCTGCCCGGGCTCAGCGTCATTCTTACGGAACCATGCGATTCCGAGACTGGGGTGAAGTACTGGAAAAATGCGTCAAAGAACAAACAAAATAGTGTTTGAGGACACGTACATGTAGCGATGACATTCAGTTGACACTGACAGGCCTTGTCGTAATATTCCTCCAGCTTTTCAAGGCCTGCCTCCGCTGCGACGCGAAGCTTGGCAGACAAACTGTTGTCCAGTTTGCACGCTCGGAGGTGCTTGAGCATTCCCTCGTACATGGGAAGAACCCACGGCAGGGTCGGTGTGCTCGAGCGCGACATGTGCTTGGTGACAAGTGTGAACATCTGGGCCGAGCGGTGAGATTGGATGGCGAAAGAAGAATAAAATAAAAGCCGACCTTGAGTACGCCTTCGAGCGCCTCGAGAAGTTTCCAGTCCTCGGGTTTGAGATAGAGGGGTCTGAGTTCCTCTCGCTCGAGAACCCAGATGTCAAGCGCCTGTATCCAGTTAACGAGACAGAATCCCAAAGATGAGGTAAACCTACCTGTCGCAGTAGCAGGGCGCGCTCGATCATGGCATGCGTGTAATTCCAGCGGTGACGAACGTCACGAATAACCATGAGGCTCGCCAATTTCCGGCCCGAGGGAGCCAACGTTTCGCCGTACGTCTTCTCAGCGGTTGCTCGGAAGCGCTTGCGACGCTGCGGGGAAGAACAAATCTTGGTGGTGGTGGTACGGAGCTATAAGTGTGTCAAGGCACATATTGCTCGAAGGTTGATCAAGAAAACTCACCCTTTTCAATGGCGACAACTTCTCGAAGTCGGATCCCAGCGCTGCGAGCAAACCTGCAGCGTCGTCCTCCTCGGTCACCTCTTCGTCATCGACTGTGAATACCTCGCGCTCGAGCTCAATGAGCTCGGGATCGCGCGCTGGATCGTAATGAAACGGTAAGTCTTTATTGGGCACGTAGTCGTCGGCGGTCTCGGGATCCTCCGCCTCGTCGAGCTCGTGCAGAAGTTTCTGCACCACGAGATTCACGACGTGGGCGAGGCATCGAATCTGGGAGTTCCCGGGCACGAATTGAATGTCGAACTTCTCCATGAGGAGTTTTGACAAGGTGCGCATGAGAACGTCGTTCGGTGCAGCATTATCCATAGCCGCTGCTAAGAGGTAAAGAGACGAATCAGGCCACATTTAAATCGGAGAGAGCGATGGAAACTTATCTTTTGCAGGACCTGAAACTCAGCAAGCCGTGTGGCGAGACCAAGGGCTGCATACTGGCCTTCGTGCTCCTTGTCCTCAATGGCGTGGAAGTCGATCACACGCTCGACGAGCTCCCAATCCGAGTTGATCCAGTTCGCGATCGTCCCGGCAAATGTGAACGTCATCGAGCGAGTGGTCCATGTATCCGTCGCCACCGAGATCTTGGACTTAATTTCCTGCAAGAGCTTCAGCAACGGAAGGAGATAGAAGGGAAATCACTTGCCGCCAACTCGCTCTTAATCAACCCGTACATGTCTATATACATATCCGCCAAAGCGTTGCGCACAGTTGTATCACTCGGCAAATGAAAGCGGCTGTGGAGGAACGCAAAAAGGCGCTCAATGCCGGGAGTCTCCCCCGTCGTGAACGGGAGATTATCCTCGATGATCCAGGCGGCAAAAATTTTCAAAAAGTTACCCTGCGTCGAATTGATGACGGGGTTGAGTTTGCCTTCGACGAAGAAGTCCGCCATGATCTTGGCAGAACTTGCGGAGATGTCGCGGATCTCTCCTGGGAGGACGTCGGGAGGAGGTGGAACACCCTTGTGGTGGATACGAATATGAGTCGCGAGATTGCCGAGGGCCGGCGCAGGGGTCTCGTCGCCGAACAACTGGGTTTTGCCGACTTTGCGCTCGAAAGTAACACACCTGCGGGCAGAAACATGCTGTTAGCAAGCGAAGACAGACAAACAAGATGAACAATTACGCTTTGCAATGGCGGCACTGGAACGACCATCGTTTGTCGCCGTTAGAAGTCGTGGCGACCGGAGCGTGAAAGTGTCGCCGACTCTCACTTTTGGGCCCACGCTTACCGCCTTGGCGACTCGGACCTTCATCCTCCGACTCGTCGTCAACATCAATGACTTCGACCGTCGGGGGAGGACCCGCCGGCGCAGGTTTGGGGTTGGATTTTTTGGCCTTCTTCTAACGAAAAAGTCAGAGAACAGAAACGGTGCAAGCCGTTCACGTACCTTCTTTACGGGCTCATCCGCGACGCCATCCACGACGATGCGCTTGCGCTTTTGCGGTCCCTGCAGATTAAAAATTGAATTCAAACGAAAGGCACAAGAATGAATCACTTACTTTGGATACGGCGTCCACAACAACGTCGTCAAAATCATCCTCTTCCTCCTCTGACAAGTCCTCCTTCTCCTTCCGCTCGCGGTAGTTGCTTTGCTTCAGGGTTTTGTTGGCAGCTTCGTCGATGGAATAAGCAAAGAACTGGAGGGAAGAAGCGGATTTTGCGACGTACCCGCAAACATGCGATCATACGCAGACTCCTTGGCTGCGTTGGTGCCTTTGGCGGGCTTGGATTTCGGGGGGGCGGCAGCAGTGTTCGCTTTCTGCTTCGAGGCCGAGGCAGCGGCTGTCTTACGGACGTCGGTGGCCGCCTGCTTCGCCGCCGATGCCTTCATACCACTAGGGATTTGTGGTAACCAACTTGATCCAGAGTATGACGGTATAATTTACGCACCAAAGAATTTCCATCTCTTTGACGATCCGCTCCAATTTCACGATTGCGCCTTCTAGATTCATTGCGGGTAAATCCCACTTGATCTCGCGCAGGTAACGGGCCACCATCAACATGCCCATCTCCCCACGTCGGATCAGATGTAAGCGACCATTCCCGTCCCGACATTGCGCGTCCTCCTTGAAGAGGATATCAAAACGGCGCGTGAAGGTCGACGCGGCGCAGCCTTCATCTAGGCCTTGAACAGTCGTAAGGACGCGATAGATCTCGTCGTCCTCGTGGCCTTCAGCGACAGTAGCCGGGAGAACGGCTGCGAGGTCCTCGACATTCTTGATAAGTTTAGCGATAGAATCGACTAGACGGGCATCAACGACGCGTCAAGCTGTGAGAAAAGACGCGACGTACCGAGAACACGACGCGCGTGAGTCTCTTCGATGATGGCCTGATGCGCGGCACTTGGAGCTTCACTGTTAGAGCCGTCCAAGAGGAGACGGGACGCGTTACGAGCGCGCCCCGACTTGGCTGGTGGATTTGCCCGAGCGGGCATTTGAGACATGGTGGTACGATAAAACGCGTCCCGTCACTCACCGTCACGTCTTATACACACTCTCCATTGTTGGGATGGCTGGATGGTGCGTCCGGTTCGTACAAATGCTGAGTTCTCCAAGCCGCGCCGTGGTAGTCGTCAGCGCTGTGCCGAAGAGAGCCAAAGCTCGGACAAACAGTGCGCGGCCCGGCCCGTTGACAAGCCATGATTAGGCCATGATCAGTTTGATTCCGACGCATTCCTGTGTGCCATTTTGACCCCGTCAGAAGCCCCAACAGAGAACCATTTAAACCGTTTGAAACAGTTTGTAAACCGTTTTCGACCTGGCTCAAATTAAATGGAAATGGAAACGGTTTAAACCGTTTGAAACTGTTTATACACGGAAACGGTTGGAGCCTTAGGTGACTCGGAGCAGCGCGCGCTAAAGCTACTGACGTGGCAATGCGGCTTTGCGGCTCCGGGCCGGTCATGCGTGCTTTGCGGACCGTCGCCGTCCAGCCACTGAATGGGATCAACCACCATCGCAGACAGCGGCATCGCACTAATCGACTTTGCCCCGTTCCTCGATGGCTCCGACAGAGGAAGTCGCGCACTAGATGCTTAAGTCGTTCAAGAAGACTGGCTTCGTTTATCTCCTCAGTCACGGTATTTGGAAATTTCTCCCGGGCGGATTGCGCAGATGTTCGAGCTGGTGAGCAGCTGCACTCGCGGAGATCTGGATTTCTGACCATATCGATGTTTGTAGTCGAAGACATTTTTCTCGCAACCAATGGAGGTGAAAAAACTACCTCCACATCCACCATCTGGGACACATCATCGAGGTAAGTAGCTGACCTGCGGTCCTGCGTTATTACGATCGACTGACTCCCATGATCTTTCCAGCTTATTCGCCCCCTGGCCAAGAGAAAGTCACACAGCACGTGTACGACCCCGACGAAATAGCGGCGCACCGCGCACAGGCCCCTGACGTCAAGGAGAGCTTCGAGTGCGGACGCGAAGGCGACGAGATGATGCCAAATATCTGGCTCCCCGACGGCGTGCTCCCGGGTTTCAAGGAGACGTGTCTTGAGTTCTTCTGGGTACGTGCCGCTCCAGCCATAATTCACCACCTTCGGTTGGTGATTCATGCGCCTTCCTTGCAGCTCTGCCACGAAATTGAGCTCAACATCCTGCGCGCGCTTGCAGTGGAATTTGGTATCCAAGAGGAGTACTTCACCAAGCTGCACACTGCGCCCGATAACCAACTCCGGCTGTTGCATTATCCGAGGTAAAGCACCTTCGGCTTGAGTATACGTTGAGACTCAAACCGGTTCATTTTGCTCTTTGTGCAGGGTCCCAACGGCAGATCTAGAAAATGATGCGGTCGTGCGCATTGGCCAGCATTCAGATTTCCCCTCCATCACCCCGTTACTGCAAGATGAAGTGGGCGGGCTCGAGGTCGAAGATCCGCACGCGCCGGGGGTCTTTCGGGTGCGCCGAATTTGAGTATCTGTGTCTTGCTCGTCAATTAATTTGGGAGACAACAGGCGGCTCCTCCGGTACCTGGTGCACTGGTCGTAAATGCGGGCGACTTCATGATGCAGTGTAAGGCTCCTCGTTCCTGCAGCACAATCAACTAACACAATAAAATGTATAGGGTCCAACGACACCATCAAGAGCACAGTTCATCGTGTGCGCGCCCCACCGAACGCTAGGTCCGTCGACGGAATGACGCCCGAGCGGTATTCGATTCCCTATGTACGTCGATCTCGAATCCCTCATATTCCCAGACTGATTATCCGCCTCACCTGCAGTTCTGCTGCGCCGTACGTCAAACATCTTGCTATTTTCCAAAGCCAGCACAACAGACTGAGTATCAGGACTTCAAAACCGTGGTGGACTGCATCCCGGGGACGTGGGATGAGACCAGACCCAAGAAGTATGAGCCAATTTCGGTGAGTTCCCCTCCCTCTGAGAATCCCATGGAATTAATGCTTTGTGCAGGCGCAGGGGTATATCATGCAGCGCCTTGCAGCGACGTATTGAGTGAATCGAAGGTTCAAATAATGTTGTTTTACCGTGCTTGAAGCGTATGTACGTCTGTCTATTCACAAATGATCTTTCTTCTCTTGCCGCTCAGCCGCCGTCATACCCACCGTCTGCGTTTCGACTTCGGATTCAATCGATATACTGACCATCTTCGGAACCGGGAAAACAAATAGTGTTATCCCTCGAAGGAACACCGCCTGATGTACGCTCAGTCATTCCGCCCATGCTAACAGAGCGGTACGTTTGGAATACTGGCTAGTGTGATACTGGTTAGCCGTCTTAGATATATAACGTGGGCTCTCATGCACGTTCCCGCGGACATGGCGCGGATTCGAAATGCCCACGTTCTTTTCAATTCAGTACCTGAGGGTGCGTGCGCTGGCATTGCCTTACAGTCCACAGACATGAAGGCGGGTTATCATCTAGGCTATCCGGTCCCAGGAGAGACGACAGTGTACGACACAACACAGACAATCGACCTGGAGACCGCGCCCCTCGACGGCGGCTTCCTGATCAAAACACTGGTCTTGTCGGTCGACCCTTATTTCCGTGCGTGTATGCGCGTACCAGAGCAGAACTCCTACGTTTCTGTACGCCTAGTTCTCACCCTCTCCGCATCTTAAGGACTAAGTTCGCGTCTCACCAGCCTCCTTTCCGAGTCGGCGCTCCGTAATTCGCCTTATCCTTCTATGCTATTCCAATCCGACGTAATTTCCTCACAGCCTGGATGGATATGGTGTGGGGGGTCGTGCTGCGCTCTGAAAATCCGACCGTCAAGGTGGGGAAACACGTCAGCGGCATCACAATATGTGCGGAAACTCCCGTTTTTCTCGTCCGACGAATCCTCTATCAATGTTCGTTCAATTTCGGCAGTGCACCAGGAATACACCGTCCTCCCAGCTCGGGGACTTGCATATCCTCGAGAAACACCCGGATCTACCCTGGAGCGCCTACGTTGGCGCCGCGGGGATGCCAGGTACGTCTAATGCAGTTTGTCAGCAGAGTAATCTGACGGTAGGTATTGTACACAGGTCAGACCGCCTTCGCTGGGTGGCAGGAATATGCCGATGCGAAACCTGTGGTCCTCCTTAAATTCTTTCGGGAAATCACTTCACTGTGGTGCAGGGAGAGGTTGCATTTGTCACCACCGGTGCAGGTACGCGGACTCAAACCTGGTCCTTATTTGTGCGTTCGTTCAACATTGGCATCTCAGGGGGTGTTGGATCGTATGTGTTAGCCGATCTTTCGAAGAATACGACTGCTGATTTCAGCCCAGTATTGTCATTCAACTCGCAAAGCAGGCCGGCCTGAAAGTGATCGCCTCGGCCGGCTCGGAGGAGAAGGTAGAGTACATGAAATCACTAAACGCCGACGTCGAGTTCAACTACAAGACGACCGACACCCGTGCGGTGCTCGCGAAGGAAGGACCGATCGATGTGTAGGTGCTGAACTCTATCTCGAGCAGAGTTATACCGGCTTAGCGGAACATTGCAGCTTCTGGGATAATGTTGGGGGAGACATAGTCGATGCCGCCATCGAATTCGCTGCGCCGGAGGCTCGGTTCCTTGTACGTCCTTCACCGTCGCGTGGCATATAAAGGATGGCTCAACGTCAACGTAGGAGTGTGGCGCAATCTCGGGTTTAAGCAACACGGGGCAGCAGGGAATCAAGGTGCCTCTCGTTCTTTTCCCTGGATATGCTTTTCCCTCTCCCTCCTACTCACCCTTTAGGCTCCATTCGGTAGCCGTCACTTCGGGGGACTTTGCGTCACTTAGCGTTACTCCACCCGCTTATTTTCGGGGAAAAGTGACGCAAAGCAACGCTAAAGACCGCTAAATAACGGGTGCCGAATGGAGCCTAAGTTAACATCGCTCACTGCGTTGTTTGCACCTCTCCACAGAACTGGACCCAGATCATCGGCAAGCGCCGCACATACACGGAATCATGGTTCGGCCGCTCCTGCCCAAGTACATCGCGGACTTTTACGCGACGATTCCTGCGAAGTTGGCCAGTGGGGAGCTCAAGTACGCGGAGGAGGTGACGAAGGGACTGGATAAGGTGGGAGACGTTATATTGGCGGTGCAGAAGGGCACGAATAAGGCTAAGGCGGTGTGACGGACGAGCAGGAGATAGTGTGATATGTACTCGGTTGTTCGGCGACCCCGTACTCTTCTTTCCAGCTACTTTCTTTTCCTCCACGAGGACAAAGTCTGGGTACAACTTGTACAGGAAAGAATTCGAGCGTATTCAACTTTGGTCAACTTGCGGAAAAACTCCCGTGAAAGATGAGATGCGCCCGATCGCAAGCTTGATCGCGATGTAGTTTGCTCCAGTCGGGCTTTGAAGAAGAGTACACAAGTGTTCAAATTTGTTTCCTCGTGAATCTCAAATTCCGTCTAGCGCAATCGCAGAGAACGCGTCGCATTCACAAGCTACATTTACGGCCAAAGTTGGCGTCAACGTGATCGCCGATAGCTTGAACACTCCATATTGAAGTTTTATCGACTATCATAAAACTTTGTGGAGTCTGACTACGGGAGACTACTTGAACACAGTAGTGCAGATATAATTGACGAATGTGTCGCTGAATTAAAAAGAAACAGGGAGGCCTAGCTAACCGCCTAACTAACTGCCTTATAGCACAATATAAATCCAACGAAGTCCTGCGAGACATACCAAGCCCGAGATTTCGAAGGATTGTGGCGTTACACATCGTCAGAAAAGCCGGGTCCTAATCCAAAAGTAGTTGGGAAACCACGTCCAGAAGTCCTAAACAGACCACTGAGGCAATTGTTCGAAGTACGATTAATCCACTTACAACCTAGTCCAAGACGGGCTCCACAAAGTGGCAGCTCCCAGTCTCCAGGGCAGCCAATATCCTCTTTAGATTGAACGCCGTGGAGATACACCTAGAGGTTGCGAATAACGGCTTCAGCTCCTGCTGAAATTCGAACTTTCTGCGAATCAGGTCGCCCGATGAAATTGACAATACTTTTGGCGAAGTCACTGCCCGATTCCATTCAGTCTCCCATAGCTGTAGACACGGGGTGGGCGGCCAGCAGGAATGATCGGGCATTTGGAATTTCGGCACATTCTCGGCGAACTGCATCCAGGCTCGCTCCTGCGACCAGGCACCAGACAGGATTCGGAGGCGCTGGTGGGGCTTGAGCCAAGGATGGTCGCGGAAGGGCGGGGAGAGTACCGGGGGCCCGTCAAGGACAGAAGCGTCGCGGGTCATCTTGACCAGGTAGTGAAACGAAGCGAAGGCTACCAGGGAATCCAGACCATAGACTTCTCCGGCGTCCAGTGCGTCTGCCAATTCTCTGAATGGTCGGTCTTCTAGGTGACCAACCCAGCCCCATTCCACGACGACTCTGATGTGGTACTCGTAGGAATGACTATCGCCGCTTTCGATGGCGCTGCACAGTTTGCTGAGCTCCAATAGCGATATGTATATCTTCCAGTCAATCGCGAAGCGTGCATCGGCCGAGTGAATGATACCCTCGAGAGCTGCCGTGAGTATAGGGGCGACATTATACTTGTGAGCGAAATGGGCGCAGTGAATCAATGTTGGCAGCTGGTCTCGCTTCATTTCAACGACCTGAAAGTCAAGCGGCCTGTTGGGCTGAGCGACAGATACAGCAGATGGAAATTTCCGCACTCAGCATATGCGACTTTGAGAAAAGCACGGAAACGTTCAACAGAGTCGTCAACAAGTACGATAGGGTCCGATTCGGTGGAGCCTTGAGATGGGTGCGGGCCAGACGGTAACATGAACATATCGGCGAAGACAGAGTCGTCCCCCCGGAGTAGGTGATAACGGTGAATCTACACGGCGATCTCAGAAAGAAAATTTTCAAACGAGGAAGATAACTGACCTTGAAGAGGTGGTTTTCGACTCTTATATAGCAATCACCGCTGTCCTTGAAAAACTCCTCGTCACGAATGAGCGGTGGGTCGGATTCTGATGCATCCGCGCGGCAACTTTCACGGTCGGACACCGAGTTCCCGCTGTCAGGAAGAGATCGACGGAGACTCATGTCCAAGGTGGTCGCTGAGCGCTGAGCGCTGAGGTGGAAAGAGAGGAGCGGCGTGACACTGTCACGGCGTGATATCACCGATGATCGGATGGTACCGGCAAAACCCGATGTTGAGAGCCGGGTTTTGCCGAACCTCAACATCGGGTTTTGCGGGTCGACCTGCTAGGACCTGCTACGAAGGCCTCCATGATGCAGGTAGTTCTTGGGAAGGCCATTCCCGACCGCGAACCTCGTACTCAACCACTTGTCATTCCGCGTATCCGTGTATCCGCCCGATGATTGATGTTGATTTTTATCGCTTCAACGTGTCATTGGGCCCCATAAGAGGGCAGCGTTCGGGCAGGGGGCATGGACATACTTACTCTTCAAACAAAATGGCTCCCATCCAAAATGCCCGCGTCCTGTTCAATTCTGTCCCAACCGGTACGGGGATCGATTCGTTCCGACTGTTGGGATTGACATCCGGGTTCTGCTCCAGGTTATCCCGTCCCCGGGGAAACAACAGTATACGATACCACACATTCCATCGACCTTGATACAGTGCCGCTGAACGGCGGCTTCCTGATCAAGACACTGGTTCTGTCGGTCGATCCGTACTTTCGTGGTCGCATGCGGGCCCCAGAGAAGAAGGCTAGCAGCTATGTCGTATGCCTACTACTCTCGCCCTTTGTTATATGACCTCACAGTCTGGCTTAGGGCCCGTTCATCCTCGGTGAACCGTAGGTTAACCCACTCTTATACATCCTCAACTGATAAGATATTCCCCATCAGTCTCGTGGGCTTCGGAATCGCGGTGGTGCTACGCTCAGAAACGCCCGGTGTCGAGGTCGGAAAATATGTCTATGGCCATACCCTTCGTATGCAAAGTTTGGCCTTCTGTGCGACCTAGTGTTAAAGCAGAATTTCGCAGTGCACGAGGAATATTCTGTGCTCCCCGAGCTTGCCCTGTTGCAGATTTTAGAGAAGCACCCGCAGCTCCCGTTGACGGCGTACGTCGGAGCCGCAGGGATGCCAGGTATGTCTTGTTCTCGTGCATTTCGCTCCAAGGATCGAATTAAACTGTTCACCAAAAGGCCAAACAGCATCTATGGGCTGGAAGGAGTACTCCGATGCTAAACCAGTATGTCTGGGCTTTTTTTTTATCCTGTCAGAGGAGCTCAAGGACTTCAGGGAGAAGTTGCGTTCGTCACCTCGGGGGCCAGCGCCGTTGGCTCGTATGCATTCCATGTTTGACCTGCGCCAGACAGTCACTGAGCTCGGCGTTTGTAGGATGGTCATTCAGCTCGCAAAGCAAGCTGGACTGAAAGTGATTGCGTCCGCCGGCTCTGAGGAGAAATTGGAATTCATGAAATCGCTCGGCGCCGATACTGTGTTCAACTACAAGACTACTGACACGCGCGCGGTACTCGCGAATGAAGGACCCATCGATGTGTACGCTCTGAACGATACGACATTTTATGTTCGACTGAACGGGGTTACATTCCAGGTTCTGGGATAATGTCGGGGGCCCCGTGGCAGATGCTGCGATAGAGTTCGCCGCACCTAATGCTCGATTGCTGGTAAGCCCCTCGCTCCACTAAACCTTCTGCTCCTTTACTACAACTCGACACAGGAGTGCGGTTCGATCTCGGGATACAACACTGGTCATCAGGGAATCAAGGTGCGTCGCGGTGTAACCGAATTCATCCACCATTATAACCACGACTCGGAATCAATTCGACAGAACTTTCACCTGATCGGTCCCAAATCCCTGCATTTGCATGGGATATTCGTCGGCGCCCTGATGCCCAAGTACCTCGCGGAGTTCTATGCCACTATCCCCTCACAGTTGGCGAGCGGGAAACTCAAATACTCGGAGGAGATAACCAAGGGGTTGGATAAAGTTGGAGACGTTATTCTGGCCGTGCAAAAGGGGGAAAACAAAGCCAAAGCGGTTGTGGTTGTTGCGGAAGATTTGTAGCGATTGTAGCGCTGTAGGCTGCCAGGATCGGGTTACCTCTTAATCGTTACGCAGGACCTGGGAGAGGAAAATTCATCTGATGTAGCGGAAAAGAATTCATTAGCGCTGTTTTCAACCTCGTTTGTGGTGTTCGAAAGCCTTGTCAAAATACAAACGACTGAACCGTGCGAAAGCATCACGTGTGACAACTGTTCCCATCAGCGGGCCGCGTTGCCGTGTTCTTTGTTCTTTCTGCCTTTCACTTCCGCTGTCTTCTTGCCACTACCCTCCCCTCATCTCACTGAATCTGTAAATTACCACAACGATGTGCGCCAGTGACACAGTCGTCCCAGCGTCTCAGGATCGCATCGCCATATTCGAAAGCCCATGCGGTCGCACGCGATGCACCCACGTCTTCAAGTACGAGGGCATCGCTCCCCTCACAGAGATTCCTGCCATCCTTCAATCTCATCTTTTGGAGTGCCCTGGTCGTGATAGCAGGTATGTAGCCGTCCTCTCATCGTCGTTGCACGCAGTGATCTTGACCTTCATAGTGCCACCCGCGGAAATAGCGAGTGGCAATCGCCCAAGGGCCTGAAGCGTCTCTTTGGGATGCAAGAAGATATCCCAGTGGGATATAGTTATTGGCGTCTCGTGCCCAGGGCTAGTCGCGATGGATCAAAGCTACCGACACTGCGAGGTGGCATTCATGATCATCCGAAACCCGAGCGCAAGGTGGCACTGATAGAGGCCGACGCGGTGACGCCCCCTCCACCTTCAAGCAACCCCTCGGTGGCTGCTGGCATCTTAGTACGGCCGCCACTCCATCCGGTGCAGGTGAAGGGCGCTATGGGCCCGACATTTGCTCCTCCACAAGTTCATGGCGTCGGTCTCAAGGCTGGAGGTACACCGGCTGACGTCAAGGGCATTGACGCGTCGAAGCAACCGCACGCCCTTCCCAACGCCCTTCCCATAGGACTGCCGCCGAAACTTCAGCAGATAGCTGTAACAAAAGGCGCCGACTTGTCGCCTGCCCCGAAACCGAACTTTTCAGCGACGGGCGCTATCAATCCAACGCCTCGCGGGAAGCCAGCGCCGCCGAAGAGCGTGTACAAAAAGCGGGTAGATCCGCTTTCTGTTCGGCGGGCTGCGTTGAATGGCGACGAGTGGACTCTGCGCGTCACACCCAAAGACGTTCTCTGTCGCGGATGCGGTCGGACCGTTGCTCTGGGCAAACCCCACCAGCCGGCGGAATATCGCGTCGGGCGGTGGGTGACGCATCGGAGCCGCTGTGCTGGTGTGAAGAAGGAGCGCTCTCTCACGATCGCGAAGGTGCGTTCAACGGGTTGAATTTACGGATTGCGTTCTGATGCGGAGTTAGGCACGCCAATTGAAGGCTTCTATGAAGCATTGGGGCCCGGAGCCATCGTACAAGCCTACTACCCTCTGGGCGAGACATTGTCCTTCCAAGGAGTATGTGCCTAATTGTACTTCGCTCTTCTGACTGTGTGCTAATGTCTCTGAGCTTTAGATCTTGGGTGTAACGACATATGATTAAACAATCTAGCAGCGTGGTCTTTTGCTGTCATTTCACACCTCTGTCGGTTTGCGATTGTGACTTTTTTTTCTCGAAATAAATGTACCTTGTCTTCAGCGCCCAACTTGTCCTTGCGTAAAATAATTGTAGACTGCTTTCTGAGTTGCACATGAACTGCTGCTTTTCGACGTGCCAATTTTCACCGTAATCACCCTTCACGAGTCACAAATTACGTTGAACACTGTAGCCGTTTCACTCGAGCTTATTTCACCTTGAGCGAGTACAGTACTGTCAACCTACCCAGTCGTACCAAAAATAAACCAACAAATTTCGCGACCTATGGCTTAGCCCCGAATCGAACGGGATGTGTCCGGATCCCCATACACATACCTCGCAGAACACTTACAATGAACATACGCGCAGCCATGCGCCACCGAGCCGATGACCCTATTGAAGTCTGTATCAGGTTCTAGCCTTAATTTTTTGCGAAACTGTCGTTGAACTTCACACATGAATCTGCCGTACGGGGAGCGAAACCAAGCCATCGACCCGCTCCCTCAACTCCGCCCACACCTCTTCCGTTTGTTCCCTCCCGTAAAATTCTTCCACCAGCTGCATCACTCCGTCGTGTATCGCCGAGGTCGCCGAGCGCAGGGTAAACAACCGTGGCCGGTCGGCATGCATCATAACCAGGTCCAGGCGCCCACCACTGTGTGCCTGGCGGCGCTCGTTTTCTGCCCAATGCACATCCACCACACCTTCAATGCCTTCTTTCGGATCCAGCCGTGAGATCGCGGGCTCGCCCTCGCGGACCGTGTAATCGTACATCATATGAAGGCGCTGGCCGGAGGCGCTTACCGGTCTCATGATCATGAGGAGCAGGATTTCCGTCTTTTTGCGTTGGTACTCGTGGTCGAGGAGTGCACGCATGAATGACATGTCGCGCGAGTTGATTGTCCCGGGGTACACTGTAGCAGAGTGCGGCACGTTAGCTTTAAGTCGAAATCTTCTCATTGAGTGGAAAACACATACATGCAAAATGCTGACAGCCATCGCGGTGGCCTCCGACACGCCAGTCCACGATTTGGCACTGCCGTGAGCAATAATGGAGGGTTTCACACCCGGAACAGCGCTTGAACTGGTCTTTGGCAAGAATAATGCCACACTGTTGGAAGCAATCAATAGGCATCAAGACGCAAAGGCGAAGAATATACCGCGAGGTTATCGCATGCTCTGGCAGACACGTACGCCCCAGATTCATAGCTTTCAAGGACCACCCTGCGGGCTTTGACCTGCGATGAAAAACTTCTCCAGGAGCTTGTAAACGTCTCGGATAGCTCGGCCTGCTTTACTCTGTTGGCGAGTTCTGGCGAAACCGACATGTACTCGTCCATCCGGCTGAGGATGGAGTAGTACATGGTGTACCCGGGGAGAATCAAGCACAACAAGCGCGTCAAGTGCTGATCCAATTTGGGGTCATTCAACACCCCCGAGCTCAGGATTGCAGGGATAAGGCCTCCTTTGAAAGCTTCAACGACAGACCTGTATGCTTTGGAGCCGACCAGGAATCGAATTAGCAGAGCAAAGGAGAGATTGATGAGGTCGTTCCTATGTTCCACCTCGGACCGTGAAATAGCACGTATGAGCGTGATCATTGCGGTCACCGTCCCATTGGAGCGCTGAGCTTCAGTGAATGTATGTCCGGGATCGTGGAGCGGTGCCGCACCAACGATCTGGAACAGTCCGTGCAAAGAAGCATACGCGCTGGTGGAGACGGCGGACTCGGGGCCAGGAACGAGAAATTCGATATGCTCAACGATGGTTGAGGCGAGATCAGACAAGTTTCCGCCAACCCCGTCGAGGAGCTCGTCGAAATTCTCCTTCTTCTGCGGCTCGAGATGCACACGCAAGAAGGTGTATACGTTGTGGACATTACGGTGTTTCGCGCGTGGATGACATGAAGCCATGCTCTGCACAGAACCGTCCTGACACCGCGAGTGCCGTCGACTATCCGTTCAATGGCGGGGTCCCCAGTCCGAGACCTCAGCTTGATTATCATGCTGGTGAAAATCCCGTACATGACTGCAGAGGGCTCTAGGTCGGGCAAGCACGGCAATGAGTCCCAGTACGTGTGGAAAAACTCGATCCATGGCCACATTCGTGCCCACAGGCCAGGCAGAGCGGGAGGATCGACGAAGCCAAACGCCAGGACGCGGTGCAGGCCTTGGAACGCCACGAACACCCATGCCGTTCGGACGTTCAGTCTGGGTTCTGTTGTGTTCATGTAGGCATCGATCTCTGCTAGAGTGGGAATCTTGAAGTTCTTTAGGACAAAGAAGAACACCGGCAGGAGCAATCGTCCGTGTTGGGGCTCGAAGTCCTTGGAGATGATACTGCCCAGACGGGCGAGGTTGGCCAGGGGGTTTCCCGGTGTTGGCAATGCGTCCATTGCTTGCTCCTACAACACGGTAAATATATGCAAGATTGAGCAGTCGCACCTACCCGAAGAGCGAGAGGAAGCTAGGAAACATTGAAGATGTCGAGCGATGGGTGGTGCGGCTGCGGCATCAGAGGCTGAGACAAAGACAAGCGGCAACGCAATGAGATCATCACATCATCGGCAACCGCCGGGTGACCAATGTGACTATACGTCACTTCCCTTCTTTGTCCTAAACGTCCATCATGACCCCGCCGGCCCTTCAAGTACAAGAAATCTGCGACCATATCGTTGATTTTCTTCGCGAGTCTCACCGCTATCTCAAGGTCTGCGCTCTCATCTCCCCGGTCTTCACCTCGTCTGCACAGCGTCAGATTTTCCGCGAAATCAATCTCGTCGTCTCCAGCTATATTCCGCCGTCGAAGCGTGAGATCGTGAGGCGCGGCAGTCGTCTACATGCATTACTAGTTGAATCTCCCCATCTCCTCCAATTCATCCGGTGTCTCAGCGTGGTTTTCGACCCCGACGTTCTACGCTGCTTAGCCGGGGTGCAGTTTGCAAATCTCGAGGCTGTCGTTTTGTCTGGACCCCTTGCGAGTTTTCCGCGCCGTGGTATATCATCTCTGGCCGCTCCGTTACTCGCAATGCCATCTGTTCGTAGGGTGAAACTCACGTCCATTCTATTTGACGACATTACCATCATGTGCACGTTACTGCACCAGCGTACGACACCCCTGGACTCCCTTTCCATGGAATACGTGGACGTTCACACTTCCCCCAAAGCCAGAACCGTGTCCATGCCCGAACAAAAGCTCGTTACGATCAAGGCATTTCAGATCAATCTTCGCGACCACGCTTGGCTGACGCATCCTCGCTGCCCCCTCGATGTCAGATCCCTCGGAGAGCTAGTTCTGGGGCACGATTACTCATCTGGTCTCGTTGACTTACTGTGTGCAGCAAGGTCAACTCTGCATACCTTGCGAGGCGATGCCGATGCTTAGAACACTGGATGTCTTCGCCGGCTTCGGAAAGACAACCGCCGCGGTCGACTTCTTCTTGGCTATCGCACAGGAACCATTCCAGTTCCAGCTCCAGCACATCCGTATCCGTGTCGCCGTCTTCAAAACACTCGACGTGAATTCTCTCTGCCGCCTCGACGCAGCGCTCGCGGACTTGCACTTTCCGCTGCGCACGGTCAATGTGCTTGTTACGCCCATGGGCAATGGTGCGGGCGGTTTGAGCAGCGACGAGTTAGCGCTGCTGATGGGGCGAGTGAGGGTGCTGCTCCCGCGGTTGGACGCTGGTGTGAATCTACGCCTGAGTTATATTCATCGTTCGTTGGATTACAACCCTACCACGCCGTTCTGACTTATTACTCCCAGATGGAGTCCATCACGATGTCTGAGCTGTCGGTATCGGGACGCACATCCTCGACGCTCCCTTTACCTCCCGCTCATATCCAGGATTCGGAATAAGTCGTATAACGAATACTCTTGAAGCTTGGGACAAATACGAGACAGTTATGTTGCAACCGAGTGATATTCAAGCGCCACATTAGCTGTACGAACGAGTGTTGTCTGGACTCTCAACTCATCACATTGACGACTGGTGTAATTCTTTACGGCTTGAAGTGATTTAAATAAAAGTGTCCGAATAATATTCCCTGATATCCCAATAACAACTCTCCTGTATATATGCGGTACCATTGGTACTACAACCACTACCATTCTGACTATGGACTCCCACGGGTATGCAGCTCGAATAATTTGTGTTTACGGGATCCCGCTAATACCCACATGGAACGAGACAATACCCGCTGCTCGACGAAATGGTCGAGAGACTCCCATCGGGCTCGGTCTGCCCGCCCGTGTTGGTGGCCTCGGCGGCGGTGTGGCATCCGGCATAGTACGCGCAGGTTAGCTGGGTGTATTGTGAAAAAGTGGGGTAGAAGTTGTATATTCCAAGAAGGCTAAACTACCAGTATTTATACTGTAGGGAGAACAATAGATAAAGAGAACAATGCGAACAGTTGAAACGCTGCGGAGGCTGCGGTATCCAAGAAAGACAATGGTAGACGCGCACAGCACGTCTCGATACATGTTTCAAGGAGTCCAGCTCCATGACAACACAAGGCGATGCGCCTGCGCACGCAACCGCCACGTATGATTCCTACGTGGCCTTGACTCGTCTCGTCCGAGACGGTTCAACCGTGGGAATCACAACACTCCCCCTCAAGCACGAGTCATACCGAGGCGGGCGACGAAGTACTCGTGCTTGGATTTGTCAAGAGGTTTAGTGAACAAGTCCGCAGTGTTTTCCGAGGTGGGGCAGTAGGAAACTGACACTTCGTGAGAAGTAATTCTCTCCCGAATGAAGTGGTGTCGGACGTCAATATGTTTAGAGCGGGCGTGGAAGCCAGAGTTCTGTGCGAACGAAATGGTGCCGTGGTTGTCGACGGAGATGTGAGTGGGAAGGTTGGGAGGTGAGCCTAGTTCTGTAAACATGCTACGAAGCCAGAGAGCTTCACGGACGGCGGAAGCGAGTGCCATATATTCGGCCTCCATGCTCGAAAGAGCCGTCGTTGGCTGCTTCTTTGAGCTCCAAGTGACAACTCCCCCTGCAAGGATGGAGAGGTACCCAGTGATAGATCTGCGATCATCTGGGGAGTTGGCCCAGTCAGCATCGGAGAATAACTCGATGATGGAACGGCGATCCGCAGTGTATTTGATGCCAAGAGTAAGGGTGCCGCGGAGGTAGCGAAAGACGCGCTTCACGGCAGTGAAGTGTGTGGGTCCAGGTCTCAAGTTGAATTGAGAAAGTGTCTGGACGGCGTAGGCAATGTCCGGCCGCGAACAGATGGCGGCATACATAAGTGAGCCGACCATGTGCTGATAAACAGACTCGATCTCGGGGTAAGATTCCGAGTCGGGTGTCTTGGCCAGTTTGACGTGGGCGTCCATGGGTGTCGCGACTGGGGTGGAATTATGCATCTGGAATCGCTCGAGGATCTTGGCGATGTACTGAGATTGGCTGAGTACAATCGAACCATCACTATCCCGAGTTATTTCCATGCCTAAAAGCTGGTGAATGGCGCCAAGCTTTTTGACGTTGAACATGGTCTCGAGCTCGGTTTCGGCGGCGGCCATCAGAGCCGGGGAGGAGGCGAGGATTGTCATGTCGTCGACATGGACTGCAACGATCGTGATGTCGGCACCGTTGCGTTTGATATAGACGCATTGGTCTGAGAGGAGCCGGGTGAAGCCGCGGGAAAGGAATGATGTGTTCAATTCCAAGTTCCAAACACGGCCAGACTGTTTGAGACCGTAGAGCGCCTTGTTCAATTTCCAAACATGGGTGGTACCATCGCGATACAGCTCCGGCTGTTGCATATAAATTTCCTCGTCGAGTTTGCCGTTAAGGTATGCGCCAATCACGTCGACAACGTGAATGTCAAGATTGTAGCGCGCGGCTAGGGCAAGCAGCAGGCGAATGGTTTCCAGCCGGACAACGGGTGCGAAAGTTTCGTCGTAGTCGATGCCGGGAATCTGAGAAAACCCTTTGGCAACAAGCCGGGCTTTGTAGCGTGTGATCGTGCCGTTGGCGTCTCGTTTGACGCGGAAGACCCATTTACAGGCAATAGCTGTCCTGTCTTTGGGAAGCGGTGCGAGGGAAAAGGTGCCGAGTTGACGCAACTGATCCATCTCGTCGTCCATGGCCTGCTTCCACTGCGTCCAGTCAGGGCGCGATTTAGCCTCGGCAACTGTGAGGGGGTCGTTGGAGATGGGATCAAGGATGGCGGCTAGCGCGTAGCCGGCAAAGGCGCTCCTGCGTATGCGGGGGCCTTGTACAAGGTTTTCATCACTGATGTCGCAGTTGATATCGTGCAACGCTTTGCGCGGCGGTGACGGAGGAGGAGATGGAGTGGGGGTTAGAGTGCTCAAGGTTGAAGCACGCGATGCCGGTGCCGGCGCAGCCGATGGCTCGGACGAAGCTTCGAGCTCAACCTGCGGCTCCTCTGTGGATTCCAAAACACTCTCCCCCTTGAGCTGAGGCGGAGGCGAGACGTCGGGCGTGGTTGTATCGGTGATGAACGTGATGTTCCGTGATGTAAGGACTTGGCGTGTGGCGGGATTATAATATCTCCATGCTCGCGACTCATCCGAAACTCCAACAAAAATGCAAGGGCGGGTTTTTGTTCCAATCTTGGAATTCTTCCCGTCCTGTTGTAAAACCTCGCATGGTACCCCGAATTCCTGTAGCGCTGCCACGTTTGGCTTCTTTCCCCAAAAGGCCTCGTCCGGCGTGATCTTATCGCCAAGAGCGCGTGTCGGAGACCGGTTTTTGAGATAAGTGGCGTAGGCAACCGCCTCGGGCCACAGAAATTGGGGAATATTATACGCTATGAGCATGGCCCGAGCATGCTCAATCAAGGTACGGTTGAGGCGTTCCGCAACACCGTTTTGCTGAGGGGAATATGGTGCTGTTAGCTCAAGGCGAATGCCTCGAGAGCCGAGATAGTCGCGGACCTCTTTGGAGAGGTACTCGCTGCCGTTGTCGCAATGAAAAGCCTTGACACGCTTCCCAGTTTGGGTGAAGATGTACGCGTCATAGTCCTTGATGCGGTCGGGGACCTCTGTCTTCTTCTTCATAAGGTAAATGATGGTGCGTCGTTTCGCGCCATCAGTGAAGCTGATGTAGTACCGCTCGCCGCGAATGCCGGTGACACGCGATGGTCCCCAGACATCCGTGAATGTCATGTCGCCAATTTCGGTGTACTCGCGCTCAGCCTGAGCTGGAAATGGAGTAACATGGGACTTGGCTTTGACACAGGTCACACATTGGGCAGAAGGAGTACTGGTTGAATCAATGTTCATCCCTTCAACCAAGTTATTATTCTTCAGCAACTTGATGGATGCTGGACCAATATGCCCAAAAATGCGGTGCCATTTGTCCCAGGAATGAGCAGGCGCAACGGCGGCGAAGGCGG
Organism: Mycena polygramma; assembly: GCA_029449255.1. Lineage (NCBI taxonomy): Eukaryota > Fungi > Basidiomycota > Agaricomycetes > Agaricales > Mycenaceae > Mycena > Mycena polygramma. The sequence continues at coordinate 1,509,663 of JARKID010000006.1, read as the reverse complement.
GAGTGAAAGTGCACTGCAGTGGTGTAGCCGGAGATGCCGGTGGAACAGCCGACAGCGTGATGGCCGGGGACGAAGGTGATGCGAGCGTGGGCAACGCCGATGGCGGGGCTGGCGTTGCTGGGAACGCAGCAGAAGTGGATCGGTTGGCGGCGCGGGTAATTATGACGTGGTAAAGGTTGCCAGCCTTTTTGCCGCGCATAATTTCCTGGCGTTTGGAGCCTTTGGTGAAGACATGCATGAGATCACCGTCGAATTGGACGGAGAAGCCGGCGTCGGTCATGCGTCCGATGGATATGAGGTTGTAGGGTGCCTCAGGAACATGAAGTGCATCCTTCAGAGTAATATTGTATGCAGAACTTTTAACATGTGAGGCAACGGCGGCGGTGCCAGTTCCGTGGCACCGGACACTTCCGAAGCCAGACACAGTGTGGTTCTCGGCGGCGGCGTACGACTGGAAAAAATCTTTCAACATGATGATGTGCTTGCTAGCACCCGAGTCGGCAATCCAGGAGCCGTGAGGAAGGAGTGGCGCGCCGGCTTGTGCGGTGAACGCGAAATCGGTGGTGTCGGTGATATCAGAGTTGGATGATTGCGCGAGGTGTGCGTGATGCTTGTTTGCATAGCGCTCCTGTGACTCGCGAGTGTTCTGCTCCTTCTGGGCGTTGGAAAATGTTTTTCCTGCCTTCACATCGCGGCAGTCCCCGATCATGTGCCCCATCCGGCCACATCCGTAGCAGACGACTTTCGGGTTGAACTGGAACTGTTTGCCGCGCTGCTGTTTGTGAAAGTTGGCCGGAAGCGCTACCTCGTCGGAGGAGGGTTTAGCTTGGCGACGGCGGTCTTGCTCGAGAATGCGAGCAACGAGCTTAGTTGATTCAGTCAACGATGCCGTGTCGATCCCGGAGATGAATGTGTCCCAGGAATCCGGCAGTGACGTGAGAAGAGTGATGGAGTACTCCTCTTCTCCGAGTTTAGTGCCCTGCGCCGCGAGTTTCGAACGCAGGTTGGTGAGGGTGCGAATGTGCTCCTCAATGTTTGCTCCCTCCTCGCAGTGCAGCCGCGCAAGTTGGCGGCGGAGCAGGACGACGGTGATGACCCCTTTCGGCGCGTACGTGTCGGCCAGCGTATCCCACGCGAGCTTCGACGTAAGGGCGTCGGTAATGTACACCAACGGATCGTCTGAGACTCGGAGACGTATCTGGGACAGGGCCTGACGGTCCTTGCGATCCCATTCTGCGATGGCCGTAGCCTGTGTACCGTTCGGGTCGACGATGGTGCCGGCAGCATTGAGTGTGTGCTGGGGGCGCGGGATACCGCCCGTGACGTACTCGACGAGGCCCTGGTCCGTAAGGATATCCATCAGCTTGACGGACCAGGTACGATAATTGTCTTCGCCGAGGAGATGTTGGATCCGATACGCTGAAGTGATAGTCGAGTCGGACATGATGGGGATGTCGGGTGAGAGGCGTGGAGTGGGCGTCACAGATAAAGTGCGAGAGGCGTAGAGTGCGCGTCGCTAATAGGATGCGAGAGGCGTGGAGTGGGCGTCGCAGATATTGACGTGCGGATGCGAGAGGCGGCCGGCGCGTCGCAAAGGAATGGGTGTAGGTAAAGCAAAAAGTAGTTGAAATCCGGGAGAAAGATCAGTTACGGCGGAGGCCCATAACCTATTGTGAAAAAGTGGGGTAGAAGTTGTATATTCCAAGAAGGCTAAACTACCAGTATTTATACTGTAGGGAGAACAATAGATAAAGAGAACAATGCGAACAGTTGAAACGCTGCGGAGGCTGCGGTATCCAAGAAAGACAATGGTAGACGCGCACAGCACGTCTCGATACATGTTTCAAGGAGTCCAGCTCCATGACAACACAAGGCGATGCGCCTGCGCACGCAACCGCCACGTATGATTCCTACGTGGCCTTGACTCGTCTCGTCCGAGACGGTTCAACCGTGGGAATCACAACAGGGTGGTGTTCTACGGAGAAAAACTCAGGATCATCATGGTGGACGGGAGAGAGACCGTGCACACCTTCGCGTTATTGTCGTAGTACGCTGGAAATGGAGAAGCATTAATTCCAAGACTTTGCGAGTATGGACACGACGACGTACGGTTTGCGAACCCGCATCCGCCAGGGCGGCAGGAGCAGAAGTCAATGCATTCTATAGCGATTCCATGAGCGACATGCAATCATTTTCTATCCCACGAACCTTGAACAGTATCGGTGAGGATATAGCTGAGATAGTCGTCCGCATGGATCGAGGCGTCGAGGTTCTCGAACGCGGTGGTATAGCACGGGGGCGCAGTGGGGGTGCATTTGGCAGAATACGTCGTCGTGGCGGAGCTGGAGGTCACGGTGACCGGCGGCGTAGAGCTTGCAGACACGGAGGTGGGCGGGGCCGTGGAGCTCACGGGGGAGGATGTCGGGGGCGGGGTAACAGTTCCGCCGGAGCACGAAACCGTCGCCTTGAGGAGCGCCACGGCGGTCTGGGCGTATATGCAGCCGTGATCCACCGCGGAAGTCCCGACGACCACATTGGTCTTGGCGAGGATATTGCCCTCGAAGACGCCGTTCGCGCCTATCGTCACTGCTCCAGCGACGACCCAGATGATATTTTTGGAGAGGGCGCCGCCGATCAGGGTAATGCGGACGTTCGCCGCTTGGACGAGGGTGCCCGAGATTTGGAATATCCAGGCTAGGAGGTGATAATAAGCGGACGTCGAATGCTGGAAATGGTGAACGCAGCAACATACTATCAGCAGGGCCGCCAGCGATGGTGATCCCAGTCGAGATGGACACTCCCGTGGTCCACTTGTACAATCCAGGCGTGAGGATCGATCCGCCTATCAGACCTAGGAGAATAGAGGGTTCCAATCAGTGAAGTCCCTAAATATTTATGAGGAACTCTACGCACCAGCTTTCAACCCCACGAAATTGGGTCTCGGTCTGTCTGAAAACGGGCGTCAATATCCACCCCTGAAGGTCAGCGGAAAAACCGCTTACTCATAGCATCCGTGAACGCAGTTTGCATGTCCAGTACCGCGACCGTCAAAAGCCCAGGGGTGGGCAGCGCGTCGGTTGAGCCCATCAAGCGGCCGTTCACCTGCGTCGAGGTCCAGAACTGCTTGCTCCCATCTTGGACGAGGCTGAATCCGGTCAGAGAGGTGACCGTCGCAGGGCTGACTCCAACGTTACCGCCTGCGAAAATATTAAGGAATCAGAAAATCAGGAGCACGGAGGGCGGGTCCTTACCGACGGCGGAGTTGGGGACGGTGGAGACACCGGTTTTGGCGAGGATGGCGAAATTGCCAGCGGTTCCTAGGAGAACAGGTGCAGGACCTGCGGCGAACACGCCATGGATAGAGGCCTGCAAAGATGGAGGATCAGTGACTTCGCGGGGAATTGAGGTGTGCATACCAGTAACGCCAGAGTGACAATATTGGAGAGTATGCTGGGCATTGTTGAGTTGGTTCGAGTTCAAGTTGCAATGTTGATTCTAGGAAGAAAGAAGCCTTTAAATACGGTTTGGATGTCCTCGGACCAGGTTTCAAGGGCAGAACAAATGTCAGAAATGGCGGACAAACACGATAGATTCAGGGAGACCACTTAACCGAGAGCCCGCGCCTGACATTCCTAGAAAGCTTGTAATCAGACAGGTGAGATAAACCCGCTGTTGTGCAGATTTCATGACAGATTTCAATGTCGATGAGTAACTTGATAAAAGAAATTCAAAAACTCGGGCGGTGGGTTGGGTAGATTTTTCGTGAGCGCATTGGGCCAGCGTTGGCAGTTGCATGGCGGCCCTGAGTGTCGAATGGTTTTGAATGGTCATCAACGTGCTTTTCTTTTTCCAGATGCGGGGAGAACGTCTTCGGTGGTCGCGGTCGAAAAACGAGGGATATTGACAGCAGGCAAGCATGTTGACCAGACGTAGCCAGCGGTCCTGAGATCAGTGAGAGCATGTCGTACCAAATTCCAGGCACCGGTCGGTCGAGGCTCCAGAGCTGTGGAGGTATCAGAAGTGGAGCAACAATCACAGATACATACGTGCGATGGAATTGTACTATGGATATGCCACGATACCAGTCGGTGCGGGCCAAGTGCGGGCGCCACGCAGTCTGCTGTTTACAAAGTCATGCAGCGCATCCCGTTATAGCCTTAGAGTTCCAGGAGGGCGAAGTGTAAACCGGACAAAGGTGAGGGCCGGGTTAACGGTGGAGCCAGTCGCGATCGGTATACTTCTAAAGCCGCAGCGGCTGCTTATGACTCACCCTTTCAGCAATTCCGCACTTCAGAGACTCCGGGAATGAAAAGGATGCCAGAGAATGGGGCAGAAGATGATGGGGGAGGTAGGTAGGTAGGATTACACGGCACGGTCCCACTGAGGAACGCCGGGGGGAGAGTGAGGCAAAACGTTGGGCCGCGCCTTTGCCGCGTCGGACGATAGCCGGTTGATTGTCACTTGCCCAATTGAGACCGCGGATCCGGAGGTCCAAAAAGTAGGTCTGGCGTCCAACTGATTCAGGAAATTACTGGTCTAATGAGATCCCAAGCAGAGATGTAAAATTACTCCAGAACTCACCTACTTGCATATGCTGCCTCCAGAGCTGGAGAGGGCGAGAACGGCGCTTCTGCATATCCGGGAGTCGAGACCGCCATGTTCTGAGTGGGGTTCGCGGGCTTGGTGGAAATACTCACACGGATCTTGTTTTTCGCCCGAAGTTCCGTTCGAACCTTGTTTCTTAGGTAGATAGGTAGGTGGGCGTCTTGAGTGAGTGAACCCCTTTGAGCCAGCATCGACTTTGTCTGTCTGCAAAAACATTTCCTGGCTGTGAACGATTCACAGCCGCTGTGTGTTTTCTACTCCTTATTTCTTTTTTTGGCGGGGAGCGGGGGAAATAGCTTCAACTTGACGTCACATTTCCCACGGGTGATTTGCACGTCAATGTGACCGTGTGACTGATTACGGATAAGCGTACCACGACATACACGACCTCAATGGTCTCAAGAACGCTCGAGACGAGCCCCGACGAGGACGTCGATGCGCTAGCCCAGTGGACATTGTTCCTCACGGAGTATGCCAAAGGGAATGAGCGGGCCCCGCCTCCCCCTCTTCGCTCGACGCAGACACCTCAAAAACCATTCAGAGCTGAGCCGCCTGAGCTACCGAAGTTCGTCCCACTATATCCACCCGGGGAGGTGTGTATCCTGTTGTGTCCCTCGATCTCGTTTGACGTTCTGCAGATTTCACCAGAAACTGCGAGAACAATTGCAGATTTTTATGAGCAGTACGGGTTTCTGCCTCCTCCCAGGGCGGACGAGGAGACGGTCCGGCGTCAGACAATACAAGAATACAAGTACGACCTCTCACATCGTCTTTGTCAAAATTCACCACTTTGCCATTTTAGTTTGTTCCGTCCCGATCAACTGCAAAACTTCCACCGGTGTTCGTCCCTCGTGAATAGTTTCTTCCATTTCGCACCAGTATGCACCGTCAGCTTGTTTCACAACGACGTCCAAGTCGTCGTGAGCAAGGCCGGCGAATTCCCCGTACCTATGGGCGTCGTATTGCCAACGACTCCGGGTGGGACTGCAGCAGAGGTGGAAGTGCGCGTTGTAGAGACCAGCATATGTGCCCACGTCGTGTTGAAGAAGAAGGGACAGACGGTGGAGCTCAATGAGCTGGGTGGCGATTGGTGAGTCGGGTGCATGTATCGAATCGTCTTGTTCTAAATATTTAATTTGAACAGGCGTTTCACCGGCAACCCGTGGTGCGCCGTGGACTCTAATGGCGGTGAGCCTTGCACAGCATAGTTCTTGTCAATTTCTCATCCTCAGTAGTCAAGGGATATGTCGGAGTGCCCATAACACTCGAGATTGATCCCTCCAATCCGCTCGACTCCGAGCGTGTCACCGTCGGCGTCGTAGCGCTCATGTCAAACCGGCCTTTCCTCAAAATGTCAGACACTCAGCTCAAAGTCCTTGACGATCTCTCCACATTACTGTCGGTGCAGCTTCGCTCGACGTGGGAGAGCTGGCAGCGGCTCAAGGAGACAAAGCTGCGGAATGCGGTCAGCCTGTTTCTGGAAAAGGCGCTGGTGGAGCCGAGCCAGCAGGCACTGATGGATGCGGCCTTGGCGGAACCGCCTGTGCAAGGCTCTGAAACCGCTGCGGCGCGGCGGGGAACGGACCTGGCGGCGTTGACGTCCGATCTGTTTGCGAGCGCAGCCAAATCGCTCCAGGAGCTGCTCGAGGCCGATTTTGCCATCATCATCGACCTCACGTCTTTCCATGCGACTCAGGTATGTTTTTTGTTCGTTACTTTTCAGTCCAGGTCTTTCTGTGTCCAGTACTGATAGATATCGTTTTCAGTTGACTCCCAGCCGCTCGAGATCGCATAGCTGGGTTGTTGACGCGCAGGACTCGGAGGCGAAAGTACGACTATCCCGAGGCATACTGGGCAGTTCCTGCTCCGCAGTCTACAGCGGCCAAGCAGAACGATTCAACACTCCCGAAGCCATGACTGCAATTGCCGGCTTCCTCGACCGCTACATCGCAGTCCGTGCCTTTCTCACCTCTTCCCTTCCCTAAACTTACACCCACACGCGTTCTAGACAGCACGTTCAGTCTTCTCCGGCTCGGGCATGTTCTCGGGGTTGGAAGGCCTCCTCGCGCGCTCCTCCTCCGACCCCGACGTCCCCGTGTTTAGGCTCACGGGCACCGTTCCTCATCTCGTGCTGCCGTTTTACAGCAGCCACCGTCCAAACATGATCATGGTCGTCGCATCAGCAGCGCCATTCTTCTCCTTCAAGCCCGCGGACGTCACGTTTGCGAGCAATGTGGGTGTCGTGCTCGTCGCACGCCTCGCCCAGAACGCGATTGTCGCCGCAGATGCGGCCAAGACAGGTACGCCGTCATCCTTCTCCTTGCACCCATGTGAGACTGACGCACCCCCCAGCGTTCGTCTCCCAAATCAGATGCGTCTTTCTCTCTTTCTAGCGTTTGACGCGGTGTGTCCGAAGCTCATGCAGAATTTCGCGTTGGTACTCATGAACTCCGGACGCCCTTGCACGGGCTTTTAGGGGTACGGCTTCTTTTTCGTGCAGGGGTGTGAACTGACATTATTATTCAGCAACTGGATCTCGTGCGCGATACCATTGCGGCGGGCGACCTCGGGATTTTGCCTGCGTTGCTGGAGTGCGCAACTTTGCTTGCATCTTATTATTCCCGTCGAGACTGACGAATCCCCAGCTCCGCCGAATTCTGCGGTGCGGCACTGCGCGATATTGTCGATGATATGTACGTCCCTTTCAATCTCCATACTGTCACACTTATTGTTTTGGCAGACTCGACTTTGGTAAGACCGCGCAGCCGCTACACGAAGGCGCAGACACCGGTGGGCGCCCACGACATGTGCTTGTCGACCTCGTGCAAGTCACGGTGGAGACGACACGCTCCTGCTGGCTGCGGCGCGTACAGTGGCAGTCGGTCGCCATTGGCTCGACTGCACCGCCGCCCGTGGAGCTGGTAGTTCAGTACGAGGATCGCTCCATGCTGAAGAACTGGTGGATCAGTCTGGATCTGTCGGGGTTCATTCGGTGCGTTCTCGTCTCCATTCTCCTATATGAATTTAAGACTAAGACGGCGTTGCGCAGGATATTAAATAGCTTGGTCACGAATAGCCTCAAATATACGGCGGATGGTTTGTGTCTATATCTCCTCACTACGAGCCGAAATTGACACTCCATAATCTAGGCATTATCACTGTGTCTCTCACATCGGGATGCGCCGCCGAGGACGACGAGGAGGACGATCGCCATATCATTCTCACCGTAGAAGACACCGGCCGCGGCATCGCGCCGGAGTTTATGTCCAAAATCTTCGACCCCTTCACACAGGCCGACTCCTTCTCGCCCGGCGCTGGTCTGGGTATGCCTGCATCTTTCGACCGTTTTTGTTTATATTTATTAACATTTGGCCCTAGGTTTGCACATATGCAAGTCCGTCGTGGAACGCATGCACGGCGAGATCAGCGTCGAGTCCCACCCCGGCGGCGGTTCGATCTTCACGGTCGTCCTACCCGTGGAGGACATCGAGCTGCATCCCGCTGCAGCAGCACAGATCATGCGGCAGACCGTAATTTCTGCGGAGCCGCCGCCGAAGGCGAGGCTCGTCTCACAAGTGTCCGGGTTGCCTCTGGTCAATGCACAAACAACGGTGTTGCCTCGGATCACCCTCCCACCTGGGGCGCAGGGCGAAACACAAACGGCGAAATCGGACGACAAGACGGCGCACTTGAAGATCCTTGTCGTGGATGACAGTATGCCCCTTGTGTCCCGTGTTCTCCGTCTTTGTTGAATCGCGCGATACAGATGCGATTAGTCGGAAGATTCTGATTCGCATGCTGAGGGACTCCAATGTTACGACTTATGAAGCGGAGGACGGCGTGTATGCCTTGCAGGTCTTCAAGGAGATGCATCCGCATGTTGTTTGGACGTCCGTAATCCCTTCTTTAATACGTGTTTTTCTCACCCGGGCCACTTTGCACAGGGATATCTCTATGCCACGGTTAGTCCGTGAAACCCGAGATTCGAATGAAACCTAACGTAGCACACAGCATGGACGGCGTGGTCAGTGCGCCTCTCTGCGTTTCTCGTATCTGGTTCCTGACCTTCGTTGCATGCCTAGACTGCGGCCAAAGAAATGCGGAAAATAGAGCAGGCCGAGGGGTTGACTCCAGCGCATAGTAAGATGAGCCTCTTTATGTCCACATGTCCAACTAAACCCTCGCTCGGCAGTCGTTGCCATTACTGGTCTGGGTCTCTCGGATGTCAGTGCTTTATGGCATTATTCCCCGGATGACACTGATCCACGCAAAGGAGTACATACGGCGAGAAGCCTTGCTTGGGCCCGCGGCGCTGGACGGATGGCTGGTGCGACCAGTCGCACTTCCATGACCGATCCGCTTCTAACTCGGAGTCTCCAGATCAAAGGCCAAACCAACCTGAAGAGCTTGAAAGAGAGCCTCGTCACGGTACGACAGAAGTTGAGTTCTCCGCCTTGATGATTCCGTCTTTTTTTTTTTTCCTTTCTGGCTTGGGATGTACCTATGATTTGTTTTTGCGGATCTATATTCTGGGTTAATTTGGACGAATTATGTACATGTAGCTGCTGAATCCGAAGCCCTTGTTGTTTCCAGATCTCTACCTCGACCGTCGATAACGGACACATAAAGGGAAAATCGCCCATACTCAGCTGGCAGCTGCCAGCAAGGACTACGCCGGTGAAGTGGCGTTAGACGTTCAGCCTCAAAAGCAGACACATGCTATTTACCGACCCGTAATTCACCAGGGCCCAACATCCATCCTGTCATCGACAGTTCGTTTTGGCCGCCTCTATCCCGAGCGCAACACGGTTTTGTGTACTCCCTGTCAATTGATATTCACCAAAGAGACCCGGAGTAACAGTACCCCGGGTTTTATGGCGTTCGTTGTCTGCGCTCATCTAACCCGCTCATAAAGAATCTACTGACCGTGGCGCCCACATTCGTCCTCGTTGAGATATGTTCAAGAGAAAACTTCAGCCGTTCGATGGCAACGTTTCAATGACATGATTTCGGGCCTGGGTGCGTCTACAGACCTTTTATCTCCCCGCTGACAGCTGTTCACTTCATCTGAGCATTTTCCCAACCACTGTGAAATGGTATTTAAGTACTAGATGGTTGGGTTGAATCTGTAGTCTTCCACCTCCCACACGAATATGCCTAGCATCCTTTCCAACATCTTAGGTCTCGTGTTACTGGTATGCATGCCCCCCTCCTCCCTCCCCCCAATTCCCTCGCAGCTCTTCTCATGATGTTATGCTACTACACAGGCGGCCATTCATGGCGCATTTGCTGCTGGACCCGCACCGGTCCTCCTGGGAACCGCTGGAAATTTCGCAGTTCTTGCCAAGACCGGTGTAGCTTCCGTTCCCAACTCTGCAATCAGTTAGTACTTGCTCCCTTTCACTTCCTGGGACTCCCAACTAAGGATTTTTGCGCAGGCGGAAATGTGGGAGTCAGTCCTGCCACGGCCACTGCCTTGACCGGGTTCAGCCTCGTCCAAGACGTTAGCAAGCAGTTTTGGACCTCGACTCAAGTCACCGGACGTTTGATGGGTTCGACCGATGCCTTGCCTACTCCGGGGCTTCTGACTGTCGCAATTCTGGATATGCAAGCGGCGTTCACGGATGCTATGAGTGAGTATCTCATGTTTGGTATGTATATTTATTCAGGCACCCTTGTTCAGACCGGCCCCTGCCTGATTTCGACGAATTGAAGGCGGGTAAGTAGGTCGTTGGTATACTTTTGCGTTCCTGAATTCATTCTATCAAGGTCTCATCGGTGGCTCGATCCTCACACCTGGTTTGTACAAGTGGACCACTGGGGTGATCATCTCGACTGCCATCACCATTGCCGGCGGTCCCGCTGACAGTACGTTTCTCTCCCAAATTTCACTGGCTGCATGTTAGTTAACCGCACTTATCAGCCTGGATTTTCCAAATTTCGGGAACCCTCGTCCAGGCGGCAAACGTCCAAATCACCTTGACCGGTGGTGCCCTCTCTCAGAATATTATCTGGGTCGTTGGTTCAACAGTCACCGTTGGTGCGAACGGCATTTTCGAGGGCAACATCCTTGCGCAGACCGACGTCGTTCTTGGAACCAATTCCATTGACAACGGATGTGTGTATGCACAGACCGATGTGACGCTCCAGCAAGCCACGGTGTTGTGCTCCGGCGGCACGCAAACCCCACCGCCGACGTCCAGCTCTTCCGCGCCATCGAGCTCTGTTCCCCCGAGCTCGTCTGTCCCCCCGAGTTCTTCTGTGCCGCCCAGCTCTACCCCGCCCAGCTCCGTTCCCCCGAGCTCCACTATCACGTCCCACAGGCACACTAAAACCACCACCTATTCAGCCAGGCGCACATCGACTAAACCCTATGGACCGTACGGCCCGTACGGCTATTAGCCCAGCCCATCGCACAGCTTGCAGTCCTACCCAACCCGGTCTGATGTGCTAGAAGGCTAAAATTACGGTTCAGATATTACTGTTGTTACGAGATTTTGTTCCCGGGTTATTTGAATTTATGAATGACTTATGGACTGATTTGCCACAGAACCGAGAGCGATGACTGTGGACTTTCCGTAGTCTGCTGATATCTCGACACGCGTGTTCACCCAAAGAATGGCGTCTCCCCGCAAGGTCACTACGCCACTGAGACTTTCCTTCCACAAAAATCCCAATATGAACCTTAATGCTGAATGCGGCTGCGGGAGTCCTGTCAACGACGCCATGAAATCAATGTGGTTCTGATTCTGAACTTGCCGCCTGTCATGCTGTGCACATGTCATGCCGTCGCTCTGTCGCTGACAATTATGGGTTCTGGGAAGTTGGCGGGGTCTTAATCTCCTCCGGTTCGAACACGGGCTGGAATTGGTCTGGAACAAGTAGATATCACTGATACTCAGAATTTCCCAGTGCCGGAGACACGCTGTGTCTGGCCTTCGAGCGCCGCCATCCCAAAGCGGCCACCCCGCGCCGCCAAGGAACCTTGCCTCGCCGCTGCCTCTTGCGCGTACTGCTTCCCAAGGAACCACAATCCCACAAGGTACGCACCCACCACTAACTGTGAGCATTTGTCAGACGGAATGGCCCGAAGTAGACGATGTGGTAAAACGTACCAAAACCCAAAATATCCAGAGACCATCGACACCAGCGAGCGTCCCCAAGCCCATCTTAGGCCACTCCTCAGCGTAGCCCGTGTGAATCTGGTACAGCCCGAGTACAATGATGAGTAGGCCGATCACAGCATGCGCGTAGTTCTGTATCGGTCTGCGTCTCGCAGCGCTCTTGGGCTTGAAGTAGTGGATGACGGCGCCGAATGCGCATTGGGCGTAGTAAACGTAGAAAATGGCAGAGCCGAGGTTCTGCGGCGGCGGGGTTAGGCATCAGGTTGTAAGCATTGGGTTACACAACATACCTTATGTGTGTCACCAGGAGTTTTGCCGTATTGGCCGCTCGCAGTATAGCCAAGGGCGACGCCGACAGTGATGATGGGACCCGCTGCAGGAATAATTTCAGCTTGTGGGCGGTTTATAATGTTAAATATAGATGCACTCACCGATTGCTACCTGCGCGATCCAGTGGCCCGTGTACCACCAGGGCCTGAACGTCCGCAGATACCGTGCGAGAATGGCACCGGCGGGGAGACACACAGCAAAACCCAGTGCGGACAGGAGGGCGTGGAGAGTGACCAGCACTTTATAGTTGGGCGTCAGGCCAGAACCAGTCTGCGTCGAGTTGCCGTGATGCCTGATCTCGACTTCGCTCCCAAAGACGGGCAGAAAAAAGAAGGGAAGTAGTACAAGGATTGAAGAGTAGACCATGGCGACATTGAACGCAAATTTCGCCTGTGCGCTTTTATGCATTAGACGATATCTCAACGATCAATTAAACTGTGCTGTGATTGGCTGGGAATACCATTGCACTCACGCTACCGAGCACTTCCGTGCACAGCTTTGAGAATCAAGTCGTGATTGAGGATGCGAGCAATGGAGGAGTTCTGCTGCGCCGCAGTCAGCTCTACGTAGGTTGCTGGTAATACCTTCCCAGAATCGCTCCCAGGAGGATCCGATATATATACCGGGGATTTCAGACTGTCGGGCTTATTCTGTCAGCCAGAGGACGGGACACTGCGTCAGACAATCATCTTCGTATATTGACACGGGATTTCTGTCTTGGATAGGGGCAGATTGGGGCTGACGAGCCTGGGTCATCCCTGATCTGCGACTGATCTCCCTGTAAAAAGTTTGACGTTACACTACAGCACGCTGAAGGCTGCACATTGCGAGTGAGGTGAAGGGAGCATGAGCACCGACGACGGGCATGCATGCAGGGCTCCAATTCTATATCAGACATCACAATGGACTCCATCTGGCAATGAAAATTTAGAACGGCATGGTAATGTAGGAGCGCAATCCAACGAACGATGAATATAACTCAAATGTAGATTCCCCCCAGCGTCCAACCGCGGGAATTGCGCCCTCACTCCCCGCATCAGCAGCGCTAACTCGTCGCTGCTCAAACCGCCGGTACCCATGCCCGTGCGCGTAGCAAGCACATCTACCGTGAGTAGCGGGAAGTGCAAGTCCGCGATCGCAGTATCCAGGCGGCGAAGAGACTCCTTGTCGAGTGTATGGAAGACGGCGATGCGGATACGGATGTGCTGCAGCTGGAACTGCACTGGTTCCTTTGCGAGAGCGGAGAAGACGTCGACCCCAGGGGTTGCATTGCCGAAGCCAGCAACTACATCGAGTGTTTTCAGCATCGGCAGGTCCAAAATTGGTGTCGTGCATCCTGCGAGGATCAATCAATTGGAATGAATGTATCGTCCACGCCACTGACGGGCATCGAATCGCAGGGTGTGGAGTGTTGACCGTGCCGCACGCCGCAAGGCAAGAATACCAGGTGAGTTATCACCACGTACATCCCCACGTACATCAAGCTCTTCGAGGGCCGTGAAATCCAGGGGGCAGAGTGGATGCGCTGGCCATGCCGCATCGCGGACATTCAAGATCTGGGATGTCGTGATCTTAACGAGTTCTCGTGCGGGTATGACCGCGGCTATGACTTCAGGGGAAGGGGGGATCTTGACGTAATTCATGGAAATAGAGTCCAAGGATGTCGTGCACTGGTGGAATAACGCGCCGAAGCCGGCAATGTCCTCGAAAACAATCGACGTGAGTTTCACCATGCGGACAGATGGTGCTGCGAGAAGCAGTGCGGCCAGGGATGAGGTAGTACAGGTACCATCGCGAGGTAGAATCGAGACTGATCCACACAGGAAGACAGTCTCCAGATGTGTAAACTGCACTCCAGTCAAAAAAGCGAGGACGTCGGGATCGAAAGCAACGTTGGGCCGACGGATGAATCGGAGGAGATGAAGGGATTCAAGTAGGACTGCATGCAACACACGGGAGGTACGTGCGACCTTCGACGCCCCAACATCGCTCGAGACTATTAAACTGATTTCGTGGAAAATGTGACGCTGTGCAGACGTGGTGAAGACCGGCGAGACAAGAGCGCAGGATGCTAGCTCAGGGTGATCTTCACGAAGAAAATCAACGATATGGTCGCAGATTTCTTGCACTTGAAGGGCCGGCGGGGTCATGATGCACGTCTGGGACAAGAAGGGAAGTGACGGGTAGTCACACCAGTCACGCGGCGGTTGCCGATGATGTGATGATCTGATTGCGTTGCTGCTTGTCTTTGTCTCAGCCTCTGATGCCGCAGCCGCACCACCCATCGCTCGACGTTTCCAAGCTTCCTCTCGCTATTCGGGTAGGTGCGACTGCTCAATCTTGCATATATTACCGTGTTGTAGGAGCAAGCAATGGGCGCATTGCCAACACCGGGCAACCCCCTGGCCAACCTCGCCCGTCTGGGCAGTACTGTATTATTTCGTTCAGTTCGATAGTCACGCGTCACGCACCCCTCTATCGATATCGAAATAAGATGGTGGTCACGCGTCACGCGGGGGAGTATCGAATTGGTCTGGCGGTCCGATAAATCCACAGGCCAGTTTCAGGGTACCACAGGGTATGTAGGACCCCAATTTTGAGCTTCTCTGCTGTTTTAACAGTGTCCATAGTGCCAAACGAGCTCTCGGGCGAATATCAGGCCGTTTTCTAGTGCAAAAACTGTGAAAAACAAGTAGAACAAAAAATTCTGAACCATCCTCGCGCACAAGCTTTTCTCTCCACAGAGCGGATTCGAGACCTTTCCTGAAGATTCCGTATCGTTTGGGACGATTATCGAAATTTTTGGTCGTTGTCACGCACCCCACTATCGAAATATCGAATTGGTCGAACCTGTCACGCGTCACACCCCGGTTCGATTTGAACGAAATAATACAGTATCATCTCCAAGGACTTCGAGCCCCAACACGGACGATTGCTCCTGCCGGTGTTCTTCTTTGTCCTACAGAACTTCAAGATTCCCACTCTGGCAGAGATCGATGCCTACATGAACACAACAGAACCCAGACTGAACGTCCGAACGGCATGGGTGTTCGTGGCGTTCCAAGGCCTGCACCGCGTCCTGGCGTTTGGCTTCGTCAATCCTCCCGCTCTGCCTGGCTTGTGGGCGCGTATGTGGCCCTGGATCGAGTTTTTCCACACGTACTGGGACTCATTGCCATGCTTGCCCGACCTAGAGCCCTCTGCAGTCATGTACGGGATTTTCACTAGCATGATAATCAAGCTGAGGTCTCGGACTGGGGACCCCGCCATTGAACGGATAGTCGACGACACTCGCGGTGTCAGGACGGTCCTGTGCAGAGCATGGCTTCACGTCGTCCACGCGCGGAACACCGTATATATCCACAACGTATACACCTTCTTGCGTGTGCATCTCAAGCCGCAGAAGAAGGAGAATTTCGACGAGCTCCTCGATGGGGTTGGCGGAAACTTGTCTGATCTCGCCTCAACCATCGTTGAACATGTCGAATTTCTCGTTCCGGGCCCGAGTCCGCCGTCTCCACCAGCGCGTATGCTTCTTTGGACGGAGTGTTCGACATCGTGCGGTTGGTATGTGTTTTATTCTACCCAGTAAGGTATTTCGGCTTGCAACTGACGCGCTGCGTTTCACTGCAGGGTGGCCCGACATAATTAACACACGGGACCGGTCATTCATGCTTGCGCTCCTGGACGACCACTACCAACGAAACGAATCAGATTGTGCCGCAAAATCGCGACAACGGCTGAGGCATCCGGCCGCCATATGCATATGAAGTACGATTACACAGCCCCTCCCGATCTCACATTCGTGATGCGGAACCGAAAGACCGCGTCGAAAGTTTCGTGGATGCGTATTTGGCCCAAAATGACTGCCGCCAGGCGCAAAGTGGCGGACGCCTGGACGTGGTCATGATGCGTGTCCACGACCGGCTGCGGTTTTTTGCCTTACGCTCGGCGACCTCGGCAGTACACGACGGAGTGCTGCAGCTGGTGGCGGAATTTTCCGGGTGGGAACCAACGGATGAGTCAATTGGGATGAGTTGTTGGTGGAGTTGAGAGGGCGGGTGGATGACCTCGTTTCGCTTCCCGTTCGGCAGATTCATGTGTGAAGCCCAGTGAGAATCCCAGCTAGGTAGATTGAACCAGAATGAGTCTGATCGAGGCCCCACCAAATCTCTCAATCTCCCTCAAGATTCTGGACATACATCAATCTGTCTCAACACATTATGACGCAGCTTGACGCAGAATGAGGACGATTGAGCTATCCGTTGATTCACGTTGGGGGACAATGAGAAGCGTAAAATCGGTTTATTTGCAGGTACTACGACTACTACACAGTGGTTAGGTAGACCACCCGTACGATCCGTGCCCGCACCGATTCAGCCAATGCACTAGTCCGTCGGGCGCCGCGCGCTGGTCGGAAAAGCGTTCCGGCAAGTAACGCGCTGCGATACCAGACAGGTCAGCGAGAGAACAACGAGGGAGCAAGAGGGGCGTACTTGGGAAGAACCATACGCGTGCGTCCGCCATCTCCGCCAGGGACCTGCGCGACAGGGGGAAAAGATGCAGTGAGCGGTGACGCCCTGTGAGGTGGGAGATTGCGCAGGGAATAGCGGGTGGGCAGGTAGCGCACTGAGATACGGGAGAATCAGCGAGAGAACAGCGAGGGAGGGAGAGGTGCGCACACGGAAAAAATATAGCCGCCAGAGACCTGCAAAACATCCAGAAGGAATGCGGTGGACGTCGTAAGAAAGACACGTACCTGCTTCAACGGCCCATCGCCGACTCCGAGCTATCTAGAGCCAGTGTTAATTGAATACAGTGGCGAGTCGTGATTCTCGCACCTTTGTACAGCGAACAGCGGCGGGACGATGCTACGGGGGCTGGGGTAAGCGAGTCGGATGGTGTCCGTGGTAGGCGGCGGCAGCGAGGGGCAAGAGGGAGAGAGCAACAAGGGGAAGAGGAAGATGGCGGGAAGAAAGAAGTTAATTCAGGCTCCGACATCGTACGACTTTATTTATTCACAGGCGGATGACGTCAGGCACGCATTTCGCACTTGACGCGGACGACGAGGACGCGGGACGGCGCGTGGACAAAACGCGCGGAGTTGGCAGAATTTCACAAAAGTTTGCACATCGTTTCAACGGTGTGTTCAATCTGCCTCGACGTGCCTCAATGATCTCAATCTGACTCATTCCAGCTCAATCTGTCTAGCTGGTATTCTCACTGGGAGTACTTACCGGAGATAGGTCAGATCCCCGCCTCACGAAGCTCTTTTGACTCATATGCGGGCCGCAACAACATGGAGATTACCGCCCGAAGCTGTGCCCCAACTTTCAATGGGTCCGGTTGGAGTTAGTACGTGTTCAGATCTTCAGAGATACAGAATCAGAATCTGCGCAGACTGCTTTGAACTATCACTAAGCAAAATTCCCGGCACGCGAACTTCCGAAGAAACTGTGACAAATCTTGGAGGTGAATGCTCCGAGCCTCCGACTAAACTACTGAGCACTGTGCTCGATTGCGAGTGTACAATCCAATACGTGATCCCAAATCGAACCAGTGGAGGTTTACAGCGTACATTAGGAGATCGGGTATACACATTCAGCCGCAGCCCTGGAAGAATACCTAAACGCAAACCAGATCAATGAGTCCCACATGTATACTTGAACTCCTCATAGCAGACGACCTGCCGACCGATCGATAGGAATCCTCTCTCGCGTACAAACGCTGCAAATAATCTACGATGCCGCACATCCACCACCTGGTGTGATTCACGGTTGCGAAGAATATGAAACCCCACGGTGGGGATCCGTTCTACCCCGGAGGTAGCAAGGATCTCGGTGAGGCGGGAATCGGACTCCGCGCCTGAGAGCCACAGAGGAGGGCCGATTTCAACATCGAAAATCAGCTCCGCTAGTTGGTTTCTCGACATGAGGCGGGTGGCTATTTTGAGGACACGCGGAAAGGTTTTCAGTGTCGGCGGGGGGGCGGGCTGAGTGGGAATAGTGAAATATAGGCCTCGGCCAATCCGGAGGCGTCGCAGGCTCGTGAGCCTGTCCAATCCAAGTAGCGCGAGAGTTTCTAGGCATATTCACGTCAAGGTTTGACCCGCGCAATAACGCGGCCACGTACGGTCTAGATGCACAGATGGGTATACATCCAGCTGTAGGTGCTGCAAGTGGCCGTCTAAATGACCGAGGAATTGGGACAAAGCACTGAGGGCGATGGGGTCGACTTGAGCGGGGAGGGAGAGGGAGAGCTCGCGTGTGCGTGGCCCAAACTCTGGGCACGAAAGCCACGACAAGATGCCCGGATTTCCTTGAAGCCCTTGGACCGACAAGGAGTCCAAATCGAGCTCAACTTCAGACACGGTTTTGTCCCCAGATTCTGTCCATGTAACCCATGTCAGCTCCAACTCGCGAAGAGCGGGGAAATTCAACAGAAAGAATGCAAAGTCGGTGCATGATCTGAATATTGAGCGCTGTAATGAGAGTTTCGTAACCTTTGGGAAATCCAGGGCGGAAGGTGGGAATGTGCCGAGTATAATTGTTTTCACCCGCGAGGCAGTGGCGAGATGACCCAGAATTTGGGTGGTAACTTCGTCCATTTCTGACGGCCAAAGGTGAAAATCCAATGTCTCCGCGTGTGTGGACACAAGGTCGGATGGAGATCGCAAAAAATCGAGGAATTGGAGCGTGGGTCGGACTGTGACCCGTCTGAACAGATAGTGTCGAGACCACGGAAGAACCTGTCTGCACACCAATGCGCATGCGCGCAGGGCCGACCGGCTGTCCGATAAATAGTCGATGATGTGGTCTCCCAGCTCAGGCGGTAGCTTGGGGCGCGAGGCCATGTAGAACTCTGAAAAGAGGAATAAGATCTCTGGATGCTACCGACTGAAGTCAGATTGTCCCACCGACAGTGCTGCAACTTGCTTTGGGTTTCGTGTGGCCCGGGGTGCGACGCTTGTTTTAGTCGCGCGCTTTTAAGTTTATGTCCAGCGCTGATCGGCGTACAATAAATACCGAATTAGCTGCATATCACTGCGTTCAGTCGTGGGATGTCCGAGGCCCTGGCCAGCTCGAGGCAGGCTGTGTGGCTATGCCTCGGCTAGGTTCGGCCAGCTCGGCTAGCCAAGGCCATCTAGCCTGAGCGCTGTTACACGGCTAGCCCGGGAGACTTCGGTAGGTAGGTAGGTAGGTAGGTAGCATTACACGGCACGGTCCCGCTCAGGAACGCCGGGGCCCAGGAATTATCTAAGTGTACAGGCACTATTGTACACTACGGTCCCTGGACTCCTCTATACCCTCGTAGCCGAGCTCACGGTCGCAGCAGTCAGTCGAAACATCTCAAACTCGCCGCGGTAGAACTAAAAAGATAATAGAGAAGCAGTTGGTGGAAACTAGAACCTCGAAACAAGCTCGAGACAGGAATAACTCAAGTCTATGTAGGACATTCACGTCACTAAACTTCGACCCCAAAGCAAACCACGGCGGCAAAACAGGCAGGGCCTTTTGCTGGAGTGTTCATTCGCTAGATGGTGCCGCCAGAAGCAATCTGACATGTTCTGTCCTTCCAAGACTCAAGTCATCCTGATGTAAGAAGAGCCTGTCATTTGAGTCGGTTATGTCCCGTTTGAACCATTCTCGCACAAGCATCCCAGATTTCCGCACCAGACACAGGTAGTGTCCATTAGGAAAGTCTGGTGATGCAACCCAATTTCGCCAACAAACCCAACCCCTCGTTGAGTGAGTTCAAGAGAACCATCAAGAGGGTTGTCGTTCACATATGGCCGAAAATGGATGTTGAAGTCAAGAACGTGCGGAGATATCCAACTCAAAGAGGAATTATCCTAATTTCCGGGTGGTGGGGTAATTAAGGAGTCAATGTGGATGACTTGGTGCACAGCAGACGGAAGGGGCTTTAAAGTTCAAATTCAATTTCCATCGTGTCCGGTTACATCCTTGGTCATCAGCACTGTCCATAATTGCAAGCCGCCAGTGCCCGCGCAGTTAGAATGGGTTGTAAAAAGAAAGGTGCCTATCACTCCGACGTACGTTGTGTCCTCCAGACAGTTGAACAGGAATATGCAAAGAAGTTTAAGAGCCTATATCACACGCAGGTTGACAAAGTAGCAGTTTCACTTGGCACTATTCACTAGCTCAGGATGCAGTCTTAGATATATGAAGATACAATTGATACGAGTTGAATACGAGAGACGAGAGCTGAGAGCTCGGTTATTTGTCGGGAGCCGGGCCGAGAAGAAATGATGGCGTGGCAGTGCAACAGCGCGTCTTAGAGGGATGGCGACGACGACGGCGATGATGGGAGTGTATGGACTAGCCATGTTTACCAACGAAGGATGCATACAGTGAGAGCTAGTGGTCGGCGGAATGGAGCTCACGGAGCGAAAATGCGCTGGATGCTCCACGAATGAAGTAGATGTAGTTTTTTTTCGGAGGTTTTTTCTTTTCTCTACCCAGTCATTCATCTGCGGTGGAAGGGCTCGTTTAGATGGCTCTCAGGACCTCTGCAGCACTTTTGGCTTTACAGGGTGTATCTGGGCGGCTAACGGCCTACTTCCATTCGGAGATCGGAATTTGGTAGAATTGATGGATCATTGAAATCCACTGATATGACCTTTGGCAGCTAATTAAAGATTGCTGGAATCAATTGATTAGGGCGATTAGGGCGGGGTATTATTTAAAATCCGGCTGTAATTTACCGTCTCAATTCTGGGGGCCTCTGGTATAGGATACAGGCGTATTTTACCGTAAAATACGGCTGTATAATTGGTATAATTGGTAAAATTGGTGTATAAATTCACCACCCCGATGAGTTGCTTGGCAGATTGCTCAAATGGCGAGATATTGTGTGCCCAGACCCGGATGTCTTCCAGAGAGACTTTACAACTCTGGATGCCTCTGGGAGGATGACACCATGTATTGGTGGCCGGGGCAAAATATACCATTTTTTACGCGGGGAATGAGAGGTTCAATGTAAAAAATGTAAATTACCTGTATTTTACAGGTAAATTACAGACTGTACTTTACAAGTCCAAATAATACCCCGCACTAATTAGTGGAATCCAATGGGTGACTCAATGGATTTCGTAAGTCCGCCCATCGGCGTGCCGTTCCTCTGCCGAATTCCAAAGATCGCATTTATGTAACTTCGCGAGGCAACTCCAAGCCAAGTCAGTGAACTACATGTATTACAGTCTAGTAGTGAAAAACTACTGAACTTGGTGAATGTCCAGCATTGCCTACCTTTTGCCTGACCTGGTTCATGGTGACTCTCGGCGCCGCCGAGTCACCGACAACATCGGCACAAGTCTGTACACATCAATTGTCCGGACTCAGTCAAGAGTCAAGACTTGGTTGCGCCGTGCTGGCCCACCTGCAGTACTGGCAGTCAAGTAATATTTCTATTCATTTGTTCCCATGCTGCTTAACAAATAACCCATGCTCTTCGCGACCAGCGGTGCAAGTTCAAGAAGTTGGCAAAACACTGTGATCCTCAAGTGTGTCGCTATCGGTACTGGACGTGTACATGTCGCCACCTTACATTGGCGCTCTGCCCTGGTGGTATGGCACACATACTGTGCAAAAATTATCTAATGGTTGCATCTCGGTGGAAACACGGTTTTTGGCCGCATCTCAATGGTTTTTTTCCAAACTGCTTGCAACTAATCAAAAGGGTGGTAAGGAATATTTGTTAGGTCGCAATTAAGGGCTGAGGGACTACACTTAATCTGGCTTGCTTCTGGGAGACTTTGCGTTGAAAAAGCTTCTTCATCTCAACGAAAGTGATCGGAACAATGATAAGATCATTGTGCCGAGACCTATAAACGGACATCAACTCATTTTGCTTGTCCCCGCAGGAATATGCACCTGAATAAAACGCCGATGTATTGGCGAAGAACATATGGGTCCTCGGGGAATTTTTCCGTTGGGAAAATGACTTGCCTACCTTTGCGGAGTGCATTGACCACGATGAGGTTGAAGATGCCATGTTAACGACATTCTTCAGTTCATTCAAAGCCATGGATATTGGGCAGTCTTAGAAACTATCTTGGTGGGAAAGTCCCCATCCGAGGCACTGAAGCTCCTTCACAAGCCTGAGCCAACACATTTGAAGCATTTGAAGCCCAGCCGATAGCCGACTGATCACGATCAGAGACCAAATGATGACAATGCTGATGGGAGATCAGATGCGACCAACGAGAGCGAGATGTGACCCAAATGCAAGATGTAAGCCAGCAACGGAGATGTCACCTAAGACTCAGAAGATGGTTGCAAGCTGCGACCCCAAACCCTGCAACTTTTCGCTAATTTTTGCACAGTATATCACCCATATGGTGGTTTCACCCTCTCACTGCTTTTCCCTTCTCTTGAGGTCGAGTGTTCGACCCTCATTATGCACCTTCTTTTGTTCAGAGAATTGCCATTCCATACCTTTTCTGGCCACAATGTTCGCTTGGAATTCGGTGATTTGCCCGCTCGACTCCAAGATTTCGCCCATTGGATTCCAAAGGGCTCACAATTGGATTCCAAAGAGCGGCCAAACCAATTGAATCCACTCGGGACCCATTGGATTTCAATGGCCATCAATTCTACCAAATTCCGAAGTCTCCCGGGCTAGCCGTGTAGCTCGAGCTAGGTGTTCGGCCAGCCCACCTAGCCACACTGCGGGTAGCTATGTGTAGCTTATAGCTGAGGGTAGCTGTTGGTAGGCTTTGGCTATGTCTTGGCCAGTTCGACTAGCCACACGTGCTCGGCTAGCTCCGGCAAGGCGGTAGTTTGGCTGTAAAGCCTCTGAACGCAGTGTATCTCCTCTATCTCCTTTCAGACTGCCAGCGTATTGCTCGGAGGCTTAACAATTTAACAATGTGATATTCATCTACATATATAATACTTAGGTCCCCGCAGGCAGCCGGCCTTTTCCTATAATCAGTAACAATCGGCATATTTTCAATGAGAGTAACGTACACTCTGCAGAAAAGTTAAGGCTCAACACCGAACTACTACAATATTCACACCGAGAAGTAATGATTTTTAGTGCGGCTATGGTACCAACTTCGGCTCGACCAAACTCAGACTGAACGGATCTCGGTGTGATTAATGAAAGTGGAAATATGCACGATTCTTCTCGTGGGAGAAAGCACAGCGAGTGTTCCCCAATTTAAGCGGCATTTAAGTTAGTAATACTTTCTTCAGTATTAGGGGAGCTCAATTCTTGGCTCGTCGACTCGTCCCGTCAGAAAATAATTTAATATTGATGGACTCATCAAACATTGATGCGGCGGTTCTGACAACTTCAGCGCGATGAAGACAGGATTTTGACACTAACCTACGCTCCAAAACACAGCAAATCGCAGGAAGGCCCCACCAAGCTGCTTTCATGGTCAAATTGAGTCAGGTCAGTCGCCAGGTGGTCTCGGCACGGTGAGCGGAGTTTGAAATTGATGTTTGTTCGACCAAATATTAATTATTTTCCGACGCGACGAGCTGACGAGTCAAGAATTGAGCTCCCCTATTGTAAAACAAATAATTTAGCCCAAAACAGGTAATCTAAGTGTTGTTTAAATCCTTAACTCGGCCCCCTGATTGGCTGCTAATAGATTTAAAAATGACTTTAATTACCTGTTTCAGACGAAATTATTCGTTTTGCAATACTTAACGAAGCGTTACTAACTTATTACAAATGCCGCTTAAATTGAGGAACCCCCGCTGTAAAGGCAAAAAAGATATGAGTGGGCTTCGAAGGTTGTCAATGTGACGGCCGAATTAATTTGTCCGTTCGGCTAACGGAAACGTCCGGCCGTGATGAACTGCCTTGGACTGCAACCGCCTAAGGTCTTGGTTTAGCGACCATTCAATGTCGATCTTCCTACTTAGATCTTCCTGCAGGCAGATATATCTACCAGTGTACCACATCCCGCACTGCATAGCCCTTCCTTTGCTCGCAAGGTGTACACGACTTCGGTCGTCGGCTCCAGCCACAAGAGATGCTAGATTTCCAGGGGTAGTATCCTCAGGCTCGTACGCCGCCGGATGCCCGATTGCGGAGTTCCCCAAATCCTGGAGTTCCGATCCTGCATACACCCTGCGCGGCTCTGAGATTTGTGGAACATAATATGCCTGGCACGTCGCCCGGCGGCATCCAAAGGAGCAGCTAACGACATCTCCGCCCGGCTGTGTATTAGTAAAAGGTGGATATATCCAACTTATATCGGTCTGGGAGCAGGGAAGGTCAGGCTATGATCGCGAAGGGGAAACTAGCTCACCGGTCGATTCGGCGCACGTATCGAATTGGGCATCTTGGATCGTTCTCGCACAGAGAAGGCACCTCTCACCGTCAGTTTTGCCTTCACAAAATTCACGACACTGACCAGTGCTGCGACCGGACAATCGCTGGTAAGGTGGGCGAGATACTCGACCCGGGAGCAAGCTTTTCTAGCTGCTTCCGTGTATTCGCCCGGATACTTATAGACCTTTCCAGGAAAACATCCACGCATATCGTACATTGCGATCGAAAAAATCTGCGGAATCTACTTCCGCTGCGCAAGCAATGCCGCGAGCTCAGGGAAGGACTGGACCACCACGTCAATGTCGCCGCCATCGGCCTTCGACTTGACCTCGCCCACATCGGGGAACTCCTCGCCTGCGCGGGGGATGTAAACAGTCCGCATCCCCACGCTTGCGGCGGCACGTAGGTCATATACGTGCGCCGCGACCATGGCGCAATTGTGAGGCTCCAACGAGAGGTGCTTCAGGGCACCCAGATACACCTTGGGGTCGCTGTGGGGAGAAATGACGGTGATGCGATGGGCAAGGTGCGAGGAACACGTACGGCTTGAACGATCCAAATAGTTCCGATGAGAAGACTGTGTCCCAAGGGAGATCCGCAAACTTTGCCATATCGACTAGCAGGCGGACATTTCCGTTCGATAAGGTCGCGATTATGGCCTCCTTCTTTAAGGCGTAAAGACCAGGGGTAGAATCAGGCCATCCTGGAGTAAGATATAGGCAGGTGATAATAACCGGTTATGAATGTTCACACACCGTGCAAGCGATGCCATACGAGATTCAGTTCACTGCGGGCCTCCGTTGTCAACTTCTCACCGAAGGCCTTGCACTGTGGGGTAGCGAGGATGTCCTCAAGAATCTGAGGGACAATGGTTACCATGAAGGATTCAGAAAGGGATATAAACACCTCTCGGTGCATAGCATCGACATTCAATGACCCCGCTCCGCCTTGTGCAATGCGTCGGCTGAGGAAGTAAGGAAGTAGATCGGCAAATGATTTCTTGATCCTAGAAGGAATTCAACGTACGTGTTCTCGAGATACCCGCGCCTCCAGGTCGCGGCAAATTCAGCCCAGTCACCATCTGAATTAACATCAGTCCCAAGGACCTGTAGCGAGGAAAATAGGGACCAACCAATTTCGTACTTTTTACCGAGGGCCTCGAGCTCCTGAGTGACGGAGCCACGCCAGTCGACGACGGTGCCAAAGACGTCGAACACAAGAGCCTTGACTTCGGTCAATTTAGACATGCTGGGGAGCAATGGTCGTGGTGTGAGGCAAGAGGGAGCGGTACAGTAATCAGATCATGAGACAATGGACGGACCGAGTTTCCGATCAGCTTTCGAGCCAAATTCCAACTCGATCGATGCGTTGGGACCACCATTTGCGGCCAAGATGTTTTCGCTTCATGCGTGTATCGCTGCGAGAAAAAAAAGTCCGGCATGACGAATTGAATCAAATCGTCACGCACCGACGGGCTTTGGCGCAATTGAAAGCTTGACTCTCAATGGACTCTGCACCATCACCAGAGCCCTTTACAGTCCTTCAGAAGGGTCAGCGACAGTGGGTCAATTGCCGTTTACTTACAGTAAGCAAGCATCACTGGAAACGTTGACGAGGGCTTGACGAAGGATGTGCTTGGGATGTGCGCATTTTTTTTTTCTGCGGCAAAGCTTCTCTTGGTGTAGTTAGCTAGATTTCCATGGGTAGTAATTTCTCCCAGCCGGCTGCCGTGATTATTGTCCGCCAGCAGAACCCTGAGGACAGCAGATTGGGATCGACCATGGTGGCAAGAGGCAAGAGGCGCGAACGGATCAATGCGTGATTCTGCATCAACACAGCCACTCCGAGCAGGGGCACTTGCCTCTTGCCACCATGCATATGGGCACCCCTCTCCTGAGAATCCACTGCTTGGATCCGGCTTTGCTGTGTGCTCGAAAGCCATCCTTCTCACCGCGCAAAGTTTTGCCTGGTGACGGGCAACTAACGGGGTCGTCTTGGTCGTCTGGAAAGTTGTTGGAAAGTTCGGAGACTCTCTTCGGAACTGGTCGGGACTTCAAGCTTCAAAGGCGAACCAACCATCTTACAAGCTTGGCGAAATGGTTAGTGCGCGCATGGTACATTAAAGTATGACTGTCTTTCCAAAATTTCTTTGTCTGCCATGTCTCGCACTGGCAGTTTTGTTCCTTTCCTCCTTTTTCTTGACCCCGAGCCTCTGTTCGTGCAGCATTCATGGCCGGATATGGGTATCCCTTTGTCCGTACTAACAGGTTTGACGCATCGGACACTCCTACTGGCAGGTAATTATACCCATCTGGATTTTCTGCGGTTGCAATCTTGAATCTGATGATCACAATTTTCGGCCGCCACAGCCCTTCGCCTCTTCGCCATCTCCCGCCATGTGGACTTCGTTTCCCTTCCTGGTCTTTTCACTCTGCTTATTCCTTCGCTCCGCCAACGCTGCCCTCGCAAATCTGACCATCGACGACTCGGATCTCACCTACTTCACCTTCACCGAGGACGCAAGTGTCGAGCCAGCTCCCACACGACCATGGGCCGCAATATCGCCCACCACACCTTGCGTATACTGCTCTGCCCAGCCGCCTACGGCCGATATCTACGACCAGACGTGGCACGACGGCACGAATAACAGCGCAGGCTCGTTCACGTTCCAAGGTGGTCATCGTCGTCGGTTTTTCTTTGCCCAGGGCAACGCTGAACTCCGTCCCCTATAGGATCCGCGGTGTACATCTACGGGATTGACCTCGCGAACCCGGCCAACATATCTTTCGCTCTCGATAATGCGACGGCGCCGTACCATTACTACGCAGGTTCAGAACAATTCGTTTTCAAGTCCCTATTCTTCTCCGCGACGAATTTGACCCCGGCGAACGTCAATCACACCGTCTCGTGGGTCCTGCATGCCACTGCGACGAACGGGACCACTGGATTAATCGATTATGCGGTTATAACAGTCGACGAGAGCACCGTCGCGCCTTCGTGCGTCCATATTCTGTCGTTTGGGTCTGCGATTCCGGGGTCTGACTGCACGACTTCTTACAGTGGTACTACGTCGCCATCCAGTACGGCCCTGCCCTCCGCGTCTACGAAAGCGAAGTCCAAAACTGCACCCATCGTCGGCGGAGTCGTCGGTGGGCTGGCGTTAATTGCTGCCCTTGGAGTCGCTGTGTTTCTGCTGCGCAAGCGCAACAGTAGACGCAGCACGTCGCAGGGAGAGACGCCGCGAACAGGAGCGGCGCGCGGGCGGCTCACCGATGTGCAGCCCTTCATGGCGCAGGGGTCTGCGGGATCTGAGATACCTCCGAGCGCAAATGAGAAGACTCGTGCGTCCCTACTCTACGCCCTCTCACTATTCCGAATCTAACTGCGCGATCCTAGTCGATGCCGCATGGATAAATCCCTCTCTACCCATGGCGAGCGATGGCCCGCAGTCCACCACGGACGTGTCGAGCACTGCGCTGCCCTCCTCCTTGTCCGTGGCGCCCACGGATCCCCCCTCACGCCCTCTCACTGCGCCCCTATCGGTCGGATCCACGGCTACCTCGGTTACAGCCAGTGCGCGGGAGAGAGAGCTGGAGCAGCGTCTCGCGCAACTTGAGGCGCAGGTGCAGCAGCATATTACGCTGCCGCCGCCGTATGTGCAGCCGCCTTCACCGTCGTCCTAGGGCGGGCTGCGGCTGGAATCGTTGGGATGATATTTGGGTCGGCTCGGGTCTCACAGAACTGGAACGTTGAAGTATATATTGAGACTTCATCTGGAATGCGCAAACGTTGATTCGCGATTACTAAGGCGTATCCGGTACTCCAGTGGTGCAAACTTGGAAATGAGGATGGTAAAACTGATAGGAAATTAGGTCCTGGTTCAGTTCGGAAAACTACTATACAATAACACAAGCGCGACGAACGTCCATCGTAAAGTACATTTATTTAACTATCATCCTTCGCCGGGTGATTCACATCTTCAGGACTTTGTCGAGCCCAAGCCCCTTGTAGATCTTGTCGAGACCGGCGGCACAAAAGAGGCCCTTGAGCAGGCTGTCGAGGCCAAGGCCACTCAGCAGCTTCCCAAGGAGATTGAGGACCCCGGCGAGGAGAAGGGTGACACCGCCGACGATCTGGGTTAATGGTTCTGGTCGACGGATGGTGAGAAACGAAACCCGGAAAATGTAGGAATGGAAGACGTACGGCCAAGGGCGTCAAGGAGAGGCCCGAGATCCCGCTTTGCTTTGGGGAACGAGTCGAGCTTGTCTTTCGCCCATTCTATCGTGCCACCGACCTCCTCAACCATCTACGCAAACGCAAATACAACGATTAGTGGTAAGGCAATACAAAGGAAAGGAATGATATGCTCACGACTTTCAGTGCCGCCGCGAGCCGTTGCTCCTCTGGTGTCGCCTGATGGTCCGCCGTGTTTCGTTTCGCCTTGTTGCTGAGGCGGTTGTCGGGGTCCGCGCCGCGGATGGCGCCGTTGGTCTCGTTCAGGATCGTCTCCGCTTGCTGGAGCAAGGGCTTGACGTTCTTGACCAGTTCCGCCTCGTCGCGGTCCTCTTCCTTCCGTTCAAACATCGATTCGATGTGCTACAGAAGAAAATCAGTCAATGTTCAATAATCGAAGCCGCGCGCGTGTACCTTGCGAATCATCTTACACAACGGTGTGCATTTCTGGTTGGCGTCCTCGATGATGTGCGAAAGACGCTCCGCGAGCTTGCGGTCGGTCTCTTCTGCTCCGAGCGTTCATCGGGGCCGCTGCGTTCAATACGTCGTTAGCGTTATGCTTTAACCGGATGAGTGAGCGAGGAAGCTTACGTGGGTTGCTCCTGCTGCGGGGAATCTTCTTGCTCGTGGTGGGACATATTCGTGTTCGTAGTAGTGTTTGTGAGGGGTGTGGAAGGGTGTTGAGATACATTTGTTCGTAAAATGTCGGTCGTATATATACCTTTCGTGGCGACATGACGCAAGTAGCGTCAGTCCTGATGTGGGGCTCTTGTAATGTGCCCAGAGAGTTCGAAAATGTGGTGCGCAACCAAAAATGGGGACAACCAGTGCGCTCTCGAGGTAACGATCCCACGGTACCCACAAGTGGAACAAATTTAACCAAGCGCCCGATGATGTCACCGCCTGGAGGGTGGAAGTTGAAGGAACGTAAAGGAAGTTTAAAGGGAGGATGGGCATGGCTTGCCATGTCAAGAACGATGCAGAGATCGGGTTTCAGCCAACTTTCATCCAGGGCCGTTGTACAATTGTTCCAGTAATATTCATCACGGAGTAGTCAGCTCGACAACGGATAATTGAGTTCAGTGTCCCAGTAGCGTAGAAATATGAACAGCCCAAGCAGTCTGAGCTTTTTATCGGAATACTCGAGAGTCGGGAACCTACTAAGGCCTCAGACCTCACACCGTAACTTGCGAATTGCGTTGGCCGATGGCCTTATACTAGAAATCTAGAAATTATTGTTTCTATTGTTGCAGTGCCAGCAGGCGCAGGCCCAAGTAGCCTCAGCAAAGAAGATAGCAGATAGATAGCGTGAAAGAATCGGTGAGCAAAGTAAGCAGGCTCGACGCGCAAAAGCACCCAAGTCATTCAGAATCGAGATGATGGCAAGAGGCAGAACGGGCGGATCAATGATCCGATCGATGTCGACACAGCCGTTGCGCAACCGCCTCCGAGTCATCCCGGCTTGTCCTCTCTCCCTTCGACGTTCGTCCTTCTCAAGTGACAAGTCTGTTACGGGTCTCTCTAAGCTTGGTGCCACTCTGACTTCGACATTCCTTATGTCTCTTTGGTCCTTTCACGCGCAATCTTCGAATCCCGACCTCTGCCGTTGCTTCAGCCTTCTGCACATTGTGCGGCGTACCCGTTCAAATTTCTGTTAATCCCCGTACCATTGCCGCATTGCGTCCTTTGTTTGCCCTTGGAAGCCATGGTCCATCGTCTCTCCTTCACTCGTTCGCTTCCGACATTTTCTTTTTTGGTGGTGCCCAGTACTAAATGTCTTTTCACGAACTCGCATGGTCCTGTTCTCGGCATATTGGTCGCGTGGTATATCGCCAGTTAGTTCATAAGCTTAAAGCACGGCCCGCACGATCCTTGGAAATCCCGGACACATACGCCATGCGCAATGCTGGCCTACATGGCAACTTGTTTATAGATTAACTCTCCAAGGCTCCTGTCACCCGTTGCTCTGCTGCTTGTACTTACTGATATGTGCTGGCGACATCATGTGCGCGTAGTAATTGATTTGGTTCTTCTGAATCAATGTGCGTCTACTTTTCTCGGTCTTTTTCCGAACAATACTCGCTCAGGTACGTCCCGACCGCTGCTTTCCGCCTCAACTGATAACTGTGCATCGCAGGCAATACAGTCTTGCTACTACAAGCACAGCGAGGTCCGCTCGGACGTGCTGATCGACTGATATCCAGTTTCCATAATTTCCAGACGCCGTGAACCCATCTGTCACTTTGATCGGCGTCTACACTGCCTGCGCGCGTATACGTGCTCTTAGTCTTTCTTCTCTCTCACCTCCCCCCTTCATTCTCCCTGACGCTAGACGTCACCTTTCACTCTTTCACTTCTGCCTTGGGCTTGTTGGATTTCCGCAATCATGTTCCCTCTGCTTTTCTTCCTCGCTTTGACTAATTTCCGCGGAACGTGGGTTTCCTCCTGAAATTCGCTGGCCATATCCATGCTCACCCATGCGATCTTCCAGCGCCGCGGACGGTACTACGGATGTTACCACAACATTTACAGAGATTCCGACCGTCGTGGTGCCAGTGGTGCCATGTCCGACTTCGGGTCCCCTGGCCTGCTCGGGTTTCTTGACTGAAACCGCGCATCGAGTCACAGATACTCTCACCAAGACTTTGCCTTGCCCGACTTCGGGCCCTCTGGCTTGCGCGGGCTCCTTGACTGAAACCCTGGTCACGGTCTATACTACTTCACTCCCTTTCGCCCCGGCCCCGAAAGTAGCTCCAATCGATACTCGTACACTGTGAGTCCTCGCGAGACTCAGATATCTGGCTGGAACTCAACCACTGCTTTCCAAGGACGTTTTCCGGAGCGACTGAACGGACGACCACTTTCCCAAGCGTGGCCTCCGAGTCCTCCCTTTCCACCAATATTGACGTACTGCCGGGTCTCGCCGCACCGAAGGCCAATGAACTGACAGGGGTTCGTACCGAACTTATAGTCGCTACACGCGTACGCACTAAGACAGTAACCTTGGCGGGTTTCACGACCACGCTTTTCGAAACAGAGCTATCCACCGGGATCTTCACCGTTACTCCACCGGCCCCGGCGGTGGAAACAGTCACTCGTACTTCCGTCTTGACGGTGCCTTGCCACCCGACTTCGGGTGCTTTGACCTGCTCGGGTTTCGACACTATACTTACAGTCAGCCCTGTAACTGAGCTAGCCTCGGTAGTGCCTACGGCCCCTGTTTCCTTGTACGTCCCACTCACTTCTCGGTGGTTCTGCTCACTCAACTCATGCATAACTCTTTGGCAGCACATCCTCCACTTCACCCACTTCACCAACCTCAGCACCACCCTTGTCGACGAGCAGTAGCTCTACCATTTCGCGTCCATCTGCTGCTGCATCCACTCTCACCAGCGCTTCATCGACAGTTGCACCCTCCGCGTGCGTACAATTATTCCCCTTCTATGTTCGTTTATACGTATCGTTCCTCGCAGCGCCTCCGCGTCTTCGCCCGCGGCCAGCCCCATAGGCGCAGCCTCCGCTCAGAAGCGCAGCAAGAAGACGCAGGCAGTGGTGGGCGGAATCCTCGGCACCCTCTGCATCCTCGGGATCGCGTGTGCAATCTTTTTCATGCTCCGCCGCCGACGACTCCAGGGGACACATCGCTTCTTCAAATTCGACGCCGAGGCTGCGCCGCGTCTCGTTGCCCCGAAATGGACAAAGCGCTTCTTACACTTCCGATTCCCATTCCGTGGCGGCGCGGAGGCTTCTGTGCGTCCCGTCACCCCGGAATCGCAATCGCCATCGCACATGCATGAAGTCGGGACAGATGCCGTGACCAGTCCGCCTGAGGTTGAATCCCGGACTGCGATACCGCGTGTACCTGTTCCCCCGGTCGACGTTCCCGTCCCGCCGATCGTGGAACCGGGCGAGCTGAGCGAGAAGACGTTGTTGCATCGCGCGGAGCTTGAGCAGGTTCGACGGCTCCAGGAGGAGGTCGCACAGCAGGAGGGAGCCCAGACGTCGTCGAACGGCGCCACCAGCAGGGGTCCAACACCGAGCACGCAGCTTGCCCTGCTGCGGGCTCGGGTGCTCCAATTGGAGAGCGAGCGCAATATGCTATCGTGGTCTGGAGTTGGAGAGGCACCGCCGGGATATAACGAGTGAGAATCAGAATGAACGGTATGTGAATAATGCGCACCTTATTCGTTGTCCAAACCTTCGTGTACAGGGAGCTGGACTGGACGAACGAATGATTGCCTGTAGCCGCTTCATGTTGTACTTTATGGACATTTAATGTGCAAAATCGCCATCGACAACGAGAGCGATGCTATACTACCGGCGAACAACTTACGCAGACCCTTCGTCTTCTGTCTACCTCCTTGTGCCCCACTCGTCTCTTGTCGCCAATGTCTATTGCATCAAACTGGATTGCACAATACCCCGCCGCCTATCTTCCCTGCTTCCAATGTAGCATCTGACGCGGCGTCTGGGGCTCTCTCCTTCCTCTGATCTCAGCTGATTCACGAGCAATAGTTTCCCTCTGCCTGCGCTTCATAGCTGTTGAGATTCACGGCGATTTCTCGTATCATCATCTCCCTGCATGAAAGCCAGCATCTCTCCTCAACTCGCTTGCTGCCAGCAATTTCTTCGTATTGTCCCGGGAGAATTCCGCCAGATGTGCAGACGGTGAGGCTTACGCTATATACTTGAAAGTATCCTTGACGACACAATCATCGTTAACGGCGAGGATCTTAGATCTTGCCGTTCTTTTTTCTGAGGCCGGTTAACATTCCTGCCGTCGGTTGTGCATTGCCTCATTTCTGTGGTCTCAAGCATTCTGTCCTTGGACTATTGATTGCGCGGTATGTCTTCAGCTCTCAACTCACGTTAAACTGATTCCGTGAACACCGCCCTATAGCAACTTCCTTCGTCGTTGATTTACTCCCCGAGCCTCCTGTCAACGTTGCTCTATCCACCGCTTGTACTGCGATGAGCTGGCGGCATCATGCATGTGAGGATTGATTTACGTGTTCTGATTCAATGTGCGTCTACGTCTCTTGGGCTAATACTATCATCGTCGAAAAGAAATCAAGGTACTTACGTCCCGACGACTGCTTTCCGCCTCAACTGATGACTGTGTATTGCAGGTAATACATTTCGGCTCTTGAACATACATCGAGGTCCACGCGGACGCGTTGATGAACTGATATCCAGTTTCCATAATTTCAAAACGCCGTGACCCAACCGTGGGCCCATCTCTCTACGTCGCTCATCCTGATCGGCGTCTACACTGCTTGCGCCGTTAAGACGCGTTTTTAGTCTCCCTTTGCCCTTTCCCCTCTCCCACATCCTCCTTCCCCTTCATTCTCCCTGACGCTAGACGTCGCCTTTCACTCTTTAATTTCTCCCTAGGGTTTTTTTTGGGTTCCAGCGAACATGTTCGCTCTGCTGTTCTTCGTCGCTTTGGGCACTCTTCGTGGAATGCAAGTGTTCCTGTTTTAATCTGCGGTCACATCTGTGCTCACCGTTACTGCCTCCTAGTTCCGCAGGTACTACACTGACACATATTTCCGCCAGTGTAGAGGGTTCTAGCACAGTGTTCTTCTTACTCGCAACACCCACTACTGTCACAAAAACCGTCATCTTCAGCTCTCTTTCCGAGGTTGCGTTCCCCTGCCCGACTTCGGGTCCTAACGCCTGCTCAGGTTCCATAACCGCGTTGGCAAGCCGCATTACGCTAACTTCCGTCGTCACCCCCGTGGATAAGAGTACGTCCACTACTGTGATCCCATGCCCGAGTCCGGGATCTTGCTCCGGTCCTTCCGCAACCCAAATCAGAATCGATCATGTAACAGTTTCCGCCCCACCCCCAGACCTGTTCACCGCAGCCTCCGCTCTCCCATCTTCGTACGTCAAATCCCGCGCATTTTAGTTCGATTGATCAATAATTTTCCAACAGAACTTCGTCACCGACGTCGGCGCGTTCAAGTCCGGAGCTGACTTCGCCAGGTTTGCCTGTGGTCACAGGGGGAACCTCCACCAAAAAGAGTAGCAACAAAACACAAGCTTTGGTGGGCGGAATACTCGGAACTCTCTGCATCCTTGGAATCGGCGTTGCTCTTTTCCTAATGTTCCGCCGACGACGCCTCCAAGGGGGACATCGCTTTTTTCGATTCGACGCCGAGGCCGCACCGCGTCTTATTGTCCCGCAATGGACAAAGCGCTTCTTGCAATTCCGATATCCATTCCAGGGCAACGCGGAGGCTCCTGCGCGTCCTGGTGCTCCGGAATCGCCATCGCAACCGCAAATCCTCGAGACATATGGCGAGACCAACCCGGCCCAAATTGAATCTAGCTCAGAGGATGTACCTGTTGTGCCAATCAGCGAACCGGGAGAGCTGAGTGAGAAGACGTTGTTGCATCATGCGGAGCTTGAGCAGGTTCAGCGGCTCCAGGATAATATCCCACAGCAGGAGGCAGCCCCGCCCTTGATGAACGCGCCTGCCACCGACGGCGCTGCAGATACGGAGTCAACACCGAGCGCGGAGCTTGCTATGCTGCGGGCCCGGGTGCTGCAATTGGAAAACGAGCGCAATGTGTTGTTGTGGGCCGGGGCTGAAGAAGCGCCGCCGGAATATAACGAACGAGAATCAGAATGAATAGTAGGCGAGTCGTACATCTGCAAGTGGAATTGCCTTGTCCTGAAGCCTGCTGTCTAGGGAACTCGGATGGGCTAGGGTTTACCTAGCCGCATAACGTTGTACTTGATGGACGGTCCATAATACTTTTTTCCTAGTCCACAGCGTAAACGAACGACTTCTTTTGACCCATGTTGTATTTTGTTGCCCTGTCTGAACCTTGCCATCTGTGGAATTGTTCGGTATTTCTCTAGGCTCAAACCTTTGATCGCTGTTGAACACACCTCCAATTAACTGGGCTCAGGCCGTCCCCAATGATTCCCCATAGCCTCTGTCCGATGACAACGCTGCTCCGGAAATAACGGCCGACGAGCGCCGCTGGATAAACAAAATAGGAAACGCCGCTCGATGATGGCACTGTTCCTTCGTCCTCTAACACAAAAAGTTATGCGAGACATAGAAAAACAGGCGTTTGAGCACCGTGGCCACCTAACTCCACTGTTAGCGGAGAATGAGCGCCGTCGGTGAAACTGAATGGGATATGCCGATCCGAGGCGAAGCATGGCTTCCGTGCGCCCACAATGCTCCACACGGGGGAGACAATGAAAAGGATCGAAGTTGCGAGTACGCCCCTGGTATTCGATGACCCTCATCCCGACGCCGACCTCTTCACCAACTGAGTCCGCGTACGTGCTCAGCATGTGATGTCGTCCAACCTAACCCTGCTCATAGCACCGTGACCCTCCACCCAGTGGTTATACGACCGCCCAATACACAGACCAGCAACAGAACGAAAGCGGCGGTGGGCGGTGTCGTTGGCGGGCTCTGCGTCATTGGAGTTGTGCTTGCACTGGTGTTCATGCTCTCCTACCGCAAACGGCGCGCCTCGCAACCCCGTGTCGACGATGTTGTCCCGGAATCCCAGGTTGAAATCTTGCGATACGGGTCTGAGCCATCCCAACCGCGGAACCTGAGCACACCAGCACACGAAAAGGCGGTGGTGGATCGCCAGCAGCAAGGTCGTCAAGTCGGTGCTGTTGATGGCACTGGAGAGGCGCCGCCGGGGTATGATCAATGAGGGTTATGAGAGTTCAAGATCATGCTACCGGGTGAGTTCCCTCTTTGTATTGTCACCCACACAGTCTCGAATATCCTCAACCAGGTTTACGTCCCACTGTTTATGCAGTTGCAAGATACGATCGGGGTTTCGAGTCCATTAGCCGCGGAAGAGATTCTGGAATCTGGAACGATTGTTGGAAATCACATCCTGAGCTGCTTGGTGAATTGAATCCTTCATACAGCACTGGAGATGGAATGGTCAGAAAATAGCTACATTGCAATGTGAGATTCAGGTCTTTCCCCCCGTTCTTTGGCCCCACTTTCGTGAACAACTGGCCGGAGTTTCATCGTCAGATATGCACCTGTTACATCCAAACGCGAGGGGTCGAGCTGGGCTTTGAATGCGGAGTGCGGAGGGGAGTCGGGGATAAAAGCTCTTATCCTCGGCCACGATGGCCCTTGAGAGACGGCCCTGGAATTTTGCTCCAGTATCGCCCTAAGAGTCGCCTGCACCCGATGTCAAACGCTAAATGTCTGCGAGTCGCACACCACGACGGTCTAAGCCCAAAGGTCTGGCAGTAATCAGCCAGTGGTTATGAGCGAGCTTGATACACACAGCCGAAGAGCGTCGTGCAAAACCCAGCGATGTGGAGGGAAGAAAGAAAAAGCGAGATGGAGAGTCTATGTTTGGTATGTTCTGGAACAACACAAGCAAAACAGATCAGCGCATCACTTTCTCACGCAACGGGCTGCTTCCGCCCAACAACGTGTTTCCCAATCTTCTAAAATCTCTTCACAACACCCACTGTCCAGCCCCAGGCCTCCCTCTCTTCGTGCCTGGCCGCCCGCAATTGCCCAATGATTGCCACTCAAGACGATCCGCTTCCCCCTTTTACGTGGCTCCTGCAACCTTCCTCGAATATGTAACCCGGTTACCCTCATCGCTGAATCGCGCGACAGCGCGCCTGACCCTCGTCCCCCAATTCACTTTCAAGCGCCCGCGCTAAAAAACATTCGGAAGCCCATCCGTCAGTGTCAAGTGATTCAGGGCAATCGCGCGTCAGTTGCAGTGCCGCTCATGATCACCAACTGTGAATTCGATTAAATACTCTCATCTTCTGTGATTCTGAACCGCAATTTCTTTTGCTTCCACAGTCTGGCAGCAAACACGGCCATTGAACTTCGAAGAACAGCTCTGAATTCGATTGGATGCCACTCGGGAGGATTCTGAACCGCAACTTGTTTTGCTTCCACAGCCTGGCAGAAACACAGCCTTAACTGCGAATGCGATTGGTTGCTCGGGAGGCCGTCTGTGTTTTTGAACCTCAACTTATTTTGCTCCCACCGCCTGGCAGCAAACACCGCCATTGAAGATCTGATCAGAGTAAAAAGATGCTTGATGACCGACATGCTGTGCACAGCGATACCTGGGTGGTTTTACCAGGTGAATGTGCGCCACTTATGGCGATGGATAGACCATCTTAACCCCGTCTGTCAATGCCTTCATGATATTCTCCCGCGATGCCGGCAGATCCTGAAATTGGTCCGCATATATAACAAGGTCCCAGCCTTCCTTTCCTCGCGTCGCAATGGCCTTCACCTCGATCCTCTTCAATCCGACGTTACGGGGTAACGTCCTCCAACTCCTTCTTCTTTCGCTTACTCTCCCGGTGAACTTGGTTATCACTCCTTTCAGCAGAGACAATGCCTCTGTAAAGTCTCTCATTCTCGTCATTGGTGGTGCATTCTTCATTCTTGTCCATCATGTAGCAAGGTGCGCACTGCGCTGACCGCCACATCCATGTCTCGCTTCTAACCCATGACTCTAGTCTCTTTTTGAGCCGCTTCGCTGGGGTCATCATAGTAGACTGGCTTCTGCTCGCGGCCGAAATCGCTGGTGAGCAATGAAAGAGCTTGTGTTATTTCGGGCCTCACTGACACTCACAGGCGTCGGTTTCGCAATTTCCCGGCCCATCTCGGGGTCGCTCCCCGGCCTTTTAGCCCTCCCTACGTTGATCGCGCTAATTCTGATGATGCTCTTCCGAACGGCTACTATTCTCGCATCCCCCGACAGACTGTGGGAGCAGAAACTGGAATTCTGGGGTGGCTGTCGAGCGACGCATCGCTCACCGTGGACAGTGCTGTTCAATCGTCCTCTCGGGAAGGTGCTTGTCAGGTAACTGCATACATGCGACACATAGTTGGCTTGCCTTCCTGACTGAGCTCTATAGAGGGGAATCTGTATTCGCTATCGTCCTGCGCTGTGTCATTCTGGCTGGAATCGGAATCGGTCTACCCACTCTCGCGATAAACAAGATTTTCTTCCAGCCTTCACAAGCCACCGTGTTTAGCCGTGCAGTCTCGCAATATTCCACGGGCAACTTGAACCCGGACTTGATCGGCACAAGTATCTCTGGGAATGCCGTCCTGATTATGGTATGTTTCCCTAACCACACTGCTAGCACGTTTTGAATGCGAGACCCTTGACAGCCGCAGACCGAGTTTCAAACACCGCTGTCCGTTTCGGTCACGACGGCATCGTCTTTGAGTAACTGCTCCACGGCAGGGACTACATTGCAGACGCCCCCACAGCTCCCCACGGGGGCTGTTGAGAATCAATATATGGTCGCGACATGTGCGTTCTCCGAGCGAGGGACTGTAGCGCCGAGATGAGCTGACGACGAACTCCTTAGGCCCCTACTCATGGCAAGAGATCGGTCGCATGACTGTGTCTATCACATTTCCGCAGGGCTTCAACGCGCCGAACGGGATATACCCCGGCGTGGGCGATGCCAACGACATCATTGCATTCACCCAGCCCGTTCCTGTCCTCGAGGACTTCAACCTGTTTGCGTACATGACGTGGACGAGCCGCCAAATTGTGTCTACACGCCCAGGCTTCCTTTCGTTGTTCAATGCGCTTCTGGTGAGTCCTATAGTCCATTGTATGCAATGTCCAAGCGAAGGTTACACATGTGTTTTCAGCCCGGCAGGAAGGTCCAAGTCATGGAAGTACATTCTCTGCTCTCTGGGCTTACGCCCCCCACGGTCGCTACGTTGACAACACCCTCCGCTCCGATTGATACGCCGTCTCAGCCCCCAGGGCCGACTGGTCCGCCCCCGCCCCCGCCGCCCGGGCCGTTGGCTCCCCGAGATGAGGAGACAACGACAACGGTGACCATAACTATTGTCCAGCGGGAGCCCTTCGCCACAAAATTCGTGCAAGATTATACGGATACGACCGCGCTCGACGGACTCTCGAGCATCGGTGGGCTTTGGACGACGCTCGACGCGATCTTCACGCTCGTGTTTGGAGCTAGCGTGTTGTACTTTGCCTTCGGTGAGCCTGCCCTTCAACTAAATTCAAACTCCTTCCCTCAACGCTTGATTTCCTCATTGCTCATGCCACCCACACCAGGCAAACGCCCGCTCTCCCCCCTGGGCATCGTACATATATTCCAGCGCCGCACCCTTACAAGGAATTGGCACGAGGACTTTCCCGCCGTACACACTGAAGGCGGGGAGCCGGGTTCCGACAATGCTGGGGTGGTTGCATTTCTCAGGGACCGATGGCTCGACATTGCCGAGGAGGATGACCAGGATGCATACAAGGGCAAGGGGCGCGACGAGAAGGGCGAGGAAATTGCAGGGCCTTGGGTATGACCCTGCTGACGAGATTCCGGAGTTTACAGTGTGGAATGCGTATCCGATGTACAGTACTATTCCGTGGAGTCCACACCGCGTTTCGTATCGTACAGTACGATTTCATCAGCCGCCTGTTGAAGGACGCATCCGGTGCTTTGATCCTGAGAGAGTAGTAGGTCCGCTCCTAGGCTGTAGGGGGGATCAGTAAACAGACGAGACGAATCAAGAACACACGCACCCTCATTTTCCAGAAACACAATTTCACGCCCATCCGCACAGGATATCTCTGCGCGTAACAGCGGCTCGAGCAAGTCCCGTGCACGTGTGGCGAAGCCTTCGGGGCCAAACGGGGAACAGCGCACGCGACATTGAATGGTGCGCACTCGCGTCAACGGCCCCGTCTGCAGCAAGGCCGCGAACTGGGTTAACGAGCTCCACCGTGGGTTTCTGTCGGTGTCGGCGTACACGGTGAGGGTGAGGGCGTGGAGGGGGGCGTGCGCGGCGATGGATGGGAGGAGGGCGAGGAGCGCGGGATGGACGTTGACGACAGGGGCCGTGCCGCCCCGGGGGACAGCTAGCGCGACGCCAGCCTTAAATGCAAGGTGCTTGAGACCGGTGGAGTGGCTGAAATCCACGGGCGCGAAGGAGGCTGCCGGGCTTGTTGAGTGCGATGGTTCGAGGACTCCGGAAGAAGACGGGGAACGCACCCAGGTGTTCCGCTGCATAGTTTATTTCCAGAGAAGTTAGGTGCGAGCCGACGGCGCGGAGGTGGTCCGACAGTGCGGATATGAGGCCGGGAGGGGGCTTCTTATCGGACGCCGTGAGCGTCAATTTGCGCGTGCGGACGGCATTCATGAGAGCCTGCAGCATGGCCGGCGTGTCTGAGTCACAGTCCAGTGCGAGCGACTGGAGGTCAAGCGGCGGGAAGGTGTAGTCCCCGTCTTCCGGCGGCGTGGTGAACAGCACACAGTCGATTTGGAGATGGCGGAGCGCGGGGAGCTTCGCGAGGAACGCGATAAACTCTGCGCATGACGGGAATGTTGTGTAATGCAGCCGCAATGATTCGACCCGGGGGAGCACTGGAAGGTCCGTCGTCTCCGGGTCCACGAAGCGCAGCTCGAGCGAACGAAGGGAGACAAATTGCCCGAGCATCAGGAACAAGGGACGACTTGACACCGAGAAGATGCAGAGATTTTGGATGGGGCCGACTATGGTGGTCAGCGGCGAGGCAGCCAGTTCGAGAAACCGCGAGGCTTTTATGGTGTGAATGGTTAACCGCAGGTGGCTCCGTGCCAAGGGAAGCCAGTCGCGACAGACGAGACTGCATGGCAAGAGGTCGCGTGTGCGGGCCCCCAGGTGCGAGAGTATATGGGCAATTAGCTCAGGTGGTACCTGCACAGGATGCCCCATGAGTGAATCCCTGGGAGACCCTTGGGAGAAGTCCACAGGCACACGGGAGGAAGAAAGTAAATGGTGAAGTTTTGGTCTGCGCTTGCAGAATAAACAATGACAAGCACGGCATTGCCAAACAACATCTCGACACATGCGACTTGTATGCGACTTCCAAAATGCTTCTGAGTGACCGAAATGCGCCACTGCCATGCCACTGCTCTATTCTTCTTCTATGGATCGAAAACGTCTTCGAAATCACTTGCATTTTCGTTGGCTCTTTGCGTAT
Source organism: Mycena polygramma (assembly GCA_029449255.1). Taxonomy (NCBI): domain Eukaryota; kingdom Fungi; phylum Basidiomycota; class Agaricomycetes; order Agaricales; family Mycenaceae; genus Mycena; species Mycena polygramma. The sequence goes on along the minus strand of JARKID010000006.1, from coordinate 1,468,057 downwards.
GAGCGACCCAACTTGAAGGGCGAACTTGAATGTGGCTTCAATTCGTCGCATTGCGTTGTGCGCAACCCTCTGTGTGGAGCTCAGTAGGCTGCTAAGAGCAAGGCCATGTTATGTATGTCGTTTCTCTACTACCCCTACTGACAGGAACTTCTATCTCTACCTTGTCTCTAGCTGCAACGAATTTCGTGTCATGTTGTGGAACGTAGCATCGCCCGACTTTTATGTTCCTCGGGCCTCCTCGACCGCCGTTATCGGTTTTGAAAACGAAACAAAAGACCGTAGACCCAAATATATGGAGGACGAGCGCGTAATTCCCTGTAATCCCTCCAGTGCCCCAGCGCACCCCTTCTCTCCGATATCCGATATCCGTCCAGCACTGAGTGGGGCCCACCCTTGGCCGGACGCCTTTTCTCTGAAGGCCGGCGGGATTATCCTATGGCGCAGGCTGCGCTTAACGACTCGGCGAGGGGGCCGAGGACGCAGGAGTCCTCGTCGACTTCCTCTGCAGCGAGGCCGTTTGCCGATCTCAGCCTGCGCACACTGGTTCGCCGGTGTAGAGACATACGCGTGCGTCTTTGCAGACTGTGCCGAGCGCGATCGGGTGACGTGGCACGGCGGAGACCTCTGCCCGACATAGACAGACAATCGTCCTCTCACTGCCCGCCGCAGGTTCTCCGACGAGCTTGTCCGTCGCGCGGCCTTGCAATCGCCGTCTCGTCACCACATCTGTCGCTTCGCCACTGGCGCTTACACCATTCGCCTCCCCCCTCCCCCCCTCCTCTCCGCATCTCCTGGCCGAGTGCTCTGGTTCCACGCCGACCTTTTCGAGTCTGCATACCCTCATCCAGGGAGCTTTCAGGCTGAGACTGGGGGCCACCTCGCAGCCACTTGGTCGTTCGTCACTACGCATCTTGCCCCTCCAGCGGTTCCATTTGCGACTGCGTCTGGACTCATTGCATGCCCGGCTCGCTCGCCATCTGCCGGCAGAGTTCTCCGTGCTCCCGACGTCCTCCCGCCGCCCTCCCTCACGGGCTTCGCCACGACGTCGATCTCCCTTTTGCCGCTCGTCCGTCCCCCCATTCCGGCCCCACCACGCACATTCCGCACAGCGTCGGCGTGCCCCAATGTCCAATCCCACAGCGAGTTGCCCCGCACCACGCCGATTCCTCGTCCCAGCGCATCTGGCACCTGGCTTGTCAGTGGCAGCGCGCCCACTCTCTCGGGCTTCGTGTACCCAACTCGACTGGACTCGATCCTTCCCCTTCGCGATTTCCCGCGCGGCACACCCGCAAGGATTGGCCGGGCAGCGTTTGGGTCACCACGTCGCACCACGCCCTGTCCCGCCACTCTACTTCTGCACTGACGCCTCGGTTCTCCGTCGACGGTCGGCGGCTCGACGATGTAGCCCGACGCACCTCTCCTCGACGTGTGCGCAACGCGTCATGCGAGACCGCACACAGTCTCCACGCTCGGCGGCTTGACACAGGACGAGGGACGGAGACGACGCCTGCGTGTCCCAGTCATACCGCGCGCTCGCACCTCTCGGCTCCGTCTTGCGCTGGCTCTCAGCGATATGGTGTCAGGCACCGGCCGCCGCTGCTCGGGAGCGGAAGGTGGGAAGGGAAATGCGAGCGGAACGAGGGAGGAAAATGCGCGGGGGAGACGAAGCGGACGAGAACCCGACTCCAACGGATAAGGCGGCTGGGTGCGAGGCTGGGAGGGGAGGACGAAGACGGTACCCCTCCTCTCAGCGCTCCAGCAGTCCGTGCGCCAAGCACACCCCGTCAAGTGCAAGGCGCGCATTAAGGTTCCCGACTCCACGAGGGCGATTGGGCGCGTGGCGCCCGGCTTTGCTACGTGTGCTCGTCACGGCCGCGCGGGTGTACACACTCCGCTCCTTGGCGACGTCCGCGCGAGCGCCGTACTGCGTTATCATCTGCTCAAGTGCGCCCATGTCGCTGAAGCGCAGGAAGCATACGGTCGTTTGCTCTGGAACGATGGGGCTAGCGATGTGTGTGTGCGGAGCCCAGACTATAGTTTTTCTCGCCATCCGCATGTCTTGGCGACTGGCACTGCGCTCCTGGAAACTAGCGCAATGGCGAGTGAACGATATACATGTACGATGCTCAAAGTGCGGCTTTTCCGTATTCTGCCTCGCCCCTCTTCGTCCCCACGGTTCCCTCTTCCTCCTTCCCTCTCTCCGCTCCCTCCACTTCCTCCTCCTCTCCCTTATGCTTCTCCCCTTCCCCTCCCGCCGCTCGCCAGCGCTAACCCTCAATGCAGATATACACATCTCCTTGCAAGCTAGCGCCGCCGACCGCACCGAGTACTGGATTCGCGTGCACGACGGGGTCGGATCGGACACTCCGCCCACACAGACGCAGCTCTTATACTCTCCCGTCCTATCCATGCTTTTGGCTTGTCCGTGCCCTCAGCCTTCAGGCTATCCCTCGTCCGCTTTGCATTATTCATCCTCTCCTCGGCGTGCATCCGCCGCCCCAGTGTTGATCAAGCCCATCATCGACTGCACCGGGGGTGAAATCGCGCCGAGGACTGTGTCGGATCGGATCCTACGTCCCTCGCATACGTAGTTCCTCCTCGTCGTCGCCACTGCACGCCTTGCATCCGCCACTCCTCCCTCGTTTCCTCAGTCGCATCGCCCGCCGTCCGCCTCTCCCGCTGCACCAGCCCAGACGCTCGCTCGTGACACCGAGCTCCGGGCGGATCGATTTTGTGGTATGAGAGTGATCCATCCAAAGCCACGGCGTCCTCGCCGCGCGCCACCCATCGCCCCATCCGACGGCGGTACCCGATTCGCCGCTTCTTTATACGGCGTCCTTCGCACTGCCATCTTGTTGACGCGCCGCTCGCATCGACACACCTTCCCTGCGTGTTTGTCGCGCCGATAGCGTACATATACCCCTCAAACGCCCATGGCCATCCCTTAAACGCCCAGTTGCTGTCCCTCCGATGGCTTCAGTGGCGACGGATGAGCGGGAGGAGACTGATTCGGGACGGAGTCTGAGTGTTCCTGTGCTCGCGGCCCGTTAACGCGAGGAGATCGCGCAGGATTTGCCGGTGGAGAGTCGGCCCGGGATTCACTTTGCTTCCATCCATCCTCACCTGCTACACCATCGCACTATCTCCTCCGGATACGATGGCGGCGATACTTATGCCTCGACGGCTCCGACTCGTCTGCTTCGCCATTGACCCAAGTCGTCGCCACTGAAGGACTCGAGACTACGGCTATCCCTGCCCCTGCCCCTCTCCTCCATCCCTCCACACGCAATCTCACTACACGCCAGCCGTTTACTCGTGGATGCTCATTTTACACATGGCCAGTGCGCTTCCCAATGGGGATAGCGTCGGTATCCCGAGCGCGGTTTTGTGTATGAGGCAGAGGTTACAGCGAGGGTTTGACCTAACGTCTACGGGTTGTGATGTGTGGTGTATCCGCCTGTGTCCTTCATCGTGACTTGTGCGAAATACGAGATTCGGTCCTTTCATGTGCGGCTTGCAATTGTGCTCCTTTCCGTCAATATTCCTGCGTCTGGGGTCTGGGCTTCAATCGCGTCCACGTCGCACTCTAGTTTCCGTCCCAGTGTACATGTACATAGTCCTTGCCGTCCCCGCTCAATTTGTAATGTCCGGCGCTGAACTTGTCCCCACCATCTTCGTATTCTGCGACGACTCCATTAGATATGCGTGGTGTTTAGTTATGCGAATGGGAACTCGTTCGCCATAGCGGTGTGGATATATTTCCCCCATCGCTAGCTAGATGGCATCTAGCAATGCGATTACGATGGTACGATATGCATTAGACCTCCGCTGTGCACTGTCCACTGGCCCGTATATTCGAGACGCCTCAGTTTACACCTCCTCATTGCGCGCGCCCTTCTCATTCGCGTCGTTTTCGGCGTTGCGCAGCGGGGGGGAGGAGCCCAGTGTGAGGAGATGCCCGGGGTGTGCAAGGTTGAGAGTGATGATTGCGAGGGTGATCATCGCGCCGTCGAGGACGTCTGGGGAGGATAAGTTGGAGGCGGAGAAAGAATTGATAACGAGGCAGGAGTGGAGATTTTTGTGGATGAAGGGGGAAATAAAAGCCGGCGTAACAGGAACACAGATCCCTCCGAAGGAAAAGAGAACCTGTGCGCCGAGACCCCAACACAATGTACGCGCTGAAGTACACCTGCGTCTGAATGATACGCCCCACCCAGCCATCGAATAGCTCGACCACACGGTAGACCGCACGTATGAAGAGGCACGTTGTGTTGAACACCAGCGCGCACACCAGGACTTTCGTCTTGCGATCCAGTGGTGCTGTCTCAGTCTTCTTCTCCCGGCGAGTACTTCCGACGGGGCGGTTGTGGAGGTATCGCACGAGGAATTCGCCCGCGCAGAAGACGTGCGCGGTTATTGTCGCTATACGCTGGCGTCAAAACCGCGCAAAAATTTCGCGTTTTCACGAACTTATGCAAAACCCTGTAATACCCGCGAGTATAATGTCCCCGCCCTTCGCAGGGCTGTGGTGCTTGTTGACAGCCGCAGATGCCGCACCGCCCCCAAATGAATGAGACGATATCCTACATGAACCATTTCCAGAGGCTATGATTCGGCGCGAAATGGGAATAAATGAAGGGGTGCGTACACAAAAAAGAAACAGGATTGTATCTGCAGGCGCGTTTTAATCAGGAAAGGTACATGCAGGGCTTCTGAGGAGAATGATCATAGAACGCACAGTGTTTGGGTGAGAGCCGGCTGTAGGCGGGCCCCAGGTGATTAATGATGTGCCCGAGGATAATAAAGTTCGCGGCGGCCAGCGGCGTGGGCTGCATGGCGTCAACAGACGGCAAAGAAGAGGACATAAAAGCTCACCCAAATAATCGTGCAAACAATTCTGTAGAACGGCTGAGTAGCTGAGCGGTTCAAATCGAAAAGCGGGCCGCATACTGCATCTCATAGGCCTTGAAGTTCAGCGAATTTATGGAGGACCAAAGGTGACCGCCCCAGCCTAGGGTCTCGAGCGCGCCTGCTAAGACCGTGCTTGGAAAAAGCCACCACATGCGGTAGCGAATCGCCTGCCCGGCGTGGATGACTAGCCGTCGCCGCGATATTAGCCGCAGCTCATGCGGTCTTTTAGAGGACACTCACAGGTGGACAGGCCGAAGAGTACGACGAAGAGGATGCAGACATATTCGGTGGGTGTGTATCCGTACGGCGAAAGCCGGAGGGTTGAAAGCATAGCTTGAAGCTGCGCGCGGGTGAACAGTTGCTACGCTTTATAAGAATACCTGGATAACGATCAGCGAGCACAGGACGATCTTCATTGGAATTTGACGGGCTTAGGCCTTTGGATTTGACGATTGTCTTGGGGGAAAGAAATACACTATTGGATCGTCAGTATAGAGCGTTCTGGGCCGACAACACTGACCATATCCGGACGTATTAACTGACCACCGAGCACTAACCGGGACCCCTCCATGGAAAACTCTTCCACCCAAGGTCAGCGCACCTTCCAAGATTTTCGCCTACAAAGGGAATGCCTGTGTTTGTCGACCGAAAGCTCCGGGATAATCCAGCCATGAGGCTGTACTTGCTGTTGACGAAAGCGAGCCATAGATGGAGCCTGATGGGCCATGACGATTCCCTATGCATTTGGCGATTTTTTGTCTCTATCGTCTTGTCCCTGTGAGAGTGCAGGTTGCTACTACCGTCTTTCTGGGGGGAAAAAATGCTCGGACGCTTGAGATTTTGTCCCAGGTAACCAGGTTTAGTGAGGGTTTGGTGGTTCAAGCCGATACGCCGGGAATCTTGCACGAATCAGGATCCGGTCGATGTTGGCGGGCTGCTTGCGGGCTGGTTCGGTCAGGCTTGGCCTGGGCTCGAGATTGAAGCCTCAAGAGCCGAGCAACAGCTGCGATGAGCCAGAAAATGAGAATCAAACAGCACCAAGCCGTCGTGACTTGACTCGCAACTCGCAGGAACAATGGTGGATGAGACGAAGACCGTCTCAGAGAGTGGCTGTGCGAGGTCACACGTGACTCGTCGCGTGTCCTTGTAGTTGCCATAACATGCGACAACAACGCGTTGCTTAGGGTCAAATGGACCGAGCAGAACAGAGTTCATAACAGAGTTTCAGAGTTAAATTGAGTCTTGACTTTATTACGAATTGTAACAAACCACAAACTTTCCCATTGGGTGACTATCCATAGCATTTGATTTATTCTGGGGAATATTTTCGCTCAGTTTGCCGCGATGCCGGGGCAGCTGTCAGGACCCCATCGGGCCCAGATCTCGCTTTGAATATTTTGGACCCTCGTTCAGAGCTTAATCAAATTTTATTCTGTAGAGGGGTCCCTACCCCCTCTTCAGACTTTCTGACGCTCGAATAAACGGATTCTTGCTCCTCTCGTCCATTTGCGTTGCCCGTTTAGGCCGCATGTCACTGATGTCACGGTCGTCACCGTCTCGGGCAGTCGCACCTCCGCCAAATGCAGATCACGTGCACTTTCTCATCACGTTTTCATGTCACGTTTCGCACAATGAATACAACGCGCTCGCGTTTTTTTTGTAGTACTGCTACATTCTTGCTACTGTGTACCCAAATATTGTCTCCAACAGACTTCCTTCCTCACCAGCCTCTTGCTCTATTTTCCGGCCTAAAACCCACGCAATACGCATGTCCGCGCCGGGTAAGTGATGATGGTGGCATCGTTTCGACCCTATAATGATTGGTTAGCGGTGGCAGACGTGAAATGCAACCGCTGCAATTACCATGGTCCCCAGGTGTCCTTCCCCATTGGCCGCGGGCTTAAATATCTGGCCGCGTGCCATGCATGTACGCAGAAAGAGAGCGAGCGGCGCGCCGCGAAAAGATCGGCGCGCGATGGTGGCCTCGAAGACCCTCCCGAGGGCAATCCTCCTCGAAAGCAGGCTCGACGCGACGCAGCCACCCCCTCTCAGCGCCGAGGCCCCAATGCGCAACCTGTCCAAGGACTCGCACATCTCGAATGGGCAGAAATACTCACCCTCGTCTCGGAAAACAAGGACCAAGCATTCGAGCTTGATGCATACATCAAAATGGACGGGGAGAGCGCTCGCAGTGAGTTTGAGGACGTTGAACTTGGCCAGGAAACAGCGAAGAGGATTGCTGCTTTGTTGTGGGATGCCACGCAGTACCGCTTCATGTCCGTATTGATTTTCTTTCACTGTGTGGCGACATCTGATTATGATATGTGAGCAGCTACAAGAAGAAGACCGAGGGCCGCAGCTCGACAGCCAGTACGTACACCTTTTTTTGCGCTCAAAATGAGAATGAAGTGACGAAAACACGGCTTACCGAAAACGTGCAGAAGCGTCGCGCTCGAATGAAAATGGAGCGTTTCCCGTGTAACGGCTACCTCCATATTACTGTCGACCCAAACAATCCCACTGCTGTCCGACTGCGCGCGCAACACCATCGCGTACACTGTCAATATGTAGACATCTCGGTGCCGGACGAAATCAAGAAGCTGGTGGAGGAGATGAAAGATCAACCCGCCACAAATGTTTGTCGCTTACCTGCGCATTTGCTCCTTCCATATTGATATTTGCATCAGATATGGACCCGTGTTCTCCAGGACTATCCTGGTACCCAAGTCACGCAAAAACAGATCTACTTTTTATGGTCCGCCATAAATGAAGACGCGTGGAAACTGCACAAGGACCAAGTCATATCTGCAAAGATGTTATTGGGAAAAATGTGCGGGAAAGAGGTGGAGCACATCCCGATACGCGAGGAGGATGGCGTACATTGTATCGCCTTCGGGTTCAAGGAGGTACTGGACGGCTGGGCGGAAAAGAACGAGGAGCTCGCTATGGATTCGACCTGTGAGTTCTAGGCCTATACCGAAGGGGAAGGAAACTCACCTTTAATTGTCAGGGAAGACCAACGAGGCGGGATACGAGCTATACGGTTTCGTTGGCGAAGGCAACGGCCAGGCCATTCCCTTCGCATTTCTATTCACTACTTCGACCGATGGGACAGCACTGGCAGGCGCAAAAACTCGGCTGTTGAGCGACATTCTCCAATACTTGAATAAGCGCTGCCCAAACCTTATGTTCACCCTTTCCGACAAGGAGCCGGCCGAGATCATCGCGTGTCGCGAGAAAATCCCTCAGGCAAAGCACCAGCTTTGCTACTGGCACGGGATTAAATATGTCGGCGAGCGATTGGCGGAGAATAGACCCCCGGCACACTACGATCCGCGACGCGCGCATGCCGAATTCAGCTTCATTGACCCGACGTGGGCCCCTGGGGTATCGTCTGGATGGAAGGAGGATGACATAGACGACGATGGGGATGGGCCGCCTGTTCCGGGCGACGATACACCACCCTCGACCTGTCTCCCACCCGTTTTTGTGTTGACGCAAGGCGATGGCGGCAGAATTCCTGTTTATCCCAATCCTCCAAAGCTCAATGCCGCGACGCGAGACGAGTTCTGCCCATCAGAACATCGGTCACATATCGTGGAACGGTTCAGAACACACCTTCACGACCATCCCTCGTTCCCGCGAAACGACCGTGAAGAGCCGTACATATCGGCGGACGAGATTCGGCGGCGATCTGTACTGGACCTCTATCAGTACTGCTTCAAGAACAATCTTTCGCAGGTATGGGCTTACATGTGGAATCGGTGGTACTGCTCCTCGCAATGGCCGCTCTGGACTCGAGTAACATGCGAGGCGATCCCCCGTCTCAAAACAACGATGGTCGTGGAGAGCATGTGGAAGCACATCAAGCGCCGCGATCTTGCACAGTTTAACCGCCCGCGGCTCGACCTGGTCCTATACTTGGTTATTATCGGTCTGCTTCCTCGGGTTTTGCAGACACTTGCCTATATCCGTGGCCTGCGTCGCGTTGGCCGACCGCAAGCGCTGGCAGGTTGGCAGGAAGACTTTAAAGCTGCATGGGTCGACATGAGTCGTCCAGACGACATCCGACTCGGGGAGAAGCAGTTGACGTGGCTGCGGACGCCTCGAAACACCAAGGGTCGAGAGGAGCATCTACAGCTTCTTGAGGCTGAGGAGACTCGCGACCCCGGCACGTACGCGACCGACATCACCAAGTGGGTGTGCCCATGCCCAGCCTTCCCAAAAACACGGTTTCTGACCTGTAAACATCTGGTCCGAGAAGCCAATAAGCGTCTCAAGGGTAGACCGCTAACCGACCTTCGTTTTTTCCTCGATCTGCGCCGCAATCACTACCCGCCCTACTACTCGATTTCCGGCATTCACGAGGAAGCGCACGACGACGATGAGGAGCCTGAGCGTCAAATTGTCGTTCTAGGGCTACGTGGTGAGGCGTCGGCAGAGAGGACCGTCCCCGTCGTCGCGTCGCAAGCACAAGCAGAGGTCCGAGTCCACGCTGCGCAAGCACAGATACATCCGGGCACTGCGGGGGAAGGGAATGGACGCAGTGAGCCTGTGGAAGGCACTTCAGGCTCAACACACGCACCTGGAACGGATGCTGGAGGCGATCTTCGTGGTGCGCATGTGCCGGAGCAGGATGTCTGCTATTCGGATGATGAGAACGGCGGTGACCGAGTAAGTTTGCTGATATACCTCAAAGACACCGATTTCTGACTCACCACAGGTTCGCTTTTCCGCCGCCCGAATAACCCACTTCAAGGAATGCATTGACGAGGTCGTCGCCCAGATGGAGAATCCACGCGGTGTCCACCCGAAATTGGCCAAGATACTCGAGGGGCTGGTGAACAAAGCGGAGAATGTTGGAGGGGATATTGCCCGGGATAGAGGAAGACGGAAGAACGCGCGTACATGGAAGGATAACAACGCAAACACGATGTATTTAGACTGAGGTGTACAAATGATGGCTAATAACGTGATGGGAAAGTGCACGTGATCTGCATTTGGCGGGGGTGCGGCTGCAGGTAATGTCGTCACCCATCACGTTGACCTCTCTTACCGTCAACCGACTGCCTCAGTATGCTCGGGCGCTCCTTGGCTCACACTCTCGGGCTCGGTCCACGGCCATGACAGCCATCACAACCACCTCGGTTCCTCCTCCGTGTTCCGTGGGTATGCGCGACTCCGTGCGTAGCCTCTATGTGCTTCGCCGAGAGCGATAACTCCACGGCAGTGCCTGCCATGAGTGGTTCTTCATCGATTTCAACGTCCTCCATGTCTTGGGGTCGATGGTAGATGATTTCCGCGTCGAGACCCATCGTAGACGCGTCGAAAGATGTCGCAAGAGACGCGTTGATTGTCCTGTTGTAGACAGCGTTAACAAAAGCAATATATATTCACAAATCTATCCTCTATTCGCTATGGGAAACCCAAACGACTAGAATACTTGCATATTTTGGTATGCCGGCATCGCTGGCACCCCTCAGATATTCACGAAGAATTTTCTATCGCTATGGATAGTCACCCATTGTGCCCAGAGGACAAAATATAATATTCAAGTTTGTGGACGCGGAGGCATCTTCAGTTTTTAGTACTATTCGAGTTGGAGCGTCGGATTAGCAGATTGGCACACATACGTTTGGTAGGTACAGAGGGTCAGAGAGCCTCGCAAACTGGCATGGTTTCCATCTGCTCTAATCCTCCGCAGCGGTGGGGACTCGAGAATCTTTGAAAGAATCATGTGCCGGAAAGCTTTGTGCCGAAACCTAATGATGTCCACCGAGAAGGAGGATTTTGAGGGCACTGGAAGTTGACCAGAATTATAAGGACTGAATTTTGTTGCAGTCAAGTCGTACCTCGAGAAGCCGCCGTATAGCGGCTACATGCAATTAATTTGACGGATACGTCGTGGATCCAGTATACATTATTCGATGTCCTCTACTGTACACTCTAACTCTAGGCCACTCGCCGCTGCATCGCGAATCTAAACCAAACGGAAACGGAGTTCGTTACTGTTCTAAACTGCCTCGCCCTTCGGCTTGACCTCGTCTTCCGGCTCTTCGCTCGCACGTGCGGTGTGTTCCTCGTCGTGATCATTGGTGGAGGAGACGGGGCCCGAAGTGAGCAGACGCCCGGGGTGCGCGAGGTTGAGGGTGATGATGGCGAGGGTGATCATCGCGCCGTCGAGGACGTCTGCGGGGAGGGTTAGTTGGGTCGGGTTGAAGAAGAGCAAGGGGTAAACGGATACTCGGACGAAAAGATGACAGGGAAGAAGGACATGCAGCGGGGAATGATGGTATTAACCCCAACACAGGCAGAAAAAGTGACAGAGAGAGAATATACGCACTGAAATACACCTGCGTCTGGATAATCCGTCCCGACCAGCCATCGCTCAGCTCAATCACACGATATACCGCACGTATGAAAAGGCACGTCGTGTTAAACACCAGCGCGCACACAAGGACTTTCATCTTGCGGTCCAGCGACGGTGTCTCTACCTTCCCTGCGCCAGCATTTCCGACGGGCCGGTTGTGGAGGTATCGCACGAGGAACTCTCCCGCACAGAAGACGTATACTGTTATCGTCACTGTATGCTGGCGTTAAGACATGCACAAAGAAAATTGGGGGACGACGCACCCATCTGGAAGATGATACCGCCGAGCATGATGTCCCCGCCCTTCGCAGGGTTACGGTGCATGTTGACTGCCTCTGCTGCCGCGCCGCCTCCGATGGCTTGCACAATCAACGAGATAAGGTCCTGCATAAATTGTTGGCATTGGCTACGCAAGATGGGATAGAAGATTGATACGCACGCAACAAAGGAAAAGGATCGTGTCTGTGATGGCCTTGATCAGAAAAAAGTACACGCAAGGAAGATGGTGAGAGGGAGTTTGGGACGCACAGAGTTTGGGTGAGAGCCGGCTGTACGCCGGTCCCAGCCGATTGATAATGCGCCCGAGGATGATAAAGTTCGCGGCGGCCAGCGGCGTCGGCTGCGTAGCGTGAAAAGACGCGACAGCAGGAGGACACAACACTCACCCCGATAATCGTGCACACAATCCTGCAGGACGAGTGAGTAACCTGACGGTTTTAATCCCAAGGCGCGCCACGTACTGCATTTCATAAGCCTTGAAAATCTGCGGGTCCGTGGAGGACCACAGACGGCCGCCCCAGCCCAGGGTTTCGAGCGCGCCTGCTAAAACTGCGCTTGGGAAGAGCCACCACATGCGGTAGCGAATCGCCTGCCCGGCGTGGACGACTGGTCGCGTGAAATTTTAGCTCGAGTTTATGCCGTTTTTCGCAGTGGACGCACAGGTGGAGAGGGCGAAGAGTACGACGAATATGATGCAGACATACTCGGTGGGTGTGTACCCGTAGGGTGAAAATCGCAGTGTCGCTACCATAATAAAGCCCGCGCGGGAGGCGTCGTCGACGCGAGTCGCCTTTATAAGAAAAACGGGAACAGTTATCAGCCGGAAGCACGGCTAGACCGGAAGTGCGCATGTCAGGATGGATGACACATACCGACGGAATGACCCCGCCGATCCGGCGATCTTCAAAATGATAAAATCGGCGCGGCCGCAGGCCGTTGGCGTTGAACCTGGGGAAGGAATCCAACGAAAGGAATTCTGCTACTTACGCGTCAGCGTTTATGGGCGTTAAGGGGGAAGTTACAGCTGTTTCCGAAAACCTTGACACTGCGTGATTTTTTTTGCCGCTGTTCGACTTTTGATGGAGGGCTAAGGATTACCGGTTTGGGCTAGCCGAGACCAGCCGAGCAACGCCAAGCCGTGGCGCTTGAAAGTTGGTTTGGGGCCCAAATATTCGTGTTCATTCCGTTCAGAACCGTTCTTGCTGTAGTGTGGGCGACACACAGATGGAATGGACCTGGAATATCTAAAATGCTAATCCGGTATGTGTCTGGTTTTGAGGTCGTCCGAGGCGATCACGGCAAAAGCACTGATCCGAGCCAAAAGCAGTAATCCTTAGCACTCCATCAAAAGTTGGAAAGTGCGAAAAAAAGTCGCGTAGTGCGTAGTGCCAAGGTTTTCGGAAACAGCTGTAAACACAAACATTTCCAGACAACATTCCTGAGAAATTCAACCCAAAAACACTTGAAAGACACCGCTATCCGAATGCAGCAACAACATTCGCGATCCAGGCACGCTCAGTCCTCGCCAGTATCCCGCCCTGAGAAAGCCATTAACCCAAAGTCAGCCATACTGTACTGAACTAGGTGAAAGTTCGCGGCTCCACTTGGAAGTTCTTGCTTGGAATGACCACAATGCAGGAATGACATCCCCGAGACGATCTAGGTAGCCGCCATCCGAAAGGAGCAGTCGGCCCAAGGACAGCAAGCAGTCCCTCCAAATCTGATTGACGACGTCTTGATCCAATCTTGATCATAGGTACACCTTGCAGAGTCCAGATGTACCTCGAGATTGTTCTTTTGCAGAACTTTCAAGTCGCGATTGCGAGATTGGGATGATCATGATATAGTTGAGGTCTTGTCGCTCTCCGGCTTCCACGTTGAGATGACGAAGCTTCCGCCGGCGGACAAGACTCGGACGCACCAAAACACGCAACGCGACTTTGCCCCCGCGGACCGGCAGCTCCATTATCGGTTTGCGCGAATCCAAAAAAGAAATATCGCATGCGCCGTGCACATCATTTCTAACTTGCAACGCGAAGAAATGGGGCGGAGTGGCGTTCAAGGTTGGGAGTAGACGGCTACGACAAACAGAAATGGACGAAAAATGTTGGTATGTTGAACCCCGTTCCAGTCCCCAGGCTGGAAGGAGTGTCGTCGTCCCAACGAGAGGACATCTCGGCGTTTGAAAATTTCGCCCCGCCGTCTCTGGCGTCGTGATTTGGCTTCAGCAAGCACAGTAGTCAAGACGAGATCCTGATGGTAGGCGTGTGTTAATCCTGGGCAAGATCTTGAGGAAGCTTTGACTGACGAGTCTCTGAGCGGCAACTGAGCAGCGGATCCTGCTCCTTCGGGGAACGGGAATATTAACGCAGAGTCCCAAGGATACGCAACGGCAGCGAGTCTCGACCCTTAGATAGCGACAGAGACCTGGACGTGGAATCCGTCGCGGATGGATTGCTGGCTGGATGATGGCAAGGATGGCAAGGAAAGATTCAGAAATTTAAAAGAAGACGCGGTGTCGCACGTGACTCGTCGCGTACTGATTGGTGTCAAAACACTCAACAACAACGCCTCTCTGAACTCTGCGACAAAATGAAATGAATCCATTGTGATCCACTTAAATAGTTTAGTTTGTGTGCGATGGATTGCATGGGAGCAACAAAACTTGACAAAGGAACCTTGAGACTGTGGTCCGTCCACGGGCTTCCAGTGTGTTCTTAGAGTCTTTTGAACCACGGTCCATAGCTGCAAGTTGGAATCACCATCAATCAATTCGTGTACGAGACTGACTGACGAGTTCGTCCAGAGCAGATGCCTTGCCATCTTCGCAACGACATCCGGCGCACTGAATATTCAATCATCGCCTTGCGAAAATGCATTTCGTCTTTGAATCGTACAGTCTACATCCTAGATTCGGGTAAGTAAAGCTCCACTTGATAATCATCTGCTGTCACCTGGGCTTCCATTCCAAGTTCCCGATAATATAAGCGTGGGCTTTCCAGAACCATGGACGATTTCGTCGAGGGTTTAACTTCCAATGTTGAACCGCGAAACTCTTCTCATCAAGATCATTCACAAATTGTGTACACGTTCGCAAATTTGCCTCCAAGTAGTGCACCGCCCACCCATTCTCGTTTTCCCTCCTCCTCAGCGTTCTCGCATTGCGGCCGGCTGGTGGCCGCACCTATTCTACTAAAACGTCCGTCAGGCCCAGGGACCACATCAGCAGTACACGTTGAAGCTTTGGAAGGTCAGTTTGAATTCTCACTGTGGGTCAAATCAACCCAGTTGGAGGGTGCCGAAATGGGCTGCTGTTCCCGGAGCTCGGTGTGAATTCGCGGGGTGGGCCCACACAGTTTGCCGTGTTCAGACACCAGCAAAGCTGGGCCGTTATCAATTCGATTTGGTTGAAGTCTGGAACTCGTGTGCAGTCGACGGTGTTGACAAATCAGCTCGTTAAGCTTTCAGGTACCATGTCAGTTTGTGAACATTTTGTTAAACGTTCAGCCTCCAAGCTTCATGACACCCAATGCCCCTAACACACTCTCGCAATGATAGTCTATACTCTTTGAACTGAATGATGCCCCGAATGTCTTCGCAATGGAACGGTTAGGAAGCGGTAAAGTTGAATGATGTTTTCATGCGAAGACTCGAGCGCACCGATGAGTTTTGTTCTATAGTAATACTGTAATACTGTGATATTATTACGGAGGTTCTGAAGAGAGCACAAACCCAGACAATATATACCATCGTATCGGCGAGAAAAATGCGGGTGGTCATTCCCTTCTTTGCCATTAAACCCTATCGTTGAGTTTCCCACGGTTCAACTCCATCATCAAAACCGCACTAACTGGGATGAACCAGTGACTGGTCTTGTCAGTTTTGTCGTGGACGCAGGTATATTGTCTACGCATATGGAGGAGACATGCTCGCAAGTTCGGTCCGCAGATCGCCGGTTTGGCACGGAGCGCCCGCTGTACGGCGGCGAATACGGCGGCGAACTGCCAGCCACATGGCCCAGATTTGATAAGTTGAATAATTATAGCGCCTCCCACAGGCCTCTTGTGTGACCGGGAACGTAATTTACTCCGTGCCGCGCCGGCCACGAGTTGCCCGTCGTTCAGATTCCTCAATGCCGGCGATTGCTGTCGCTTCTGTCTGAGAGAATGACGGCCATGCTTGACACCAGTCGTCAAAGTAGTCCTTACCAATGGCTGCTGTTGGGAGACATTAATATCCGGTCACCTAGTGGTCAGCTGAGACGGTTTTCCATAACAGCTTGGAGCCCTGATCGCCGTCTTAACTCAAAAACGGGATAGCTCTGTCTTCAAAGCTTGCTCCCTGCCATGCTCGCTCATGTTCTCAGCTTCATAGGGTCCATCGCCATCAGCTCATGCAAATTATATGAAAGTGTAGCTGAATTGCCGGGGAATCTTACATATGATTTTGTCATTGTCGGTGGTGAGTATCTATTTTGTAATTGAGGCGCCCATAATACTGCTAACAGGTGGTACTGCGGGAAACGTCATCGCAAACCGTTTAACTGAGAATCCTGGCTTCTCTGTCTTGGTGCTGGAAGCCGGTGTATCGTGGGTTTTTTCTGACCTTTGCGTTCCCCTTCTCATCACCTCCCAAAGGAATGTCGGAGTCTTGGATTCAGCTGTCCCATTTTTTATGGGTAATCTCATTGGATCTAACATTTATGAATGGAGTAAAGACTCCTGTTCACCCTGGAGTTGGCGTAGCTGAATACCCACAGACTTCGCCACAACACCGCAATTGGGTTTGAATGGACGTGTTCTGCCCTATCCTAGAGGTGTGCGATAATTTGGAGAGTAATTACGCGCTGATCACCGTGGCCAGCGCATATGCTCGGGGGATGTAGTTCGCATAGTAAGTCAGCTTGTTCTTTATTGCATCTGCCAAGGCTGAAATTTGGATGAGACAGTATGTTCTACACCCGAGGAACAGCCGATGATTTCAACCGCTATGCTGCCCTCACGGGCGACGCGGGCTGGTCTTGGGATCGAATTCTCCCATCTATCTTGAAAGTAATCCTTCTTATATCCTCTTATGAGAGTCGTTGAAAATATTATGCAGAACGAAAAATGGTCGCCGCCGGCAGATCACCACAACACTCGAGGGCAATTTGACCCACAGTTTCATAGTGCCGATGGACTCACTTCCGTCAGCCTCCCTGGGTTCCAATGGCGTATCTTCTACAACAAGGTTATCCAAACTACAAATGAGTTACCCGATGAGTTTCCGTTTAACTTGGATATGAACTCAGGTAAACCCTTGGGTCTCGGTATGTTCATATCCAATCTCGTATGACGTCCACCCATAGCCACTAGGATGGTTACAATCGACTATCGGTGGCGGGAAGCGAAGCAGCTCTGCAGCATCCTATCTTGCTCCTGAGTTTATTGAGCGTGAAAACTTGCATGTATTGTTACATGCTCAAGTATCTCGACTGGTGAATGCCTCTAACATCACACGCAAGCCATCTTTCAATGGGGTACAATTCTCGCAAGGTATGGCTTCTTCAAGTTCTTCAAATAGTCAGCTAACGACTGGACAGGGACGTCTCAGTACACTGCCAAAGCCCTAAAGGAAATCATTCTGTCCGCAGGGGCTGTCGGGACCCCAAATATTCTTCTCCATTCAGGGATTGGCAATCGAACCATACTGAACCCGCTCGGGGTCCAAACGATTCTGGACCTCCCGAGCGTTGGACAGGACATACAAGACCAGCCATTATTTCCTACCAACTGGGTTGTTAACTTCTCGCAGACGGTGGAGTCGGTCACCCAGAATGCAACGCGATTTAACGACGCATTTGCGGAATACAATAAATCTCACACGGGGCCCTTCGTGATGGTCGGGGTAAGTCATGTTGCCTGGCTTCGGTTGGACACCAACTCCACCATCTTTGATAATTACACCGATCCGTCTGCTGGGCCTCAAACACCCCATATTGAGTTGGCATTTTCGGTGCGTGCGCAATTGGCAAACCTGAACGCCTTAAGATTGTTAAATCCGCAGCCAGGGATTGGATATAATAGTCCCACTGAATCTGGAAATTTTGTGAGCGCGGTGTTGGCAGTAGTGTCCCCGATCAGTCGTAAGCATGGCTATGGTCTGATTTCCCAGAACATTAACTTTCGTTCCAGGTGGCTCCATCACAATCAACAGTACAAATCCCTTCGACCCTCCTGTCATCGACCTTGAACTGCTACAGAACGACTTCGACCTTTTTGTCCTGCGAGAAGCTGTCAAGTGTGCCCAGCAATTCTTTGATTCACCAGTTTGGCAGGACGTTATCATCGGCCGGACCTAAAATCTAGAGAATATTACTACAGATGCTCTCAATGAAATACTGAGAAACACAGTAATGCCCGCGTCACATCTTGTGGGCAGTGCCGGAATGTCGGCGCGCGGCGCCAAACATGGGGTGGTCGACCCAGACCTACTGGTGAAGGGGATGGAAGGCCTTCGCATCATCGATGCTTCTGTTTTGGTGAGAGACGACGATTTCGTATCGACCTACATTTGATCTGACTATTGGGATGGAAGCCAATTGTTCCAAGTGCGGGCCGCGATATATGTTGTGGCGGAAAGAGGAGCGGATTTGATCAAAAACCGGTGGACTTAGCCGCACGAGGTGCGGACTGTTGTGCAGATTCATTGTGGTTCATGCATTATTCTTTACGACGGTTTACGTTCCCTTTTTGACAACTTTTTCTCGATTCAACCTCACATTCAAATTGTTTATTCTTAAATTTGAGTTTGGTGAACGCAATCACCTACGAGAAACTCAGAATATGGGTGATGCGGGATTTGTGCGGGATCCGATGGAAGTATAAAACAACTTTAAAAAAGGAGGAAACAAATGTGCTTCATGATCACAGGATCTCCATCACAGCAAAATGATGCGCCATCTGCCATCGATCAATGCACCTTCACCAGAGCCACCATGTCAGTCTTTCCCCAAGAACTGATTGAGGCCATCGTCGATGAACTGGACGACGTACCCTCGCTCAAATCATGCTGTCTCGCTGGCTCGCCCTTTCTCACTTCGAGTCAGAGGAGTCTCCACTGCTTCCTGACTGTAGGGCTGGGATCATCTCTGACTGCAGCGCGTTGCACATTCCTCGAGGAAACGCCCCATATCGCGGCGTACATCATCCGCATCAGCATACAGCTACCTATTAACTCGGCCACTCCCGAGGTTCGGGACGTTTTGCGGGTCTTGACGGTACTCACCAATGTGCGGATATGCATCTTGCGCGCAGCGCTAATGCGAGTCCACTGGGAGCGGCAAATAAGCCCCTACCTGTCGATGTGCATGACAGGTTTCCTGCTGCGACAACCGCTGCGGGAACTGTATGTGCGCACTATTGACGATATTCCGCTCCAGGTGTTGGTCAAATTTCTGCACGCCGCCCCTGCTATCTCGTTCTCCGACAGCTCACTCAGTAACGATATGTGGGGCACTGCCAGCTTCCAACCGCTTCCAGACGCCTCTCTCGCACAGCCTCCCGTCATAAAGCGGTTGAGCTTTGCGCACGGATGCGATAACATCGTTGAAACGTTATCTCGCCAACAAGTTACATTCGATCCCACGGCTTTGCGCGAGCTTCAAATCACATTACCGCGCTTCACGGACGATGAAGTCTACGGGCATACTATCATTTGCTTCGCCGCACATGCCCTCGAAAGCGTCACGATTGCCCTCGGCGGTGCGTCCTTTTTCTTCCTTATCTTTCGTCCAACCTTCTCACAATTACCCAGGCAGCACGCCGCCGCCTATCCCAGGATTCACGTCCCCTCTCCCGGCGCTTCGAAGCTTGGGGCTCAAGTTCGCGATCGCGGCGCCCGACCTGCGCTGGATCGCAGACACCGTCTCGACGTTTCTCTCCGCCAGCGCTGCCCTCACGACATTGTTCATCTCCATTCACCCCCTCCTGGCATCATCCGACTACCCTCCCTTCCTGGACACAGAGCTTGTCGTGATGCGCGCCCTCGAAGCCGAGCTCCTCACGCGCCCTGGGGTCCCTCGCGTCATATGGCGGTTCGAAAAATCGTCCAGATACGATATGATGAGCGACAGCTTCGCCGCGCTGATGCGCAGGGCGATGCCCAAATTGCACAAGCAAAAGCGGCTGCGTTTTGAACGGTACCGCCAGCCTAGTGCGGTATGAGGGTGCGTCGAGTTTGATACATTTGTGCCTATCGTTTATTGTCTATGGCAGCGTTCAATTTAATGCTTTCTGTAGACCTTCCATGTGGCGGCGCAGATGATATGGACAATATATCGGATTATTGAAGGGACGCAAGCTCGAGTGAAGATTGAGTCGGTACTTCTAATTCAACGATCTTTTCGGACAATCAGAGCTCAGAGGCGCAGCCCTTGTCAATACGCAAAAAGATGAACATCCCGGCCACGGGGGAGCAATTCCTCATGTCTATTCCCACTTCCGCAGAGAAAAGAGCCTATACAACATCGGGGAAGTTCCAAGCGGAATAATGCGCAGAGGTAAGACAAGTTTCATGTTATGATCCTCAGGGTGGCTTGGTTGATACGAAAGCAACCGAAACCCAACAGATATCAGGAACATTACGCATCGACCCGCTGTGCTGTGCTTCGTTTGTCGAGAACTGATAGCCAGTGTCGATGTGTAGGCTACCCACAAAACATTCGCTGAGTGGCTCCCCAACCACCACTGGATCTGACTACTGTTCAAAGAACAGCCTTGCAGAGGGTGACCCGAGACGCGTACCTGGTTTCAGGTCCATCCGAGACTTCCTTCCGCGCCGACTTCGATCACTCCCGCCTGAGATATAAATCTGCGTCTTCAACCCACCCCATTCGTGTCCCCCCTCTTTAATCCCAGCCACCCACTGCTCAACATGTCCGCATCGAACACCCTCATTTCACTGCCAATCAGCATTGAGCCACACATGCAGGACCTGCTCAGCACCTTGCCTGCCGGCGCCGAGGAGCAGCCGAACTGGCAGACACTATATTGGGAGTTACCCGACCACACCGACCTCCTTTCGCACATGGTGCGCACCGCTGCGTGCGCCCAGCAGACGCGGCGCCGGCGCGGAAATCTGTCGCGCACGGGCTCCGGGGTGGTTTCAGAGTCCGCGAATTGACATTGTATGTTGGCGTTCATTGACATGGATTTTGTGCACTAATCTCCCGCTAGGCTGATCATGAGTTGACTTGCGTCCATATTCGCCTATAGTCGTGGCCTGCTCGCAGACTTTGAAAGATTTATGTAGAGGTTAAAGAGATTTGTGATTATTTCGTGTCAAGTATGCGTGGATTCAGCGTCAAAGTCGTATCGAGAAAGTCGATGGTAATTACAATCCCACCACCGAATCCATGTCCGAGTACGCATTCAATGCCAGCTGCCCGCCGAGATGGGCGTAGAGCATATTCCCACCAGCAATCTCGCCGCGTCTAATCATGTCAACCATCCCCGCCAAACTCTTACCGGATCCGTGATGAACGCGTCCATCGACGCACCATACCTGATCGCCTTCACCGTCTGCTTGTCCGGGATCCCATATGTAGCACCCAGCGTGGTACCGCTCATCGAGAATAACATCCGCTTCAGTTATATCGTCCTCACTGAGCCCATGAGACGCGAAAGTTGGAGGTTCCCAACCTTCTCGTATACGACGTCATTCCAGTCGACCCAGTGTTCTTGGACGAATTTGGTCTACAAAATGAAATGTAAAGTTATTTTTTTTCTCGCTAATGCCCTAGCGCAGTCCTGCGACACACTGGTGTCTATCGGCGGTGTCCAGAGCAACCAGCGAGGAGATACTCGAGCTTGCGGGTTTTGTTTCCACCAAAGGCCAGCGCCGAGTTACAATCCTCGCGTTTCGCCCAGATTTTGACCTTGCCACCCAGATGGGCAGTCATTCGGTCGAGAGGATGGATGGGAGAAGGTCTAAAGAGCAGCTGCTCGCGAGAAATCTCAGAGAATGGCGATGGTAGAGTGACAGACATATTGAAAGGCGGGAGTTCTGGGTGGCGTGGAAAGCGGCCGCATCCGAAATTGTGAAAGCTGCGCGTCGGAGTCCCACACTAGTTAATAAATTGTGCGTAACGGCATTTCCTCCTGGACAACTTCCCCGGCAAAAGCTGGCCCACAACCAGCAGAACAAGCGGATGACCTTGGAATGCTTCTGCAGACTGAGTCTCATTATCCCAAACGCCCCAAAAAAACAAAAATGCGCGTCGGCGAAGGCAAAAGGACAAACGAACTAGTCACGGGACCAGGATGACGCGACTGAACAGCCATAACATGCCAACACAACAACAACACAAAAGACGCGCAAAATTTGGTTCAACCCTTAAAAGATTGAAGGCGGGGGTTGGGGTCAGGGCTTTCCGCTCCCAACCCATAAAGTGGATCTTGGAAGGGGAAAAGGCTTGGATTATTACACTGTTACTTACACACAGTTTCAACCAGTGGGACAGTCTGAAAGACTGGGACTCCAACCTGACCGGGATTAATATATGATGGAGTTTCTGCTTTGAGGACTTCAAGTCTTTGCTTCACGCAGTGTTTGATTCAATAGAAGATAAGATTTACACGATGCCCGTGAGGGCGAGAGGTACAAGCTCGTGAGGAATTCCCCACTGTAACTACTCTTTATATACTAATTCTACGAGTCATTTCAAGTCATTTCAAGTCATAAGTAAATGTTCCATAATATTCCTGACTCTTCTCCGAGATGCGCACTGACTCTGGTTGATTCACGAATGAGTCGTCAACTTCGCCGAGATGCCCGAGCCTCGGTGATGTGCCCGAGTGCTCTCACGCCAATAATATCTACTTATACAAATGACAAAGGTCACGGGAATGCCTCCTCAGCCAATCAGGTTTGTAGGCAAGCTATGGGCACGCGAGGACAAACATCGGGTTTATTCGGCATTCTTCGGTCATCCGCCACGCCGCTCTCATCCCAACCTCTCGGGGATGGAAAATTCAGGGAGGGGAAATAGCGGGATGAAATGGGAAAGCAGGTGAAAATTTTTGGACCGGGATGAGAACGTTCAACGGTTCAAGCCAAGTCCAAGCTCAAACGGTCTGATTCAAGCTCACGCAACAGTGTTGAATTTAGCTGGCACATGTCCAGGGAAAGAATGAATTGCACTGTGTATGCGCATGCGGGGCGGCATGCAAGTAGACAGTAAGTAAATAGGTAACTGAGTATGCATTTCTACCTTGATTCCGTTCCGTAGCAGGCTGCAGAGCACGCCGGGTTCTGGGGGATGGAGAACTCAAGACTAATGAACAGCAGGATGGAATGGGAAAGATTTTTTGGGATGCAAAGATTTTCCAAGTAGAAAGTTAAAGTAAGTACGTTGTCGATGGCCCAGTATCTCCCCGTATGTGCATGCGCGTGTCATGCAACTGCAAGTGGGGACACGAGGAACCAACCGGAGGTTGGTGACGAGTGTCCATCAGCAGCACGGGATTTCTATGTGCAGACATTCAGATAAATTCTGGCTCTCTCCGTAGCGTAGCACGGGTTCCCGCTAGTACCAACTAAAAAGCTCGTTGGTCCAGCAGTTTGGCAGCGAACTCTCGTCTATAAGTACTCCACCGCACCACTTAGAAGTTATTTTCACAGCAATCCCAATACCCTTGAAGGTGAATGCGGTTACGGGAGTTCTGTGACTTCATAAGGACGCGGTGAACTTGAAATCCATGTGGTTCTGGTTGTTGAACTTGCCGCCTCTCATGACGTGGTTCTCCATCGCTGACAGAGGCTGTAGATTGTGAGAAGTTAGGGCTTGATATCCTCCGGTTCGACCACGTCCTTCAAGCTCCAAGGCTAAAATAGGTCTACCTATGTCAGCCGCAGCCTGCTACTGATTTGCAGGTGCTGGACGTTTGGCCGTCCCATGTTAGAGTTAGAGTTTGCGACTCAACGCGCCATCTAGTCGGTGGTCCGCCGCATACAAGTCACGGTCTAACCGTCAACCTTTCTCCCGCGACCCACTTGTATTTCCGCCATTTGCTCCACTCTTCTGTTCTAAGTTTGTAGGTCTCGGACTTACTTACTTCACAAACGGAGCCCGATCAACCGAAGATTATCCTGAGTAATAGCCCTTCAACCGGTGGTTCTTTGTTCCCCGATTTCCTGAAATTTCCTCCTCGTCGTCGCTCTTCCTTCAGCTCCAATTAATCTTGCCCTGCTTGTGATACAATATGTTCGGATGCCTAGACTGCTCGAAATTCGAATCCGAACTAATGCCCTCCCCAAGCGTGTCTGATTCCAGCCACTTTTTTTCAAGCACCTGGAAAAATCACATCGGATCTGGTTCCCTAGATTGCAAAACGCGTCATCCCGCTGGGTGGGCATCCTTTTCCTTTCGCCGTTCTCTGTTTTCTTCCAACACTCACGGTACAGCGCTCACGGTACAAAGCATTCCCTAGAGTCCGTTAAATATATCCGTTGCCTGAGGCTGTATTCCGTCATACGGCCGCCGAATGGGCCGCGACGGCCAGGCGGCGCCCGTTCGTCCTTTTCAACTATGTCAACTATTCTCGCTACCTGCGAATCAATTGTTCGTGTCATATCTGCGGTTTCTCATATTCTGTGGAGCCAAAGGGTGTTGAAGGCTCTTGAGGACGAGAAAATATCGGTGTGCGTTTTTTCACCGGGCTTCTTCGTGCGTTTTAGTTATCGGAATCTCGATCCACGATTCTCCACAGAATAATCTTTGCAAGACATTCAACTTCGGTTGCTTTTTTAGATTTCCCTCGGCCATGTAAGATTACGGGTAGAACGCCGAAGAACACTATAAATAAGCAGTTGATAAGCAGTAAACGCTCATACATAAATAATACGGTGCATAAAGGCCGCGTACCCGTGGTACACCGAAAGGGAAACCCCCGCCTAATCCTCCGTGGTTGCCCGTGAATGAACACGCAATTTTTTCGTCTAGATTTCAGCACGCTCGACTCTGTTTAGCTACCATCGCGGAAGACGGGACCGGCACAGCCTGCGCCACGTGTAAACCTTGACCACCGCCCAGTACGTCCCCGGCTCTCATATCTCATCCCACATCTTCAAGCAGCACTGTAGCTCTATCTTAATGGCGTTCATTCCACAAGAACTCGTCGATAGTATCATCGCCGAGCTAGATGACCTGGATTCACTCAAAACCTGTTCCCTCGCTGGACCCATGTTTCGCGATCCCAGCCAGCGGCGTCTACTTCGCTGCATCACGCTTACAGGCTGGCCACATAACGACCTGCGAAATGGCAATTGTGCTGCCGCGCGTACTCTGTTCGACCAATCACCGCACCTGGCCGCATATGTACAGGACTTGAAAATACTGCTGAATCCCGGACCAGACTTGGACCATCTCCAGGACATTCTCCTGATACTGAAAAATGTGCGCCGCTGTATCGTCGATGGCCACGGGCAGCAATTTCGATGGAATAATTTGAACCCCGGACTCGCTGCTGCCTTCGTTAAATTTTTCTCGCGGCAGGCCTTGCAAGATTTGCGTCTATGCCGCGTGGTTATCACTCCATCTGCCAGTTTTATTTGGGCTGTCCCATCCTTATCCTCCTACATCACTGGCGCCACCAAACTCAATCCAGATCTTTCAGGGACTCCATCTACCCTGCGAGATTTGGCTTTACATTTCGGGTCTCAAGATCTATGCGCGCTGCTCGCGAGCCCCGATTTCAGATCCCACATCGCGGGTCTGCGGAGATTATCTATCCTCCCGCGGTTCGACGATAGCATGGCTCTGATCACTGCCGCTGCAGGCACCCTACAGCACATCCATTTCGACTGCGATGGTGAGTTGCCAAAATCTACGCTCTCCCTCCAATCTAACGAGATTCGGGTTTAGTCCCGACCATGGCAATGCACATGCCCCTCCCTGAGCTCCCCGCTCTCCGCATCCTTGAGTTTAGGATATCCTTCGACACACAGACTCTTGATCCCCTCCTAATTACGCTTTCCTGCATCCTCGAGTCATCTAACAGTCCCACCTTCGCCGACGTGGTCCTCACATTCCCCGTGTGGAACTATCGGCTTCTGCAGAGTGCTGCACGATCCAGGTATATGACCGTACTGGATGCAGCATTTGTGGCACATCCTGCGGTGCCGCGGATGCGATGGCGCGCAAGCTTTGCGGAACCAAGCAACATCGACTGTTTTACGGACCTCGTAAAACTTGGCCTTCCCGCACTGGACGCGAGGGGGAAACTCGTGGTGGAGGAATATCAGATGAATCACGAAGCGTGGCCTCCGTCTCCTACCCAGATCGAGACATGCTAATTTTATTCTTGGAGTTGCCCAGTTCGTTCAGACCCCATGCATGTACTAGTGTGTAGCAGCTCAAGGCCCATGTTTTTTTCGGACGACGTTCTTAGCCGTCTGCATAGCGGACCCCAGGAACTCCCACAGTTTTTGGAACACAATAATCGCCTACGGTTCGAATTGGGACCAAGCTTACACTCGCATTAATCCTATCGATTACTATGCAGAACCAAGCCACCTCAGGACAACTTCAAATACGCTTCGGACGTGTGAAGAAGCAGGAGGGTCGAGCTGGAAGTCTTACCTGCCGAAGGTCGGTCAGTTAACGGCAGTGGTGGACGGCACAACAACCTTTTCTGTGGGACATTGAGAGTGGGTGGTTTATTCCAACCAGCCATTTTTTTAAATCCGCGGTGCTCCCTGTTTGCGGTTGTAAAAGTAGTCGAGCGTGGTGAATGGCACGCACTCACTAACAGCAACAGCGCCCGTTTACCAGTACGGGCTCCATAGAATACGGCTTGCCGACAGTCCATTGCGAATCACTGGCACTAGTCGACAGCTTCACGAGATCGAAGATGTTGTTTTCGCAGAAGAAATGCAAGATGATTTGAAGGGTTCCAGACGAGGCTGCGACAAGAAATGCGATTGCCGGGTGGTGTACAGTGGAGAGTACAAGATTGATGCGCCGGAGTCCCAACACCAAGATCGAGGGAGAGACAGAGAGCGTTCCAAGAAAATAGTCGACGAGATTTATGGCGTTATTATGACAGGCGCTAACCCCAGCCCCACAAGCAAGGCATAAAAGTCCCCCTCCGGGCCCTTCGCATTAGCCTCCCGCGGGCGCACGGGTCGCCCAGGCGATGTCACACTCATCTGCAGATGCTCAAACCACTGCGGGTCCCGTGGAAAGAGGCGCACGCCGGGCGGCACGATGGGCACGATGAATGGCGAAAAGTGCGCCCAGGGGAAGCGGCGGTCGAGGAGTAGCACGCGCGCCATGCTAGGGCGGGGGGAAAGGTTCGACTCGAGGGTCGTGAGGTGCTGCGGGGATATGGATCGGGCGTGCGCGCGAATGGGGGCGAGCGGCAGGACGGCAGCGTCGACGACGTCGTATGTGTATTGCCTGAGGTTGGAGGCGGGGCCAAGGAAGTCGACGTAAACGATTAGGACAATGTCGTCTGCGGCAAAATCAATCAGAGAACGATCAGGAATGGAAACTGTTGTACGCACTGATTTGCTCGGGGTGGTTCATTATATCCAACGCGTGCAGAGCCGCCGTGCCGATCGGCCCACCAAAGACATCGGACCACTTGGTGATGGCCTTCAGACGCTGACTGTAATCCGGCCCAAACTCCTCCGCCTTCTTTATTGAGAGCACGTTCAGCAGGCAGTACGGCTTGTGGGTTTTCCAGTGGGCTTTTTGACATTCTTTGGACTGGTGAAGATATGGTGGGAGAAATGAGACCAGGATAGATCCGAGAGTCCAGGTTACCCACACAGTAGCGCGTAACTCCACACTGTGCGCATCTGCGCAAATCTGAGCGCATGACGATACAGTTTTCACACAATTCTGTCGGCTGGGCGGGCATCGCAAATGCGGCCAAGTGGATCCCAAGTAAACGAGTGGTGCTCAGCCAGCGGACCTTGTATGACTTCCAAGCCGCACGAGGGTTGAAAGGCGTAAGCGGATGCCAAGGGCAGAGAGAGCAAAGGGAGAGAGTCGTGGCAAAACAAAGATAAGCTGATTCACACAGCCACGGCCGTCCGATGGCCGGGTGATGGCCGTGCCGTTATGGGCTACTTGCATTGTTGAAAACTCCGCGTGGAGGGATGAAGCTCGGGAGTCGAAGTTGAATATCCGTTGGAAACTGAGATCACCTCTAGCTCGAAGTACGCAGCAAGTATGGTTTTGTGAATTGGTTCAGTAAGGATCAACTCCATGATATGTACCGTTTTTCGACCTTTCCTTCTTCCGCCGATTCCAGGCCAGAGATGTGCTTCTATCCCAGGAACACCCTTTATCCAGTCTGTCCGGTTTTCGCGCCCAACAAGCACGGTACATATGAGCTGTAAACTCGGCAAATCTCTCACTTTCGAGGTTTTTCAACTCAAGAGAACGGAAGGTGAAACCAAGGTGAAACGGAAATGGTTAGAGCACAAGGTTGTGGGTATCGGGAGGAAGGATCAGCGGACCGCGTATCACTTGGCGTCTGTAGCGTATTAGGCGCCGCTTCGAGGTATGACAGGAATCATCGCACCTTGTCTCTGCACTTCGTCGTGCATTCTGCTGCTTTCACTGCTGGTCTTGCCGTCTCCAACATCAGCGGTTCCCTCCGGCCCCTTCTTTGCTTCCCCCATCTCCAAGTTCTCTCGATCGAGTCAGCACTTGGGTTTGATCTCGATGACAGCGCAATATCTGACATGGCGGCGCGATCCTGGCCCAACATAACAGAGTTTCGTCTCATAGCGGATAGACAGCAGTCCCCTCTCCGCGCGACGCTACTAGCACTGTGTGCACTGGCAGAGCACTGTCCCCTCCTCAAGAGCCTTGAGCTTACCGTCGACGCAGACAATGTGCCCGCAGCACTTTTATTGACACGCTCTTCCCATCACAACCTCGTCAATTGGTACGCGGGACTGGTGGCTCGCCAGTTACCGATTCCGGCAAAGTGGCGACGTTCCTCTCGCGGTACTTCCTTAACTTAACATAGGCTCGAATCCAGCCTGCCTATCGAAACTTAACTGTGTCGATAGTCT
This sequence comes from Mycena polygramma, assembly GCA_029449255.1. Classification (NCBI taxonomy): domain Eukaryota; kingdom Fungi; phylum Basidiomycota; class Agaricomycetes; order Agaricales; family Mycenaceae; genus Mycena; species Mycena polygramma. Next base: position 1,439,424 of record JARKID010000006.1, on the reverse strand, counting down.
ATCGACAGTATTCATAGACAGACGGTCAACCGGTCTAAACTTAACACAGATTGAGGCCCATCACACCTTAGAGGGACATCGCACGCGCTGGAAAGAGGTCGAGCAGCTCTTGGTGGCTAGTAGGATATAGAGTGCGCTCGGGACGGAACTGTTGGAAAAGTACGAAGCTCTCAATTTCGATACCACTGTCACTGACAATTGCACAGTTGAGCTGTTGGCTTTTCGATAGATGCACCTGCTTTATCGGGCACTGACAGCGTTCCACGTGTATCTCATTCAGACGACTAAAGTATGCCAGTGGCACGGAAGATGACAGTTCGATCAATTATCTCTTTGAACGACGTTGCTGATTCATAAGATGAGCGTTTGTCGTACATCATTTCTGGTTAGCAAAGAGAACAAAAGGCGGAAATTGCAACACTAGCAACGATTGGTACAGTATCCAAGATGCCCTGACAGTAGTGACCGTGTTCCCAACCCGGCGACATTGGTAAATTATGCAGCACATGAAGCTAGCCACTCGCTGCACCTGCCTCAACGAGAAGCTGGACGATTTCCTTCTCTCCACTGGCAGCCTGCAATGCTGTTCCTCGGATCCCACCCTCTGCATTAGGATTCGCCCCCGCCTTGATGAGAAGTTGAATGATTGATTTGCGACCCATATATGAAGCCGCCTGCAGCGCTGTTCCGTACGATCCCGCTCTTGCATTCACGTCGGCGCCCTCATCAATCAGGCATCGAACCACCGATAGGTGTCCCCTGTTTGATGCAGCCTGGACTGCAGTGCCATAGCGCTGAGACGTCGCGTTGATATCGGCACCCATCCCAATGAGTAACCGGACAACAGCTTCATGGCCATATTCCGCCGCCGTCTGGAGTGCGGTGCCTTGTGCCCAGTAGCTCGTTCCCTTCGTTGCATTTACATCCGCACCTGCGTCGAAAAGTAGTTGAACCACCAACGCGTGCCCCGCGGCAGCCGCATCGCGCAGCGGTGTTGCATTGATGCCGCCCGCAGGATTCACGTCGGCACCAGCGTCAATGAGAAGTTTGACGATATCTGCGTGCCCGGCGTAGGCCGCTTCACGCAGTGCTGGTCCGCCAGGTCCTGTTTCAGTATTGATGTCCGCGCCTGTGTCAACGAGAAGTCGAACAATACGCAGGTGTCCCTGTCTCGCGGCGCCGTGCAGCGGTGATGTTTCCGACGGTCGTGTTTCCGCATTCACGTCGGCACCCGCCTCGATAAGCATTTGGGCCACCAGCTCATGGCCCATGTATGCAGCGGCCTGAAGCGCTGTTCCCCCTTCTCCGGTTGCATTCACATCCGCGCCTGCCTGGATGAGGAGACGGACGACCGGTTCGTCTCCTTTGCGTGCGGCTGCCTGCAATGCCCTATCAACCTCAGCACCGGCCTTGATGAGAAGCTCGACGATCGGCATATTTCCCAACCCTGCTGCGATCACCAGCGCTGCAGGCCGAAACCCTCCTTGAGTATTGACTTTTGCACCTGCGTCGATGAGGAGCCGAACCACTGGCTCACAGTTCGAAGACGCTGCGGCTTGAAGCGGTGTTCCATAAATACCCCCGATCGCATCGACGTTGGCGCCTGCCTCCACGAGAAGTCGGACCACAGATTGGTGGCCACGCACGGCTGCTCTATGCAGGGCCCCTCCATTGTGTCGTCTATCATCACCTCCTCCGGGCGCTTCCAAGTCCGCGCCCGCATCAATGAGGGCCCGTACGACAGACTCGTGCCCCTGCTCCGACGCAGCCTGCAATGCTGACTCGTGCCCCTGCTCCAGCGCAGCCTGCAATTCTGTCTCATAGGGTATTGTGTAATTCGGGTTAAACCCCATCTCGAGCAAGAGTTGGACCATTTCAAAATGGCCAAAATAGGAGGCTACACGGAGAGGAGAGTTGTCGTCCGTGATCAGAACTCCGTGAGGCTGGAGGTGCCGAGCGACTGTGATCAAATTGGATGCCGCCGCAATCCACAGCAAGGAAGGCGACGAGGGCCAATCGCGATACGTCCACGGTGCTGCTAATTCTTGGTAGTGGTGGGACAGAGTTTCCCAAAGGTTTTTCCACGAAGTTGCCTGGTGAGCAAATGATTGGAGGCCACTGTTGAGATCGAGCCTGTCAATCTTGGCGGCATGGAGTAGGCAATATTGACTGTATGAAAGCAACGGATATTCGCCCAGTAGTCGACTGGCTGCTTCGAAGTTCCAATAGCTGGGTGAAGTGGAGAATTGCGCAAAGGATAGATAGGTGAAGCAGCTCGAAGCTATATCGGCATGCGCGTCGGGAAATCGAGCGGCTTGGATACTGTCAAAGTAGTGTTGAGCAGTATAGTGGATGACTCGAACAACAGGGCTTTCCCCATCGACAATTATCAGGCCAGCGCAAACAGACAGCACGATATCGATGTCCAGAAGATTGTCGCCGTCCAGGAAGCTGGTGTCTGGTTCGACTGCCAATGCGTCGCGCAGTTCTGCAACCGACATGGGCCGCATCGCATTCGTGACCCAGGTGAGAACTTGATGGGCCAGTTGTTTATCGTCCTCGTTCTGACGGTCAACCCGCTCCTCGTCATAAGTGGCTGTCAAATCTTGGGGCAGATTCTGAAGCGCAGTGCACAGCGCCTTGATCGTGTTTTTTGTAGTAAGTGATTCGATATGTAGCTTCGCCTGCAAGAACCTTACAAACAGCTCAATGTCTGCTCGCGATCGTGGTAAATGTGTAGCCGACTCACATTCCTTGAACATTCGCCAGGATTTTGGAATGAACTTCTGCACGCAGTTCTGGACGGGTTTGAACATGCCTAGAAAGCCTCGGTGAATTCTTGATCTGCGTGTCAAGATATAGGTGAATATCGCCCTCGGTCGCGTGGATCTCTATGAGTCGGGGGTGTGGAAAGAATGAATCAAGGGTAATGTGCGGCCGGGAGGTAATCATCAGGTTCACGGAAGAGCCCTCGGTTGCCAAAGCCAAACATTGCAGCAATACATTGCGTTGGACTTCGGGGCATTCGTCCAATGCATCAACGACGAGATAGACCTTCGTGTACTGACTGACGACAGTCTGCAAGGCTTTGACTATCGCATCCATCGAAGGCCTGGTGCCCTCGTTGCTATGTTGCTTGTAGAGCTCGCGTATTTGTTGGGGGATGAATCTCCCAAGCAACAGCTGCTTGCACAGACTCGCAAAGACGTTGGTTGGCGTCTGGGTATCTGCCTCTTTGTGATTCAGATATATGCACGCAGTACCGGTGCTGTTGCGGAATTTATCCCGCAGGTAGTTCACGACCATGGATCTATTTTTCGGCGTTGATTATCAGGCCCATTTCAAAGGTCATAGCACGTACACAAGCACAGTTTTCCCTGCACCGGCTGTCGCGTGAAATTAGCAGAAATTGGGGTTGGAAAGGAGATGAAACGTACGCATCCCACGGCACCAAAGAACTTCTCCGCAGCTGTTTTCCCAATCTGTAAATTGAGAATCTGCCAACAGCCATTCGCCGGTCCCAGGCTGCCAAGTACTGAAGATGTCTGCCTGTCGCTGGAAGAAATTCGATGGACTGATCCAGTCGAGAATACGCTTCTGTTCCGCTGCTGGATCGAAGTCAGCTCATGTTTCGATTATCGTTGAGTGGTCACCAACCGTCGGAGCGCTCCTGCTCCCTCTGAGTGTTATCATTGAGCGCAGCGAGAATATCTTCGCGAAAGTATCAAATAGCTGTTGTGCTCTTTGGCGCCTTTACTCACGGCGCTGTGTTTCCTGCTGTTCTTTTCGTCCGGTCACATAGATAGAGTTTCTTGGCTCGAATTCGCTCACCACTGTTGCTCTTTTTCTGCTCCACGCCCGCCTCCCTGGTCCAACTCAGTCCATCGTCATCAGTCCAACAACTGAGACACGTACCAAGTTTCTTTCGTCAACCAGAGATTGAGCAACGCCTTGAAGCGCTCGAACTCGTTCAAATATCCTTCTGCGTCCTTCTTGCTCCACGCAGCCCATGTGAGTCGTTCGCGGAATTTTGCTCCTTGAGGTTGTAGCTTCCGAGTAAATTCCTCCAAAGTCTCCCTGAATTGAACCAAGGGCTCCGAGGTTCTCTTTAGCAGAGAACTGGATGGGTCTTTGAGCATTTGCGCTTGAAGATCCTCCAAGAGTGATTTCAGATATCCCATCTCTGCCCGCAGTTTTTCGCGTTCTGCAGGCGCCTTGACGAAATTGTTCCCGACTTCAACCGCCTTTAAAGCGAGATCGACAAACTGAAGTATGCTGGCGACCGTTCCCAGTACTTCAGCCATGGGGAGTTTAAAGGAAGAGCTGTTAAGCTGAGGTAAGCCGATGGCCATAATGATCGCCACGATTTATCCCCATTTAAAGCTCAGCCCTCGAAAATGTGTTGCAACGTGTTTTATTCGCTGGCATCCTCCAGCCGCAGATAATCCAATATCTTGCTCTCTCCCATTAATCAGATTTTATTTGAGCAAACTGTGCGCGTCACTTTTGAAATCGAAATGTCTATGCAGTACCGGTACCCTGTATACCGCTGGGATCATTCCGAGCGCAGAGCTTCACTGTTAGGTGTATGAGAGGCGAAGCACAGGAATGCTTGGTTCACAGGGATCACCCCGCAGTACTACCATAGTCCAGGTAAATGCGCGTCCCTTGCATTCCGCATTCATTTCCCCAATGCATGAGATCCATTACCACCATGTCTTCAGCCACGGAGACAGTCCTCTCCACCCCGGAACTTCTCGAGCAAGTCTTGAGCTCATTCTCCAGCACCTGCCCAGCCACCCTCTCTCCAACCCCACAGCGCTCGCTCTTCTTCTAGCCCGACCCCACCAGCACCGGCGACGGCATGAACACCCTCCTCGTCGAGCTCTTCCCGCCCTTTCTCGCCCCGGCGAGGACCACAGATCCGCGCTCGTGGCCTAACACCGCCGCGCTCATGGCGATGCCCTGGGCCACGGCGCCGGACGCATTCCGGCGCCCCGAGGTACGAGAAAGTGGGCGAGCAGTTTCACAGTGTTGGTGCGGAGGCGTTCGGGGTCGTGTTTGGACAGGCAGATACACTCCTTGTATTTTCGGGCGCGAGAGAAAGTTTGGTGAGGGACTGTGGAACGGCTCATCGACATTGGGTCGAGCACCAGCAGGACGACCTCAGCATCGGCGGCGGAAAGATGCGGGGAAGAAAGCAGCGCGAATCCTGATACCAGTTTTCCTTCCTGGCATGTATCTGCCGCCCCGGGTAGCGCCTCTTGAGCAGATAATCGATCCATTGCTGCTCCAATCTCGTTGCGATTCCCCTCTGCCCTTCTTGTCGCACGGCCCATCTCGTCCTGCCCCTCCTTCGTGCCGCTCGCCGACGAACGCAGGTTCCTCCGCATGTCGTGGGGCGTAGGCCGCCCTCACTCTCGTTTCTCTCGGCCTCATCCCTTCTTCTCTCAATCTCTCAATGGACTAGCCAGCATCCGCGCCTCCACTCTGAATGCGATCGAGCATCGTGCGCATCCGATCCGTCGCGCAGATCACGCGTCACGCCCGTGCGAATTCGAGCGCCAGAGCGCGATTGTGCGCGCTGCCGATGACAGTGTCTTCTCCTTCTCGTATCCCCATCGCACGCACTGCGATGACCGGAATCCCTCCTCCGCGCAGATCGACTCCCTTCTCCCCGTACCGCCCATTCTCAGCACATTGCGGACGGGTACGGGCGCGCCGTGTGTGCTCTGCGCCTCTCTCTCTCTCCTCCTCCTCCCCCAGCGACCCCTCTGCCTCTCTGCGCCCGTGTCAAGCTCATCCAAGTTCCCCGCAAGAACGACGCCGTGAGCACGGGCCGGCAGATAAGTGAGTGAGGATACTTGTAATCAGTGCGCGTCCCTTTTCGCCCGCAATAATTCCGATCAAGGAAGCCAGAACGAAGAGGGGTCCGTACGTGCGAGCGAGCGAGCGTGTTGAACGCACGAGGCAGATAAGGATCGGTGGAATTCGGGGTACGCCCACGCGGCACGGGTGGGCAAATGGGAATTCGAGGGCGAGGCGGGTGTGGCGGGCGGGCAGGGTCCGCGAGTAAGCAGAGAGTAGGCAAGAAGGTGGGGGAGCGCGGCAAAGGGTTACGAGCCAGAATCCCGACGAGCTAAGCGTGCGGAGGCTGCGGGGGGCGAGCGCGCACGCACGCCGATGCGCTGTTCATTCATATCTGCATCTGGGCTGGTACGACGACAGGGCCATGGTACGCAGAGAGCAAGCAGGCGAATAGGGAGCGACGAGCAGGGAGTGTATGCGGCTGATGCGCGACGCGCAGAGCATCCGAATCTGCATTGCAGTGACAATGTCTGCGGTCAACGGCCAATATGTACACGAAGGGCGGTCGAGCGGGGGGACAGCGCGATTTCTGCGGATCGAGGACGAGTGCAGGGACGTGGCGTGCATGAGGAGCGTAACAGCACTGTGCTGAGGCGAGTGGAGCATGAGAAACGGAGGCGAGGGCGCTGCTCGAGCTAGTAGGTACGGTAGTCGATCCCGACAAGATGGTACGAGGAGCACTAAACGAGTAGAATTCATCAGCACACAGAGCAAGTCAGGGAAGAGACGAACGTACCTCGAACGATGAATCACCACGCGCGCGCGTTGTCGCTCCGGATACTCCGTCATCGCATGCCCATCCGCTTTCCATCCACCTTCCATTTTCCTCTCCGTCCCATCGACACACCTCCCCGCCCGTACCGGCGACAGCTTCACCATGCGCGTACATCCCACCTCCCATTCGCGTCCGCTTTCCCCTCCCCATCTCCGAGTCTGAGTCCGTTTCCTCGCAGATCCGCCTGAGAAGCACAACGCGAACACGCGCACCTTCCACCCGCCATTCCCTTCCTTCCCTTTCCCCTCCTCCATAGCCGCGGCGCGCGCGCGGGTATCGAAGCGTACGCGCCGGAGAAGACGCGTCGTCGCTCTGACGCTCCGCAGACTCGCCCCCACTGCCACGTCATCGCCACCTCCCTCCCTCGACACAGCTCTCCCGCTCCCCGGTCCCTCTTATTGCCACACCTCCCTCGCCAGCGCCGGTGCGAACGCGGACTGTCTCCCCTCAGCTGCCTGCACCTCCTGTTCCTTGTTATTCCCTCCGTCCCCTACGCTCCCTCCTCTTGCCCTGCGCGCTCCAGCGCCATCGACTCTCCTTGCCATGCCACTCGTACCGTGTGCGGCAAACCACCGCGCGGATGCAGGGTATGCAAGGAATGCGGGCGGAGCGCGTGCAGGGATATGCAGAACACGAAAGTACGAATATATTATATGATGTCGGGGAGAGATGGGGGAGAGGTGCGTGTCCGTGTCCGTGTCCGTGTCCGTATCCCTGTCCCATATCGGGGCACGCAGCGGGAGAGTCAAGGCGCGCAGCCCGGGAATCGATAGAAGCGGGCGACGGGCGTGAGTACGGTCCGGGCGGCGGTGCAATTTTTTTTGGTGCGGAGCGAAGATGCCACGGGGGTCGTATCGTTCATCGCAGAGCTGTAAGAGTACGGCAATCGCAGAGGGACGCGCGCCTGTGTGTGACTGGAGAGTTCGGGAGGCAGCACTGGAAGCGGGGTGGGTGTGTCGCTGCTAGGTGCCATAGAGACAGCCGTGCACATGCGCGTTGCTATTCGCGCCGGAGAGACACAGGCGCGGCTGAGAGAGTTTTCAGATGCAGCAATACAACGGCGATCAGGGACACCGCGATGGATGCGCATGTGCGGACGACGGGATGCCACAGCGCGTCGAGCTGGACAGCGCATGGCCGGGGCCGGTTGGGCTTGAGGGGCATGCAGCAACGTTACGGTGGGATGGTGGTAGGGGCGCCGGAGATAACGACGCCGCAGAGCGATACGACGGTGATTTCACCGTTAAAGACGCAGACGCGAACGACGGGGTGCCGCTGGCAGGACGTCGTGGGGTCACGGCGCGTCGATCTAGAGAACGCAAAGGAGCAGCTGTGTGGGTCGTTGACTCGGGCGCGAGGCTAACGAATCTGCAGGGGTTGTGCAGTCAGCACGAAGAGGATGGTAGGAGTACGCAGGGACGCACCTTTCTTGTATGTAGCTATAGGATAGCACGTCGTCTTGCTCCGAATCTCCGACCGAGAGTGGTGTTGTCGCAAGTGGAAGCAGGAGTTTGCGGTTGGGCTCGGAGCTGGCTGGCTGGGCGAGTCAAGTCGACTGCCATAATTCCACTGTAAGGTCCATTTGAAGACGGTAAGATGGCGGCCAGATGGCGGCACAGAATAATCCAGTAAAGTCCGGTATCATCAAGCAGCTTTAGAAGTAGTTCAAGGAGAAGAAGCCGGATGGCCCGGCCGCTGAGGAGAGAGCACGACTTAGGAAGAGTCGTTGTCGTCGTCGTTGGTGAAAGAAAGCGATTTGCCGTTTCGGGACGTCATCAACTGTCAATGTCATCGACGGCACGTAAGCAAGTGCCCCTATTTCCTGTCATTTCCTGTTAATCCCAGCCTCAACGGTGAATTGTCTCTCTGAGGCTTGGTCAAACGATCTCTAGTACATGACGTGGGATTGGGCCTCTTCGAGGCGGGTGCTGAACCTTTAGGTTCTGAGTAAGCTGGTGTCGTACACCATAGTTCTATGTACAATTTATCTCTAGACCCATTGACCGTAGCTACAAGTTGTCCAGTGGCTGTTTTTCGAATAAATGTTGCGGAACAGCGTTATCGCTTGGTTCTCGCGCGCTAGAAATTCGACGAATTAGGTGGCTTCCAGTAACGTACAAGGATAATTGCGCGGAAGAGAGGGACGGCGCGCTACCTCAAAGGTGGGCAACAAACCAACCCCCCTTTGTACATAGAGCCCTGGCGTCCTCCTGCTCCGAATGCGGCCGGCGGGATGTTTGGAGAAACGGAAAGCAGTCCCAAGTCGCCTTGAGCCTGCATCTCCTGCAGGACGTCCGCAGCGCGGGTGAGATCCTGGCTGACCTTGGTGGACGGAACCGAAAAGGAATCTGCCATTATCGGAGACTTTATCGGCGAACAGATACAGAATGGGAAGAACGTTCGCGAGATGGAGATCCAATGAAGATCAGCGCGTAACGCCTGATCCGGATGTGACATCGTGACTGTCACCTTCGTTTGAACATTCATGTTCAATTGGGAACCGGCGTGGCTCGCGCGAACGAGAGAGAGAAAAAATACCTAAGGGTTCTCCATTTCAACGATCTGGTACAGTCAGACAATTATTGTCCAGGCAAATCGAAGTAAGTAGTACCACGGTAAATACTGACTTAGCATGAGTACTACCAACTTATCCTCGGACCAGAGACTGCGGAAGCATGTAGCTACATATTTTCAACCGATCTTCTCAGGGGAGTTGAGACTGCCGTATGCCCGACGTAAAAACCTCGCTAATCCGTTGGTTTTCTTGAGGGCCATGTGCGACTAGACCCCCGATTTCATGTTCGTTAGCTACGTTCAAGTTCAAACTGGTCTGGTTTCAGTACAACCTTCCCAGAGGATACCTGGGATGAGCTGAATCAACACTGTAAGTGTTGGAATACTGTTTCTAACCCGCTTGGATGACCTGTGCAAATGTTGGATTGTCAGATTGAACCGTGGAAATTCATATTCGTTTAGGATGTATAGTCGCACCGCGTTATAAGACTATGTCTTCGAATGCGTATGTCAACAATGGTCTTTGTCCGCTGAAAAGTGGCTGTTCAGCTTTGAGGGAAAGCCGAAGACCCATGAACTTGCAGTGGTTAGATACTGCACCGACTGACCGCGAGTTTTGACCGTCCGATCATGAGCGCATATCGATACGCTCATCTGCAAGAGGCGTCCGATCGAGGAGCCTTAGTCGTCCACGCCATTTGGCTTTGTTTGGCTACGCTATGTTCACGTGTCTCGTTGGTCGGCGCGTCGCGTCCCAGTTTAGAAAGTCCAGAGCCCATTGTTCAGTGGCCACCGATGTTTTCGACGTGTTTTTCTGTGTCCCTTACCCACTACACCTCGCGATATGGCCCGAAAAGGCCCCTCTGCTGCAATAACAGCGAATCAACTCAAGTTGCACATCGTGCATGCTCTCGGACCGCCGCCAGAGAAGGAGAAATATAGCTCCCCCATCGTCGTTCTGGAGTATACCGAATCCGACGCCGAGCACTGGCTTCAAACCCGCCTTGCAGCAGACAAATGGGTTCTCAAACGGTCTCGAGAGGAGGATTCACACAAGTCTCGGAAGAAGAAGTCCTCTAGTACGTGTTCTTACCGGTGGCATCGGATTCAAATGATCTGAATATGCGCCCACAGCTCCGTATCCCGACCCCGCCACCGATGTACCCAGGAGAGGCCCCAAGAAACAGTTTGACTGGACAGAGAAGTGGCTTTGCGGTCGCTCTGGAAAGTACCGGGATGAGCGGAAGGCTGAGCTCTCGCCACGGAAACGTCGGCCCAATCGCCACCACCCCTCTGTCAAGGTCGGGTGTGATTCCTACATATACCTGCGTAAGGTACATGGCCAGGATCTCGTCAAGATTGAATATTGCTGGGAGCATGACGGCCACGAACCTGGGACTATCCAGGATATGGCTGGCTCTATGCTGCCAATCCGCGTGAAAGAATGGATCGAAAACCGTGTCGACGAGGGCCTCGATTGGAAGGCAATCAAGCCTCTGCTTTGTCTAGATGCCTTGATTCTGGACCAACTCGACGCTGGGACATTCACCGACTTGCCGGAGTCTCTTCGCATCGCGCAGACAGACGTCTACAATGCTATACGGCGCCGCCTCCGCAAATTAGCTCATCTGGACCCCGACGGGACGAGAAGTCTTTCCCTGTGGAAGGAAAAGCTCAGCTCGCTTGGCTACTCCGTCCTCTACGAGCCTGTCAGTGCTCAGGCACGCGACGAGAACTCATATGTCTTCGCCATCGTCTCTCCGTGGCAGAAGAAGCTGCTCTTGAAGTATAATAAAGTGGCATGCTTCGATTCGACCCACAATACATGCTTCTCGGCTGCGGGAAAGGAGGAGAAGGCCTTTCTGTACACCGTCGTCGTCAAGAACTTGGCCACTGGGAAAGGTAGCCCAGCCGCCTTTATGATCACCCCGAGCGAAGCGCAGTACGCAATTATCGACTTTATTCGATGGCTTCGAACGGAGTGCGGCTTTCTCTGCACCACATGGATGATTGACTGCTCCGACGTCGAGGCGGCAGGGATTACCACCGGGTGCGGCGTCGCCATCTTGATTTTCCTTTGTTTTTGGCACGTCATGAAGGCAGTGGCGGAACAAGCAAAGAAGAAACTTGCCGTACGTTCTCTTCCTTTACAACATAACTCTTTGCTGAGAGAAGTACAGGTCAAGAACCCGCAAGATGGTGTCTCAAAGACCGCTGCCAATAGTCAGTTGCGCGCCGACGCAGTGGCAGACTTCCGGAGGCTCTTGAATGCCCTGACCACCGAAGAATTTGACGAGATACTCGAGGAAATTGAGTCGTCCTATTCGGAGTATCCTTCTTGGCTCAAGTACCTGCGCACGGAGTGGCTGCCAAAGAAGGAGCGATGGTGCATGGCCTACCGAAAGGTACAGTCCGTTTCAGCCCCTCTATCAAGTACATTCTCACCGTATGTGCAGGACCGGGCGCACTACAAGATTGATACTAACAATTACGTCGAATCATGGCACCATCACCTGAAGACGTTCTATCTGAAGCTCATTCGGAAGCAGCGCATCGACGTACTCCTGCATATCCTCACGGAGCAGGTAGAACCCGATTTCCGGCGCTCAGATATACGGGTGGCATTGGACTTTGACCGTCCCCGTCTTTCTAAATCAGAGCAAGCGAGTCAGCAGAAGGCAAGAGCAGTCAGCAGCGAAGATCTCGACGACATGATAGACTATGCGGACCCGGAAGACAGTGCTTCGTCAAAAGTAAGTAAATATCTATCATTCACCACATTATTCTAACAGCCGTATAGAGCCCCGATATATATATCCATACCTTTACTGGTGAAGACGAGATCTGGTACCTTGTGAAGGTCCACGACTTCCCCTCTCTCGACACTAGCGACGTCCGCACTTGCATCATTTCTTGCGAATGCCCCGAGTTCAAGAAACACGAGCTCAAATGCAAGCATATGTTCCTTGCCTCGCGCATCACCGGCTTCCCAATTCAGCTGCTCGTCTCCGAGACCGCCACTCAGGCTTCTGTCGTCCTGCCACCCACCAACAGCTTGGCGTCCGACACGGTGCTTGCGGAAAAACAGGCAACGATCCATCGGATTGCTGATGAGATGGCGACCATCTCTCGGCTTTTTGACCACCATCATCAAAACCTGGAAATCGCTGAAACGACCTCGAAAACCCGTGAACCCTCGAGGAAGTGCCCGTATATGCTACACCTAATACGCACCCACTCCTCTGAGCACACTGGGCCCGAGAAATCGTCGGTGTAAACGATCTTCCATCCCTACACCAATCGAGCCAGTGGCCTGAAGGCTGCCCCACCGCGCCCCTACTCTTCCACGCTCGAATCCTCTCCCAAAACCATCCTCTCGCGCCATGCTGGCTGGCCATCCATGCCAAACTGCGCATACTGTCTGGTCACTCTGGTCCGTCTGCGTCATCCGGAACCTCCTGCACGCATCCAGCTTTCTCTCAAGAGCTGTACCCGTTTTCCTTGCTTGGCAGACTCCCACAGCAAGCCTCTGGCCTCCCGCTCGATGGTTCACATATCTCGGCACTCACACTCCGCTGCCCGCCGCCGCCGCCGCCCACCCCTCGTTTTCTGCGGTCGCTTAGTCAGCAGTAGCACGTGCTCATGTATATCACTTTCCAAACGCGGATCTCTTCACCAAGCTTGAAGCACAACGCCGATGATAATGCCTCTTTGGAACTCTCTGAAACAGTATCATCCTAAGAGTGCTATGATGGCCAGTCTCTTGCTTATCGCGCGTCCATATCACCTGCGCGCAAAGTTTCGCAAACTGGCCAAAATCAATCGGCACCTGCGCATGCCCTTCGACCACTGGGTAAACACACCCCGAATCGTAGGATGGTCCAAATAGGGTTGTCGCTTCGACTACTGCTCAAGCAACTCCGTGAAGAGCTCTTGCGACGTATCTTTTTGTTCAGAAAATATGTTCGAAACAAGCAAAAGTAAGCACAGTGCAGTGCTGCGTGTGAATTTTGGGATTCGAGGACTCATCTGGCTATTGAGCGCCGAAAGAGAACCTTCAAATGGACTTGAAGTGGATCGTCAAAAATCTGCAACGGCTGCGGAGTCACTCGGACAAGGAAGGTATTCATGTCAAAGAGCTACGCGCCGTTCTACTTCTATTTGACTCCCGTACATGAATGCATATTGTTCATTCACCGATTGTCCATTCCCAACCTCGCTCGCATCACTGTCCACTGCAACTGGAATCATGCCGCCCCCCGTTGCTTCATTGCCTGTTGGTGAATCTGCAGTATCTCGAGATGATTCATTTGACCCTTGCCGCATGAAGCAGTCCATCGGACTTTGCGGCAGGATCAAAAACTATGGGTGACAGATGTACTCACTGCAGCCACCGAATTGCCATTCACCTGCCGATTCTTCTATCTCGAGACGTCACAGAACAACAGCGTCAAAAACTATCCAAAAAGAGTCGGATCAATGGCATTACAATGGTGCATGAAGTCGACAGCTCAGTTAACTTCTACTAGCTGCATGACTGTTTTGAACCTCAAAAGGACGAACCGCCACATGAAAAAGCTTCGTCTAAGCGTCATCTAACGTGAAGACGCTGTCGACACGCTGAATTGCTACAAACAGCTGCGGTATTCAGATCATGAATTACAACCAGGAACCCACCATAAGTGCTCTGCTACTTCTGCGTTCCCGAGGTTCAGAACCCAGAAAACGTGTTAATTGAATGCCCAATATACACAATGCATTTCTGGGAAACAATCCTCCGAACAGTGCCGACAATGCGGAGCAAATTTGGTGAACTTGATTGACTTGAACATCTGGAAGCCTTGCGCTACGAACGTTCAACAATCCCACTGGTTGCTAAATTCGTGCAAGATGTCCTCGAAGTGTTCAAAACTGCCCGTGCATTGCGCAAGTAGACGTACTAACTGACAGGTGTGTTCCAGAGGTTTGTATGCTTTTCTCTGTTGGGTAGATTCTACCGTGGGGCATGGGATTCAACCTGTGGGGTCTGCGAGATAGGGCTATTTCAGCAGGGAAGAGTCCAGGGGCGATGGTGTAATTACGCTTACTTTGTACACCGGGAAAATCCCTGGGCCCGGCGTTCGTTATCCGGACCGGCCGTGTAATGATACCTACCTACCTACCTACCCAGCAGCTCAGCAGCATGGACTTAACCGCCGTTGACCGCGCCGACTTGGCAGAGGTGGAGACGCGTGCCACCCGGCTTCGAAGGGATTTATCTGCCACTATATCAAGCCGCCCCATGTATGCTACTCAGTTAGGGTAGAATTATATTCAAATAGACAGTTTACTGGGTATTTACTACTGAGAGTGCCCAAGATTTCATTAAATCACGTATTGGCTTGGTCTTGACGCGACTTAGACGCGTCGAGATCACATGAGGAGGCTGGTGCCAAACAAAGCCAAATGGTGTGGACGATTAAGGCCTTTCGGGTCGGCAAGAGAAGGTCACGGTGTGACCGTCACTGGTCCCGTCCTTTGCCTCTCCCTCTTGTGGGCGGCTCCTTAATCCAATCCTCATTATGTCGACTCCCCACGTTATCGCGTCCTCTAGCAGCCATCCTCCTTCCTCCACCACCTCAAATGGCATCGTTGGCAATCACTATCGGGTTGGCAAGAAAATCGGCGACTCCGCATTTGGTGTCGTCTTTGAAGGTACGTTTTCGTCTCGAATCCCGTATCTCTGTCCGTGCTGTCCCGTGGGTGGGGTCTATTTTCTGGTACGGGGTCCATTTTCTGCGATGCAGTCGTCCCTGTCGTTTTTTGCTGTCCTGGCAATTCGGAATGCTCCGCGGCGGGATGGGCAGCTCGGTATCCATTTTCACCCACACCGCGAGGTTGACAGTGACCCTCGGTGTCTTCCCACCATTTTCTCGCTGTGGACGGCGACCACCTGGTTTTTTCCTGCTGTGTCCGTCCTTTTCGGGGTGTAGCGCTGCGGGTCATCCGCAGTGGACGGAGCAGTGCTCAATCGATGGCCAGAACATTCGTCTGGCCTCGGTGTACCCACAAAGCCAGTCATTGGTCCCGCCCTCCGTTCATCTATATGATAGGCGTGCAAAGCGACCTCTGACTTGGTTTCCATTCTATCATGGCCCTTGTACCCTTGCGGTCCCTCACCACACGTTCTCGTAGGTGTCAAAATGCTTGCCAACACTCCGGTCGCCATCAAATTCGTGCGCCCATACCGCCACTCTGCAGTCCTTGCATTGACCCTATTTAGGAACCACGAAAATCTGACGCCCCTCAATTACGCGATGAATTCCGCTCCTACAGGACTTTGAACGGCACTCGTACGTCGCTGGCGCACCATTCCATCGCACTGCTGGGGTGCTGATCTCAATTGCCGTTAGCCGGTGTACCACAAGTGCATCACTTCGGCCAGGAAGGCCTCCATAATGTCCTGGTCATTGACCTGCTGGGCCCCAACCTCGAGGATCTCTTCGACATGTGCGGACGCAAGTTCACTGTCAAGACAGTCTGTATGGCCGCAAAGCAAATGGTCGGCCCATTCATTTTTGTTGCGGACTTCATTTCCTGAACGCTACGTCTTTGATCAGGTCACTCGCGTACAAGCCATTCACGAGAAGTCGTTAATATACCGCGACATCAAGCCCGATAATTTCCTCATTGGGGTGCCAGGGACCAAGAACGCTAACACTATTCATGTTATTGGTACGTTTTTCGCTCGACCCCCGTTTCAAAAACCAGGAGCCGTATTTTGGGGTGGTAACCGCACCCCCGCTTCATTTACCGCCGTTTCCCGTTGATGCCGGCTATCACTCACTGACCATTTCGCAGATTTTGGCATGGCGAAGCACTACCGTGATCCCAAAACGAAAGTGCACATCCCCTACCGGGAACGCAAGTCCCTTTCGGGCACCGCGCGGTATATGTCGATCAACACACATCTCGGGCGGGAGCAATCACGGCGGGATGACCTCGAGTCGCTGGGGCACGTGTTTATGTACTTTCTGCGAGGCGGGCTGCCGTGGCAAGGTCTGCGTGCAGCGACGAACAAGCAGAAGTACGAGAAGATCGGCGAGAAGAAGCAGACGACACCGATCGTGGAGTTATGTGAGGGTTTCCCTGGTGCGTCCTTTCCCTCCTTGCCCTTCGCGGCGCGGCACGCTGCCCTTGGTCGTTTTTTTAATATGGCATTCTTTATCTGCAGAGGAGTTTGGGATCTACATGAACTACGTGCGGAAGCTCGGGTTCGAGGAGACGCCGGACTACGACTTCCTGCGAGAGCTGTTCACCAAGGTGCTCAAGTCCTCGGGGGAGCAGGAAGATCTCGTATTCGACTGGATGCTTCTCAACGGTGGCAAGGGCTGGGAAGCGTCCAAGTCCCACAGCGTACGTCTCATTTTTTTCTCGACGTTTCCGCGTGCCAACCATTTGGTGTTTCATAGACGCCATCTGCTCTCCTCGCCCAGGCGCACGCCAACGCTTCATCACCACACGGCCAGCGCGCGGACCGGGAACACCGCCGAGAACGGGACCGCGAACGTGCGCACCGTTCATCGCGGCAAGTGCAGGACACCGCATCCCCCTCCGCACCCCTTGTGCTCAGCCCCGCACCCGCGCACGTCAACAAGACCCGGCGCACCGCGGGCACGCGCGACAACAGCAATGGCAACATCGGGAGCGTGCAGCCCCTCGCGCCGACGCGGCGAACCAGCCAGCAGCCGAGCGCCGGCCTCGCGCCTCACCCTTACGCCGCTGCCCCCAGCGGGAATGGGTATAACAGCGCGCTGAACAGCCCGATCGCTCCCCTGCGCGGGTCGAGCGCGGCGGGCCAGTACGGCCGCAACTCGCCCAATCCCGCGTCACGGGGCCTTGGTATGGGTGCGAACGGCAATGGGTCGGAGAGCTTCTTGTACGGGCAGCAGCAGCAGGGCTCGGCGGTCGCTGTCGGCGGCGGACAGGCGCGGGGGATGGGCGTGTACGACCAGATGCAACGGGTGGGCGAGCAGGACGAGGGTGGGCATGGGCGGAAGGGCTTCTGGGCGGCACTGTGCTGCCGGGCGTAAGCACTGGATGCTTGCTCCCTGCGCGCGTTCCTGGTACGCGCGTCTCGTCCCGTCCCGCTGACCGTGGTAGCTCACCCTCACGTCCGCAGGTTCTTGTACATCTCTGTAGACGTCAGAAGACATACTACATGCATACTCAAAACCACGCCTAATTCTCGGCAACCCCGCCCAACTTAATATTGCCGTACGCTCTCGACACGTCCACCCCGCCTCGACACGTCCACCGTCAGGCTCTCTGCCACACCCTGGCTTGGTCCCTCGCAAAGGCCTGGGGTCCCCCCCCGTTCTACATCGCACCTCGCAATTTATTATTCATGTAAATGACCCCACTGCTCTCAAGCATCTAAACCTCTTGCATTTGTTTATACTTGGTACCACGGCGTATAGGCTATAGCTCCTACCTCACTCTTTTAAACGGTGTATTTTTATATTTAGCTCCTTAAATAATGTTGATCGTTGGTGAAGAATTGACGAAAATGTGTCGTGCGGGGTGTCGTTCACGCGAATAGCATGTGTAACCGGAAGGAAGGAAGGAAGGAAGGAAGACTGGAAGTCCCAAACGCACTGAAAGACGCGAGGAATGGAAGGAACAAAAACAAAACCACGGGTGCGGCGGATGCCACAGTACCGGTGCTTCCAGTTTTTGTCACTGAATTCGACACAGTCCGGCTGTGTGGAACCCGAGCCACAGTTAAAGTTCATACGTGCTCGCATCGCATGAAGCGGCGTCCCATAAGCCTGGCAGTATGGGAACGACGCAACGAACAGAACGCATTTAGAGAGCAAAAGTCTGGAACAGTCGGAGTGGACATAGTCGGAGACCGGCACATCTGACGCGTCCTCCCAGAAACTTGAAGCTTCTGGACACGCTGAAGAGTTGGGCAGCAATTATATGGTACAATGTGGACAGGCGTATGGTCATATATTGAATTTTATGCGGATTGTACAGGAACGGCCTCGCCCTCTACTTTGGGGATGACATTGGCGTTTTCTAAAAATGTTTCCAGCTCCCCGGACTGGTGCACTAGTTTGGTGTTTATCTCAGAAAAGTCGCGGTAGAAATGTTATGGGACACGTACTCGACAGCAGAATGTCGCACCCGCCCACGAACTCTCCGTTGACGTACAGTTGGGGCACTGTCGGCCAGTCACTGTGCATTTCAAGGTCAGGCCAAGGGCAAGAGGGAAGCTGCTGTAGGGCTAGACGCACGAGAACTCTTTGATCCCGCTGCGCAGCTCGGGGTCCGCCAACACGTTGTAGGTCTTCAGTTTTTCTTCGGGGACCTGCTGCAGCCCGAGGACTTGAATAGCGGCGCGGGAGAATCCACACTCGGGATGCGCGGGCGTGCCCTTCATGAATAACACCACTGGGCTCGCAGAGATGGCATTTTGAATTTGTGCGCGGGCCTCTTGGCTCAGGAAGCGAGCGGCGAGGAAGCGGTTTGAGGCAAGAACGGTCGACCGAGTGAGCTATGTGGAGTCCTTAGAGTTTGGCTGGTTTGGGAGGTAAGAAAGGCGTACTGAGGAGCGCAGCGCCGTCCGAAGCATGGTCGTTAGCGGTGAGTGAGTGAGTGAGTTGGGCCGAGGCGGATTACAAAGTCGCGATGAATATATAGGTTGATCGGATATGGGCGGATCACGATGAGCGGACCATGCCGGCCACTTACTATACTTCCACAAATGTCCTTTGGAAGAAAGAAATCCACCAAGGCGCGACCAAGGGCGGTCGTACAAATCCAAGGAGTAGTTCTCGCGGACGCGGCATCATCAGCTTGAAATATTTCGCTGTTCATCGTAAAATGGGACACAAAGGAAGCCGCTAATGCACAACGCAAGACAACGCAAGAGGCCTAGGTCATCCAGAGCCACTGCACATGGCTGTTGTGAATGTACGGACCATGCCAGAAACCGTCCCATTTCTACTTGGCTCAGCACTTTTTCTTCTTCCTCGATTGTGAGTGTCCGAGAATAAAAATAAGACCTGCCATATTTGGTAATTATTTCAAGAAAATGGCGCTGACGGTCCTCCTCTCTTCGCATACGAGCCGCTGGGCATCGTAACCAGTGTTGCGGTTAAGGGTTAGGGCCTAATTAAGGGTAGCCCTTAATAAGGCCTTAATATTAGGGCCTAACATCGCGGCGAAAACTTCTTAAGCCCTTATTTAGCCCTTGACACGGTAAATTGATGGTAAATTTTCCTGGTAGTGGTTTGGCGAGACTGTTACCGCTGTCAAGTGGTTCCGGTTACAACTGGACTTGCAAACAACAGAATAGCACATCAGATAGATAGTCAGAAAAAAACATGTGTTGAGCTTGAGACGCAGTGTCCCCCGCCTGCAAGGATCGTGGGAAACTTGCATTAGGCCCTATTTAAGGGTACCCTTATTAAGCCTATATTAAGGTGTTAAGGCCTTAACAGAAATTTCAGCCCTTAATAAGGGCTTAAGCCGCAACACTGATCGTAACGTCTCCAATGGTGAGTATACGCGAAGTTTTGGGGTAACTGCTCGCTTGTATTCTAAAATCCAGTCACTAACCCGTCGATTGGCTTCCTGTGCTAGCGTATAAAGCATGG
Source organism: Mycena polygramma (assembly GCA_029449255.1). Classification (NCBI taxonomy): domain Eukaryota; kingdom Fungi; phylum Basidiomycota; class Agaricomycetes; order Agaricales; family Mycenaceae; genus Mycena; species Mycena polygramma. The sequence goes on along the minus strand of JARKID010000006.1, from coordinate 1,419,621 downwards.
GACGCTCGGAGGAGAACCCCAAGCTCCCCAGCACCAATTATCAGAGTCCTCGCCGCGCCACCCCATTCATCCCCTCGAAATGTCCTCTGCATCCTCGTCCTCTGCATCCTCGCGCACCATTGTCACTCCTCCCGTCGTAGCACACATCCCGCGCACGACCAACCCAGTCGACGACTTCTTTGGGCTGGCCCGCACCTCATCCCGCACATACGACAGCCGCTCCGAGCATGACGTCCTCCCGCCATACGTGGATGCCCCCGAATACACCTTGCGCGCCACAGAGCCCGTCACCCTCGCCATGTACCTCTTCAAATTTGGATTCCGTGCGTATTCTATTTCCTTCAATCCCTCTACAAGTTACTTACATCGTCTCCTGCAGTGTTTCCGCCATTTTGGATAATGGGCGTGATAATCCTCCTCTCCCCGCTGCGCGCACCCGCACCAGCCAACACCCCCGGAGCATGGCTCCCCGAAAAGACCGACGCCGAGCGTCAGCTCATCATCGCCCGCATGCGCACCGTCGAGCTCAAATGGGCGCGGAGATGTCTCTACGCGCTCCTCGCCCTCATTCACATCATCATCGCCGTCGTTATTGGCGTTGTGGCGTGGCGTGCATTCAGCACATAGCCCGCATCGACTCTTGTACAACCCGTCATGTAGCATTAGGCTTAGCGTCCTTGTATTTTACAAATCGAAATTGTCAGCCTCCGCATTGTTCTGCCGTTACGTAATAAGATGTTCAAGATGGAAGTTGCATGTTCGAGTTGGTTTTGCAGCGGCTCACAAAATGGTGAATGCCCCTCACTACGTCGCCTACTACCGTCGAGAAGTACTTATACACTTCCAGATTAGTTCGGCGATGTTTAACGGTGGTTCAGTCTATTGCCCGTTCTGGTAGTACAAATAAAATAGAGTCGGGCCTTCACCTCTTAGGCGCTCTCTTCCTGACTTCCTCGTCCTTGCACGCATGCAGCATAACTTTGTTCATGTGCCCCGGCGTCATCCCCGAGTGGCCCTTATGCCAGTCATACGCGATGCTATACGCAAATATCGACCCGTCGCGGTTGAACGTCGTCGCGGAAATGGGCCCTGGCGCCGGCTCCCATGCTACATCCATATCAGTGAGTTGAACCACGCCAAAAAAAAAAAAAAAAAAAAGGAAAGGGAAGGGGAAGGGGAAGGGGAAGGGGAAGGGAAAGAGACGTACTCTTCAGCCGAATGCGCGCATCCTTGTCCCAGAAGCCGATGGTGCCGTCGCCGCCGCAGGTGCTGAATGTGCCGTGCACGGGGTGGAACGAAACGTCGTTCACAGCGTAGACGGTCGGGTCTTTGGCGGTGGGACCGGTGGGAGTGACGCGGTGGCACCGGAAGGAGAAGTTTTGTCTGTCGAGATTGTTAACATGGTATTATGGAAGGTTAGATGGGATTTTCAACATACGCCTGGTCCCTATCCTCGACGTATCTAAATTACAAGTTAGACTAGCAAAGAGCAGATTGAAAGACAGCCAACAACTGACTGGAATGCAGCTCGACCCTCGACGCTTCCCACTGCGTAGCCCTGATTCGTGGATGCTTTGAAACAAGTGATAACGCGCGTTTGCATTCGCAGCGGTGATTGCAGTGCCTGGACGTCTGCGTCAGTTATGTTCAACATGGAATTGGAGTGAAAAGGCAAACCTTGTACACGGCCGTGGGGTTCGTCAAGTTGAATATTTGGATATGCCGCTCCGCGGTGCCAACCACCAGGAAGGGGTATTGAACATCCATACCTATTCATGTTTATTAGTCGGAAGCGCACATAGATAGTAAACTGCATACTATAGCAGCGTTCCGGAAGCTGCACGGTCGCGATTGGAGCCGGGGTGCGCAAGTCCCAGTACTACGACACGCGCATCGTGATTGTTAGCATAAATGGACAATTCAACATGGGTGTCTCACCTTGAGTGTTTTATCCCAGCTGCCAGTGGCGAGTATCCCAGCCTGCGGGGTATCTACCCACCGCACGGCCTTTATTGGCGCGTCGTGTTGTGCGACCTGAGTGGTTTGCCCGGTGGCAACGTCGTACATTCTCCCCGCGTTGTCTGCCCCACCCGAAAATATCTTGGTACCATCCTGGAATTCAGCGGTATTAGTGACCTTGTACGTTGAGGGATAGGGGGAAAGAACAACTCTGCGCACCTTGCTCCAGCAAACACTGAGTACAGGCCCCTCGTGTTGATACATCGCCTTCCCCTGGCTCTTCCCACCGGGTCCAACCTCATACACGCGTACCTGCAAACGGGGAAATGTTAACTTAGTTCGAGTAGTAACTCCAAAGGTCGCTGCGACGCACACTATTATCCCAAGACCCAACGGCCAGGAAATCCGCCTGGCTTGAGAACGCCAGGGACGAGATCGAGTCGGGGGGAGGATCGACGACTTCCATGTCCTGCTGGACCGTGTTCGGGGTGTTGTTCGTGTTGGTCGCATTATTTGTGGAGGAGAAGTTTGAGTTGAACGCCATTGGCGTTGAGTGAAGGAATGTCGACAACGACGCCAAGAGCGACGCGCTTAAACATTTGGAATCACGGCATTCGGGTCCGAATGGAGAGTTTGGCTTGGACGGTGAAGCCAAATAATGACGGCACCGATCGTTTTCAACCTTTTCCACTCTTTCCACCGGAGCGACAAGTCATTTAAGTTTATGATGATTCAATGGAGCCTAGGGTGCCGACAGGGATACAACTCCTCATAATCAACGTGGGGCCCGGGATGACTGTGACTCGGACCGAAAATCGTTTGGAAATTGGACTCGGTTGGACTCATTTCACTGCGCTTCGTCGTCGGCGAGTCAGCCAAGAGAAAAACCAAGTCACTGCCGGCGATGCGCTGCAGCTTATCGACCCTCCTCGTCAATGAATACCGAGGTTGAACGCATCATTCAATTCTTTGAATACGGTACGCATCTTATCCGCTGTGGCGTGCGTGTGCAGTTCTTTTAGCTCACATTCAAAAGCACCAACAATGGAAGCCAATAGACATGCGGTCACAGAGTTGGCTCTTCTATCCCAATGACGAATTCGAACTTGAAGCGTTGGCTCGGACCGAAGCTGGTAGCAGACTCATTCCCCTGAGCTTCGCGAGTAAGTCAAATCCCGAAGCCATGGCTGGTGATCACCACGATCGCGCCTGTCGACGCCCTTCAAATTTGTACGGGTCAACGAATACCGAGGTCGAACGCACCCTTCAATTTGCGGTCATATCATACCAGATATTCAATGTGTTGTGCCGTACGTTGACTCTAGATCTTCAAGTTCTCCCGCCCAGTGGCTCGAACTCCGTGAGCACCGGCACCCCAGTTTGTAAAGCATACATCTTCCGGTAGCACCGGTACACCGAGATCTACTGAGTTTTGGTGTAGCCGTAGTTCATGCCAAAATCTATCCGGGAAGGTCCGGAAGATGCGACCCAATGGGAAAATCCCTGGACAGGTTTGGTACCAACTTCGGCTCAACTAAAACTTAACGGATCTCGGTGTGGGTACCAGGCCGCGGCTGGCCTCACTTCATTGATCGTTGCGCAACCCTACTACTTACTGGTTCAAACGGCTGCTCAATGCCAAAAACTGTGATCTCGAAACTTCTGTACCAGGACTAGTTTAAGAATCACCGAAGTATACATCTTATCTCTCCAGTGCTTCCGCACGACATGGGTACATCCCGTTCCCACCCCACCCTCTGTCGGTTTAAAAACGAGACGAAGGCATTTCCGTCAAATCTTATGGCTTTCCCGGACTACCTTCCCTCGATCGTTTTACCCTTGATCGTCTTGGCTGGCGCTTGGCTGGCCAAAAGATACAAATCAACGTCTCATCTCCCCTTCCCTCCTGGACCCAAACCCAGCTTCATAATCGGGAATCTTCGTGATTTGCCTCGTGAACAGCAATGGATAACCTTTACTGAGTGGGGGAAGCAGTATGGTGAGCGGAATCTATCTTTCTGGTATTCACTGAAGAGTCTCCCAGGTGACATCGTACATGCGAGGGCGTTCGGAGATCACCTAATCATCTTGAACTCGCTAAAGGCTGCAACGGATTTACTTGAGAAGCGAGCACGGATTTATTCCGACAGACCCTCAATCGCCATGCTTCCTCTGTGAGACTGATTCCTTAGCATCATCTTTATCTGACACTTCTATTCAGCATGGGATGGGATTTTAGTTTTGGTCTCATGCCTTACGGAGAGAAATGGCGACAGGTAGATTCGTCTCGACTCGCGCGTGCGCAGATCTGTCAAATAATGCACCTTGCAGTACCGGAGGCTGTTTCACCAGCACTTCCGTCAAGATGCCGCCGTAGCGTATCGTCCCATTCAGCTGAGGAAAATCCACGATTCGTTGTGTAGTCTCTTGAACACTCCTGAGGATTTTTCCGCCCACATGAAATCGTAACTGCTCCTGTAAAATCCTCACGGTTCAACTAAGCCGTTTCAGATTGGCAGCCGCAATCATAATGTCGACGATCTACGGCTACGAAATCGAAACCACCGACGACCGGTTCGTTGATCTGGCGGACAACGCGAACAAAAGGCTGGGTGAAGCCATTTTCCCGGGTGGCTTCGCTGTGAATACATTCCTATTTCTTCGTCACCTGCCATCTTGGTGTCCCGGAGGTTCTTTCCAGCGATACGCTCAAGGTATGGCTGCATAAACTTTGTATCCGAGTGGGTTACACAGCTTGACTTTTTGCCAGACACAGTTAGGCTTGTCGACGAGATGAAAGACGCACCTTTCAACTTTGTCAGGCAGAACATGGTGTGTCGGTGAAGTTCAATAAAAGAAATCAGTCAGGCGAACTCCCTTTAGCGGGACGGTGTTGGTAACCTGTCTATGCTCGCGAGACTTTTAGACCAGCATGACGGCTCCAAAGAGCAAGAGAAAGTCATAAAAGAAGTTACCGCAGTTGCTTATTCAGGTACATACTTATCTCAACTTCCGGATTGTGTTGCTTGTTGACAGTCTGATTATAACAGCCGCCGCAGATACCGTGCGCAGCCTGAGAGACCGCTCACTGAACATAAAGATGACCGCTGTGTTGCTTAGACGGCCGCAACATTGGACGCGTTCTTCATGTCAATGGCCCTAAATCCGGACGTTGCAAAAAAAGCTCAGAAGGAACTCGATGCTGTCACTGGCCGGAGTCGTCTGCCTGGCTTCGAAGACAGGAGCGACCTGCCTTATTGCCAAGCGGTTTACAGAGAGGTACTGCGCAAATGGCCTGCTGTACCCCTCGGAGTTCCCCATGCAAACATTCAAGACGATATCTACGAGGGCTACTTTATCCCGAAAGGTGGGCTGTCATTGTTTGTATTTCATCCAAAATGCTAAAGTTACTCCAGGATCCGCCGTCATTAGCAACATCTGGTACGAGCCGTTCTCTCTAGGTTAGACCCTTTTTTTTTGGCTCAATTCGGTTAGGGCCATGGGCCGCGACGAATCCGTATATCCGAACCCCGAACAGTTCAACCCTGAAAGATTTTTAAATGCCGACGGTCAGTTCCAAGAGGTTGATGACGTTCTAGCTTTCGGGTTGGCTATTCCTGTTCCCGTTATCCAATTGAAATGTGTGCTGACTGTATTGTGACAGATTTGGGCGACGCATTTGTCCCGGTCGCTACACCGCTGATGCCAGCGTTTGGGCAGCCATCGTTTCGATTTTGGCGTCGTTCGACATTGCAAAAGCTAAGGATGCAGCTGGGAAAGAAATCGAAATCGAACCGGCATTTTCAGACAAGCTGGTCTGGTGAGTGAAACCGTTCTTCCTTTATTGGCTGCAATGCCGACGCTGAACACATCTGCAAGTCACGCACGTCCGTTCAAATGTTCCATTACTCCTCGATCCAACGTTGCAAAAAGATTGATTGAAGAAGCGATGATTGATCTGTAAAATTTCACGCAATGGCGCAGTGTACCCGTAGCGATAAACCATGCCATTACTACTTCACAACGCCTAATACCTATTGAGACATTCAACTCGGTCAAGAATTTGCAAGACGAAAACCTGTTCTTGCGTCGTGAATCACACAGATAATTAAAATAATTCCGCCACTGCGCAAGTCCCCTTGAATTGAGAATGCCAGATATAAAATCGAGGATGGTTCAATGCTGGTTGAACTTGGGCTCGAGTTGAACCATTTTTGATCTCGGCACTCCGGTCCGCCCCTGCCCGCGTGCAAATTCGGCTAGAACGGGTCGTCAAATGATGGCGGCATTATCTTTTCAACCCTTTTCACAATGAACCTGGCGATTCGAACCATATGGCAACACTGCGCTACAACAGAGCAGATTCCGTCACAAAAAAACGTCCATCCACTGGACCCTGGACGAGACCGAAGTTCCCTCGGTCCAATCTCTGACTCACTGAGGACGCCTGACGCCAACCTAACGCTCATTTCCCTGCGGTTCGCCGAGTCAAGAGAAAAACCCCGATCTCCGAAGATATTGCTGATGCTCTCCACGATGTGCGTGTACACGCTTGTCGACACCCCTTATCCAAACCGGCGCAATAATCATCATAATCTGACAAAGGGTTTGCATGGCAGTGAGTGTCTGTGTGGATGAACATACTATTCGAGTCAGGTCGAACACATCATTGCAGCCATATCATACAAAATATCCATGAATGCGTTTTGCCGGCGCACGCGGAGGCTTTGCATACGGTAGGGATCTTATCCGTTGTGGCGTGCCACTGATCTTTTCGGCTGACATTCAAACCACCAGTAATGAAAGCCAATAGGCATTCGGTTACAGTGCTGGGTCTGCTTCTTCTATTCAATGACCAGGTGTTGACTCGGACAGAAGTTGGACTCATTTCACTGAGCCTCGCCAAGTCAGTGAAGAGAAAACCCTCGAATCCCCAAGGCATGGCTGGTAATCACCACGATCGCGCTTGTCGACGCTCCTTCAAATTTGTACGGGTCAACAAATACCGAGGTCGAACGCACCCTTCGATTTGCGGCCATATCATACCAGATATTCAATGTGTTGTGCCAGAGGAACACTGCACGTGGAAGCTGAAGCTTTGGGACACGGTAGGGATCTCATGCACTGTGGTGTGCATGTGCCTGCCTTTTCTGTGGCTGACTTTTCTGTGGCTGACTTTTCTGTGGCTGACATTCAAAGGTTCCAATAATGGAAGCCAATGGGCATTCGATTACGGTCGTGGCTTTAGTATCCTCCCGCGACAGTGGTTCGAACTCCGTGAGCACCGGCACCCCAGTTTGTAAAGAATGCATCTTCCGGTAGCACCAGGCCAGGGAGGCTGCCCTTCCTTACGTTGGTTGTGGCCAAACCTAACGCTTAGATGGGCAGTCGTTCAACGGCTGCTCAATGCCGAACACTCTGGTCTCAAAACTTCTGTACTGCGGGGCACGGGTTCATGCACGGCTACTTTGGAGCTCATATAGGCATCATTTCCTCCTCTTCTCCGATGCCCCAACATGACATTCGCTCTTCAAAGCAACGTCAGGACATATTACCGTGAACAGTCCCCGATTCCCACGCCACTCTCTGTCGGTTTAAAAACGAGACGAAGGCATTTCTGTCAAATCCTATGGCTTTCCCGGGCTATCTTCCCTCTATCGTTTTACCCTTTATGCTCCTGGCTGGCGCTTGGCTGGCCAAAAAATATAAATCAACGCCTCATCTCCTCTTCCCTCCTGGACCCGAACCCAGCTTCATAAGCGGGAATGTTCGCGATTTGCCTCGTGAGCAGCAATGGATAACCTTTACTGAGTGGGGGAAGCAGTATGGTGAGCGGAATCTATCTTTTCTGACATTCACTGAAGAGTCTTCCAGGCGACATCGTACATGCCAGCGCGTTCGGAGATCACCTAGTCATCTTGAACTCGCTAAAGGTTGCAACGGATTTACTTGAGAAGCGAGCACGGATTTATTCCGACAGACCCTCATTTGCCATGCTTCCTCTGTGAGACTGATTCTCTAGCATCATCTTTATCTGACACTTCTACTCAGCATGGGATGGGATTTTAACTTTGGTCTCATGCCTTACGGAGAAAAATGGCGACAGGTAGATTTATCTCGAATCGCACGTTGGCGGATACTAATACACCTTGCAGTACCGAAGGCTCTTTCACCAGCACTTCCGCCAAGATGCCGCCGTGGCGTTTCGGCCCATTCAACTGAGGAAAATCCACGATTCATTGGGCAGTCTGTTGAACACTCCAGAGGACTTTTCCGCCCACATGAAAACGTAAATGCTCCAAATCCTCATGGTTTAACTAAGCCGTTTCAGATTGGCAGCCGCCATTATAATGTCGACGATCTACGGCTACGATATCGCACCAACCCACGACCGGTTTGTCGATCTGGTGGACACTACGGTGAAAGAGCTCGGTGAAGCCATTTTTCCGGGTGGATTCGCCGTGAATACTTTTCCGTTCCTTCGTCACCTGCCGTCTTGGTTTCCCGGATGTTCTTTCCAGCGGTACGCCAAAGGTATGGCGGCCTATTCATATTCGAGTGGACTACATAGCCTGACCTTGTGCCAGACGCTTCTAAGCTGGTCGACGAAATGAAAGACGCACCGTTTGACTTTGTCAAGCAGAACATGGTGTGTCGTTGAAGTTCATTGAGGAAACCAGTCAGCTGAACTCGTTTTAGCGCGACGGCGTTAATAATCTGTCCGTGGTCGCTAGACTCTTAGGCCACGATGGCTCCAAAGAGCAGGAGACCGTCATAAAAGAGGTTACCGCTGTTGCTTATTCAGGTAGATACTTATCTCAACTTCTGGATTATTCTGCTTGTTGACAGTCTGGTCACAATAGCCGCCGCAGATACCGTACGCATCTCGAAAGACCGCTCATGTCCGAATATAAATATGAATGGTTTGTTGTTTAGACGGCAGCGACATTGGACGCGTTCCTCATGGCAATGGCCCTAAATCCCGAAGTTGTGAAAAACGCCCAGAATGAACTCGATGCTGTCACTGGTCGGAGTCGTCTGCCCAGCTTCGAAGACAGAAGCGCCCTGCCTTATTGTCAGGCGGTTTACAGAGAAGTACTGCGTGTATGGCCTGCTGCACCGCTCGGAGTTCCCCATGCAAACACTCAAGACGACATCTACGAGGGCTTTTTTATCCCGAAAGGTAGGTGTCATTGTTGTATTTTCCTCCGAAATGCTAAAGTCACTCGAGGGACCACTCTCCTCAGCAACATCTGGTACGAGCTCTCTAGCTTGAACCCTTTTTTTTGGCTCAATCGGGTTAGGGCCATGGGCCGCGACGAATCCGTGTATCCAAATCCCGAAGAGTTCAACCCTGAAAGATTTTTGAATGCCGACGGTCAGTTCCAAGAGGTTGACGACGTTCTAGCTTTCGGGTTGGCAATTCCTCCCTTATCCCATTCAGAAAGTGTGCTGACTGTTTTGTGACAGATTTGGGCGACGCAAATTTTTTTTTTTTCGGCGTTGACAAGACTGTGCAAATAGTACAGCATCCGCCGAATCACTTGAAACGCGGGAGATCATCCAAATAAATCCAATGGTTCAATTTTAGCAATGGGTCGAGTTGCAGAGGTCTACAAGTTTGTCAGAACGATAATAAATTGGGTGTCCCCCTTCATCGAGATTGACGTCTCATGCACCGGTTTCTAGTGCTATTGTAACATGCGCCGATTGAACATAGTAAGTTCCGCGTACCTTTGGTCGAGTTTGCAAACTCCATCGCACCCTTCAACTGCTGGCCTGCAGTGTCGTTGCGTTATTTCAATCCGGGATATTGACTCCCAAGGTCCATCGCCGCCGGCCATAAGTATCGATCGAAAAAGACTTTGGAAGATGTGATAGAAGGAAGATGTGATAGAAGCAAAGTCATTGCAGTGACTCAACGGATGATTAATCGGGTAGTATGAGTTCAACAGACGTTCAAGTATCCCCAACACGATCCGGTCGCGAACTGCTAGAGCCTAGGTCGAAGAGGACGTTGCCATATTTACATGTGCATACTTCCGCAACTTCCGCCCTAAGGGCCTAGTTGTCGAGGCAATTCTCACCATTCAAAAACCTGTCTGGATGGAATTAGTTTGCATCGTACATATGTCCGAGACTTCGACACACCCAGGTTTTCAACCCGGAGTTTGAAGCTCTGAATGGGAATCCTCCACAACTGGAGGGAACAATTTGTTGTGGAAGATTGGATGTAGTACTGTACGTTATGCATTGCATTATGGTGGGCCTGGGTGGTTACGGAATCTGAGGCGGGAACCTGGGGGTGTGTATCTTGTTCAGAGCGGTTTCGAACACACTTTGATCCCTTCACCATCACCGTTCCCGACGTGCCGAGTATAGCACCAACCAAACGTGACTGATCTCGGATGCGAACCGGAACACGAAGCAGAAATGACTGATGTGAAGTTGAACAATTGGCCCGTCTGCTGTGATTGAAGTGGACTTGCATTGCTACATTGGGCAGAGATGGATTCATAAACATACTTCCAAATTTTCCGCAATCATTTTGAGTCGCGCCGTGCTCCTGTCCAATTTTCTTTCTCATGACTTATGTTTCATGACTAACTGTTGTTTGTACATGTGGACGAAAAGTGGGCCAAACGCAAGTTCCCCTGGGTAGCCAAACCTAAAGGTTCAGCAAAAAAAGTCAATTCACATCCAATTGCAAAGTCTGCCAGAAAGGACAAAAGTTTGAGACCGAGCCCACAATTCAAACATCGATGAGGCCTGGTTGTTTCAACAATTCAATTTGATTGTATTGGCTGGATAAGAGCAACGCACTGCAAATCCTCGTGTGAACAACTAAATAAGCATACGATACCCACAAAGTCAACCCACATCGGGCCTGGGCTTCGGTCATACGAACGTGGGGAGTCGAACCCCGAACTGCGGGATGCATCTGCCGATCTTCAAAATTCCAGGCATGCCCGCGGTGCGTCATACATTACGTCCGATATACTGTCTAATCTTGATCACACCTGCGTGAAGGGCGTGAAAACAAGAGGTAATTTCGATGGGAGAATATGACAGGTGCTGGACAAGTTTACATCATTCTCTGCTCAGTTTGCCGGCAAAATCCAAATCTAACTCAACCGAAAGTCTGTACTCGAAGTGAGCTACAGTATTCCACACTCACGGGCAACAACAAAAAGAAAGTGCAGAAACTTCTGATTCGGACGCGGGGAGTCGAACCCCGAACTGTGGGATGCATCTGCCGATCTTCAAAATTCCAGGCATGCTCGCGGTGCGCCATGCACCACGTCCGATTCTCAGTCTTGATCATCTCTGCGTGAATGGCGTGAAAAAAGGCGATTGGGATGGAGGGAAGAGGGCAGACCGAGTACAAATTCAAGGAAGTCGGACCAGCTTCATTCTGTGCTCTGTTTCCTGTCATCGAAATCAAAGCAACCGAAACAGCACTCTCACACTATTGAGTCCAGCCTCTGGTCAACAAAAGGACAGTGCACGAACTGCGCCGAATTCGGACGCGGGGAGTCGAACCCCCGGCCTGCGGGATGCATTAATCATTTTGCGGAGGAGATAAACATGCCCGCGATGCGCTGCGCACCACCTCCGATTCTCTGTCTTGATCATCTCTGCGTGAAGGGCGTGAAAAATAAGGTGATTTCGATGGCAGAACAGGACAAAATTGATTCATTCTCTGTAAATGTCATAAATCAACCGAAGTCCGAAACACTCTGTGCTCGAAGTGAGTTACAGTATTCCACCCTCTCGGGCAATAGAAAAAAAGTCCCGAAACGACCTCTGAATCGGACGCGGGGAGTCGAACCCCAGCCTGCGGGATACATATGCCAATCTTCAAGATCATAAGCATGCCCGCGGTGCGCCGCGCACTACGTCCGATTTTCTGCGATGCTCATCCCTGCGTGAGAGGCGTGAGATGAGGGTGCTGTGCATATTTTCATTTGGGAAAAAGAGGCGATTTCGATGCGAGAACAGGAGATCAGGACGAACAGGAACAGGACAGGTGGAGGATAAAGGTAAGTTTTAACTCATTCTCTGCTATTCAAGGAACCAAACCCTGACACTGTCCCGGCCTGTGGGTCAACAAAAAAATGCAGAAACGACTTTCGAATCGGACGCGGGGAATCGAACCTCAGCCTGCGGGATGCATCTGCCGATCTTCAAAATTCCAGGCATGCCCGCGGTGCGGCGTGCACTACGTCCGATACAATGTCTTGCACATCCTTGCGCGTGAAGGGTGTGCAGCAAAAAGGCCATTGTCATAGAAGAACAGGAACAGGAAAGGTGGACTCATTCTCTGCTGTTTGCCTGCAAATCTAAATCCAGCTCAACCAAAACACTCTGTGCTCGAAGTGACTATTCCACCCTGGCACCCTCTCGGGCTACAAAAGAAAAGTGCAGAATCTTTCATTTCAGACGCGGGGAGTCGAACCCCGAACTGTGGGATGCATCTCACAATGTTCCTAGACATGCCCGCGGTGCGCCGCGCACCACGTCCGGTTCGAATTCTCTGCGCTGCTCATCCCTGCGTGAAGCGTGAAAAGGAAAGAAAAAAGGTTATTGTGATGGAGGGAAGACGGCAGACCGAGCACAAATTTGAAGCCGGACTAGCTTCACTCTTTGCTCTGTTTCCTGTCATTGAAAAGCAACCGGAACAGTACGGTCACACTATTGAGTGCAGCCTCTGGGTCAACAAAAAGAAAGTGCAGAAACTGCGTCTAATTCGGACGCGGGGAGTCGAACCCCCGAACTGCGGGATGCATCTACCAATCTTTGCAATCCTAGGCATGCCCGCGGTGCGCCGCGCACCACGTCCGATTCTCTACGTTGATTATCCCTGCGTGATGGGCGCGAAAGAGAAAGGGATTGTGATGGTGAGAGGGAAGAGGGCAGACCGAGAGCAAATTCAACTTGGACCGGCTTCATTCTCTACTCTGTTTGCCTGCAAATCTAAATCAACCGAAACACTCTGTGCTCGCAGTGACTATTCAACCCTCGCGGGCAGTAAAGAAAAGGTGCAGAAACTTTTCATTCGGCACCTAAGGAGCCTCCACTTTAGTCATGTGTGGGACCTCTTAGGTACCTTTCTCTGTATGAGCTAAAGGTACCTAAGAGGTACCCCTCCATCGGAGGCTCCCAACCAACTATTTCTGGGCAATCCTCTGGCTACCTTTTCCGGCCTCCGTGGAACTAATTATATGTGATGCTGGGCTCCGGCACGGCTCATTTGAATTTAGGGTGGCCTCCTTGTGGTTTTTCCGACGCCAGTTACTGCATTTACAATCCGATAGAAAGCTCTGTGCAAACTACAAGATGATCCTTTCTAAGGCTACGTAATAGAGCTCGAGGGAAACACTTGTAGCATCGGGGAATAACGGTGTTCAAAGTCAACGGAGGCCACCGCACCTTGAACCGTTTAGCCACTCGGACGCTGTGTCAACTGGGAGTTCTTGCTGGTAGCCTTGGCCACCCCTTTGAGCTCCCTCCAGTATGCGGCGTGGGATATTCAAGAATCCTGGTTGTGCAACTTGGGTAGAGGCCTCCTACTGCCAGCAAAAAAAGTTCGTAATCAGTGGATACGGTTTGTTGCAAAGGCGGACACCCAACGAGTGGTCGGGAGGGCATGATTGCATACGGGGAAAGTGTATCCGGCTTGACGAAAATAAACTGGCGGTCACTCCGACTCGCCGTCCAGTTCGCTGTTAAGTTTCCTCGCAAACTGCGGCACTTGCTGCGTTTTTGGAAACATACTACGCAACTATTGTTGCTACCAGTCGTATTCTGGCTCGGAACAGCCGGGACGCATAAAGCGGAGGTCACCATGTTCCTGTCGGCTGAAAGGAAATTACAGGTGAGGTTTATTCCGGGAATCAAAAGCCAGTGGTCTGAAGCGTGTGTATGCATAACTTACTTATATCAAATCCGACTGTGCTGAACGCCGTACATATGGAGGCCACCGGAACAGCCAGATGAACATCGTCAGTGAAGCAAATAAATATCTGCAGCCACCAGGTTATACGCTAGATGCTCGTTCTTCCACGACAATACTCTGAATCCCCTTTACGATCGATTTACATGTAGAATTGTATATCCGGAGGCCACCAGCATCGGTAATTGAAACAACAATCCAGAGATTCCCGGCGTGGAACAAACCATCTCAGGGTTGTAATACATGGTCTGCCCGCCTCGGAGGATAATTGAGTAGCATTTGGATGGGCGGAGGATCAGTGCCATGCTGACATATGTAGTACGTAGGTACCAACGTCGAACTTGTAATAAAACCAACCGTGTCATCCACGTCAAATTGAACACGCACGAAAGGCAGATTCTACAGGGCTTCCAGAATTCTGGAGTGAATTCAGGAGGCATTGGGCAACGGTAACGACCAATTTGTGTCTTTTATCGTAGGGCTAATCCTAGGATTTGGGTCTGACAAAAAATAAACAGATTCCACCAACGTTTATTCGCGATCCGATTGGTTGATCGGTGTTACGTGAATAGCGGAGAGAGGGACAGAATGGCGGCACGGAGGGCTCGGAGGCCTGCAAAAATGGTGGGAGGGTGTAGGAGCTTGAGGCAACGGCAGAACCGGAATACCCACGCAACGATTTCTCCATGTTAACGGCTGCGAACATCCTCGCAAATGTATTTGACTTACATACAGCTCTTTGCAGAACTAATGACACTCCGCTAAAAATAGTTTAAAAGAAAGCAATTCAAACAGTCGGATTTCCCTTGCTTCTTTCTCACCCATTTCTTGACGGATTCCCTTGAGAATAGATGCGTTGGAAAGCGGGGAGGCGGGGCTTCCAAACGCCACCCTCCTCCAGAGTTTATTACGTAATCTACTTGGCCCGCAATTTCCGGTTGCATGGTTTAAACCAGATGCGGCAACGGCGATATCTTCGCCATCTGTCAGCCGTTCTGCATGAATCCAAATGATTCGGAAAGCTGGAAGAGAGGCAATCATGTGTGCCTATGCTCAAAATGAAACACACATGATTTTCGCCCGTCATAATGGAAATACGGATCTGCAGTGAATATACATTCTTGCCGAGTTGTGTTGAAGTCAAAGCAAAGAGAATAGTACCATGTGGATTTGCCGCAATCTCGGCTTTCAGAATCATTTGGATTCATGCAAATCGGTTCACAGACGACAAAGATATCGCTATTACCGCACATGGTTCAAACCATGCAGCCGGATTTTTGGGGACATGGAGAGAGTGCAAGACACAGTTGAGCAGGGTATAGTCTGAAAGCCCTGCCTCACCGCTTTCTAACGCTACCATTTTCAACAAAATCGGTTGAGAAAGGAGCTTAGAATCAACCCGGCAATCCAGGCGATCAAACATGTTCTTATTCATCAAATTTTGATGAGTGTCATTAGTTCTGCAAACAGCTGTAATAAGATCTCGGTGCATTCCCAGTGTATTCATCCGGCGGCCTCAACCGTTCTGTCTCACCGCTGGCCTCTTTGTCTCCTATGAACCTGCCTGCCAATCTCAGCCCGAGTTATATTCAAGTGTGGCGTAAAAAGTTTCAACTGGATGATTATCCCACGGTTCATCAGCGCATCGTTACAAACGGTTTCGTTTTCCGTAGGCCACCTTACAATGTTGAGCTTTCATCGTGTCCACCCCTCGCAATCTATATGCGGAGGGTCGCCTGTGCCCCGGCCGCTCGGTTAAAATTAACAGTTAGTTAGCAGATAATGCCGGTCTCATGTGACTAGGCTGTTGGTGGCCTCCGCTGTCGTCCGGGACTGGCTGCATCCCTTGCATTCATCATCTTTGACGCACCATCGATACAGAAAAGCGTCCCATGCTAACTGGCATGCCCTCAGCAGCGGCTGGAGTCACCGGGAGACTCGACGATTTCAAATGCGGTGGCCACGGTTTATTGTTGGGATCGAACCGACGGTGTTTTCTTGAAGTTGTATCGCATATCCATGAAAAGAATAGTCTGGTAGTTCGTACAAAGATTTCCACGGATTTTGTATGCAGTGGTCTGCGTCGCGGTAACATTAGGAGGCCGCCATGAATTCAAAAGAACCGCGCCGCAGCTCAGGATTGATGCCGCGGAGGCCGGAAAAGGTAGCCGGAGGACCACCCAAAAATAGTCGGTTCGGAGCCTCCGATGGAGGGGTACCTCTTAGGTACCTTTAGCTCATACAGCGAAAGGTACCTAAGAGGTCCCGCACGTGACTAAAGTGGAGGCTCCTTAGGTGTCATTCGGACGCGGGGAGTCGAATCCCGGCCTGCCGCCTGCGGGCTGCATTTTGGTTAGGAGATAATAAACATGCCGGCGGTGCGCCATACACCACATCCGACTTTCTGCCTTAACAATCCTCGCGTCCAGTGCATGAAAAGAACACATGTATAATTTCGACGGAGGTAAGAGGGCAGACCGAGGACCGAGGACCGAGGACAAATTCAACTTGGACCTGCCTTATTCTCCCCTCTGTGCCGTCTGCAACTTGAAATGATCCATACAGTACAACCGGCCATCTTGCATAGGTGACTTCATCAAAAAAAAGTCGAGCTGCAGAAGTTCATTCGCACACGGGGAGTTGAACCCCGACGCCGACCACGAGCCGCATCCTCATATACTCCTGGCGGGCCCACCACGCCCGATATACTTGCCTGTGTCAAGAAGAAATCAGATTGGGAGACACATAGTCTGAGATACTCAACCAATTGGGTGAAAACGCCGTCGCCGCTCGAGTCTGTAGCTATAAATTTAACACAAGTCCGTAATTGGCCGAAGCGTACACGAGAGCCGGGCGATACATCATGCAATGAATTCAGATCTCCAGGGAGACAAAGAATCGGTTGAAAAAGCGTTGAACTACTCGAAAAATCGGACGTCGTAAAATCGAACCCCGTACTGCAAGTTTGAGTCGACATTTGCTCAACGTTGGACGCGCACTGGTTGGAGGCCGTACACCACGACCAATACACTAGTGTATCATCCTGGTTGAAGTGGAGAAATCCAGGGTTCGAAAACACAGAGGGAGTTCCGCAGGAGCAACTTCAACCAGACCTGCAATCTGAATGAAGACATAATGTGGCACTGTGGTCAGCAAAAGTCAGGCTGTAGGATCCGAGAGGGAACAAAAGAGGACACGATTGGACGAGTTCAGGGACGCCGAAATCGAAAAAAATAAACGGTCTGCACAGAATTATTTGGACGCGAGGAGCCGAACCGGCGGCGAACCCCGGACTACAAGCTAATCCTCCGTCGCGTCGGTCAACTCGCCCTCGTACGCCACGCCCGATACTTACACTTAACTATGAGTTGCTGGGTGAAGAGGGAAAACCCGGCAGTGTTTGCGAAATACAGACAGCACTCGGGACTCAGAACGATAAAGATAGGAATCGGTGTGATAAAGACTAGAAATCAGGGAATCATTCGGGCGCTCGTTGTGTGCCGTACACCGCGCCCGATATGCTTACGTACCAGTCAGTATGAAATATGGAAGAGAATAAGGTCGGGCACACGCAGGTGTGATGGATACAACCATGTCTGTGTTCTGGTTGAGGAAAAGTTAGTCTGGGCTCTTTTCTTTGAGCGAAACTCAACATTGTATCCGAGCGCGCGCAAAAGATGTGGCTCGGTCAAAAGAAATTAAATCCTTGTCAGGATTCGGGGACAGTGCTGAGATGGTATGTCCCTGCGGCCTAATAATACCGTGGCTCCAGACGATCCAAAGTGGATGTTCAACTTTGACTCGGGAAAACAACGTCAACAATTCAACATCGGGATCAAGGGTACAAAAAAATTCCGTATATAATCACCCGAGACGAGACTGGAGGGATGTTGGATTTACAGGCTTAAGATCAAACTCCGTCCTACAGCTACTTGAAAGGCTCAATATCGCATCACTGATTACATGGAATTAGAAATACGGCATAAATGCTGAAACGAAATCCACCAGTCAAACCAAGGGGGAGCCAGTTTTTCATTGTCGAAGTGTCTGATTAGGAGAGACTAATTCCCTGCAGCCACTCGTCGCTCGACGGCTCGTCCTCCGCCTGCGCAAAACTCTCCCGCAGCCTCCGTCCATCTCTGAACCTCGGGGTTCGATGATTTGGTCAAATCAATGAGGCGGTCTCGCGTCACCGAGTGTTCGACGATGTCAAACGGCGAAAGCGTCCATAAAGCCACGGTCGCTGGGATGGGACACAGCTTGGCAAGGCTTTCTGGCTCTGAACTCTGTGTAGTGAAGCCTCGCACGTATGCAGGGTTGTTCATCGCTTCGCGGTCCACAAGTCGGAGCACCAGCCACCAAGTCCAAGTCTGTACGTTTGGGTCCCCTGATAAGAGGAGTGCTGTCAAAGAGCTCCGCGTATCTTCGTCGGGTCCACTGACGTAAAGGTGAGCATGTTTTTTGAGGAGATAGAATCACAACTCACCATAACAGAGAGACCAGTCGGATTCGAAGAGGTGCTGGAAGAGCATCGATGGCCGATGAAGTGAGACTGTGGTATGTCAAAATCCGAACCAGCTCGCAGAATCCTGCCGGAAGCTCTGCCATGTGAGTTAGCCCCGTCTCGAGTAGTTTCCGCAGGCTTTCCAGAATATTTGCCTCCACCACATTCTGCACGCCGTGCTGTAAACAACAAATGCGACATAATGCATATATTGCCGCTTCGGTCAACATGCCGGGCCCACTGCTTGTTTGCATAGATAAGCATAGAATGTTAAGAGTCGACAAGAGGCACTCACCGCATGAGGGAGACAAGCCGTACACATAGTTTTACTCCGAATAGGGCCGTTGAGGCGGGATGGCCATGCGCAGCAATCTTTCCTGTTATGGCACAAGCAAAACGGAGGACTAATGGCTGCTGAGATTTGAGCAATTCTCCAATGCCGTCGAGTACTTCTTTTTCGAATACATCCCAATGCCAGCCCGTGTCGTCTGCCCATCTAGCAATGTTTGTTAGGGTATATATTGCATCTGCGTGAAACCCATGAGGCAGATCAAAATGACTGAAAGGCGGGATGAGACCCAATGATGCCCGCAAACTCGACGGAAAAGTACTTACAGGCCTCGCAGAACTAAGGGGAAAATTACTGGGCCAGTGAGTCCGTGGGACGTCAGCTGTCGTGTTAGCTCCCAAGTCCGCATGCGTACTAAGTTCCTTTCTGATCTGAGTAGTTGTTCAAGATAATCCGCTGCGTCCGCCTCAATTACCGTCTTGGCGCCCTGGAGAGACTCGGCAACAAGTGATAACGCATGCGTGGCTGCCTCAACAACATTGTGTTCCGCGATACTGAGGGATCGACATAAGCCATGTTCAACTGTGAAAAATTGCCACTTGCCGCAAGAAGGACACAAGCCACCGGCATAATTCCAGTCTATGAGTGTGGCCGAGATTGTGGGATGCCAGTTTCATGATCAGTTCACAAGGCCAGTCCCAGATATATCTATCAGGCAAACCAAGAGTCTCTGCCAGATAATCCAGCGCTTTGGCATCAATTACTATGTATCTCCGCACCCTCCAGAGACCCAGCAATAAGGGATAATGCATGTGCGGCTGCCTCAAGAACATCATCGTCGGCAACACTGAGGAACTGACATAAGCCGTGTTTAAATGTGAAAAAGCATCACTTGCCACAGGAAGGACGCAAGCCAGACACATAGACTCAGGCTGTGGTCGCCGCTGACGTTGTAAGATATCAAGTTGATCAGCTGTCTCCATGCCCCTCCCCGGACATAGGTAGTGGGTGAATCAAGAATATCTGCTGGATAATCCAGCGTGTCGAGGTCAAGTGATGCCTCCACCGCTTTGAGTGTCTTGTCAGTGGAGGATAATGCCCTTCTCGCCGCTGCGGCAATCTCGGTGTCCGTGCCACTGTACCGAGATAAGATTTGGTTTGAAGAGGAATAGTTGAGACATACTGCAGGAGGGACACCAGGAACCTACAGAGCTCTGTTCGCTGGGAATGCGTGGGAGTCGGGGATACAACTAGATTTACCAATACGCCGCAGGCCTCTATCCTCACTGTATTTGTGATGCCTGCTGAGCCAGCCAAGTCCATCACCTGGTGTAACACTGCCTCATCGCCAAGGATGAATGTGCACGGGTAGTCCTCACGAGAGATGTCCCTCAGTTCTCGGAGAACTACACCCTTCGTAACCAGAGAGACGGGGGGCTTCTTGATCCGTTACCACCACCATCTCCCACTTTCCCACGCTCGCCTCGTATTGTCGACGCCGGGATGAAGCGAGATGGTGGTGATAATAGGCCAAGAAGGGTTTGCAGCCAGGGTGTTGCAGCCCAAGGGTGACCCCCACACCCGCGTAGCCTGTATGCTACACCGCTATATGCGGAGAAGGAGCCTGCGAGCTACCTGCCATTGTCGGCACAAAGCCAATGCGACGTCGCATACCCCACCACGGCCTACGCAAGGCGGCATTCACCACAGACTACTCAATGGTGTGTAGACCTAGCTCCCCATCTCGCCCCTTTCCCGCCTTTCCCCCTCCCTCTCCCGTCCCTTGCTGCGGACAGCGGCCACGTCACCATGGCAGTGCTCGGAGCCCTACCCGCGGGGCTAAATCACGTGACTATCCGATAAGTTAAATGCGAATCATTCGAGCTCGGAATCGGAGCATCTACTGTTACTTACTCCAACTTACTTCGATGTTCAACACAACATTTTGTGGCATCATTGCAATACTTTTGTTCCTCAGCTTGTGTTCACACGGAATCCTTAACCTGAGCTTCCAACTCTTGTTTGGCTGACCTCTCCCACGTATTTGGCTGATCTCTTGACTCTCCAATGTCGGTCTGAGTCACCTTATCCGGGTTGTTCTTTGAACACATCTTCACTCCTTTGTCCAATTGGAGACCGGATAAAATATTGACTTTCAATCCACATCTTATAGCAGAAAGTCATGTGACCGTCTGTGGCGTCATTAACACAGCCACAACAATGTTCGAAACAACTGCAGACGGAATAACGATCTTAATGGTTTTCCTTTGGCCAAAGTTAGTTCCAGTCAAATCTCTATAGCCTTGACATTGGGTACTTAGCTGCCCAGTTGCTTCGAATCTGAGTGAACCCTACCGAGACATTAAATACCTTACTCCAACCAAGACGGCGGTCTTAAAGCGCACCCCACACATGCCTATACACAACACAAATATCCAGACTGGTACCAAAGGCCCTCCTGGTTCACGGGAGGGTTCCGGGGACGTGGTACATCCCTCTCGTCAGTGCCTGCCGGCTGCGAGTCCACAGAGTGAGATCAGCAGGAGTCGTGGTGACTTGGGGTCTAACCCCGACTACCAACTATGTGACCCCTTCTGTGGCAGCTCTGCTGCTCTGGCTGCTACAGCGACAAGCGAGGGGCAGCACCCCCGTTCCCCTACACACCTTCAAAATATGACTACCACGGACAAGGATTCACCGTGGCTGATGCCCACATCAACTGTGGTGCCTCCCAATCCGTGGAATATACCAGACAGTCATGTGGAGAATGGTAACAGAGATACTCAGGATATAGTTATGGGAGATGTAGAGGGAACGTTTGACTCCCACCGAAATGATTTGCATAATGCGGCACATTCAAACTCGCGAAGAGATTTTCATGAAAGAAACAAACTGCCCGCACAGCCAGACAAAAAGCAATATGACATACCCGAGAACTGGGAAGAGATTAACATTCAAATCCGACAGAGGAATAAACCTCCAAAACTTGCTCGCTCAGCAAAATTCACACGTTCTAACATCACGATCGCCTCACAAAATATAAATGGGCGAGAGCAGAGAAAATCCATGAACCATAAAGAACACAAGTTCACTTACATGAAGAAGATGGTTGACAATCACCACATAGGTGTATTCGGATTGCAAGAGACACACATGGACATTGTCGCTGCTACCCAGTTCAATAATATTTACCAGAAATGGTTCAAGATGTTCAACTCCGGGCACCCAATGAAACCGCATTCCACAGCCGGAGTTGGCTTCCTTCTAAATAAGAAATATGTGGACACAGAGAATGTACAAGAGTACACCCTTGTTGAAGGACACGTAATTATGCTCTGTATTCCTTCGCATAGGGGTGAAACTATGAATATTTTAAATATCTATGCACCCAATACACCAGCAGAAAGAGACAAAATGTGGGCTCAAATATGGTATTGTTATCTGAATAATGTTAACCTCCCACTACCAACCGAGATACTAGGTGATTGGAACTTTGTTGAAGACGTCAAAGACCGTACATCAAACAGAGAAGAGACCGTACCTTTGAGCTTTGAATGCTTGAAGGCGCTCTTCCGCATGCAAGACGGGTGGAGATCTACATTTCCCGATGCAAAAGAGTATACTTGCTTCCAGAAGCGCACATCTGCTTTCACAAATGAGGTGCATGTATCTGGCTCGCGCCTTGACCGAATTTATGTGCCAATAAACCGTTTCGAGCGGTATCGAGATTGGAGAATTGAGCCAAGTCTAATTGATAGTGATCACAGCCACCTGATTTCAGTCCAGTTGACATGCCGATCCGAGGAACAGCATGGACCAGGTATATGGAACTTTCCTATATATCTTCTCAAAACTCCGAGGTTTACCAAATATCTTAATGCTCGCTCAAAGACACTCGAGAAAGATCTTGAACTCTTGAAGAGCTCCGGAAGGCAAGATACACACAATATCCAAACACTGTGGCAGACATACAAAGACGATCTCACCGCCGAGGGGAAAATATGTTCCCGCCTGGTCAGTGAACGATCACGTCAAATCCGTACATGGACAACACAGAAACACCTCGTCATCAATGATAATGACCTTCCTACCGAGGAAAAGTATCTGCAAATTGTACACTTAGAAGAAAAAATCGAAGCCTACCTCAAAGAAGAAGCAAGTCGGAAGAAAGAACAGTCTGAAGCCCGATATGACATTGAGGGGGAGTCCCTGAAAACCGGGCACTGGACTCGGTCCACCAAAGACTATAATATCCGAAACACCATAAACGAGTTCAAAACAACAGATACAGCTCCCCCTCGCTTTGAAACCAGACCCAAGCAAATGTCAGAAATGGCGCGCAATTATCACGACTCCATTCAACGTGCAGATGTCTTGGACGGAGATGAATATGGTCGAATACTATGTACTGAGGAAGTGCTCACACATTGTGATGCTAAATTATCCAAGGACGAGTATAGCGAGATGGACAAGGACCTCACAGAGGAGGACATACGAACTGCCCTTAAACTATCTAGTAACGGCAAGGCCCCGGGTGTCAATGGCATCCGCTATGAATTTTTCAAACTCATGGACATTGAATACAGAAAATCAAAAGACAAACCGGGCGGAGCTTTCAACATCCTCGGTTTCCTAGCAGAGTTGTACTGCGATATTGAACGATTTGGAATAGCAGATGGATGCAACTTCAACACAGGATGGTTATGCCCATTGTTCAAAAAAGGGGACACCGGGCTAATCAGCAATTACAGACCCATTACACTTTTAAATACAGACTACAAGCTTATGACAAAAGCCTACTCGCTGAGGTTGATGAATGTTGCACCCTCACTGATAAGACCAGACCAAGCCGGATTCATGAAAGGGCGTAGAATTGAAGACCAAGTCAAATTAGCAAAGTTCCTGCTGAATTATGCCGAAGTGGCAGAAGAGGATGGAATACTGATTGCTCTTGATCAAGAGAAGGCCTATGACCGTATTAACCATGACTATTTACTGCGTGTGTTGGACCATATGCGTTTCCCTCCCAGATTTTTAAAGGCAGTCAAAAGCCTCTACACAAATGCTCAAACCGTTGTTATGGTCAATGGTGAACTCAGCAAACCATATATTGTTACCCGCGGTGTAAGACAGGGGGATCCTCTCTCTTGCTTATTATTCAATTTGGCCATCGAGCCCCTTGCATGCATGCTTCGTAATTCTGATATCCAGGGAATACCTATCCCCGGGACAAACAAAAATTTGATAGTATCCCTTTTTGCGGATGATACAACAGTCTACCTCAAATCCACTGATTCTATTGAGACACTATGGAACGTTCTACGCCTCTGGTGTACAGCATCGACTGCGAGGTTCAATGAACACAAAACAATAATTCTTCCGTTTGGGACATCTTCATATCGACAGAAAGTCATCAACGAACGCAAAATGAACATCCGATCCCCCAGGGAAGTCATTAACAGATCTATACGCATAGTGCCGGATGGTGAGTGCTGCCGTATGCTGGGTGCATGGATCGGAAACCAAATCAACTACACCACACCGTGGCCCTCTGTCTTGGAGAAAATCAATGCAGACATCCTGCGTTGGCAAACAACTCACCCCACATTAGAGGGGAAGCGTCATATAATTAGTATGGTAATTGGAGGTCGAACACAGTACCTTACCAGAGTCCAAGGAATGCCTAAGATTATCGAAGAAAATCTCACAAAATTGATAAGAGAGTTCCTATGGGATGGAAAGAAAGCCAGGGTTTCACTCGACACAACGATCCTCCCTGTGGATCAAGGGGGCAAAGGAATCTTAGACTTGTCAGCCCGAAATAAAGCAATTGACCTGTGGAACCTCCAATGCTATCTTATGCAAGGGGAAGATAGACCACTCTGGTGCTATTTTGTTGACCGCATACTTAGAAACTACTTGGAGAAGACCAGCTACCTAAATATCAGACCCGGTCAAATAATCAACATCTTCCTTCACAACATCCACCTCCCCATTCCCCGGTCAAACATACTACCTGACGACTTGAAACGCATGATATCTGCGGCCGATGACTTCAATCTGAAATTCACAGCCCTTTCAATTGACCGAGAGGTGCAGCTCGATATGCCAATTTGGAAACACCCTTATGTCCGTCACCACGCTTACAAGAACGCTTGCCTGCGCGATGCCGCAACCTGCCTTAGAATCAACCACAGTGTGCAAACGGTGCGAGATGCACTTGTAATTGCGACTAGAAAGACTACAGTCGTACGACATCCACATATGGTGAACCCGAGTGGTATTGGGCGCAAAAATTGTGGATGCCCACCATGCAAGAGGGATCGAAATGAACTGGACTGCCCCAACCCTGGCAAGTGTATTGACACTGCAAAGACACTCATAGACTGTATCATGCCTAAGTGGAATCCATTGATTCCAGTGTCCGATCTTTGCAATGAAATCAATTTAGCGGCTGAAGAGATCCAAGCAAATCAGTGCGAGATAGAAGCTGATGAAGTGATGACTTATGACCCGAATTTCAGATTACTTACCGCCAACAAAGGCTTCCGAATTTTTGCACACAATGAAGACTCACTGAATGGGATTGCTGCAAGACGACAATTCCCAGTACAACCTTGGCCCGAGATAATGACAGCCTTTATCCATGTAAAGGTGTTGCGGGCAGGGCAATATGATCCTCAGATTATGGCGAGATTCAAGATTACTTCAGCTGACATACAAGAAGATGAAACCGTACACCTTACATTTGACAATCCAACAATTGTTCTGAACTTCAAATCTGGAATACTTGGTGCTGTGCTCACTCTACTGCAAAAGTTTCCCAATACCCCGCTCCTTATATGCTCGACCTCTGACTTTCTGCTCAAGACACTTATCAAAGAACGCACAAAGTCTGAAAACAACATGTTAGACCCAAACTTTCCCCTTTTCAAGGCAGTCTTTGCCGCATTGAATGAGCGAACTGCACGCACACATCTCAAAAAGACAACACATATATTCCCGGTTACTTCATCTTTGGAACTGTGTCCACCGGTCGAGGTTGATACTCAGATAGATATCATGTTTGATTGTCCTGGGATCCTAATCTCCACCGGCTCCCAGAGAACTTGGACAAAAGTAATCAAGTCCACATACCCCAAACCATTCAGGAAATCAACTTTCATTAATCTGGACCGCATTAGATGTTCAGTACAGGAGATATCCGACTATACACCGACCGACGAGATGATTTGGAGCTCTATACGTTCAACAAATTTGAGACGACTCCATCGCGAACTATTCTGGAAATCTATACATGATATATTCCGAGTCGGAGATTTCTGGATTCATATTGATAATTTGGAAGTGATTGCAACCTGTAAGACCTGTGGAGTCCCTGAAACTTTAGAGCACATAGCAATGGAGTGTGATGCCTCTGGAGCGAAGCTGATTTGGCAACTGACTGAGAAACTGTGGAGTACAAAATATTCCCAATGGCCTGCACTTAGCTGGGGCCTAATTTTAGGCTGTAACCTCGTCAGATTCAGACACTTGAACAGTAAAATAATTCCTGAGATGGGCAGACTATTTGCCATCCTAGTGTCTACTTCCTGGCACACAATTTGGAATATCCGAAACGACAAAGTACTAAAGAATCCAAACAGATGCATAGGAGATGTTGAAATTCACAATAGATGGCTGAAGGCTATAAATTCTGCCCTTGGACGAGATCGCATCCTTACAAATAAACTCAAGTTCAACAACCTTGCACTGAATAAAGATCTTGTCCTACGAACATGGAGTGGTCTACTAATGAATGAAGATCAGCTGCCGGATGACTGGACATACACAGAGGGGGTTTTAGTGGGTATACAGCCATTGAAAATGAATGATTCGAAGCATGGAATAGGATAACCTTATGGAGGCTGGAGTCCCACACTATGATATGTGCGTAATGGCATTTCCTCCTTGGACAACTTCCCCGGCATTAACTAGAACTTTCTAGTAGACCCAGCGAATGACTTTGGAATGCTTCTGCAGACTGAATCTCATTATACCAAACGCTCCAAAAAAAAAAAAAAAAAAAAAAAAAAAAAAAGTAACCAGAGAGACATATTTGCACCCGGAGCGTGCTTTAGCATCAAGCTCAGGTCTGATACAAGACAATCTGGCTTACGACAGGTAGGTTGAGTAGACCTCCAACAAAGTCTTCGACAGCGTACCAGGCATTGGATTATTCTTGATGAAATCCAACGCTTGTCGATGATACATGAACCGCATAATCGGCTTTGCGACTGCATGAATATTTACTGTTGCACCGGGAGGGTTGCTATCAGACTACCAGCTCAGTATGCTCAAGCGCGACTGTTGGCGGGCTAAAGGCTGCATGAGAGAGAGGGAGAGACAGTACAAGGGTCCACAGCCTGTGTAGCCAATGGGGAGGAGTGCGTTGATATGTGCCGGCCGATCTCACATCGGTGATTGAGAGGTTATAAAAGGAGAGCACAGTATCATGGCAGTGCACAGGGGCTTGATTTTCTGTGTTGCGCGTGAAGTTGTTTCCCAGTGCGGAAGGGCGATATGATCTGTGGGACCTGGGTGCGTTTCTGCCTCGTAGGTTACTGCAGCCAGTATAGAGAACAATGTGTCGAGGAATCAGGGAAGACAGTCGCGCGGTGGGTGTATAGGACTTACATATGCGCAGTGCGCAGGTTGATGTTTTGGGTGCGAGCAGCGAGAGCAACAATAAATAGCGGGAATCTCGATCGCAGCTAAACATGAGAAAGTTAACGTCACGGCTCGACAGCACGGGAAGCGTACTGGAACGCATCGCTCGGCGCGGGAGGGGCAGTACGAAGCGATGCGCTAGGGAAGCGCCAGCGAGACACTTGGCGCGGTGGCGCCTCTGAGTGTTTTTGGTAGAGATGTAAATATACGCGGTGATTGGACGGGATGTTATATGCGCGGACGCGTGAGCATGTGGTATGCTCATAGGCAGGCGCGTCGATGGAAAGTTTGTGGAGAACGCGCCGCCCGCCGGCGCCGGGAGCCAAGTCCGACCAAGTCAGTCTTCAATCAGTCTTAGACGAGTCAAGACTCGAGGGAGCCAGCGGCGGTGTGGGCGGTGGCCGCAGGTGCGAGGCTAGGAAAGGCACGAGAGTCAGGTAGTCAGCTGGAGAGGACCGCAGCAGCACGCAGGGACGCACCTTCAAGAGCAAGAGTCGGTTTGGAGTCAGTCGTCGTTGGTGGAAAAACGCGGTTGCCATTTCGGGACCGCATCAACCAATGTCATCAGGAGCACGTAAGCACGTGCCCCTATCTCCGAACTTGGACGCTTCAAGTTGAACCTCTCAACAAAGTGAGTGAGGTTTTGTTCAAACGTGTTATGCAGCGAATTTGACAGACGATGGAGTTCTCTATCATTCCTGCATTTTTGGCTGGCCGGGGATGAAAGCAGTGCGCTACAAGTCATGAGCGAAAGGTCCGTTTGAAACCCGGACGCGGGGAGTCAAACCCCGAACTGCGAGAGGTATCTCGAATTGTGACAAGCAAGCTCGCGGTGTGCCGTACACGAAATCCCATTATATGCCTCGACAATGTCTGCGTGAGGTGCGTGAAAGAAAGTCCGTTTCAGACTGTTAGTACGACATGAACTCGACCGGATGGTCTGACACTTCAGCCGTTCGAATTGTGGCGTCTGTAAATCAAAGAATACACCTACCAGGGCCAGAACAGTACAGTACAGTTCACATAATGGTCAGGCGAGAAACAAAAGAAAAGAAGGAGGAGGTGCGAATTCGGACGCGGGGAATCGAATCCCGTTCTACGAGCTACACAGTATCACTCAACTGCTTATACAGGCTCGTGGTGCCCCGTAAACCACACCCGATCCAGTTGTCTGAAAGAAACTCTGGGATTGCGTGAAGGGGGATAAATTGAGTGCGCATAGACATACCGCATGAAAGATTCAACCATATGTTTATTCTGGGTTGAGTAAATATAAATGCAACACAAGCCCACATTGACGGCAAGCGAAACTGAAGGGCCGACAATACCGTTACACCGTGTAACGGATCCAGATCCCAGGGACAGTGAACATGGGGAAGCACTCAAAAAAGCTTTCGAACCGCGCAAGAATTCGGACGCAGGGAATCGAACCCCGGACTACGAGCATAATCCTCCATTGACCGCACCGGGGGCAAAGTTCGACGCACCCAAGTTTGGATGCGGTCGGGGCACCCGGGAGGTCATGCTGGCGGCATGTCGTGTGACGTCTCACAAAGATAAGCAAAGGGCCTTTGTGCAGACAAAGGAGAGACAAAGGGCACCCGCGCAGCAGCAGCCAAATCCTGGGCCGTGGAAATTGGCGGCTGCTGCGCGGGTGCCCTTTGTCTTCCCTGTGTCTTTCCTTTGTCCGCTCTTTGTCTACACAAAGTCTCTTTACCCATTACTGTGACACGTCACGTAAAATGCAGCCTGCATGACCCGACCGCATCCAAACTTGGAGGCGTCGATCTTTGCCCCCGGTGTCAATTAACCCTCGTGTGCGCCGTACACCACGTCCCACACACTGGCCGGTGAATTGCCCGGGGAAGAGGGGGAAAATTCGGCGGGCCACACAGGCGGAGTTCCGCATGAAAAATTCAACCATGCCAAATTTTGGTCACAAAAATGGGGCACGGTCGAAGTGTAGGCTAGGCGGCCTAGGCCAATATTGGGAAAACCGTTCAGGTACGATCGCAGCACTCGGGACTCAGAGCGACCGATAGGATGCTCACAGACGAGTCTCGGTGCTCTCGATGATGTGGAATCATGGTTCGTTTTTCGTTTTTGCGCGAATCGACTCCAAGAGCGGGCGGACAACGGCCGCGCCTTGGTGGCATGGCATGGATAATCCAACATGTCAAGATAAACTTGTCATTAAAATACAGCTTCACAGGCTTGATAAACGAAAATAAACAGAATCAACCCCAGTTGAAGGTTTATCAAAAGTTTGGAGGTTCGAGAAACCGGGGGCACTTCATGTTGCTCGAAATTCATTGCACTTGTAGCCGAATCAGAGGTGACAGAAACGTCTGAGGGTAGCGTTGAACAAGGGGCATACAGCAAGAAAATGA
Organism: Mycena polygramma; assembly: GCA_029449255.1. Taxonomy (NCBI): domain Eukaryota; kingdom Fungi; phylum Basidiomycota; class Agaricomycetes; order Agaricales; family Mycenaceae; genus Mycena; species Mycena polygramma. Next base: position 1,389,814 of record JARKID010000006.1, on the reverse strand, counting down.
GGCTAACTAGTGTCCAACTCGTCAGTATTTGTGGTAGGGGTAACATCTGCCTCGACATCGACTGTGGTATCTGGGTTAGCCCAAAGACTTTCACTGAGTCGATGGATTGACTTACCGCGAGTGAGTGCATCGCTGGACAAGTGATAAAGCGGATCTCCGAGATGGCGCGCGATCTCCTGGCTGTCAGGATCAAACGATTTACCAGCATGGAACTGGCGGAGGCCGGCGTAAGTACTGTCCTCCCAAGAAACGCCGGAGATCTTTAACTTGAATTCAAGGGAAGGAAACCCGAGGTGCATCGCTTCTTCGGTACCAAGGCGTTCGAGACCAGAGGAATCCAGTGACCAATAGGCCGGGCAATCTGGCCAGGTAAATGATGCTGGACCTGTTTGAAAGTAACTCTCGGGGCAGAGGAAAAGATAGCCACTGGGAGTTTCCTCGACAATTGGTTGAATACACAGTTCGATGGATATCTTGTTGAGAATCACTGAGGGAGATCGTCAGCGGAGGATCAAACATGGTTGCGAGAGCTTACCATAGTCGCGGAAATTGCTTGTAATCTGTAGACGTTTGAAAATATGGTTTGCCTGACTGAGCCAGTTTGAGACATCCCGGTCTAGGCAACGAAACTCCAGGTAAAAAGAACGATAGGCCGACATTAAGGAGTGGGTCGAAAGCCGAGCCCAGCTATTCGGCATCACAACCTGTCCCTCATCGAGGCAGCCGTACCAGCCGTACCTATCGAGACTTAGGCGCTGCACAGCTGCTAGTTCGACACAGTCCTCTAAGAAGTTGCATAGCTCGAGCTCGAAAGTATGGCTATCTATCTGTCTCAAAGGGTGACGTGAGTGGGGCCAAGAGACCAGTGCCCCGAGGTTGGCGGATGTGAAGGCTGGGAGATAAGCCGACTCAACCCAATATGGATCACATAGTCGGTGATATACCTGCAGCGGCAGGCAATTGATGGCCATAACCTCCCTGTGCGGTACACTGAAAGGGATGTTTGGATTTTGAATCGTCATGCCGTCGATACACCACCACGGCGTCCCTTCCCAAGGGTCGAAAACGTCGATCTCGACGGAGACCAACCCAGTCGAGGGGCGGATCCAGACTCTGTAGTCGCCATAGCTCTGGGAATGTTGAGAAGTTAGGCCAGCGAGGAAGTGAACGAACGTACAAGTCTCTGGTGGCCATGTGAGGCTAAATAGTCATCTGCTCTCTGTTAACAGTTTACTATGAAACAATTCAGCATACAAGCGAAGTCCCATACATTCAACTGTTCCGTCTGGAAATCATTCAGATCATCAAAGACCAAAGGAACGCCATGCCATACACATACTGTAGAAGCTTTGATATACACCTTCAGGACGGGCGAGTGTTCGTATAGGCGGGCAAAGTTGGGCTGTCGCATCAGATCTAGTGCAAAGCTGAGTGCAATGACATTGAAGTTCAAACTGGAGCTCGCACCCCCGTGGAACACCGCGGAATGAATGCCACCTGAGCTAGCTACTCCATAGATTTGCAGAATATTGGGATGCCTGGGGAGAACATCAGCGACGCCGTCATTCACGGTGAATGTGCTTGCCGAAGTCCCGAATATATTGCAACACCCTGCCGTAGCTCCTGCACCATTTCAATATTACGTTCAAACCCACCGAGTTTCAAGCACTTCACCTGTTCTGCTGTGCCTCCTTCGAATACCACTACCGTCATATCCGCCTTGCGGTCCCCAATTCTCGCAGAATAGACTCTTCGCACACAACCGCGTCGACGCTCGCGACGCACAATACCGGTGGCATCGGAAACTTCCCACCCATCCAAGTCCACGAGTAATTGGCGACGCAGGTCAATGTCTCCCATCGTAATCGTATGGATATCTGGCATGGTTTAACAATTTCCTCCGGGGACGTATTGGTAGGCCATACCTGAAGCCACTCGTGGCGTGGTTAGATATGTGATGTTGTTCAGGGTACTGTTATGTATGGTGAAGCCCTGGGAGCCCGCGAAGAAAGTGCCGCCCACGCTACAGGGGAGCGTGGCAAGTTAGAATCCAAGAATGTGTCAGGGAGGCAGGTACGTACGCCGCAAATGAGGTATCGTTCACGGGCGGGACTTCACTGTCTCGGTGAGTGTCGGTGGCCATGGGGGTGGGATGGAGTCTGAGGGTGACAGCTTTGGCGTCTATAAGCAGGGTACAAATAAAGAGATCATGCTGTTGACCTTCTTTCGGCCCGGGCACTGCCTGTCTCCCTTTTTATCCCCCGCGAAGGCGACCGAGCGACCGTTGGGCCGCCATTATTTAACATTGATATACCATGGCTTTTTACGCTGAGACCCGGTTAATTGGCAGCGGCCAATGCTGCTTGCCGGCCGTCTTCGATTTATTGGTACAGCGAGGCAGAAGCGTCGTGTCAATTCAGGACGCCATAAGCTGTCAATGTCATCGACAGCATGTACGCAGAGCCTTGGGGTGGGGTGTAGCCTGTGCAGATCCGGCGCGCGCGGCTTCTCCGTATATCTGAGTTAAGGCGCAAGTGAATGAATGAGAGGTCTTCGAGGTAGCCTAGAGCAAATCTAAACGAGGTGGGTTCAGCACGTAGAGCAGCTAAGGAAGAAAGAAAAAAGCGAGGAATACACCTCAATTATTCCTATCCGCTTTCCTTGCGCATCTCTGCGTACTCCGAGAGGACGCGATTGCTGTGCCTCATCCGTGCATGGCACCGTTTCAACGAGGACCAATTCCCCGATGACCGCCACAGGAAAGTGCGCGGCAGAGCGGCGACGTATATCAAGCCCGGATCACACATTTCGACGCTGACGCCGACGCGTAGCCCCACCCAAGCAAAGCCCCATCGTTTCCCCAATGGAGGAGCGGGACCGTGACGAGGAGGCCATTGGCGCTGCAGCCCTCCCTTCCCTGCATGCCGTATCCAGCGTCCCACATCTCAACGGCGTCGCAGACACAGACACGGACAACTATGCGGAGACGCCCGCGGAGCGGTCGTCGCCTTCCAGTGTAGATGAGGCTAATGAGCAGGACGATCACGACGACGCGTCGAATGAGGCTGCAGAGGAGAAGTGCGTCTCGTGATGTGCACTGGCCTAATTCCGCGGCGATGAGATCGGCTTGATTCTGTTGCAGTTAGCGGGAAGAGTCGAGCTATTTCGCTATGGCGGCCGGAGGGTGGAGTTGGGATTAGCAGCGGTGTCGATATGGCGCATCATGACGCACGTATCTGCATTCCGGATCCCGCACCCTGCATCTCGCATCCACCTAAGGCGGTAGGACGTCGAGGCCGGTTGAGCCGATTACGGAGGCACGGCCTTTTGAGGTGTCGCAGTACAGGTCCGAAAGAATGAGACTAAGATGCGTGCGGTATAAGGTCTTGTGCACACCCGCATGTCGGCGCACGCTGCAGAGGAGCGTTGAGCGAAGATGTCACGGGAGTCGGGAGGACTGCGTGACAGTCGCAGAGGACCGGCCGCGCGGACTGTGTCGATTCTGGGTGCTAGACAGACGTGCAGACGGTGGGAGTGTATGTGTCGACGGCCGGGGTCAGCTTGGCGCGAAGCGGGCGCAAGGGGAATCCAGAAACGACGCGCAGGTAAAAGATACACCGACGTCGCTGAGAGCACTGGTGCTTTCAGATGCCGTGTATATATACGACGGCGATTGCACCAACACGAAGGATGCGCCTACACAGCTGACGGTGTGCCACTGTCAGGCGATCCTGCAGTGAGAACGCGAGAGGCGAATAAGGCCCTTGATTCGACGCTTCTCGGGGCGCAAGGCTAAGTACCAAAGCTGGACGGGGTATCATGATGCAGTCAGCGCAAGACAGGCAGGAGCACGTAGAGACGCACCTTGCCTGTAGTTATACTTCCTCCTTGCATGAATCCGATCGAGAGCGGTCTCGTCACAAGTAAGAGCAGGCGCGCGGCTGACATCCAAGACTTTCAAGGTCAATTGACAATACGGCGCAACGAGGACTCTAATGTCCTCACAGAATCAAACAACTTTCACTGTAGATCAGCCACGCCGAGAACGCCTGGCCCGCTGAGGAGAGAGCACGATGAAGGAAAGAGTTAGCGTGAGTCGTCGTGATTGGTGGAAAAACGCGGTTGCCATTTGGGGACGGCATCCACTGATGTCATCAGGAGCACGTCAGCAAGTGCCCCTATCTCCCAGCTTGGACGCTTCAAGTTGAACCTCGCAAACTGAGTAAGGCATTGTCCAAACATGTTATGCAGTGAATTGAAAGGATGAGGGAGTGTTCTATCATGCCTGCATTTCCGGCTGGCCCGGGATAAAAGCAACGCGCTACGAGTCATGAGCAAAACGTCACAATTGTTCTCGGTCATTCGGACGCGGGGAGTCGAACCCCGGGATATATCTCAAGTTGTGGCCGTTACAAGCAAGCTCGCGGTGTGCGGTACACTACGTCCCATTATCTGTAATCCGCATCGACAATCTCTGCGTGAGGTGTGAAAGAAAGTCGAGTTCAGACCAAGAGTACGACATGGGGAGTCGAACCCCGTACTACGAGCTAGACAGGCTCAGTCAGTTCCTGCTTATATAGACTCGTATTGTGCCGTACACCACACCCGATTCACTTGCCTGAAAGTGACCCTCGGATCGGATGAAGAGGGGATAAATAAGAGCGCGCAGACATACCGAAACATTCAACCATACGTTTATTCTAGTTTGAGTAAATATAAATCCAACACAAGTCTACATTGACGGGAGCCTACATTGGGTCCGAGCGAGACATGAGGCAGCGAATCCAGATTCCAAGGACAGTGAACATGGGGAAGCGTGAGCAATCAAAAAAGCATCGGTCCGACGGAATCATTCGGACGCGGGGAATCGAACCCCCAAACTACGAGCTACAGAGCTAACCTTTCCATCCATACGCGCTCGCGGTGTGGCTTACACCACGTCCGACACACACTGGCCGATGAATTGCTGGGTGAAGAGGATAAATTTACGGTGCGAAAACACAGACGGAGTTCCGCATGAAAAATTCAACCATGATCGACGATTATGGCGGCTGAACAAACAATGTGGCGCTTGGTCAGCAAAAGTCGACATCAAGCAGCATTGCATGATCCCTTGGGGAAAAAAGAGTAGGCGATACAACAATTGAGGGACACTGGAATCAACAAAAGAAATGGTCTACTTATGTAGCCCCCATCGATTCGGCCGCCGGGAGTCGACACACACATTGCAAAGGAGGGTTATTGCCTTGCTCTTTCTACAGCTGTAGGCTCACAGATTGTAAGTATTTCGACCCTTTGAACTCATTCTGAGGCAGAAGGACTGACACAGAATCTTACCTTACAATGAACATTCATAAGGTGATAATTTAGTAGCCCACTCACGCGGCAGGGCCCACTATCTGGTTCTTGTCTGATCCCTATGAACTTGAGACTCAAGAAAACAGTTCTAATTGAGGTGTTGTTTCTTACCGTCGATTTGTGAGGGTGTTAATTTTCATTCCTAAGAAAATTTGTGGAGCGCTCGGCACCCTCGCCCGACCTTCGGTCGGCTCGAGTGCCTCACGGGGAGTTGTAAGTCACGTATGTGGTGGCCCGGAGTATATTCGCTTCTGCTGCAGGGCGTCACAATGATACAAGGCAGAATTCTCTGCAAGGCAAAATCTGTTCAATATGTGCTGCAGCTCCACAGTCAGGCTCTAGCTCGCGCAGGGTACGTGACCAATAATAAGTGGTGCACTGGTGGCCTGTGGGAGGTAACAAGGTTCAGATCAGCCTTGACCAAATCAACCTTGATCGTGGGTAACTTGCTTTCCCCATTTTTTCCCCTTGAATTGACGATATAGCCTCCTAGGGGCCCGGATGACCCTGTATCACGTGTACTATGTGTTTTGCGAAGGAGCGGGTTTTTCTTGGAGGTGGTTCGGGTCTTACCGAAGGGTCACGGTAGTTGCCGATAATCACGTGCACTTTGTAAAATTGACCAGAACCGTTCTTTTTTGAGGAGGTACAAAAACCCACTACTAAAGATAGTGGGAATTTGCAAGCGGAGCAAAATTTCGTCGCCGCGGGCGCCATCTATCACAGTTTCTGTTCATTTCCATGGCTTTTGGTTGAAACTGACCGAAAACTGGTCAAGAAAAACTTGAAATTCACCTTACGGGCGCCAGAGAGGTAGTGGGTTTCCTTTTCTGCCTCCCATTGACAAACAGTCCTAAAAATTGCTGAAAATGCTCCAGAGCCCCGCGGTAACTTTGGGTAACCGACAAGATTTCACCTCTGTCACGGTCGACCTGGGGGGTTGACGACCTGACGACCGGGTTGAAATTGTTACGCGTGACACCCCGCGCCGAATTGAATGAAAAAATACAGTACGACCTTATTTATACACATCTCAACCTGCATAATAACCCTTTGCTTCCACTGCCGACCCCCGAGCGGCTGCGCTACCTCGTGCGTACGAGCTCAGCTCCGCGGTCCCCGCGTCTGAGCCCTGCTCCGCTCTCATCGTCCCCGCCGCGTAGAACTACTAGAACCCCCCTCCCGCCCGCAGTTGCCCGCCCGCCTTGCCCAGTCATACGGTCCCCGGATAACTGCTTGCAACGGCTCGAGCACGCTAATTGACTTCATCATCATCATCATCATCATCACCCAGGCCGCAGCGCGGTGTTAGGTTTCGAGCCGGGCCCTGAACATCACTGAACCGAACAACCTTGCGACGGCTTGGGTGTCCCAAGACGTTGCTTGCCACCTGAGGTTGTTCCTGTTCTGCAACACTGAGGAATTGGCATGAGCTGTGTTCAACTGTGAAAAATCTTCACTTACCGCAAAAAGGACACCAGCCGCAGGCACAGTGTCGAGCCGTAGGTACGGTCGAGAGTGTGAGATGCCAGGTTTGTCGTTGTTTTTCGCGCCCCTTCCCTATGACGTGATTTAAGATGCTCTACCACACGATCAAGTGCTTTGGCATCCATGACCGTCTCCATGCCCTCGAGAGACTCGGCGACAAGCGATAATGCATGTGCAGCTGCTTCAACAATATTGTGTTCTGTAACACTGAGGAATCGACATAAGCCATGTTTAAACATAAAAAATCCCCACTTGCCTCAACAAGGACACAAGCCACATGCATAATCTCGAGTCGTAGGTACAGCCGAGATTGTGAGATGCCAGGTTCGTCATCAGGTTCCAGGCCTCTTCCCTGTGAGGTGAAGCAAGAATTTCTGCTCCATAATCCAGCACTTTAGCATCCATTATGATCTCAGCGCCCTCGAGAGACTTGGCAATACGTGATAATGCAGAAAGAGCGGTGTGAAGGACAGAGGGTTCCGCAGCACTGGGGAAATGATATAAGCTGTGTTCAAATGGGAAAAAAGCACCACATGCCACAAGGACACAAGCCACACACATACTCTAGGGCCATATGTCGCAAAAGGCCGTTTTGGCTTATCTGCCGGTATAAGCGGCTATAAGCCCTCGTAGGCTCGTAAGGTTTTTGGGGGGTCTATAAGATTCAGAAACGACCTATCGTCGGTTATAAGGAGTTACGGGAGTTATAAGGGTTATAAGCCCTTACGCTGGGTTATTGGGGCTTATAACTCCTTACGCCAGTTCCCTTGTGGAACACCAATCCTCCTTACATTACACAGACCACGCGATGATGAAAAACAAAATGTTCATTGAGTCCTCTACTACGATACACAGGTAGCTAACACAGGTAGCTAATGCGGACCCAGCCGGGTTCTGTAGAATGGTTACTGACCAAGTCAATTGAGAAGTCGCGTGTCGGGGAGACTCACTCGAATGGTGTTGCCCGGCAAAAGAAGGGAGGAGGTGAGTGAAGGTAGGGGTGCATGTGTGCATCGTGTAAGTAGGTGTTGAATGTGGAGGGGTGATAGGCTCACCGTGGACCGTGGAACTCGGTTTCAAACTCAACGACTACTGGAGGTGGCTTCGCTGGCTTCTCAGAAACCATGGCAGAAACGCACATCGACGTGGGCCGGGACCAAGGGATGGGGACCATGTGGGCGAAAGCGCGGGGAGTGTGGTGGTTGAGAGCAAGAGAGGTGGAGTCACGGCGTCACATCGCCGTGATTTATATATGGAACATGACGTCATCGCTCCACAAATGGTCTCGCCTAACTTCCTCTCGCCCTCCCGACTCCCCCGACTTTGTTATACGCTCTCCGTTGGCCAGCGATGCCTCCAATACGTTGAACCGACCCCGATACTACCCATGTCTCTGATTCAAGACCCGAGAGAGAGGCCGCTAGCTCCGATTCGCTCTACTAGGACGAACTCAACCTGAAGCACACGTTCCGTGCGCCGTCGAGCTCACCGTACCGCTCCCCCTTTCCCAGACCGGTCAAACTATAATGCATACCGTTCATCCGCAAGACTGGAGCTGCATTTTGGGCTGGAAACACGTTCGATACGTGGCCGAGATTGTAATTTTGAAAGTGCAGCTTCGTGCCGCGCTAAAGGTGTGTCGTTGTCCCGTCCAGAGACAAACCCACTCACGAAATTAAGCACCCAGTCATGCGACTACGCGAACCCCCAACAGGAGTGCGCTGTGGCCGACAAGTGTACGTCCCAATCGCCGTCCTGGTTCGTTGCACTCGGTTCTTTCGCCCATGCGGTACAGGAGGACGTCGGGCGGCAACTGACTGGTTTTCCCAGAGAGTTAGACGCACTGGCATTCTAGCATCTCATGGAGAAGTACGAGTCAAAGAAGCTTTTTTCGGGACCCTACGCCGAAATAGTTCTTATGTTTCTGTCTCTGCTGTGTTTAACATTTCAGAAATCTAGAAGTGAACTATGAGTCGTCGTCACTGTCCGAGTCAGGCTCCGACTCGTCGATGTTCATGTCTCTTCGATCCTGTCCCAATGTCGCCTTCCGTCCATTCGGAATCAAACACATTGCACTGGTACGATGATTCTAAAAATTTACCCGGCCCGAGATATGAAAGAAAGTGGGAAGACGAACGCTCAGCGCTCAGTACTAGCGCTCAGTATCCATCTTACCTCAATATCCGTACGTGGAGTTCACCTGAGCAATTGTTTTGGTGCAACACAGACAAACGCAGCACGATGTAGTTGATTTTGACTGGCTGCTGCGTGTCGGTAATTGAATTTATGTTTTGAATTGCACTTCGAGGATCCTCAGGGTTCAAGAGACCTTCAACATTGGCTTAGGCACGTCCCGGGTGTCCCAAATACCGCCCAGGAGGTAGCAAGGTTATAAGGCCTTATAAGTGCACGTACACTGTGAGAAGTAATCGTCATGAATTTCGTGACAATTCTCCGGAATTTCAAGATTCATGATGGTTTGACGTGATACCCACCTTGAATTTCCTGATCCCCTTCACGACGTCTGGGTTGGTGTTTTTTTTGGCTAAGTTCATTGTCAAGAAATTCAATATGTTTCATCTTGAACTTTCGTCGTGACAATTGCCGTAACAATGATGTCAATGCTCCACATGTTAAACAGGCGAGTGGATCCGCCACTCTCTCTCGCTCTTACCACCACCATCTCCCTCCCCGACTCCCCTCCTTCATCGTTTCCACCCCTATGCTCGTCGCCGCCGCCGCCGCCGGCGTCACTAGCCGTGCCTGTACTTAGGCTTCCTGCGATTCATGCTTTTCGTCCTGCAGAGCTCGCACGGCACTGTACCAAGTCACACACATGTTATATGGCACAGCCGTGTCCTTGCCTACAATCTGAACCCGGACTCGGGCTCACACAATTAATAGATATCTCGCCTCACAGTAGCAACACAGCGTGGGGACTGCAAGGAAAATCAGGACTGCAATTGTTAACGGTACGGAGACCCCTCTTTATCTGCACCTGTGGATCTGACGCCCGGGGTTGCGAGGACCATGGTGTGTGTCTTGGTTTTTCCTCTTTGTTCAGTTTACTCACTTACACCCGACAGCTTGTGTCGCCTCCAGGCCTGTCCGCTGATGGGCCGGATGTCGAGACCCACCTGACGGCCTCAGAGTCAGAGTCTCGCGAGCGACGAGACGAAGATGAATACCTACGTGTAGCGTCAGATTACATTAAATGTACCTTGATATATAGAATTCATCATGTTTTCCGTTGAATCCCTGATGTTGTGTGTGGGATTTTCCTGAGGGCAGCAATGCCGGTGTTGCAAGGCTGAATCGTCGTGATCAAACATCCGAAAATCCGTGATGAACCGTCGTGAAAAAAACATCAGGAATGTACCTAAAACCTGTTTGAATTTCATGACCCATGTTCACGATGATACAATAGGAATTACTGATGAATCATCATGGAATTCGAAACAAACTGTCCTGAATTTCGTCAGGAAAGGCATCAAGAATTTCACGACGGTTTGACCTCACAGTGGTATAAGCCTGTAAGCCTTCGTAACCCCTTATAAGCTAAAAGGCCCTTTTGCGACATAAGTGCGGCCAAGATTGTGGGACGCGAGGTTTGTCATTAGTTCTCGTGCCCCATCCCTATCGGGCGAACCGAGAATTTCTGCAACGTAATCCAGTGCTTTGGCATTGATTACCGTCTTCGCGCCCTCGGGAGACTTGGCAACCAGTGATAATGCATACGTAGCAGCCTCAACAACAACGTGATGCGTAGCACTGAGGAACGACATAAGCTGTGTTCAAATGTGAAAAATCAACACTTGCCATAGGAGGGACACAAGCCACAGGCATAGCTTCAGGCTGTGAGTGCGGCCGAGGCTTGGGCCGAGGTTTTGAAATGCCAAGTTCATTATTAGGTTTAGTGCGTTTCGTTGGACATATCGATTGTATGAGCCAAGAATTTCTGGCAGATAATCCAGTGCTTCGGCATCGATTATCATCTCCGCGCCCTCCAGAGACTTGGCAATATGTGATAATGCATACGTAGCGGCCTCAACAACGTCGTCTTCCGCAGCACTGAGAAATTGACATAAGCTAGTTCAAATGTGGATGAAAGCACCACTTGCCACAAGAAGGACACAAGCCACACACATACTCTAGGGCCATAGGTGCGGCGAAGATTGTGGGACGCGAGGTTCGTCATTAGTTCTCGCGCGGCCCCTTTCCTATCGGGCGGACCGAGAATTTCTGCACCATAATCCAGCGCTTTGGCATCGATTACCATCTTCGCGCCCTCGAGAGACCGGGCAATAAATGATAATGCATACGTTGCGTCCTCAACAACGTCGTGTTCCGCAGCACTGAGGAATTGATATAAGCTGGGTTCAAATAGACAAAAAAGCACCACTTGCCGCAAGAAAGATACAAGCCACACGCACACTCGTGGGCCATATGTGCGACCCAGATTGTGGGACGCGAACGCGAGGTTCATCATCAGTCGCCGTGGCCGTTCCCGGCCCTCTCTGTCATGTGAACCAAGAATCCCTGCCAGACGCTCTAGCACGCCCGCGTCAATCAACGCCTCCGCTACTTCGAGTGTCGAGGCAGCGTAAGATAATACCCCTTTCGCGGCAGCGGCAATCTCGGTGTCTTCGTCGCTGTGGCAAGATTAGATTTAGAGTCAAGAGAAATTAATTTCTCTTGAAGCATACCAGAGCAGGGACACGAGAGACCTACAGAGCTCTGTTCGCCGGGAATGCGTGGCAGTAGGGTATACAACTATGTTTCCCACTATGCCGCACGCCTCAATCCTCAGTTTGTTTGCGATGCCTGCTGAACCAGCCAACTCCACCAGCTGGTGCAACACTAGCTCATCGCGAAGGATGACAGCGCACGGGTCGTCCTTGCGAGGAGTCTATACGAGAAGCATGGGACTGGGACTCGCGCCAGTCCCATTATCTGGCATCAGTCCCATTATCCGGCCACGAGTCCCATCGCCGAAGCATGGGACTCGCTTGTTGCCAGTCCCATAGAATCACACTGTGACTGTTGGCGCATCAATGTGATGGCTCGGGAGCCTCTCCCCATTTGGGTGCATTCCCCCGTCCGTCCGTCCCTCACTCTCCCCTCCCCAATCAGAGTATCTTGGCTAGCTGGCTAACCTCGCCGCCAATTGACCAAGTCTGTTGAGGGCAAGTAACAACTTGCAACCACACAAGAAGATTAAGATTTCTGCAAACCTGATAAGTAACCGGTTCATTGTGGTACATCAGCAAATCCTGATTTTTTCGCACTATGGGAGCTTATGGAGCGCTACAGAGTGTTACAGAGCGGCCCATAGTGCCCCATAGTGCCTGTAGTGCCATAGTAGGGGGTTTTTGCTCTGGAGTGCTCTGTAGTGCTCTAGAGTGCTCCAGAGTGCTACCCAGGAAATCAGGGTTTGCTGATGCTATCCGGTGTGTATGCCAGGTAATCAGGAAATTGGGTATCCCTTGGGTATCGGAGCACGGTGCCAACTTACCTAGAACAAACCCATCGTCTGGACGAATGAAGTTGCTAGGATATGGTGAACTGAACAGTGAGTTTCGCAACCGTTTCGGACATGATGACTCAAAAGGGACATAACACGGCACCTTGAAGGTGGCTAGTCAGAAGGCCATCAACGGTATACCATCCTGCTCGTTACGATGAGCTCAATATTAGCCCAACCACCCAAGTTCTTCCCGGAACATCCACGGCTCTGGTTCAAATTGAATTTCGGGCGCTGTGTTGAATCAACACACAGGTAAATCTGCAGGAAACATGAGTCACACATACTGGCGATCTTCCAGCTGTCCGTTGGATCGAAACCCGTCAGTGTTTTTGACAAAATATGCTCGATGTTTCGAGGGACTTGTGCTGGCACCCGCAGCAGCTTGCAGTCCATTCACCTGCGTGTTGAACTTGCGCGCTTCGCTGGAATCCTGAATTTTACCCAGTCCTGAAGGCTCGACGGAACGCGTCATTTCGATAGGGTCAGAACTCCACGGATTCCGGCCATGTGTGCGTGTCCATTATTCCTTTTCTCTCGCATTTGCGACATAGAATCCTAGCCCGTGAAAGACTCGAATTTCTTCGGTACTGATACACACCATTCCACCCTTCCCATCGCCTCCGTGCGCTTTCCCCTTGCAGTCGAAGTGGATAGAAATACAGAGAGTCATGACGACAGCGGAAGGGACTGCTTGCTTCCGGGGATCTCATTCACTAGCATCTGTGCGCAAGACTGAACTTTGATGAATCAGTTTCAGAAGGATTGCGCATAACTTATGAAGTCGGGCTTGCCTCATTGAGCTTGGAAACACCGTGTTCAAATCCTTGTGCTCCAGGCCCCATAGCTGGGGGATAACGTCTCCTGTATGAGGTGCCAAGGTTCTGGATGATCTTTCCCGGAAACAATTACATCCTGAGTGTCTCCTTATTCTAAAGACTCTGGGCTCCGAATCGACTCCAAAGGCTGTTGCTTGTTCACATTCAAAGCAATGCCTAGGTCCAACTGATCATCATTACGAGCACGACGGGGAATTCAACATCCCCGAGATGCCCGAGGGTATATGAACTTTGCCAAGAACTCCGATTCTCGGAATAGGTTTGCACGATGTCCATGCATCCTTTACATACAATCTACCAGATAGCTCTTGAGACCCACTCGAAGTCATGATAGCGTTCTTCTATGTCACCATGACCAGAGTCTCTGAACATTCCCGAACTATCCGTTGACTATCTGGCGATGCGGCAGGTATTTGGTTCGGACCGTGACAAGATATCGGGTGAACCAAGTCATTAAGTTTGAACACGAGAGCTGCCACTTCCCCATTGGCTGCAGGGACTACCGAAGACAGGCTGAAGGGTTTGTGAAGGTCCTTCGTTTACTCACTCCAACCAGGTCGCCTTGAGATCAATGGCTTCACAACTTTGAAGGTTTGGACCCGCTGGGGCGTAGGCTGAGCGCTGTGGTCGGGTAAATTGCGGAATTGCGGATCCGCAGGTTGAAAAATCACTTAGTGTTCCCTGTAATCCACCTTTCCAATTTGCGCCGCCTGGATCCGCAAATCGGAATGGCCGCCGGACTTTTCTCTCGCAATCATGCGGAAGACCGTACTCTCAATGTGTCCTAAACCAAAAAGAGTACCGAAGTGAGCTCAACGTGATGTTTCCCCACAAGAAGGCATTGCGCTCCGCACTTCGAAGCCACTTTCATGGGCCAGCTAATTACTCTAAAGCCTGAATGAGGCAGTAATGCAGTCCATCTCAACTATAGTGAGACAAACTATCAGGTTTCCAACTGCTCAGTGCGCACTGCGAGCTCGAGGCGGGGATTCAACATCCCCGACATGCCCCATTTTGTCGGCCACCAACCGGTGAAACATAATATGGCGCCGATTGGCATAGGTGGCACATGCCCTCTTTCTGTGTCCACTGCTCATTCGATTGCTTCAGTCCCAGCAAAAGTTAAGCCTTCACTTTTTTTTTTTTTTGGTAGAGCGTTCCAACTAAATGGCTGCGGTTTGGCAACTGATAAAATCAGCCCCTCCGCACGCTTTCTTTGTAAGCCTTCACTTCATCTCAATAAATTCAACAACTTAACATGTATGTCCCCGTTCCTCAAAGCGGCATTGCCTCTTTACCATGAACAAGATATGGCAATTATGCAATCAACTCCACCACCGACCCAAACTCGCTCATCAGACAATGTGGCACCTCAGACAATGGGCACTTAGGGACATATTTCTCAAACCTCCGCCATGAAATGGCTCTCGTATTCGAGACGAGAACGATTTTCGACCCGTAAACAATTAAAGCTACCGTCGAAGTGCACGGGTTGAGTTAGCCACAGAGAGTCTTCAGAATACGCTTCTGAGAGCTTCTGAGCCCCTGGACCACTTTACACTGTTCGGAGTCGCGACGCGACGCGTTACCGAGAATGTCACTTCCGCCATTTTCGTGCACGGCCGACGATTGACAACGAAAACGAAACACTGATCCTATTACGCAAAACATATGACGATAGTGGAAGGCAATTGTTCGGGATGAAGTTGCAAGACGGTACCGACGCACCGCAGATCACTTTGATGGCGCGCCTGTCACGCTGATAGATGCGCTGTTGTTGAGAAGTCGAGTCCCATTTTTGATGGGCTCAGTCCCACATCAGTGGACGAGTCCCATGCTCTTTGTCATCATTAATGGGACTCGTGCCGGATAATGGGACTGGGGGAGTCCCAGTCCCATGCTTCTTGTCTATCCTCCTTGCGAGAGACGTCCCTCAGTTCCCTGAGAACTGCATCCTTCGTAGCGAGAGAGACATATTTGCACCTAAAAAGCCTGAGCATAAAACTCAGGTCTGATACACAACGATCCGGCTCACGACAGGTAGGCTGAATAAACCTCCAACAAGGCACTCGAGAGCGTACCAGGTTTGTTGCTTCTGATCAAGTCCAATGCTTGTCGATGGTACATGAACCGCATCAGCGGCTTTGCGACTGCATGGAGGTTGATTGTCGCACCCGGCTGGTTGCTATCGGACCACCAGCTGAGTATGCTCAAGCGCGACTGCTGGCGAGCTAAAGGCTGCATGGGAGAGAGGGAGAGAGAGTACAAGGGTCCACAGCCTTTGTAGCCAATGGGGAGGAGTGCGGTGATATGGGGCAGTCGATCTCACATCTGTGATTGAGATAAAAGGAGAGGGCAGTGCCACACGCGGCGGTGCGCATGGACTTGATTTTCTGTGTTGCGCGTGTTGTCTCCCAGAGCGGATAGGCGATACGATATGTAGCGGAGACCTGGGTGCCTTTTTGCCTCGTAGTTTACTGCAGAATCAGGGAAGACAGCCGCGCGGTGGTTGTATAGGACTTACATACGTGCGCAAGTGCGTGGCTTGATGATTTTGGGTGCGAGAGTAACGATAAATGGCGGCAATCTCGATACATGACAAAGTTGACGTTACCGCTCGACAGCACGGGAAGCGTACTGGAACGCATCGCTCGGCGCGGGAGGGGCTGAGCGATGCGTTGCGCTAGGGAGGCGCCAGCAAGGCATCGGCGCCTTCGATATAAATATACGACGGTGATTGGACGGGATGCGCATGCGCGGACGGCGGGCCGAGGTGCGTCGCGTCGATGGAAGGTTTGTGGAGAACGCGCCGCCCGGGAGTCAAGTGAAGGGAGCCAGCGCCGGTAGGTACGAGGATAGGAAAGGTGCGAGAGTCGGGTAGTCAGCGGAAGAGGACAGCAGCACTGGCAGCACGCAGGGCGCACCTTCAAGTTACTTTCACTTATAGTATACTACGTCGGCTTTGGACGAATCAGGATCCCATAGAAAGCGGCACGAGCGGGGCTCTCGCAGGGCTGTCAGAACGTCCGCAGTTGGGCTCTGAGCTAGCAGGGTTCTGCAGGGTTAGGCAGGGTTGCTGTCGAGTCGCGCTGAGTCTGACGTGCCAGGCGCAAAGAGTCCAGCGCTCCAGCCAAGTGTCGACATCGAATCATGCCTAAACAGTAGACCAGCCACCAAGGGAAAAAGCCTGAGATAGAGCGTTCAGAGCCTGAGCAAAAAGTGAGTCGTCGTAACGCGATCTTGACGCGGCCACAACGCGGTCATCATTTGGGGACGGCATCAACTGATACGTAAGCAAGTGCCCCTATCTCCCAACTGACGTTGAACCTCTCAAACTGAGTGAGGCTTTGGTTCAAACGTGTTATGAAACGAACTGAATGACTCTTGCAACGAACTAGTGTTCAACCATGCGTTTCCGGCTGGATAAAAGCAACGCGCTACGAATCACCGCATGCGATGAGCAAAAAAAGTCAGAATTCTTCTCGGACATCCGGACGCGGGCAGTGGAACCCCGAACTGCCAGATGCGTGTGACGTTCCCGAAACCCCAGGGATGCCTGCACTGTGCCCTACACTACGCCTGATTATCTGCTTAGCCGATATGGCGTAGGTCGAGATGGGTGACAGCTGCAGAAGCAAACAGGGGGGTCGTAAAATCGAAAGGGGGATCCACGTCCGGGTCAAAGAGGTTAGTTGAGGGACCAGACAGTCGTCCGCAAGGAGTGGGACTACGGCAGTGCCCACTATTTCCTCTACCACAGCGGCTTCTGGTTTGGGCTTCTCATCCCGGATTTGAATATCAAGCCCTTGATGCATGTTTCGCCTCTCAAGTCCAGCCGCTGGCATCGGAGAATAGATCGGATTGAAGCACCGAAATATTACGGGAATCCCACCCCACGCTACCAGTGCATATATGGATTTCTTCTTTCCTCTCCCTCCTATGCGCGAGTTACCCCAGACATATTGCTCGACCGGGGTCCGGGAGTGGAGAGAATGCAGCTGTTTGTGAATCAGGGCCTCGAAAAGAGTCTCAAAGCGACTATGAACCTACACAAATGACAGATGTTCATGTGCAGCACCCCCCGCATTCAGTCTCCCCATTTCCGAGAGTGATACAGTGGCAGCAGGACCGGTTAATATTCGCGGCGTGCGTGCTCAGGACGAGGAGGGCGAGGGCAGCGGTGAGAGTCTACATGGATGGGAACTGCATTTCATGGACTGGGGAGCGAACTGAAGGGCCATGGGCAGGCCATGGCAATTTTTATAGGCCACAATGGTAGATATCAATAGTCCGTTACCGTTACGCTACGCCTTAATTTGAGTATGATCATCCCACGATATGGAGTGCGACATTCAACTGCTGTCACTGGCGTTCCAAACTAGGGCTCCCAGGCAAGGCAGTCTGTTTAGCCATATCCACAAGGTGCGTTTGGGTTCGCCGCGAGCCAAATCCAACCATGATACCTCTTTGTGTGGGGATAGTCAGTGACACCAGACGGGTAGATAGATGGATAACCATCCCGCAAAATGGACGTGATCCTCAGGGTACGTCTGATTTACTCGCCATGTATCCACGTTGCGGTAGATACCGTGAATATACATCGCCTCAAGGCCGAGTATGGTGTAATTATGCTCATCATTCATGTCCATTTTTATTTAGTGCTGTTCCAAGAGAGAGCCAATGCTCCCCAAATTAGGTACAGAGCAGGCAGCCATCCCCAGTGGTGCGCGCGGAAAGTGTCAGCCAGGTATGCCGACGACTCGGAGTCCGACGAGTCGATCAAGCATTCGATTCCCCATTTGTTCCCCATCAACGGCCTGAATGCACTCCGGGAAAAGGCAAATTTTGGGGTCCCTGGAGATGTATCTTTAACATTTAGTATTGGTAACAGTATTAGTAGCACGGAAACTGTACCTGAAAGGCAGAGTTTCTGGCCGCCTGAAGAGGTTTCTGAAATGTTCAGTTTTGGAATTAGTATCTGGGGATCCGAAACTTACCGTTTTGGGCACCATTTCCATTCTCCAGAAACTGCTCCTGAAACTTTGAGTTTCAGGAGCAGTTTATTGTCCACTGAGGACAATAGTATCGGTCACAATTTCGGCTGTTACCGAAACTATTGTTTTTCGGACTCCTGAAACCGGCCGGGCCGGCCGGCCCGCCGCACTGAAAACAATAGTTTCGGCAACATCCGAAACTGTGACTGAAACTATTGTCTTTGGTGGACAATAAACTGCTCCTGAAACTCAAAGTTTCAGGAGCAGTTTCTGGAGAACGGAAATGGCGCCCAAAACGGTAAGTTTCGGATCACCAGATACTAATTCCAAAACTGAACATTTCAGAAACTTCTTCAGGCAGCCAGAAACTCTGCCTTTCAGGTACAGTTTCCGTGCTACTAATACTGCTACCGATACTAAACGTTTAAGATACATCTTCAATGACCCCAAAATTTGCCTTTTCCCGGAGTGATGCATGAATTTCACGGGCGGCGCCCTATCTCAACCAGATTTCAGCTAAATAAGATACGTAAAAAGGTGCGTGTTGCTTGCTTCAACTTGCGAATCAACTACTGTTGACGGTTGAACTACGGTTGAACGCACCCGGATAGATCCGACTTGATCCGATACGAGGCGGCATCACGGTCACGGTCACGGTCACATACCTTTCCTCCCTTCACCTCCCGTCCGCTATTCGGCGCTCGCTCGAACTTCGGGTTCACGAACCCAGCGCACCTGCTGAACTATTTCTTCCAACGTCCTGTGCCCCCGGAGTCCAGTGTTTTCTCCGACGCAGGGACAGCGGGGCGACTCCGAGTCGCGAGTCGCCTGGAATCTGGATCAAGCATAGATAGCAAGGTACTGTGGTCCAAAACGGCGAGGTATCTTCTTCATTTACCTGCTTATCGGCGATCTTTGACCATTCAATATCAATTACATCGATCCTTGAACTATGACTGAGTTTCTCGGACAATATTCGAATGCAGCCAATGCAAAGGGATGCAACGTAATGCAACCCAATGCAGTGCAATGCACCTCAATGCAACCCGATGCAAGCACTAAATGCAGGCTGATGCACTGCAATGCATCACCTCTTTGAGTTGCTGTTTGACTGCATTTAAGTGCACTTAAGTCACACTCTATCTTCACAGCATTCCCGTGCATTTTGTATAACCAGCCGAGGCTGCGCCGAGTGCCAATCAACATGCCGACTGATCGCCACGTTGCCGTTGTCCATCGATTTTGTTTTCTGTACGCGAAAACCTACGCCCGAGCCAAAAGGCACCATTCGCGCTCCCATGTGTTTCAGGGCTGGGATTTTCCCGAGATTATGTTTTTCCTTCCGAGGACTATTCCCTCGGGGTGCAAGGATTCAAAAACTGGGACTCGTTCCACTTGTGATTGCAATTGGTGGTGGAATTCAATGAACAGCATTCTACCGTTCAAAGAGTAGCAGAATATCCCTCCATTATAAGGCACAAAGTTAGAGCCAAATTCAATCAATAGGGCAGCAACAAATGTGTTCGGTGAAGCAGTGACGGCCCATGCCGTATCCTGCCGAAGGTCCGCCATTGATTGCATCTGTTCGGCGGCACTCGATCCGGCTAGTCTGTGCAATGCAATGCAGGAGTGCAGTTGAACACAAGTCCGGATACTTGTGCATTTGCTTTGCATTGAAATGCACTCGATTGCATGCCAGTGCATTGCAATGCATTGCAATGCATTACACTGCATTGACTGCATTGCTCTGCATTCGAATATTGTCCGAGAAACCCCGTCATATTGAACGCAACACTGGTTCGATCCCCACATGGCATAAATAACTATCTCTTTCATCCTTTTGTCTTTCCATCACAGTACTCTACCCGGGGCTCACCACAGCTCAGTCGCCAAATAATCGATCCTTCATTGCAGTATTCACTCAATTGATTCGAACTTGGAAACAACTCGCTGGCTTTACTCATTCGTCACTCCGCAATAGACTCGTAACCAGCCTGCCTACGCCATTCTAACAAGGCGAGCCTTGTTGGCGTAGGCAGACTGGTACTTCTCGGAAGTGTCAATCGAGCGGGGGCGGAGTTTGAAATTTAACCCTTCCACTTGGCGAGACCGATGACGTAGTGACGTGCGACAACTCCGGAGATAGGGGTCCGACGTGGATTTCTATTAAACCTACCTCATTCTTTGCGGTGTTCTGTACCACAAAGAGGAAATGTGAAGAGGCCAAATGAAGGGTATAGGTCTCCCATTGATTACTCAGTTTTAACCAGAATATAATCGTAAAAATTGAGCGCGAACGGAATAGAATTTTGAAAAGGTAACTTAAATTTCAAACTCCGCCTCAGCCCTTTTGACAGGTCCGAGAAGTACCAGTCTGCCTACGCCAACAAGGCTCGCCTTGTTAGAATGGCGTAGGCAGGCTGGTTACGAGTCTAACTCCGCAACTTCTCATCAGGAAAACTCTCAAGAAGCGGCTTGCATCCTACTTGCATCCTACCCACTTCCAAGCCATCGTTGAACAACACTCGCTTCCCAAGGACACAACGCCCGTTAAGGGTTCGAATCCCACGAATGGCACTCCATGCATTCTGTTCCGCTTTTTTCTGCCGGTAATTCCCAGAAATCAACGCTCCCAAGCCCTTCATCTGCTTCTCGGGAATTCACACAACGTTGATTAACAATGACTTAACCTGAAGTCTCTAGACTACACCACTGGGTCTATTATTCACATTGGAGTTTTCCCTAGCCAACATGCATCTTCCCCTTCAACTTCGCCACGAACCTCGACGCCTTCCCCGGGCTCTTCCGCTCGTTCCCCTCTTTCGCTTCACCCTCCTCCCTGTTATTTTCACCCCCCTCGTTCTCATCTGCTAGACGATCGACCCCACCCTCATCCACAAACGCCCCCGCATGTGCAATCTGCGCCGCACCGAGCGTCGTCCCCGTGTGGACGCCGTTTGCGGTGAAGATGTGGCCCGGCGTCCCGTTGACAGTCGTTTCCTTGTGCGCGTTCGTCGCTACAGTGCCGTTCGTCTTCTCGTGTGCGGCGTCCTCCGGAGAAACAGGCGAACTGGTTGGACTGAACGAAGACGGCGTGGGCGATGGGGGCACCGAACGCGTAAACTCCGCGCGCTGCGCCTCCTCTGCGTCCGTATGCCCATTTGCGTGCGTCCCACCGTGCGTGAGGAGCGGGTTTGGGCTTGGGGTGGAGATGGTATCGACCACGGCGGGACTGGCTTCCACAGCAGCTGGGATGTCCTGAACAGGCGGAATCGGCGTGAACGGTGCCCGTTCGCTGTCACTGCCGCCCAGCGCGTTTCCGCCTTCAACAAAACTCAACCCCGGGGGTACCGGCAGTACGCGAACCGAGTTAGAATCAAATCCAAGCACAGGGGTCGGATGCGGCGGGGGTGGGACCTGCGGGGAGAGCGGGGCGTTCTCGAGAGCGACTGTGGACGCTGCTGCGAGTGAGGTTGTGGAGGCTGCGAAGACACCGAGGGACTGCGTGGAGCCGCGCATGACGTCGAGGGAGGAGGTGGAGGTGGAGAACTCGATCTGCGGGGCGGAGAGGGGGTAGGGGGATCCTGAGGAGGGGACGTTGGTTGCGGCATCGGAGAGGGGTTGTGGAGTTGCAGACGAAAGCGAGAGCTCGGTGGTGGACTTCTGCTCGTCGCTCGCGTTGCCTACGTCGACCAATGAGCGTCACTCCGCGAGGGAAGAAAGGCAACGCACCGAAATACCCCGCAAGCGCCCCCGGCATATGATCCTTCACGCGGTTGATCACGCCTTGGCCGTTTGTACTCGCATTTGCCCAACTTGCCGCCTGTGTGTTAGGCGAGTCGAGCGGAAAGGCACCAGGGACGGTGGGCCCCGGACTCGGAATGTCTCCGTTGGCACCGGCGAGCATATCGTGGGTGTTTACCGCCCACTCGTTCGCGGGTGTCGAGGGCAGCGTGGCCGAGGAGATTGTGGGGAATAGGTTCGCTGTGGCGGCCATACTGGAAACCGCGGAGACGGGGTTCTTCTCAAAACGCGGGTGCGAAGTGTTATGGGCGCAGGAGGAAGGTGAGTGGAAGAGCAAAGGAGCGAGACAGGAGCAAGTCAACCATGGCGCTCACGTGCCGATTACAACCCATCAGAAGTCGAACGTCCTGTCCTTGTACAGGCTGTTGCTGGGCAAAAGAGCTCGTACCGGCCATGCTTCATATAGATTCTTATGCGGAGCAGTGGCCCCAAAGACTAGTTTCGGAATGCAACACTGCGGCCGTTTCAAAAATCTCGCGTTTGAGTTCGGGTGGAAAGGAGGGAGAAACTACTGCAGAACCCGTTTGGCGTGAGTACTTGGAAGTAAATCGAGTGAACGGCGGCGTAGCGAGTGCACTAGTGAGTGGAGAGGAACAAGAAAGAACGCCGTGCATCATGATGTTCGGCTTCAACTTCTGAATCGGATGCGTTGCTGAGGACACATGCGTCGCAAATTTCAGCTGCTCTTGTTGTAAGTAAGATCTTCCAAAGATTCAACACGAATAAACCGCGAAATCCGAGACTAACAGTAGTCGAAGGCAAGGATACCGGCCGTTAGTGCAACGATGCTTGCTCGAATTCAACTTCTTGAATGATTCGCATTGATCACGAGCAAATGTTTAGAGACAAATAGGTATTACTCAGTACCACTGCACCACCACAAGCGGAATACAAGTCTCGGGTCAATTTCAGCGTCTTTACAAGAGGCTCCAATTGACATTGGTAAACGTTACGGCCGGCGTCGTCTTTGTCGACTGGATTCCGAGGGTCTCTGCCCCTTCTTCCATGGCTGACGTTGGGTTGGAATTGAGATTCTTTTGGAACGAAAAAATCAAAATCAAACTCACGAATGAACTGGACCGAAGAACAGTGAGTATCAAGACATTATCAGCCCAGAGGCACCGACATGAGAAATGTGGTGACGTACAAAACCGACGAAATCTCTTCCCGTCCAATCATTCTCGTAGAAAACAACACGGTCGTTATTGTAGTTTGCGTATTTAGCGTTCCTGAGATTCCTAAGCCCCTTGTAGTGGGTGTGTCCAGTGACGACTTCAGCCCACTTCAGTTCCTGCCAACGAATAAGGACAAAAATACGCACCGAATGCATTCGGGCTGAAATGGGTGCTCCCGGCGTCCCAGGTCCCGACGACATCCGAAGCAATGGTGGCAGTCACAACACGGCTGTTGGCCTTCTTTTCAATCCTGGTGAAGCTTGAAGTGACTTCTCTGCCAATCCAGTTGCCTGACCCCCGGTGATTTTCCATGTCTGCGGCCCTAGTAACGCGATGCTGTGTATAGGTCAAAAATCGGTTAGAGGCACTTATACAAGCTGGACGGACATTATCTGGGGCATAAAACTGAACCGGAGAATAGATCGTTAAACCTTGTCAACGGTAGAGAAAAATAGCAGACCTTCGCATACGGCTTCGCATTCTGGCTGTGCCGGAACACAACCACGGCATAGGTCTTACCGTCCATGCTGTCTACAGTGATCTCGTATATGTGGTTCTTGTTGGAATTCTTCTGGAAATCCGACTCGTGGTCGTAGTAGATAAAACCCTCGGGATCTGTACAAAGGCGGGCAGCAATGAGACGTTGTCAATATCGCCGGGGACGACATACCTCTGCCAATATAGGCACCGTCAGTGAACTCCAAACCAATGTCGGGAATCTCGAGACGGAACGCTCGCGTGTTGTGGTCATTCTTGAAGAACAACGCAAACGCAGATTTAGTAATGTTGTAGTTCCAGTTGAAGGGGTTTGACATGGTGGAAGGGAGTGCGTTGTTGCGACTTCGTGCAGGCAGAGAGGGGAACATAGCTGAATTTATATGCTGAGGCTCCGGAGACATCCGAACAAGACGGCTGCTCTTGCAGCGTCGAATGCAATGTTGGCCGGTGCTCAATTACGGAACTCGCCGCATTCCATTGGGCGAGCTCTTGGAGTGACAGCGAGCACGGCGCTCGGATGGTGGATGTGGACGGATGAGAAATACTTTACATTCATTCCAACGTTAGCCCAGTTTGATATCGTTCTCCCTGTAACGTGGACAGGATGCTCGACGCCGAGGAGAGATCTATAAGTTGCCGTCGGAATCTGGTGCTCCCGGGCGGAGAAGCATGGAGACCAATGACTTACGGGTTTACGGGGTTCATTGTCCAGGCGAGCGGCATAAAGGGATCGGAAAACTGGTCGACCAGGAGAACCGAAGGTCAAAGTGAAAGCCAGAAAGGTGACTGATGCGCCACCGATTGGCACTGGTCTACATAAGCAAATCGACATCGCAAGACTGAAAAGACACACACACACACACCTCTGCATCAAGGCACCCAATTTTCCACTACTTCCTGACCCAATCCTGACCCGCATTCCGATTATTCAATTTCTAACTTATTACTTGTATTTACCGAATCCACATCCCAAATGTCCTTCTCCATAATCTCTAGATCTACCAAATCTCTACGCTATCCAAGCGCTACAGTCCATTGCGAGCACACGCCAGTGCCGCTCAAGACGAGCACTGCGACCCGCCAAACGTGAGGTTGTCGAAGTACGGGCCTGTAATCGACACCGTCAGTAACGAAGAGATGGCGAAAATTGGGTATCCACGGCTTGACGACACGCAGGGGATAGCGTTGAAAGTAGGGAATTAAACTCACCGAGATGATTCGCCACGCTCACTTTCAAGACGTTGTTCCCTGTCGCGCAGTTCGCGTTGTCCTGCCCCGGGCACGCGACGAGGTTCGCCACGCCAGCATCGTCGATGTCCGTGATGTGGATCTCGCCGGAGGTGTGCTGGAACCCGAGGAACTTGGGCGGGACGGTCGGGACGGGGTCGTTCTGGTTCGAGACGAATGATACGCCGACCTGGTGCAAGGAATTATTCTCAGTAAGAGCAGAGGGAGGGAGGGCATGGAACGTACCTGCCCATCCAAGAAATCGGCCCACGCCTGGTTTCCGCCGCGAGGCAGCCCGAAGCCGGTGACGGTCACATCCACAGATGGGTCGACGGCGTCCTTGAGCATGGCGCCCGTCATAGTCGCGAGAGCTGCACCTAAATGTTTCATCGGAAAAATCAGCACGGAACAAGTCGGCGCCGACGAGAATAGACTAACCCAGACTATGTCCAGTTACCAGCACCTTTTTCACGCCGGTGGTCTGCAAGCCTGAGAGCACGCCCGCGAGTAGACTGTCGGCGGTCCGCTCGAAGGTCTCCTGGAAGCCCGCGTGCACGGTGATGTTTTTGCCTGCGGATTCGGGGAAACGCGTGACGTTGAGCGGGACGAGGCCGAATTGGGCGTCGTTGGCGATGGAAAGACTAGGTTGAGCATCAGCACTGACATCCAAAGGCATTGGAAAGCGGGTGGGCATTCATTGGTACGGGAAGGGGCGCCGGCGGACGAGGGGGTGGGAAAAGTAGAGGGAGAGCACCGGGAGGTGAAAGGGGAGAGAAGGAGGACACGCACATATTTTTCGCATCCGTCCCTTCGTGCGCGACAACGAGAGTCTGCGCGTCCTGATCGTGTGCGATGTAGTACAGCGGGATCAGCCCCTGGTCTGGGTGTATTCGTCAGCGACCGGAGTAACGCCGAGAGGGCGAAAACACGCACCACCACCCTGTTGCAAAAACGTTACATTCTTCACGGCATCGCACGGCGCGCCGCACGTCCACGACGTGATGGAGGCGCTCGCACAGTAGGCGACGCGTGCGAACTGCGCGGGGCGTAGGAGCGTGCTGTTCACCACATCGGCCGACACTGGCGTCGGCGCGCCCGTGGCGGAGTCATCCGCTGTTGAGTCGCCTAGGCCGAAAATCGGGACCGGGGCGGCGAGGGCACTGGGAAGCAGCGAGAGGAGGGGGAGGAGCGTGAGGGAAAGCATTTCGAAAGGGCTGATGAAAATGATGAAGTGAAGTGAATTAGATTGGCGCTGCCAATGAAAGTAGCTAGCAAGCAAGCTTGTAGGAAAGGGAGAAAATGAAAGGGAATGAAAGGGACCCTGGGTGGAAGTGGGAAGAAAACGGAGAACCACGGTGGCTGCATCGCCGGCGTAGCGTTATAAGTAAGCATCTATGTGATGGATTGCCCGAAGCTGTCGGCAACAAAGTATCAACGCGCGCCGATATCTGATCGTAGGCTTGCCAACCCCTGTTGTGAGCCTCAAAATTAGATTTTGCCTCCGTTGGACTCAACTGTAGTCTGTTGGAGCTACCAGTGTGGCGGGTTGGCCTCAGGATTGACTCGGATCCAACGGCGACCGAAATAGACGATTTCGTTCAACGGCAGAAAGTTCACGTATCGTGGATCCTTTGTTCGAATCAGGTGGATGAAAAACAGATGAAAGAGTGGTCGACTCGGATGCGTCGTTGTGGGCGATTAGGAAGATCATAGCAGCGAAAATATTGGTGGATAAGACTCAGCTGAGCCTCACTGTTAGATCTGAACGGCTTGGACTCTGAGTCAGAAGGAACTTGACGGAGTTTTCAAGTTGAAAGGTTAGACGGACGGACGACCAGAAGAAGAGAAGGAAGAGGACGGAGGGATTGTGGAAAATCCTTCCAAGATCAGTAAGTGCTAGATGAGTTGCTTGTCAGCGTCTCGCATGCGGCGTAGGTACCGGCCATGTGCATGATGGACAGGACCTAGGTGACAGGAAAGACAGGCACAATGATTGCCGCCCGTGGCAATTATGATCCGATGTGGAAGTTTGGACCATCAGACCATCAGCAGCTCAGATCAAGCTCAGATTGAGCTCAGAGCTGTATCTCGCGACACACCTCAGACACTAGATGATGGAGTTTCTGGCTGAAGGACTTCGATCCTTATGTTGTCGCAATATTTGAATTTTGGTTCAATGAAAATAAGATTTACACGATGCCCGTGAGGGCGAGCTCGTGAGGAATTCCCTACTGTAACTAACTAGTTCTATGAGTCATTTCAAGTCATAAGTAAGTGTTCCATAATATTCCTGACTCTTCGTGCTGACTCCGTCTGATTCACGAGTGAGTCGTCAACTTCGCCGAGATGCCCGAGCCTCGGTGATGTGCGCCGAGTGCTCTCACACCAATACCAGAGAGCCAGGACGGACGAAGCATGTCATAAGTGAATACAGGACGTAAACGTTACTGCAGGCACAGAAACAGAGTATCGACAAAGGATCAAACATATTCCCGACCAACTTGAATCCCCAACCTTGCCCCAACCTCCCTTGCACCGCCGACATCGTGACCGTTTCATTTGTGCGAAAGATATTCTTCTCCACTCGGCGCATCCAAATCCAAAGCAATATACTTCACTTGCACCTCCTGCAGCCGAGAACCTGCCCATGTCTCGATTTTCCAGTCAATGTGCTGCGCTGTGGCCTCCGTGTGTATGGCCAGACGAAGGTTGTCGTCGTTCGGGATGTTGAATGAAGTAATCGCTGTGAAGACCATGGGAGGCTTCGTAAACCAGGAGGGGCAGTACGCTCGACCTGAATATCCGCTGGACGTGAGCTGGTTTCCTCCAAACGCCCCGATGTCTATCCCGCCCCTGGGCAGGGGATATGCGACCCAGGTAACCCAACAGTTGTAAAAAGACTTCGTAGTCCCGGGCTGCTCGACGTGGATCTTGAAGCCAGTGCGGGACTCGTCGGAAGCGTAGACTTTGATTTGCCAGTTCGTGTAAGTAGCCGGGCTCGTGGATGTTACTTTGGCTGCGCCGATATCAAAGCCACAAAGGCCTACAAACACAACAGGAGGTTCGTCAAAACACCAGTTAAAGTCGATCGTGGTAGACGATGGCTGGGTACAGTGGAAAACGCCACTACGAAAATCCGGATTGCCATACGAGAGTTTCAACCACGAGAGTGAGCCGTTGTATAGTGTGGATGTGGACCATGTATCGACATGAGCCCGGAATTGGGTGGTTGAGATGGAGTCGGCATATGCCTTCACCCGAACCATGTAATCCTTGCCGGGATTGTGATCCATGTCGATTTTGGATAGAGCGACGAGGACAAAGGGCGTAGTCACCTCCGTCGGAGCGATAGGTATCATGGCGGAGTTGATTGAGCCTGCTGTGATAGAATCCCATGTGTTCGCGGTTGCATACTCGCCAGCGGCGTTGTGAAAATAGTACAGGGGAGTCCTGTAGACGAGGACGTTGTAGTCCGAAGATGGAATGATCCTCCCGCAATATGGGAGCCAGGCTACGGGAGGTGCTGTTAGCAACTATGCTTACCTCAAGAGATATTTAAAGACCACTTGCCATTGCCTCCCACCTGAACCTCCCCGCCCAATAAGGCCTTGTCGTAGAAGGCAACGGCACTGTAGCGTGGGTTTCCTTTATCGTCGCCACCCGCCCTAGAACGTCAAGTCAGAAGATCCGGGCGTAAGTGCTCTGTGGACACTGACTTGACTGGGATTTGCCCGCCCAGTTTCTCGTGAGTCAAGACCCCTTGAACCCTAAACCATGCAACGGTCTTACGGGGTGTGACCAAATTCTTTACCCCCGATTTTATCTGCACTGGATTAGAAACTGAATATCTACGAGACGACAGTAGCACCTGGATCTCTTGGGTTCGGTCCGCTGATACGATGTAGATCGTGGTGCAGTCCGAGAGGACTTTACCTGGGTCTATGGCCGCACACGGTGAACCGC
This sequence comes from Mycena polygramma, assembly GCA_029449255.1. Taxonomy (NCBI): domain Eukaryota; kingdom Fungi; phylum Basidiomycota; class Agaricomycetes; order Agaricales; family Mycenaceae; genus Mycena; species Mycena polygramma. Next base: position 1,360,944 of record JARKID010000006.1, on the reverse strand, counting down.
GGAGCGGAATCAAGACGATCGGCACTCACACACATGGCCCTGCGTACGGCACGTTAAACCCAACAGCAAAGACGGGATCCATGCGTACCTTGTATGAAACATTCCCCACGTGTGTGTTTGCCCCATTACTACCGGGTTCCTTGCCGAACGCTGTGGCAATTAGACCTTTGGGCCATTCGGACAGCGTTAACTGAGGTGGTTTCAGGGGGAAGCGCCAAAGTTGGGACGTCAGATCTTACCCAACGATCGGGGTACATGGGAAACAAAAGCCCTAGATCATCGTAGACGATCGGCGGACCATTCTAACCAAAACTTTAGTGAAGTGTGGCAAGCGGAGGCTAGTAGACTGTACCAATGCATCCTTCCAATGGTCCTTGCGCTTCGCTTCCCATTCGTTCAATGGTTGATATTTTAACTGTCCGAATTTGTCTTCCAGTTGCTTTCGAGTCACCATGTGGTTGGATTCTTTCGGATCGGGTGCGTATTTCCAGCTTTCGTGGAACTTGATAGTGCTCGTAATATCACCGCTCTCGAGACGAGACTCAACATTAATTTGGTGGAATTGTCGGAGCCACCAATTCGTTTCATCGTACGCATTGTGTGGTTGTGAGGATCCCCAGTCGTCTCGAGGAGCCGGCTGCTTGGAACGGTCGATAAATGCCTCGTCGAGATTGAACAAAGAAAGAGCCATGATTTCCCCCTAACAAGGGCATTAGTAGCGACACAATCGAGACATGATACTACCCACCGTCATCCAGAATAGAGATATATCTGCAAGCTCGTGGCGTTCGTATCCTCCACCCACATCGCTGTGAGCGCCGGGAAACCAGCACTAACAAAGTCAGCCCCGCGCAGACATGATATCGAGGATTGGGGCACACCTCCTTCAAGTTTTGCTTGGAATTCGCAGCAAGGGTGAAGAACGTTGGGCGAAACTCGTGCCTGTTCTCCTGAATCGACAAGGCGTGGAATGCATTGTCCACAATCGAAGGAACGACTGAATCAGTTAGATGCAGTGTCGCGGGAGTCCCTTCGACGGCGCCGACGGTATCCCAGACCCCCAAGCATCTGCATAATGTTTTAGCCTTTGAACAGTAACCCAAAATCAGGCATTACTTGATTTTGACCTTTCTCGTCGTCGCGGGAACGACCGGAACTTTGCCGTCCACGAGATCTCGCCAGAGGGCAAAGAACAGCCCGAGTGACTCTGTCTCCAGCAGACCGATTTTGTCCTAAGCAGAACTATTCATGTCACGCTGATTGAACCAGAGTATCGGCATGTACCATCAGTTGAACCAGCTTTCGGACGGCATAAGCACCGCTGGAATCTTCATCACTCACGTTGAATTGAGTATTAATCAACGCCTTACCGAGAGAAGCTGAAAGCGTAAAGTCTGTGAGGAGATATGAATATACTGAAGTTTGTTTGAAACTTACCCGAAGACAAATATTTCGTCATTGGGCTCAAAATTTTGGGCGAGGAATGCGTATGCATCGCGGATTTTACTGGCTGTGCATGACATTGCAGTCAGCGCGCCTCATTGACGATTACACCACGGCACTCACCAACGGCCCACCCGGACGCTTCTGGATGATCATAACATTTCAGTCTGATGTGTGGCATGTGTTCAAAAACGCCAAACTAACGAAGCAACAGGGATGTGCTTCCTATGTCTCCCTTGAAGTCGGCTTCAGATCCGACACCGCTCTGGTAAAACACAATTTGCCGCATTCTATTCGGGTCGTCCGGATTATCGCTGTGGTAGTCGTCATTCATGGAAGGACGGTGCAGATGATACCATGAACTTGCTTGGAGTAGCGCTTCACAGCCCGAGCTGAATTCACGACGGTCAGCGAGATCACGAGGGAGCTACAAGTACCCACACAGACGCAACACATTGGTTACATATTGCGTACCTGCTCCCGGAAGGCCCCCAGCACCGACAACCAGTGCTTCTGTTGAGAGAGATACGTTGATTAATTAGCAGAAATGGTAATGTGTTCATTGGACTCAACGTTGTAGTCCGTACTGGAACGCTTGAGCGAAGTCGAGATATTCTGTGGGTCCCTCTGCAACGCAATGAGGCATCGGTGAAGATGGGCGTATTGTAATTTACTAGGTGCCAGCATCCCATCTTGGCCACTACCGTCGGAGAACACAAAAAGTCGTTTGCGAGAAGGCGACCCGCCGCTGTCCGACAAAATCTTGCCGTAAGATTTCTCGTTGGCCCACTCGACATTGATCACGTAGCCGTCTGTGTCGTAGCCAGCATCGCCTGTCCCTTCGGGCCATTGATTCTTCACCACCCACGGCGGGGGCGCGTTTGTTTGGGACGTCCATTTGAGTTCACCAGGCACAGGAAATCCGTCTGGGGGATAAACTTTGGGATTCTGCAAATTCAGTCGACGCTCGGGCCCGTAGCCATAGATTCCCTCGCGGGAAATAACAATGCCCGGGATCCCCCTGCCGTACGAGTTTATCATATCGGGTCGGGATGGCTTTTGATCACCACGGACTGGCTCTGCGCTCGTAAGGGGGTGGGTGTGGAAATTCGCAACTGGCGGGCACGGATGAGGGTTCTGTCCATGGATTCAACTCTGTTGTTACCGCACCTAGAATCACGTTGTCCATTTTTATTCCCGGATGGTTCAAGTCTATGGCGGCGTTCGGCCCTTCCGTGCGCTGATTCATGCTATCACCCTTCGCGGCTCTGGCAATCCACACCCGGGTTATTTTCTGAGGGACAGGGAAGTCTGTAATGTGATGCAATGAGGGAGCGGGATAGAGATCTATAGCAATAACACTGACCGACATAGATAAACCCACCCTGTTCGCAGCAGTGGTACGGGTCCGGGAAGGAGGAAGTCCATGCTGTCTGGAATGTCCCATCATTCTCTCTGGTTAGAGACTTCACCGCCTGCAGAAGCTCGACAACAGAGGGACACTGGGCCATGGTCAGAGAGGTGCTGCGTCTACCGTGCCTCAATTGTCGGTATTTAACCGCTCTCAGTCCCCCAATGTGACCGGTCCTGGGACTTGGCTCGGGCGCCTGCCTATAATTTGAATGACAGGATGCATTTTCAGGTCATTGGACACACCGTGGTCTTTCTTCTTGCCGCGTTGAAGTCAATGACACCGAGTGACGCCGGTGTCGTGATGGTAAAGTCTTCGTCCACGACGGCGGGTAACCGGCACGCGTTTTGTATGTAGCACCGGCGTCAGTTGGAGGCATTTATCGATGTGAGAGGCCTTGACCTCGGCGATAGCGCCGTGATGATCTTGAATTAGCAAGGGGTATGAAGCCCATTATTGCGCCATGGGACCGTGCATGATGGTCACCGCGAGCCGGAAGAAATGGGGAACGTCGGTTTGGAACGCCGCGAGTGAAAAATTGAGAGCGGCGCCCACGTATCGCTCGACGTCGTCGACGAGGAGGGAAAAGCCATCCCACCCACACGGCTCCTTCTATTTGGCGCGCTGAAGCCAAGAGTGGACGAGAGGCCTTGGGAGACGCCAGTTTACTGAACCCTTCACCACGGATAACAGCGGGCCTGCCCCTTTGCCTCCGAGCCCTCGAATTGCAGTGATTTTTAATGATATATGCCGGTAGCTAGTAAGACTTTGTGTGCGTGATTGTAGAGGTGAAGTTTAACTGGAGGATAGCGAGCCCAGGAAGACGCACGCCTGGGATTGATCCTAATTCTGTTCGACATGGAACCTTTCGATCGTAAAGGTACATTCCTTCTGTCGCGAACTTGGGCGCGCGTTTGTACGTTTAAGCGCTGGGTGCCGATATGCTGTTGATAAAGAGCCCCGAGTTGACGGCCCACGCATGTCATTCGACTCAATTCATAGCAAGCGCTGGCCCACCCCTGGGATCGTGCCCGCAAGGACGAGAGGAAGAATGAAGAAAAGACGCCGAGAACCTAGTCATTTGAGCCAACAGAAGCGCGTGGTGCTTAACGTGGCCGAAATCTAGGGTCCAGAATGTGGCGACAAATGACGAACGGCCAGCGAGAGCAAGCCGAGAGTACATAGTTGTTGAAGAGTTCGATAACTTGAAGTAGCAAGCCTTGAGCGTTCTGGTGATCTAGAGCCGGTAGATCTTCAAGGTTTAGAGAATTATAAGCCAGAGACAGAAATGGTTTCCGTGACGCTCGAGGAAGCCGAAAAGAGTCGGAAGGGGATCTGGGAAGGAGCTGCTGATCCACAAACAGATTTATCTGTTTTGTGCTCCTGGTGTGCAAGAATGTCGGCAAAACGGCTTATATAATCTGCCTCGTGGCCAACTTCCGGCCCGGCAACCGTTGCGGTGCGAGGAGTCAACCAAAGGTTGACGACGAGCGCCGGCGTTCAACTAATCCCAAAAAATACGCCAGCCTCAGCAAACCCGCAGTATCTTGCTCAATGAAACCCCGCCTCCAAACGAACCAGATACCCTCGCACAAAAGCCCAACGTCTACAAATTGAACCGGTCTAGCCTTATCAAGATGAAGTTCGTACCGTACTAAAAAAAGTCGAGAAAATCTAGATAGATTGACCGTTCGATCTCACTACTTCCAACTCTTCCTCTGTTTGTGCTCCGCCGTTTATCGGCTTCCTACAATCATGGAAGTCGGGAGCAAGTCGCCGTTTATTTGGTGCTGTAGTATCTGAAGGCCACTGCGCAACAAGCAAAAACTTCTTCGATATCGCGTTTTCCCGGCACGAGCTCCTTCCGGTCTGAATTCCGTCCGCAGTCTCGAGACAGATTGCTGTCCAGCGCCGTTGGCAGGAGCCGGAAGACCTACCCTCTCTCACCGCTCTCTCACTCGATGTCTCCACCCCGCCACCCTCAATCGTCGCCGCGCTTATGGCGGGGGAGCGGCTGTGCCCAAAATTGCGATCGTTATTGTGGGCAGACCGGAAGGATGCACTCGACCGCGGTGCCTTTGCCGACATGGTCGTATCGCGGTGCAGCGCTTCTAGCGGTGTGCACGCCCTACGGTTCGTCGCGATCTACTCTGGCCGGTGGCGCATGAAAGGCGCGGGTTGGCGCATGCGCGGAATTTCGGGGCTCGAGGTGGTCACGATGAATCGCAAGAAGGGCACACCGGCGATCGTGGGCTGGAGAGGTCGCGCATCGTCGTTGACGGCGCTCGGCCTGCCGGTTTGGCTTTGAGTCTTCAAGACTCCAACCTAATGAAACTCGGTGAGTCTCTATCATACATTGCTACACTTCCATTGACCACGAGTAAATAAGTCAGGAGATAATGCCCTTCTTTCCGGACCATTCCATTTGTCTCGCCATTATTTGAACCCTCTGCATTTATTGAAGTGTTCCACCGGAGGAATCGTGCTGCCTTCCGGATTGCGCTGGTTGTCTTGATACCCACCCCTGTTTTATCATCATCACAACGTCTCTAAAATATCATTTTTTCGGCACGAGTAAGTGGCCGATGCTCTCAACCGACGCCGTCCAACAAAGCGAGACAGCTCTCAAAGGATGGAAAGCGCCTGCGATGTCGTTAGATTAGGCTCATCCAAGCTCATTGTGGAACTCGTTCTGCACCAGACAGTAACCAGTTGCCAGAGTCGACAAGAGAACACGGAAAGAAAATATCCCTATCGTAACCGTCGCGGAGGCGAGATCCAAGTGCAGTTCCGGACAGATATCAGGAGCGAAGAAAATTATGACGACTCAGAGGAGCGCCCAATGTCTGGCCGACGAAGGCGCAGTGACGCGACGGAGCTCAACTCGAACTCTGCTAATATTCGCGTGTCTGCCTGCAAACAGAAAAGAACAGAACAAAAATATGGGTTCCCCGGAGGTCCTCCGCAACCAAGCTCAAGCCCGCCTCACTCCCCATCCCTCTCCGCATCCGCATCCGCATCCGCATCCTGGTCCTCCTCATGCTTCTCCAGGCCTTCGTTCGGCTTCCCCGCCTCGTTTGCCTCCGCATCATGCGCATCAGACTTGCTCGGCGTCGGCGCCTTGTCGTCCTTTTGACTCGGCGGCTTTTGATTCTGGGTTGTCGTATCGCCAGCTGATGCAGTCGGCTCGGGTAGAAGCCCGGACATGGGGGGATGGGCACCGGCCAACGTGGTTAGATACGGCGCGTATATGGAGTGATTTCCACCTCCTGGTGGGGCGGAGGCGGAGGGCGGGTATTGGGATTGTTGGGCGGTTGGCTAGACGAAAAGTGGAGTACATTAGTCGGCACGAGGATAGATAAGACGGAGGCGTGCCTGCGCGTTGGCGCCCTCATTCGAGCGGACCGTGGAGTACGCGAGTGGTCCGCGTTTGTGGGGGAATTGCTCGGGGCGCGGGCGCGAGTGCGTGCGCTCAAACAGCCCGCATTTATTGCATAGCTGCGAGGTCCGTCGGCAATGGCGTAGAGGATAGTGACTGCGACATACCACTTTCCCTGCAGCGAGATTCGAGCGCCGCCAGGTGCTCGTCTCCTTGGTGCAGCAGTTGAAGCACCGGCGGCGCACGCCATTGCTCAACTTCGTCCCCGCGTCGTCGGTGTACGTGACCTGAGCTTCTGGGACGCTGCCGTCCGCTGGAGCGCCAGAGAAGCTCGCCCCCTGGGGCGGCATCGGCGGGGCGCTGGTAGGATAGGCCATGAACGCGCCGTGCGGCATATATGGTGCAGGCGGGGGCGGCGGTGCGTACGCTGCATAGCGTTCGTCGTGGCCATACGTGTGTGGCGGGGGGTGCTGGGTCGCATACATGTAGGCGCTGTGGTAGTCGCGGGGCATGCTGTAGGCGTAATGGTGCGGGGGCGGGGGAGCGCGCGGGTCTTGCATCACGTGTGCGTGGGGCGGGGGCACGGGCGGCGGGGAGCGGCGGGATTCGGCGCCTTCAGCCGGGGTGGCGGGGCGGCGGGCGGGATACGGTTCAACACGGCGGGACATGGTGGGCGTCGTGGGGAAGGCCGTTTTTCAGCGGGAAGCCTTTTATGTTGCTGATCAATGTGTGATCATCTGACCTTGATCGGACGATCCTCGGCGCCGATTGGCTCGGTTTACGCCGGGGTTTCCATGCCGCCGTTCTCATCACGCGGCGATCACATCCCCAATCAGCAAACGTTTCAAATCGTTTGAACTTGCGAATGATTCGGAATGAACAAGCAATACATTCTTTCAACCGGCTAATTGAGAAGGTGTTGAAGATCCTCTAGCACCGTCTCGAACTAGTGCACTGATGGATGTCCCGACGTTTCGGATTTCAACGAGGGGTTGACAGCCTGAGGAATTTTTTTCGTCAAGAGATCTCGGGAGCCTACACTGAGCCGTAAAACCCAGGGCGAGGCATAATCATGCGTGTTCAACGTTCAACTCTGGACTCCGCCCGGCCCCTGATTAGTATCCTCTCGATTTAAAATTCAGACACGGTGAGAGCGGGTTCTCCACAGGTCTCTCAGGAGCGCGGCTGTGCGGAATGAAGAATTCAACGCAAATTTCGGCAAATGCACTTTGGACCCACCATAGACGTGTGGGTGTTCAATGCAGACCCCATAGCGACACCGAGGGCGGAAAAAATCGCAGCCAACTCGAACCTCATGTCTGGAGTGGGGGACAGGATTAAGGATACGTCCAGCTGCTTTATATCTGCCATGTCGGGCATCCAAAAGTGGCTTCGACAGGCAGGCAGACTGGCATGTTGAACGGAAGAAGAGGAGACATAATCAGGGCCCATCTCTCAAGGAATGTTCAAAACTTCTGGCCGAGGCGGACATCTCCACCATGTATTCCAAGGACGAGGTTTCCACGGTTGAAGATGAGTTAGCTCATAGCCAAACTCTCGAGAAGTGAATCTACTAGTAATACCGTTAACCCTCCGGTGATGAGTCCTTAGTCTCCCTAGCCAGACCAATAAACTAGAGTTTTTTTATTTTTATTTTGGAAGAGAGGTGGAAAAAAAATGGTTTACTGCTGAGTCCTTGTCTCTTTCTCAATCAGATTGGTCGAGATACAAGATAAATTCCCATGAATGATCTGAGAGTCGTCCCTCAGCTCTGAATTCACGCTGTCTATCACTGGCTTGTCCACAAACCTTGAGGAGGTCTAGCGTGTCTATCTGCGGATCACAAAGTTGAAATGGTGAGTTTGGAACGCGCAGCCTAGTTCCTAGCTTCCGCTACTACCTGGTCTTTGTTCAAGTGTTCCTTCTCCATTAACTACTCGAGAGAAACATGTGAACTTGAATTGCGAGCCCCAGATCATTCGCAGTGTCTATTCGGCGACGCATTGAACTCTTGGTCGTCGATAGACAGCCTGCGTTTTCAGTACGGTTGCCGGCGGTCATTCAGGGTGCTCTAAGAAATGCCTGTCTGCCCCGAAGCAACTCAAACATAATATTTGGTGTACCAGCTGGGGCTGGGGAGGCAGGATGAATCCAAGACGGACCTCTGGGTTGAATTTTAGACGAATGCTGCATCCTTTTACGGAGAGCTGGAGCTGAAGCAAATGGGGGTCTTGCGGATCCGTCTACAGTCGAGACTAGGCGGCGTTTTCCCCGTCTAGAACTCGTCGTTGGTCTGGTATTCCGACTCGGATATGCTTAATGACGCTAACTCTTGGTTCCACGCTGGTCTGAGTTTACCGAATTACATGGTTATAAAAGCTGTCATGGTTCATCTCTTATTCCACAGTTCACCACCTCGAGCTACTAGAGTGTAAAGACATGTTCTCCGCCAAACTTATCCTTGCGGCCATCGCCTTTGCATCCATGTCTTTTGCTATCCCGTCGTCCCCAGTCATGGTACGTTTCGAGATCCGATGCTGCACCGTACATCATACTCAACTGCTTCTAGCGTGCGACACCGACCATCACGCTCTGCGCTGGCAGCCTCAGCAACGGATGTGTGGGCGTCCCCGTTGGAACTGACGAGTGCGTCAACTTCACCGCAAGGTTTACCTTCTTGGATAAGGAGGTCTCCGCTGCTACAATCCCAGGGGCCAGGCGGCTACGTGTGCAAGTTCTTTGAGTAAGCCATCACGTCGTGAATTTAAATAGTGTTGCCGCCGGCTAGCCGATCAATATTTTTGAAACTGCTCCAGTACTAATATGGCTGAAGTCGAAAATCTGGGAATATTTAGGGAGCTAGAGGGCCCGAAAAGCCTGAGGGTGCTCAGCGAAAATAGGTTCTTTGGTCGAACGAGTCGGGTGATATTTGATCGGCTTGTCAAACGGCTCGAAATGGCTCGCAAACGGCTCAAATGAGATAGCATGGTAGTATCGCCGCCAAATGCTTGAGAGTAAAGGATGACCCCTCGGCCTTTTGGCTGCTCTAACTACTCAAACATATTCAGATTTTTCCCCATAGTATTCCTGGCACTAGAGCCACTTTAAAAAAGTCGATCGGCTAGCCGGCGGCAACAATCAGCAAAACCCAGATTTTTTGGAGCCTCTGGAGCGCTATATAGTGGCCTGTAGTGACTTGTAGTGGCCCGTAGTGAAGGTCTTTTGCTACGTAGTGCTCTGCAGTGCTTCAGAGCACTACTGCAAAATCCGGGATTTGCTGATGCGCCCGCCATGTGTACATTATGCAAATATTAAATATCTAACTTTTGCAGGGAATTCGGTTGCACCCATGCCGGTGGCTTTGAGGATTTTGTGGTCCTCACTGGAGGGTCGTGGAGCATGTTCGCAGTTCCAGGAATCAAGGGAACTGAGGACTTCAATGACTTGACCAGTTCGATCAGTTGCTCGCCTCTTTGAATGTTTACATGTAGAGGAAATTTCGTTGATTCGGACGGGTTTTGTTGCAACTACGCCTATTCGGTCCTTTTGTAGTGGATATACGCTTGTCATTGTCCACGAATAAATTTCGGGCTGTTGTGTGTGTGGTTGAAATGTTGGCCGACCACTGCCGGTTGTTGCATGTTGCTTGGCTGCGGTCAGGTCGCGAGATTTGTCCCCATCCATCAAAATGCATAAGGTAATTGATGCACGTGATGATCCGGAGCCTCCGGTGCATTGTTCTCACTTTGTCGATGTTTATGTTTTTTTTCTTTTGTAACGAAGTGGCAAGGTGCATATGGACAGGGAATTTACCAGCACAGTAAGAAAAGGGAGGGCAGAAAAATGCTGTAGCATTGAAAATTCTGGGGAGAGACAATGATTGTTATGCTACAGTTACAGTAGTACAGTACAGCGGGGCCAGAGGACGCGTCGGGATGGAGAGGGGACATGGGCAGAGTGTATAGACGCGTATAGACGCGGCGCGAGGCAGTAGGGTGCAGTAAAATATGTACCTGGGGGTATGTGAGGAAGGGGAGAGCCACTGGCCATGGTGGCATGCCACCCGCGACGCCCGCCGTGGACGATGACCTCTAAAGGTCGGGAGGAAGCCAGACGCGTCGCACGGGATGACTGAGACACTGGAGCTTCATATCCGCCCGTTTCTGCGCAAAGGAAGGTGTGGTTAGGCGTGGTGAGTGGACGACGTTGGGGAAGAGGAAGAGAGGGAGTGATGGAAACCAAACAGCTCCTCACAGTCCTCCGGAGCCCGGAGGTCACGTTCTGATGTAACCATATGCGGATTGATGGGTGGGGACCAATCTCAAAAGCTGCTGCGGTCTAGATCAGGCTGTGCCGGTCTCGGCTGTGCATTCACCGCTTGTCCTTGTACCATGACCACCGTCTACGCTCCCCCTCCAGGCCCGCCGCCTGGCTTCCATACCGGCGTCCAATACGCACCTCCCCCTGGTCCACCTCCCCCGCAGGTCTATGCTCCCCCTTCAGAACCAGTCTATCCCTCCTGTGGCAACGCAAAGGAACTCGCAACCTATGTACAAAACTCTCTGCCTATCCTAGCATCCCAAGGGTGGCTCTCCGTTCCTCTGCCGCCGGATCTCGAGTCTCTATACAGCAGTCTTTTCGCCAATTCGGCCTCGTTCTTCAATCTGCCACCGGACGCACCCGAGAAAGTTCGGTGCGCAGCGCCGACAGGGAAGAACGCCTCCGACGAGGGCTACTCCGACATCCCAGGGGAGAAACAGCTCATCACTATCCGCCGCCTTTCCGGCATCCCTGACCCGCTGTGCAAATCCGCCACGGAGGCCTGGGACGCCACGGGCGCGCTCTTCCTCAGCGCCGTCCGCGCCGTCGCAGACAGCCTCGAGCTCGACGACCCGCACGTCTTCGACGGCATGTCGTGCGAGGCGCACGGGCTCCCCAAGAGCGAGCGCACGTCGAGCCTGCTGCGCCTCTTCCGCTACACCCGCCCCGCGGCGGGCGGCGCGAAGAAGGTCGTGGCGGAGGCGCACAAGGACCTCGGGCTGCTCACGCTCGTTATCGGGCAGTCGCCCGGGCTCGACGCACGCGATGTGTACGGCCGCTGGATCAGCGTCGAGGACACGCCCCCACCCATGCACGGTGATACCAACGCAGCGCCCCGCCTCACCGCGACGCTGCTCGCGGGGCAGACACTCACGTACCTCACGCGCGGGCTGTACGCCTCCGGCGCACACCGCGTCTCTGTGCGCCCCGCCTTGGGCAGTAGTGCCTCCGACGACGCGTACCGCTTCTCCCTCGTCTTCGCCCTGCGCCCCGCGCCCGCCGCCCTCATCTCCACCGCGTCCTTCGAACGCAGCCCCCTCATCAGTGCGTTCCCTCCCGAGCGTCTGTCGGTGGAGAAGGGGAATTTCCCAAACTGCAGCATGTATGCGCAGGGGGCGGGCGAGCTGTTCCGGTGCATTGCACAGAAGCATTGGAATGTGAATATCGCGCCGGAGGAGCGGGAGGCGCAGAAGAGGAGGTTGATGGCTGAGGCTGGGCAGGTGAAGGGGGAGGAGGATAGTGTGGTGGGCGGTCAGGAGAATGGAGGAGAGGGCGAGAGGCGATTGGGGTAAAGTTGATTGTAATGTATCTAATGAAATACGCATAGCTGCGACGCAGTCTATATCATGCTGTGGCGGTATGTTTGCAGTGCCGGGAATTAGGGGAATTGAGGACTTTAATGATTTGACGAGTTCGATCAGTTGCTCGCCTCTTGAGATGTCAAGGCAAACTTGTTCATTCGGACCGGTTTTCTGTGTCATTACAACTGCGCCTCGTCGGACGTCGTGCAGTGGATATAAGCTTGTCATTGTACACAAATAAACAATAAAACTTTGGGCTGTTACTCCGCGAACACCCTCGTTGAATTGAACGCTGAACCAGTGTGTTCAACCCCGCCCCCATATAATATACTTACGAGTGAAATCTCACACCCTGTTCGTATTCGGGCCCAAGTATCCTACCACAGACTAACCAACCGTTCCAACAATTGGGCCGGTGCAATTTCAAATGAGAATAATAACGACGAGCGGTCTATTTTTTCATAAGCGATCGGACTTGTAGCTAAACCGAGTAATGTTCGTCACAAACATGAAGGTATACAACAAAGCGTATGTACGTATAGGAAGCAATGCGAAGCATGCGTGCGTATAAGAAGTAACAGTAGAAACATTAAAACATAGTCTGTCCGTGCAAGATGCCTGTCAAGAAAGAACACCGCAAAAAAAAAGAAAACAAAAACAAAATCTCAGCCCAACTACAGCACCAGCGCACCCACGGCCATCCCGCCCAAGGCCACCGCGAGCGCGATGCCCGCACCAGGGCCAACAGTCACCGCGCGCGCGGCACCGGTGCTCGAACTGGCCGACGCGCCGGACGACGCGGCGGAGCCGAGCGAGGAGAGGGCGGACGAGGCGACGGAGCGCACGGACGAGGCGGCGGAGGAGGCGCCCGCGGAGATGGAGCTTGCTGCGGAAGATAGCGACGCGGAGACCGATGCGCCGGAGCCCGAGGCGCCGGGGGCGGTGGCGGTTGCTGAGCCCGAGCCCGAGCTAGTAAACCAAGAACGCGCGTTAGCTTATATGTAAACTTGAAAATTGGGGCAACGACGCACCCGCTGCGTGTGGCTGATCCGGACGCGGCGGAAGCGGAGGCGGAGGAGGCGGCGGCGGCGGAGACGGTGAAGGTGGGGCTGCTGGTGAGGATGTCGGTGGTGTTGGTCGCGCTCACGAGGCTGAGCGTGTAGGTCCTGTTTTAAAATTAGGTTAGCGGGCTAATTTAATCGCAGCGGAGGTTGATCGGGAAGCAAGATTAGCGTGGCATGGAAAATGATGGAATAGAGCGGGAGGCGTTAGGATGGGGCGTTGGTAGCGTGGCGGATGCGAGGACGGATGGATGGACAGGCGGATGGGCAGATTGCGAGGCGAGGAAGCGAAGTGCGTGGAGGTAGGTGGGAAATTTAGCAGAGAGACGCACCCGGGGGAAATGACCTGGGGCCAGAGCAGGCTTATTTTGTTGTCCTGCGCGTTTACGGTGTTGGCCAGTGCGAGGCCGCCAGCCTGCAGACGAGCTGTGTCAGCGGTACGGACATTGCGGAGATTAGAGGGCGCACGAAGGTCTGGTTGCTGTCCGCGCTGAACAGCGAGAGCGTCAACGGGGTCCTACAAGAACGTCAGTATTGAACGGGAACGAAGCGGGAGGGGACGTACGTGTCAGACGAGTCCGACGACCATGTTACGGTGACATTGGCATTGGGGGCAGGCGATGAGGGCGCCTGCAGGTTCGACACCGCAGCGGTGGCGGCGGTGGCGAATGCGAGAACGGCGGCACTGTGAAAGAGAGCTCTTCAGTCCATGCAGTGAAGAAAAACAATGGCGACGCACCAAAGACGGATGGAGGGGGACATGACGGTCGTGGCGGAGGTCGTGGTGGTGGTTGAAAGAGAAGCGCGGATTTTAAACGTGGGTTCGGCACCAAATGACGTGCGGTGATGAGCGAAGCATCAAGCGCGGGCGACCGTGGGTATGGAACTCACCAGAACCGCAACGAGGCTCAGGTGCTAAAGTACTGAAGCTGAAACACGCTAGATGTACTTAAATGCGCTAGCCATGCCTCCGAGAAGGACGAATTAAGGGATAAAAGCTTCAAACAGAATTTTGATCCTGCGAGTTAGCACTTTTAAGTCGCAGTTACTTTTATTTTTTGTTCCGTTTGTTGACTATGCGCAGTCGGTCGGGCTCCGGCTGTCCGCAGGAATCTAGGCGTTGGTTACTCCCTTCACCGCATTCTGGGCAAGACGAACAACTCACCTTGAGGACTCAGGAGATTCTTCAGGCGGCCGGTGACGTCAGATAGATACGCGAAAATTGGTGTGAAATGGAAGTGAAATGAGGGAGCTTCCAGGTGTTCCGGGCACACGGTGATGCTCAGGAACCAAGCGTAATATGTAGATCCAGGTGGCTCCAGGCATGAATTCGATCGAAAAGATGTCGAAGAACCGCAGAGATTTTGAATGTACGATTGCTCGAGTGGATCCAGGCTAGGTACGCCTCATAATATCAGCAACGCGGGCGGCGTCGTTTGTAGGCTGTCCGCAGCTGCCTGCGGGTTTTAATGGATCCGGGGTGTGCTGAGCCGGTACGACGGGCACGATGCACGGAAAAAGATTGAGGTAAGTGCTATTGGGGTACAGTGTGTGAGTTGCGAAACGCGCAGAAACATATCGAGCACGGCCAGTAGTACACCTGTAGGCCAGACAGAGGACTGAGGGAGAGTGTACAATTGGTGTACAAGCGAGACGAGGACCTGGGGAACGATGGGAACAAAGATACTCCGAAATCGCCAGTTAGCGCAAGGAACCTGAAGTGGCTAGAGCCAGGTTAGAGTGGGTTGAGCGTCCGATGTAAGACTCTTGCTGAGGCTCGCTTTGAGATTGAAAGTCGAGAGACTGAAACGACGCGTGGCACGGACTCGGCAAGAGCCGTGCCGAGGCGGATCGAGCCGGTAGTGATCGATGATCACTGAGCACCTGCAAATCGGCGTCAACACGGCCCCGAAGGCCCCTTGGAAGGCCCCACCTTGACATTTCTGCTTCTTCCACCACGAAGTTGAGTCCACCAACAGTATTAGGCTCCTAGTCCTCCCCGTATGGCATTCGCAGTAATTGCCCTCTGCGCAAAGGAGAAACCGGATGCAACTGCCAACCGATGACATCTCGAAAGCGGGGCGCCATCGCAAGATTTCAAAGCTGATTCTGATGCCGATGCTCACCAAATACAATCCAGCATCTTCCTTCCAACCGAAAGGTCGCGTTCAATCCAAAATTTATTCTGGATATACCGTAGTATTTCATTCAATTCGATAGTCACGCGTCACGCACCGCTGTATCGATATCGAAATTTGGTCGGTGTCACGCGTCACCCGGGCCAGTGTCGAATTGGTCCAGAGGTTCGAAAAATGACCAAAAAATGCAGATAAAATTCTAAATATATTGACGAGCCTTTATCGGCTATTTTTCAGTCAGAAACCACACGATTCCCATCCAGGACCACCAAATCACCGTTCCAGCACGACTTCTGGCGTGAAATCTTGGTCAAATCGTGGCAAGAAAGATGTGAGAATAAAAATTGTCGAAGGCCATTGAACACATTGGGTGACTGTGCTGGCACTAATAGTAAGTACTGATGAAAGTGCATCGTTCCGCCCGATTATCGAAAATTTTGTCCCTGTCACGCACCTTTCAGCCGCCTATCGAAATGTCGAATTGGTTGAAGAAGTCACGCGTCACGCTATGGTTCGATTTGAACGAAATACTACGGTAGTTCGTATCAACCAGTCGTTCTTAGGTTCACATCCGGTGAGTCTGAAAGATCTCCAGTCTGGTCGCAGTTTTACCCATATTACATAAAAATCTAGGAATACATCGCAGCCTGAGGGAAAGGCAGCGCCTTCTGCTTCTTCCAATCTTTGGATCTCCTTCTGGCTTTCCTTGTAGATGGTCCGACCGTCATGGTCGACGTCAACGTCGCTCGTGCCCAGCGGGCCAAAGGGCCCAGATCCAGAGTTCGCTGCACCGGGAGCAATCCCCGACTCGCAGGTCAAGTCGGGCTGATCCAGACTGCTCCAGGCTGTTCTCAGGCTGTATGACGGTGCTGAAAACGCAGAAAAACCAAAGCGACTTTCAGCGTTTGTCCTTACCCCCCACCATGGCCACACCTTCTGGCTCTCGCATTGAAAACCCTCGCGCTGCCGTCGTCCAAGATTTCCCGCCAGTGAAGCAGAACTGCGGGCACCTCAACGCGTTCCACGTATATGCGTCGGATTCCCACCGGTTCGTCGAGACGGACCATTACCGCTCCCATCTCATCGAAGGCGAGTGCTCCCATATCACCAAAAAAGTCAATGATACTCATAAACGACGGAAACAGGCGTGCGCCAATGCATCCTGTACGATGGCCCCGGGCCTTCCGCACGACTCATCGGCGTGGAGTACATGGTGTCCCCAAAAGTTTACGAGACGCTGTCCGCCGAGGAGCAGCGGCTCTGGCACAGACTTATCTTTGAGGTCAAGCGCGGGAAGCTTTTCATGCCCGGCTCCAAAGTGCCATGGCCCGCAGGCGCGCAGTGGGAGGCGTCCGATACCGGGGAGACGGAGGACGTTGTGACGCTCTACGGGAGACGGACCGCGGCGACGCGCTGCCGCTCGGGCAGCCGGAGCTCATGATGAGCCCCACGCAAGAGGGCGACTTCGACTTTGACTGCCAGAAACAGGCTGGGGAGAGGGACACGCAGTTCGAATTGGATCCCCCGATGGAGAGGCAAGCAAGGGAGAGGCTCGAGGCGCCTGCGAGTCATTCCGGTTCGTCAGATGCGTCATTTTGTCGTCACGGCCATTTACTCAACTTCTTTTTGTAGATGCAGATAGCCGACAAAGCCCGGAATGAATTGGGATTTGGATGGTTTTGATATTTCGTCCGCGAATGAGTCGACCAACACAATGTCTACTCGTATTAGATGCGGACGCGCTGGTGTTCTTGCAAGGTTGGATCCGAACCCCGCTCTCCCAGCGACAATAGACTATAATATATACATGTACGCAATGGGTATTAGTCCGGCCAAAGGTGTAATAAAAACAAGTTCTCGATGCTTTCTATCCAATCAGCTAAATCCTTAGCGATTCCCCTCGAATGGGTATGAGTCCGGCGATGCTTCTACACCACGTCCGTTTGTTTTATACATATATAGGTTTAGCTGAGTTGTGAGAAGCACAGATGTTATGCAGTACTCCATTAAACGTCGCTCACCTAGCGCCAGACCAAGTATGGTGTGTGCACGACTCCAGAGCGGACGGCCCACATCTGCAACCTATGTCGCTTTGGCAGGCGGAGAAATATGGCAGACGACGCCCGTTCGACTCGGATTGGGGTCATTCGTTTGGAGACTACGTACTTTTGTGCATCTCCTTGCGAGCGGTTTTACTTCAATCGATCCGGAGCCCATGTCTCATCCGCCTAACTTGCGTACGATATACTTACTTGATCTGCGCGTGAACGAATCTTTCGAGCTTGAACAAGCGCTGGGTGGAAGTCCGAGCCACGAAGCTTTTCCTCGTTCCCCGATCGAGGCGTAGCGATCCCCAGAATAAAACAAGTCGCTCATTGAATGATCGAACATTATCAAGACGGTCCTTCTGCTAGTGTAGTACAACTGTAAAACAACACTATTCCCGGGCGACAATGATGCTCAGCAAGCGCTCGATATTGGTTAGTCTCGCTTCCACCTCGTCCAAACGCTTATCCGTGTGACTGTTCACCGCTGCAGTGACGAGTTCCTGGATGCGCTTTTCGATTTGCTCCCATTGCCCCGGAGCGGAAATATCGCCGGTTGAACCAGTGACGACGGCGTCGTTTTCATCAGCCTTGTCCCCTTCATCGCCGGCGCGTGCAACCCGAACCATGGTGTGGAGAACAGTGTGCCTCTGTGGATCGTCTGTGGTCGCCGTGCGCGTACCCATCTCAGTCCAATATCGCTTTTGGAAATCCCACGGCAACAAATTGTTGATGGTCTTCTCGCATGCATCGCACACCCATGCGTCTACAAGAAATTGTCAGGAGCTGGGGCGATATGCAAAGTCAAAAGTCCACTCACTGGAGCAGATAGTGCAATACCAGCAGGGTGTAACGACGCGTTCATGACAGAACGCGCAGTTAAATCGGTCTTCTTCGAGCCCGTCTTCCCCGATCGGTGAAAGACTAATCTCTTCCGCTGATACAGGAACCTCGTCGATATGAGTGGCAGCAATGGGTGATGCAGTCAATCCCGACGTGAGAGTAGGCTTTGGATCCCTGTACATCTCGCGAGCGGTCTCCAGAGAAGCTTGAGATTGCTTCTTGGTTGCGTAGTAGTCTTTGAGCAGGAACATGTCCCGGAACAGCGTCATGGTGTGAGAAGGGATGTGTTTTACATCTGTCCGACCGGGAATTCGTGCCGCAAGGCATTCGGGCTTGGAACAAAAGTCGACACTTGAGTCGCCGACGCAATCCAGACAAACCACTCGAGTTCGCACAATAGCAGTACGACAGATATCGCAAATGTAGAAGGCACTGAAAACAAGTAAGTCAAGTCAGAGTACCCGGGCGGGAGTGCTTACGGGTGGAGATTGGCTGCACGATTATACCAAGCCCATAATTTGGACAGTTCTGCCATTTCCTCGAAGGAAAAGGTTGAGAGGAGCTTCGAGTACTCGCCATGACCGACATCGTCCAGGACGCCATGCTTCTCCCGATCCATGAAACCCAATATTCTATGCATGCTGGTCATGCGCTCGCACACGTATCCCATATCGAGTTTCTTCCGTCTAATACGATTGACGACCGCATTCAGCGCGAAAGACCACAGTTGTCGGACGCCAAGGTGAGCGATCATCGGCCTTATGCACATGATTGGAGACGAGGGGACCTTCTTGAACAGAAATTCTCCGCTGGTAGTGCTGTGCTTGAACATTCCAGTCATCATATCTCGGTCAGGCTGGAAAGTGCCCTTGTACTGAATGGAATTGCCGTCGGTGTAAATCCGTTCGAAGCTGATGGCCAGACTGCCCGCTATTTGGTCGGCCGAGTCCAGGGTCCCAGTGAGGGTAAAAGCGACACCACTGTAGGCAGCGCCATCCCCCGAAATCGGCGTCTCAGTTTCGGAATCGGCTTGTTTAGCTGCGCACTTGAAATTGATGGAGGTCATTCCCCGCCATGGCTTTCGGGTGTCGGTCCAGTGCCAGCCATACCAGGTTCCCGAGCTAGGAGCAAGACGATGAGCAGAGAGTTTGATATACAACGATGTCTTACATGGTCGTCTCAGGGGCGGCCGGTTTAGATAAGGGCAGACTGCACAAGGAGTCAGCTGAATCACCGAAAATCTCAAGATATGAATCTCACGTCGACGGGGCTACCTGACTGTTGGAGAGAACCACTTCCACGGACGCAATTCGACTGCATAAAAGAATGTTCAGCACCACGAGGATACCTCTGCAGTAAATCGTTTACCCAGCAGCGCCTGCAGCCTCGGAAACGGAAGGCTCAACACTGTAGGCGTCAATTTGGGTCAGAATATTTTCGGCAGTATAGTAAAGGACGACCTTGAAGGCGCCGATGTAGCATCCGAAGAAACCTCCTTTGATTCAGGCTCTGCTGCCGGCTTCGTTGGGTCGCCGTACACCAAGATGTCCTGCTTCAACTCCGACGGATCTAATTCGCGTATGGTATCGACCGAACCCCAAGTATTCAAGTCGTGTTCCTTGAAATATTTTGGCTGGACCCAATCCTGCCACTCCCAGTAGTTTTTGAACTGTGGTTTCATAGTTGGCGTCAAACAGTACAGCTGCCCGAAATCATAACACACCAGTCCGCAAGAAAGCCCTTCGAACACACGTTTCAGGTCTGTCACGCCTTGATGCTGCAATTGGTCTGCGAAACAAGTGTTCAAGTTCGTTGAAAAAGGCAGATGCCGGCAATACACACCTTTAAGCTCCTTGAACCGGTCCCAAAGAGCGTCGGCAACCCAAGTGATCATGTCTGAGTCGTCCCATAGTTCTCGAGAGTCGAGCTCCTGCTTCAGAGCCAGGTGCATTTTTGCAAGATGTCTCCGCATAAGCAATGCTATGAGTACGAGGACGGACTGATTGCAAAATCAGTGTCAAGTCTGGAAAAATTATTGGCACTTACCCACTCAGGCCGCTCGCCGCGGAGGACCAAGGCGATCGTTTCAAACCCATCGATATCGTAGTGGATCTTTTCCAAGCGCTCCTTGAAAATGGCTTCTTGGGACTTGACGTACCCAGAGAACTTTTCCTCCAGCCAAGAGGGTGGGGAATCATCGCGCTCAATCGCAGATGTTAGCGCCGTTACGTGCTGCCATGCATCTGCACAAATATGTCGTATGTTCTAGAAAGCGAGTATAAATCGTACCCTCGATGTAATTGGTGACATAGGTCTTGTTTCCTGGCATTCGGAGCCCAATTTGGAACCTCACTAACATCATTTGCGCAAACAGCTCCTCGATTTCGACGCAGTACTTCGTTGCATAAATCTGCCAGCCGATCGCCCAGTACGAGATCCATCGTGGGAAGCTAAGCGGAGGTTAGATTGAGTTCGTGAACGATAACAATGAATGGACTTACCTCCAATCCTCAGGCCGCGCGCGCGTGAAAGCATTTAGCTCAGAGATCGTGGTGAAGCCAGATGAGTCCGGATCCAGCGCCTCTGGACGAAAGTATTAATCCAGAACGAACCCGATGGATGCGACGTACGTTGAAGATAGCGGAGGCGCTTGACTTGTAGATAGGCGGCCATCCAGGCATCCGGAAGCGGGACGGACATATCGGTCTCCGGGTCGTCGTCGTCGTCGTGCTCCGCTTGGCTGGGAACAACGGAGATCGGCCGTTTAGCGACGACACCTTCTGGTGGTGGTGGCAGCTTGCTTTGCTCGATTCGCTCCACGAAGTAGTCGCGAAGCGCCAGCACGAGCGGATGGGTCGCCGCACTCCCTTTCCAACCCTATACAGGATAAGCAACAGAAGCACATGAAGCGCCACGGTATCCCTCGCCTGATCTTTCCAGACATGATATGCCATCTACCAGAATGATGAGCAACGCACTTGATGCACAACATGAATTGCGCACCTTGTCTTTTATTCGCTGTTGCGGTCCGCCGCGTAGATATCTGATCAGGCGGTCACCTTGGTGCTGCACCTTGTGGCCAATGTCCTTGCCCAAATCGTCCAAACCCATCTCAAAGCGCTTCGAATAAGTCTCTAGATTCTCCTGGATGATGCCCGAGATATCTTCGTGGTACTCTTTACGCAACGCTGCAATGGCCTTGGCTTCGTTTTTCCTCGCCTCCTCGTCGGAGATGGGCCGCCCCTTGTCTGCGTGGCCTGTGGTGCCAGTCGCGAGCGTCGCCTCGAATCTGATCATCGCGGCGCATTTCGTATCGGACCCCAGCACCACTTTCTCGCCGCCATTTTGGTGGATCCAACGTCCCATCTCACGCTCTTGCGGGGAGAGCAGGGTTGAAAACATCGCCATCATCCTGCAACGGACTCAACAGAGTGGCATAAAGGAAATAATATCACGCACTCTTTCATACTAACGAAGAGCAGGCAGTTCAGTGTAGGTCAGGGCTTCGGCTGCGAAAAACGTACTTGGTGTTCATCTCTTCCATCGTAACAACGCCGCGCATGCTAAGCGCGAATGTGAGGTCCTCGCGCCTAGTCGTGAACCGTGCGGCGTATGAGCCTAATTCTCTATTCCATGCACTGGCCTTGAGAAACTTGATACCAACGGAGCGTTTTTCCTGTGCATTCAACACTTCAAGTACGTTAGTACTGTAGAAACGAGTGTGCAATTGGATCTACCGTTGTAACACTCTTCGATATCTTTCTTCATGTCCTTGCATATCGTGGCCATGCGGCTGAGCACGGGCTTGCCCTCGGGAGTGGTGCGAGTGTCATCCTTTTTGAAGGCTTTCAGTCTAGCCATATCATTCTTGTCAGTATTCAAGGGAGACACTTTGCTCGATAAGACGCACTCCAATAAAACCATCATGACATCCTTGATTTTCTCAAAGAGTGTCCTCCGTTTGTGGTCGTTCTCCCGACGCTGGATCTCTCTGAACAAATAATGTCGGTCAATAACTCGACGGGACGTGGATGGCGTACTGGTGATAAATGAGTTGGAACGGGAGATACGCGGCTGAGCAACGTCAGTTAAAGCAAAAAGGAGAAAAGAACCGCACACCCTTCAGGAATGGATGAACTTCTGTTAACGTTTCCAAGGCATTCATAATCGCTGGCACGCCCTCCAGGATTGTGTTCCCAATCGCTTTTACCTCCTCGTTTGCCATCACGTTCTTGACGAAGCCAACAACTCCGTCCGAAGCGGATACCGTACCAACTGCGCCATCTGACATGCATGATGAGTGCCCATGTGCAAGGAATCAGGAAGTTCAACGCACCGGCAGTGTCGCTGATTTTGTTCAGCATCTTTTCCGTCTTGGAAATATTCCCATCGCCAACATTGATATCCCGCCACATCCCTCCCATGTCATTCGAGGCCTCGGAACGCGCAGGGCTGGGGTGCGGAGAGTTCGGGGTCGGTGGAAGTACTTTGGAGTCGCCCGGGATGGACAACTGAAGGCGGTCGTGCGCTGGATCATTTGCATTGGACCGTATGTCAGGCCCACCGTTCACGCTCTCGCTGGCAGCTCTTTCTGGAATCATGATGTGGGGCATCGACGAGGTCCCGCGCAACTCTCCGAGTCGCTGAGGTACTGAGAGGTGGCTGGCAGTCAACGAAGGCCCGTCGCTCGCTTGTGCATGGACGAAAGCACTTGTCGTCCGACGCCGTTTGAAGAGCTTGGGGAAGGGCATGCCGATGAAGATGGAGGAAGACAGTCGCTTAGATTTTTACCTTCTTGAAAATTCTCACACAGGTGATGCCGCGATAGCCGCCGCTTGGACTGGCCCCTGATGGATGCTCGACAGTGACAACACGGAGAATCTCTGGCAAGTCAGAGTCCGTGGAACGGGCGTGGCCAGGGCCCAGCACACTGTAGAATCCACCTACCGTGAGAGGAATCCGTGCGGAGTAGCCTGGCTATTCGACGCACCGTGAAGCCTATGGGAAAATACCTCCAGATAAAACCCAGCAAGGAACCTCAGCACAGAGATCCGGGAAGTTACACATCTTGAAAGGTCTGCGATGGAGTTCCATTGACTAGCGGCGAGCGCAATCTCAGAGCGGAAAAGCGAGAAAGACAAGTTCAGAATTGTAATCTGAAGCGATTCGATACTGAGCCAGTCTCATTTGGCGGATCCGACCGAGGAAAGTGCGGAAAAAAGGGCGGACTGCGATATGTACCGAAGGAAAAAGTGCTCGTACGAATGTCGTTGGAACGTCGTCGAAGTTGGAAGCAAGCTAGCCGCTGCACACAGGAGCAAATGTTGAGCAAATGCCTGCAAACTTGGACAAACACGTCCTCCACCTCTTTTGCCTTGACCACCATGTTACCCTCGCCGACCCCGCGGATTTTCTTGTTTAT
This sequence comes from Mycena polygramma, assembly GCA_029449255.1. NCBI lineage: Eukaryota > Fungi > Basidiomycota > Agaricomycetes > Agaricales > Mycenaceae > Mycena > Mycena polygramma. The sequence goes on along the minus strand of JARKID010000006.1, from coordinate 1,337,581 downwards.
CGTCGGCGCGGCAATAGCTCTAACTCTCTATGCCCATACGGGCTTCTCCTTCGCGCTCTCGTCCCTCGGCCTTGCGAGCTCACCTGGACTGGGAGACGAGATTCTACCCATTCCCTCGAGGACGTATGTCATCTCTCTGCCTCAGCGCAGAGACCGATATAAAGAAATGGAACGATTGCGCGCCCGGCTCTCGCTGCGATGGACTTACGCCGTTGCCGAAGATTCCCAAAGCCAGTTGGTCGGTCGAATCATGTCCCAGGTCCAGTCAATGCGCCGAGCACAACTCAAAATGAACGAGCACCCGCTTAACACCACCGTCAGCCTTCCGTTCGACTGGCCGAGCATGGACAACCCTGCTTCTAGTCCGCCTTTTGAAGCCACAATCCAAGAAACTCCACTGCCTCCTGCTCTGCCCGCTGGGTCTGATTCCGAACCTCTCACATGCGCAACAGAAAACTTCACCTTGTTTCCGTACTCTGCGCAGCTCCCTGAGTACAAGATCCTCTCGCGCAGTCGTATCGCCTGCTGGCACTCCCATCTATCTGTCATCCAGCACCTCTCCACCCAAGCGTCCGAGAAAGCGGCCCTCGTTTTAGAAGACGATGTTGACATGGAGGTGGACATCAAGGAGCGCCTTCTATCCGTCTGGGATCTATTGCCCCTTGACTGGGATATCGTATTTCTCGGTGAGTTGCATTTCGGCGTTTCGAGCCCGCCATGGACACCTTCAACTAAGTCTCTCCAGGGCACTGCTGGTCGAACGAGTCATATCATCCAGCATTGGAGCCTGCCACGCACACCACGCATGCAAATTATTCACCGCGTCTCCGTTCTTTGCGCGATGCCGCAACGGAGCCTCCTTCACCCGACTTGCACGCGACTCGCCTCCACCCCTCGTACGGCCCGCTCTGCACGCACGCATACGCGCTCTCACCGGCGGGCGTCAAGCGCCTCCTCCTGCACCTCACGCACGCGCCATTCGCATACTCGCGCGCCATTGACCACGCGCTCGCATGGCTCGTGCAGAGCGGCCGCCTGCGCGCCTACTCCGTCGTGCCGAGTGTCGTCGTGCAGCGCAAGACCGGAGACAGCGATGTTGCAGAGGGAAAGGGAAGCCAGTGGAGGGAGCACTTGGCACACGGTGTACTTGCCAACGAGTGCTCAGTGTAAACCGCCACCGCGATGGCAAGCAATTTTGAACGAATACATTGTACATTTCGGAATTACACTTTAAGCTAAACCCATGCCCATTTCACGCCGTGTATCCGTCCTTGATTCGGTGACGCGAGTTTTGCGAACCCAGTTTCGGTGAAGTCGAGATCCGCCGCACCGGCGCAGCCGGCACAGCGGTCTTCAACTGCCACTACCACCGACTTCTGTCCGTCTAGATAGGAAAAATCGAAACTGTGAGTGGCTTATCCACTTTCTCTGAGAAGGTGAGTAGGGAGACGCTGACAAGTTACGCGCATCTTCTTGCCGCAGATGGGATTCCTGTGTTGTTTCTTAATCAGTACTGTAGACAAGAAAAAGCGAGAGGTGATGGGGGGATATATACTGGTCCAGAATACTCACTTGTTCGGGTTGCGTGGGTTCGCGCCGCTACACAACTTCGTCAGAATGTGATCGCAAGGAACCCTTGTGAATAGCGAGTGGAATCCGCACGGGTACGAGTCGAATATTTGATGACCGACAGCCACGATTAAATCCCCTGGGTGGTTGGTTTTGCCGCACGCCCCGAGCCCGGGGAGATAGAATGTGCCTAGAGATGAATTGGAAATGTTTGGTTTCGGGAGATTTCTGAGACGACTGACCGTCGCCTGAGTAGGTTTCGGAGTAACTTGAGGCGGTTGTCTGGATGGATGCCAAGGTATGTCCTCCGTTGTCCGATATTTGCCCCTCTGAGTCTTCAGAGGTGAAGTTGGCCGCTGGTTCAACGGGGGCAGAACTCGCCAGGGACAGGAACACCGAGGACACCACCAGAGGGAGGAGGGCGAAGAACAACATGGCGGTGCTCGTCGTGGTGTGGAAGGAGGGGTTACCCAAGAACTTACAGAACGGCCGCCCTCCATTAAAAAAAGCAAAGGGAGGCCGTTACCATAGGCTTTTATTCTACCGGCGAAGTGTTCTCCGGGCCACCAAGCACGGTGCTTCCGAGGTGAGGGTTGTAGAGCGGGGGTTGTCTTGGGCAGTTTCCCTGCTCGGTTGTTGGAGCCCGCGTTCGCCTCGGGGGGAGGGGGCTTAACCAGGTATACAATAAACAAGCTTACCGACCTCGCCAGGTGGATTTAATAAAGAACGCGCAGGATGTCTGGATCCGCTTGAGCCAAGACCGAAATTCAGTCGATTTGGTTTGGAAGAGACCTCGATAAATTTTGCTACTCAAAAATGGTTCGAGGGCCCATAAATGGAAGGCCCAAAATGGGAGTGCGGGGAAAAGAGGACGCCCAGCTGGAGACCTTCTCGAAGTTGAACTACAGCTTTTCGGAAAGAGCCATGCCGAGGTGGCGGTGATCATCAGGCGCTGCGATCGTCGCGTGACAAAACTTTTCTTCCTCCACCACAACAGTGTTACAGCGACTCAGAGGCTGCTCAGGTCATAGCTCTCATCGCATTTGCTCCTTATGGGCCAGAAATTGAGAGGACTATCAGCTCAAGTCCCATCAGTTTCCGCACACCGTACCAAATCCGCACGCATCGACGAAACTTACCGGGTTTTTTACGAGACTCTTCAAGTTCCCACTCTTAACCGGCTGTCTTATTTGCACCTCTAGGAGTTGGCCCTTTTCGAACGGTCGCTGGCTGGCTGTAAATGTTTGATTGGATGTGGGAGGCGCGTACCAAGAACGTGAAATCATTCACGATAACAGGTTGCGTTCTTATCGGAAGCTTTGGCAACCGGCGGTGATTATCAGTCGTCGAAGGTGGTGCATACGCCGTACTCGGTTCTGGTCTACATGTTCACGCCATTTTTGAAGGGATTTTTGTGTCTACGCGGAAGAGGTGCTCAAACAGATGATTGCCACTGTCAGCGGCAAGCCCACTCCTGGCTCCGCCTCCATATCCAGGTACAACGACACCCGGAATCAACTGATTTGCCTTCTTAGCAGCTCTACGTACGCCTTTCAATGCATACAACTCATTGCACTGTATGCATCAAGTCTCTGCATGTCGAACAGTGCCAACCTCTGTGTCAGATGTGTCCGCCCGTCAGGAACGGATGGTGAGAAGACTTGAAAGCCGTCTCGGCTACGATGGGTATTAAAGTCCACCATGTTTTCGGCGAAATTATCGCCCAGTCTGCAAATGGCTGCCTACCGACATGCAGTTGCAGTTGCATTCGCCATAGCTCAGGTGGTATTCGCCCAGAAGGTATGTAGTGCGACAACCAGTGGTTTCATTCCGACTGAAATTTTCAGGGCCCCACCACCGTGCCTGAATACAAAGAATGGAGTTCAATCGGCTGCCAAGGGTCATCAGCCTTGCTTCGTTTGATTCCTCACCTGAATGACTCTGCAGAGACAGCACATCCGCCCGCGCGTTGAAGCACCTCGTCGCCGTAGCCTCGCCGAATGTGACGGTGGAGACCTGCCTCGACTCGTGCGCGGCGGGTGGATATATACTTGGTGGCGTGGAGTTTGGGGACGAATGCTGTGCGTCCTCAACCCATTATTTTCAGCGGTTGTGTTGACCAATTATAGATTGCGGAAATGCTCTACTGTATGTATACGGCGCATCACAGGCGTGCGACATGCCCTGCTCTGGGAATGCCTCCGAATTTTGCGGCGGGCCTAAGGCGCTCAATCTTTACCAGTTCGCCGATACGCCCTTCACTACGGGCCCTCCAGCCCTTGTATTCGAATATAAACGCTGGCAATGGTGGGGATGCATGGAGTGCGTGTTCGATGCTTCTAAGTGAATAAAGCTCAGTGATACACACGCACAGCGAGCTCTTTCCCTTGGGCCCACGTCTACTGCCGCACGGACCACTAACACCGATTCCCGGAGAGCAAATGACTGTGGAACGGTGCCTCGACGGATGCGAGGCGGCTGGGTACAATGCGGCGGGGTTAGAGGCCGGCCAGGTGATTCCTCTCACTTGCGCAACAAACGATTCACTTATCTAAATTTTCCGCAGGAATGCTGTAGGTGTTTCTCGTGTTTCGCTGGGTCCAATTTCGCTGACTCCTGGTAAGATTGCGATCAGGTGGAGAAGGGCGGTCTGCAGCCTCCTGGATGGGAATCCACCAACAATTTTGAATGCGCCGACCCGTGCTTGGCGAATGCCGCTGAGATCTGTGGCGGCTTAGTCCCGAACTTTGTTGACCCCTCCGCGACCACCGAAGGCAGGCTTACGGCGTACCTAACCTGTGACTACTACAACAGGTGTTGAGCTACACATTGAAGCGACACATGTACGGTGGTATGGTCCTAATGTTCCGCCGTGTGGATGTCGCAACTTCCCGGACTTATCTATTCTGCCACAGCAGTCGACGCAGTCTGCAGACTCGTGGATCTTTTGCACCCCACTCTTCGCTTCAACCCGCCAGATACAGCTCCTAAAATGTTCTTTTAGTTTGCAATTCCAGCCTTTTAACCAAGTTGTCGTGGCCGTTGCAATCTTGACGTATCCGCACTGAACGCACCTGAACAATGGCGTACCATAATCCGAGTTTTGCTCCCGCGGTTGCTATTGTGGTCGGGCCGGGGATGTTCAGATGTTGAGGAGACTGCTTGATAGGGGAGCCCTACGACAGCCAATTGGGTAGGTACGATTCTCTCTTTCACACTGAACGGCAGACCTGGACGGAGGTCTTCCGATCAGGGCTTGGGTCTGCTCTTGGGTATGAGACGACGCCCTGCACCAGTCCTCAGTCCCTCACATCGAGCCGCCTGGCCAGCGCCAGCGCCTCGCAGCATCAGCCAAGTCCGCGTAGCGGTCTATAACTTTACCCAGTTGGCATGTGGACGAATGATGATTCACGAATCTAGGATGGAGATAATCTTGAATTTTTTTCAGTCAATACCGAGCTCACCCATGGGCAGCCATGGGCATTGTAGGTGTACCAGCCTGCACCAGCAGTCTTCGCGACATCCAGCTAATCTATATTCCACTTTGCAGTATTTTTATGGATATTGCTGGATATCCATCTTCCATGAATCGTCATGATCATCCACGGATCATCCAAGTCGGGCCCTAAATTATCCCCACAAAATCTGGTCGACGCCCCCTGTGTACGGCAGGTCGGGTCCGCGTATATGTAGTCTTCAAGCCCTCACTCATAGCTCCCCGCGCCCCCCGTCGTTCCCTAAGTTCTCTCCCCATCTTTTCGTGTTCATACTAGCTATGGGGCAGTTCGATGAGACCATTGGTTCGTGATATACTGTCTTCCTCGAGTGGACTACGCGACCGCCTCTAGAATGACGGCTTATCGTTTTCAGGCGCTACGTTGCTGGGAGTGCTCAGTGAGTTTTCTTATCTTTTCTTTGCGCTCAAATATACTCACCGCATCGCTAGTCAACACGTATTTAATGGGGGTGATCATGTCCCAGTTCTGGACATACTGGTTATCCGGTGCGTTCTTCTCCTAGTCGAAGCAAGTGCAGAGCCGACAATCGTATGATTCAGACTATAACGATCCTTGGTGGACCAGGTATGCCCGATCTTTCTCGGCCACATTCCATCCTGATTTCGTCCAGAGCCATGGTGGCTTTTCTTTTCATTCTCAACGCTACCCAAGCTGGTTCGCTTGTATATATGTTATGGTAAGTAATACCCTCCTGGTGTCGGCGGATATAGTCTGATATTTCACTGATTTTGGTCAGGTTTTATTGCGTTGCGTGAGTGAGCACTTAATCAAACGCTGGCGAATCAACCCACCATTTGTTCTGCAGAAACTTTGCGAACCCCGCGATCATTACGGGTGGGGAGTTTTCGCCCCCACTTGAAGCCCAGCTGAATGTATTTCTCTTAATCAGAAGCTCTATGGCCATATTCTTTCACGGCCATGGGTAAGAAACCCTCCTCCGCCTACACTCCGATTTACTGCTTACTTTCGCAGTTACTGCTATTCTCGCCATAATAAATCAATCGTTCCAGAGCTGGAGAATATACGCCTTCACAAAAAATAAGATTCTCACAGGGTGCCTCTTTGTGACTCTAGTGGCGACGTTTGGGATGGGCCTTGCCGCCGCAATTCAATCGTGGATGTTTTCCGAGTATGTGTACCCTCGAATTCGGTGGGCCTTCCACTGAGGTCCTCTACCCCCGCAGCGTTGTGAAGGTCGCCGCCATCCAGCCAATTGTGGAGGCAAATCTTTCATTCCAGATGGCCCTCGACGTGCTCATCGCCGGTGAGATCTCTGCCCTTTGGCGCGACTCACCCATCAAACCAGCGTCGTTATTGTAGGCATCCTAACCTGGATCTTCTCGAAATCCAAGACGTCGTTCAAGCGGACAGATAAGGTTCTCAATCGCCTGATTCGAACCGCGGTTCAATCTGGCTCCTTCACCGGCGAGTCGGTTCAGGCCGTTCTCGCAATCACAATCGCATGTATCTAAAGCGCAGCTCAGCCGTCTTCGCCCTGGGGACACTTTTCACGTTCCGATTCGCGCCCGGGACGTACATGCTAGCAATCTTCGCGCTCCCCATCGGGCGGATATACACCCACGTGCGTCTGCGTCCGTAGTTGCGCTCGTCCCCGTGCACGACGCTGAATCACGCTGGCAGACGATGATGGACCATCTCATCACCCGCCAAGAGCTGCGCGCCATCCTCTCGAACAACGGAGAGCTCGTCTCCGTTCCGAACTTCAACAACTCCGGCCGCGAGGCAGGTCGGGACGGCACCGCCATTATGCTACGCACCACCGCGTCGCATGCGTCCTCCCCGTCGCATTTGAAGGGGGTTGATATCGCTGACTCGTTAGAGTAGCAGGTACATCAGCAAACCCTGATTTCTTGGGTAGCACTCTGGAGCACTACAGAGCCCTACAGAGCACTACAGAGCAAAAACCCCTTACTATGGCACTACAGGCACTATGGGGCACTATGGGCCGCTCTGTAACGCTCTGTAGCGCTCCATAGATAGCCATAGTGCGAAAAAATCAGGATTTGCTGATGTAGGTACATATTGGTGATTCCATATTATCTATCGGACCCTTGTTCAATGGCACATGTACACGCGCAGATTTGAGCGGGCACTTGGGTTCAACTCACAAGGCACTCAATCCCGGTAAATGAGGACGACCTCGGGCAATACAAGTACGTATAAATCACTCGTTTATACGTGGCGATGAGGCTGTGTAGACTTCATCTCTCCGCAAACCATCATGTCGAATTCTATTCTCATAGCAGGCTGCAGTCTATAGAGCTCTGCTCTTTCACCTCTCCACGCCATCTGCAGCGCCATCGCAGGAGGGCACTGCCTTCGACCGCGGCCTTGAATCTCTGCCTTGAGCGCTGCGGCCGGCGTGAGATCCCGCTTTTATTTTCCTTTCATGTTTCGTTATCGTCAATATGATCACTGCTCACGAGTCACAAAGGAAGGAAGTCGAACTGGAGTACTCGCCATCACTTCAAACCGAGTAGAATCCCGAGCATTCGGGTGGAAAACGAACCGATTGGTGTTCCTTCGCTTGCGTCGCACTTCTACCCTCAAACGACAGGTCTTTTCCGCCTAGTCTGATCCTTACCTCAGGTATCGAAAATAAATGCTGTTGCTCACAGGACGTTAATCATAAAGACGCCCCGAAATGTTCTGATGCACAGCACGTAGGTGTCTTTTATGCGGGTGGCTGCGGGCTGTTCTCCCTCCCCTTCGCCATCTTCTTGTCTCAGACTCCGCCCGCCTAGGATCTACCCAGGGCTCATGTACAACGACTCTGAAATACAACAACTGGCGGCCGACTCGAGGCTCACAGGATATCTCGCAGGTGCGTAGCGCTCTTTCGCTCTTGATGATGACTAAAATGTATTCCTCTACAGTTGCTGCGCTATGCATACTCATGTACGGACCGCAATCAGCCTTCTTCTGTGACTATGACGATTCTCGCCCAGATATGATCACATCGTATGCATCCCTGAAGAGGTTCGTTCCATGTCTCCCAAGTGGGATCTATTTCTGAAACCACGTTTCCCAGGCAGAGCTTATGTGGAAGAGCCGTTGGGGAATCGCCAAGGTCATCTATGTGCGCGATAAATCCTGGGTAGCGATTCTCTCCAATTGATTCTAACTGGGATGAAGTTATGGAATCGATATTTCAGCGCGATCGTAATCAGGTGAGAAGTGGCAGATACATGCGTGATGGACTATCCCAACTAAAACAGATTTGTTGCGCAGCCTGAATGTCAGTGGTATGGTACCAGAACGTCGCAGCCATCCAGAGCTAAAGTCTACGGCAGCCATTCTCCAAAATATCAGCTCTTCACAGGTGAGGGCACCGTGCTAATGATAAGTATTATTCTCATTCTCTGAATGCATGATTTCTAGTCGTACGTCCCACATTCACATACGAACGATCAGCTAACGATAAGTTGAAACTCGAAGTTGCATCGGCTGGTTGCAAGTGAGTAGACGTCTGCAGATGCCCGTCCGACAATTGATTCAGTTCTACCTAGGTGCAAAGCTCGTCTTCGATCGTGTTGATCGCGACAGTGGACTTTGTGCTGATGCTGAGGTGTTTATTTTCGTGGCAGCAATCCTGCATGAAACTAACACGATTGCAGAGTATGGATCTTGTACGGGAGACCGAGATGGATGGTCTGGTTCTTCGCATTCCTGGCCATTTGTGCGTGCCTCATCTCATTGAGCCTTTGTTATATGACCGAAAATCATTAATCATATAGCTGAGGTTGTCGTCATGTACGCCATGCTGCCATTTCCTCTCGCGCTGTCTCTGAGCAAACCCGCGCCTAGGATTAGCGTGGATGTCTTGACATTTCAACAAATGAGAGGTGTGGCTCGATTCTTTCCGCGATGTCACGTCTGACGCGGTAGTTGAAAAGCCGGGCGATGGAGCCTGAGCCCAGAATATGTGCATCTCGGGTATTGAGCAACGCTTTCATTTTTGACTGTCTGTCTCACTTTCATTCGCATAGCTCGATCATCAAGGGATGCTACGCTTATAGTACGTAGAGGATCGGTTCTCAGAACAGGAGAGCGCTAAATCCGATAATTCCAGATGTTCCGAGATATCTCACGCTTTATATCGCCGCCCCTCTCATCGTGGTATGTACGGCTTGCATTGATTTATAAACGGTCTAATCGGGGGGGATTCTAGACATGCATCATGTTCACGATGACGGTGTATAAATGCGCCGTGACGCTACGTGGCGCGGACCGCAGCGTGATGCCGCTGTGGAAGCTTTTTCTTCGTGACGGGGTGGTGTGGTTCGTCCTCGTATTTGGTACGTCACCGTCGTCTTTCCGCACTGATACGATTTACCGACACGGTGCGCAGCCACCGCTGGGTCCGGGGTTTTCATATGGACCACGGGGAGAGAAACGCTGAATCAAGTACTCATCATGTACGTATCCGTGTCCGTTCATGCATATGTATGTCCGCCCGAGACTCATGATCCTCTGCGTGATCTCCCCCAAACCCAGCCCCGCCCTTGTGTACGTGCTCCCCCCCTGAATCCTGATAAGCCGCGAATTGAACCCTCGGCTAACGCAGTGTATACTCTGGCGTCTCCTCGAGAGCCCTCCTCAACATCAAACAAATCATGGCCGCCGAGCCGCCAGAGATGGATAGCGAGGAGGGAAAGTGTGTTACTGCGGAGGTGTCGATGAGGAATAGGAACAGGCAGGTGCTGTACCGACATGAGGACGCTGCCCAGTCTGGCCCGATTATAGACATTTCTGCTTAATTCTGTCCAGATCGTTCGCCGTCGTTTTCAGTTGCATTCTACCCGTTCACATTTTCAGAGTCAGCGGTGAGACTTAAAGCTTTGAAGAGTTGGATTCGGCGGATTTCTTTTTGGGCTCAGACTCCGATGCTTCAGTTTTTGGGACGCAGAATTAGGGAGGCACATATGCATGTAGAGAGGTTGCAGAAAGGAAAAGAATTGAACTGTCGAGCCTCATCAGCGTCACTCCACCCCGAATCGAACGGGCCGCATGTTGATAACTTGCGCTAGTGCACGCCGCGTCACATCGATCCTATGCTGTGCGCCCTCCAATATTTCCCTCTCGACTCCACCTTGATTTTTTTGCGCCTCTTCAAAAGAACGTGAACTACATCTTGCCAATATTTTGATATGGCATTTCGGCGCGAGGCAAGACTCGCGAGACCTTACGATTCTTACCATGATTGCCCGAAAGGAGGCTTAGCAGGGTTCACTACGTATGCGAAATGAAACAGAACCAATTTGCATGATCTGCATACACTACAGACTTGACATGGGGTCATTCACAGGGCAGCGAGTATGTATGTACATCACTCGTGAGCTTCAGTCAAGCACACTTCGGCTTGCTCCCCGCACACCAAGTGCTCGATGCATCGCCATTACAACACTTGAACGAAGAGATGCGGTTCTGCCACCCTCCACAGATGTCCCCAAAATTACGGATGCCTCCATCCAACTGCGTAGTGTGCCCCCCGTGGCAGTCAGCGTCCCTACGGGAATCATCAATATTCTAGCACAGTATGCAGCACATGCATATGCTTACTCCCAAAAGACACAGTTCTGCCCGCTTGTGACCTCTGCGGACTTGGTTTGGTCGTTCACGGCGAGATCGACGTTGACTGCGAAGCTTTCACTCAGTGGGCGTTGGAGATGGGGGTGCGTAGGGCTTACCACATGTCCCAGCAGGCGTGCTCGCGGTCTTGCAAATCCCCGCAAGCCCCGTTCCAGTGCAGTACTCGACCGACTGGGCCCCAGTCAGTGAAGGAAGGACGGAAACGGCGGTCAGTGCTGCGAGGAGGAGGAAATTCATGGTGTTAGGCGGTTGGGTGTAGTTAAACTTGGTGTGTGTGTGTGTGTGTGTGTGTGTGTGTGGTTGAAAGTGGGTTTGGATATGAGTCGAAGCTGAATACTTGTAGGCTTTTATAGGTTTCATTCTCCGGTGTGGGCGGGAAGAATACTTGGGTACTGCGTCATGCCCTGACTTTACCGCGTAGTTGGGCTAACCTGAAGAATCATTTTTACCCTGTGTCGGGGGCTTGTTAGGTGAAACTGGCGCGCAAGTGCCGTCCAAGTGGAGTGTTCACAGCGCTAGAATATCTGTATCATAGCCAATATAACCTTCAACCCTTACAGATAAGTGTATGACATCGAACCCTTGATCGAACCAAGATCGAACCGGGCTCAACACAGTCTCGTCGGCCTCGTCGATACGTAGTTGACACATCTTCATACATACCGCCGGTAGCTTTCTTCGGTGGACAACACTGGCGCCAAACTGGCCAGGCGGCATATCACTCGGCCTCGACGGCGATGTCTACGCACGGTATCTATCGTAAGGTGGATAGAAAGCCAGTGAGATCAAAAATACCCGGAGTATCGACTCCCATTTTACGGTCATCTATCTCTAATATGCAGGTCACCGTGACTCCACCGGCGCGGATGAGACGGAAATTCCCGTGCTGGCTGGCCTGAACATCCTAGGTAACCAATATGCCCAAAGTTACACTCAATTACTCCACATTCTTGATATTGCGCTTGTTCTACATAGTCCTCCTTATTCCCAGGAAGTGGTGCATCGTTGTCAGTTACGTCAGAGCAGAACAGGAAGGACTGCCCAATGAACGAACTTAACAGGCATTGGGATCCACGTATCAAAGTGGATCACTGGAACGAATGACCGTGAGTTTTTAAATGATTACAGCGCGTTGCTTCCAACAGAAGTACCTCTTTCAACCCATTTCCAACCCACTTTCAACCGACTTCAATTCCAGATTGGGATAGCACACCGAGCATCGAGCTTTCGGGAGACTTTCTTCATGTAAGCGACGCGGGGGATATTCTAAAAAACCAGCCCCGGGGCCCCCGTGTATTGAGTCTTTCATCATACTGGATTGCGAAACACACAGTCCAGCATGATCCTCGCTGTTCCTCCCTCGCCGTGAACTCCCACCAAAATCACAGAGAATGCGCCGTCACTGGTGCGTGAAACTATCAAAATTTCAGCAGCCGTACCGTGTGTATTCATACAGTGGCCACCGGCAAGCGTACGACGGTGACGGCGATTCGCCCCACGGCATCCACGACTCACACGCTCGCTGACAAATCCCAGTCCGAGAGCACCGAGGTGCATGGCTGTCCCACACAATCTTCATCGGGAGCGTATGGAAAGCGAGAGCACCACGCTCGTTTGATGACCGGTGGTTGCCCTATATGGCACTCGGACCCGAGAAACTTCGATCCTTATCACGGGTATCACTGATGGCGGCTTGGCGGCGCGATTTGTGTTTCCAACTTGAGTCGATGTAGTCTCCCAGGACCGGTTCGGATACAAGTCTCCAAATTCTTTTCTCAATAATTTTGAAGTTGGTGGAGGCTGGCTGATACCACCTCAGCCTGCAAGAGCTTTTGGCTTGATCTGCTCATGAACATCGCTCATGCGGCTCCTTGACCATTTCTCAAACAATCACTGTACGCTGGCATCGCAAAGCCAACTATTATCGCAACTTAATTTAGAGCAATTCAGCCTGTGATGCTTAATCCCCCTTGAAGCCGTAGGTCAATGATGCCAAAAGGTTCCATGCCATATCTTGTATTCTCTTGATTGACTTTCATCTTAAACATGGGCCGTCATACAGAAATTCAGCTCGCCGGGGAGACAACATCCAACATCAATGGGCTAGCTCAATTCCGTGTACTCTCCAACCATCCATTGAGGGCGATTAAACTACGAATCTTCGACTTCGTCGGAAACAACCTTGCTTGACAGAGGCTTGAAGTTTGAATACTAGAACCCATTTCGAAATGTGAATCTCTTCCTTCTTCGTTGAAAAAGGAACGGAAACTTGCACACACCAATTCATCGCGGCATAACGACATTCAAACTCAGACACCTAGCGAACGTCTGGTTCAAAATCTGGTTTAATTCTGAACTGGCCGGAAGGAGCTTACCCAATTTCTTTCTCTTACGGGTGTGATTCCTCAGTTCGTGGGCATTGAACTGAGTCTACATAGTAGCTTGACTCCCCTCTTTGTCGTTGTCATTGGCTCTACAAGTACAACCAGCAGCCTTGTGTTATTTGCGGCTTACTTGATGGGATCGAACATCACATCATGCGGGATAAAGCCGAAAGTCTTGTCGGCAAAGGTCGGCACAGCGTCAATCCTCCCGTATGTAGCCTCCATACTTGCCGATGCACTCTGGCTTCAAATCATTAAATTTGTTCGAGCAAGCCCGATACAGCGAATATAAATGGGCAGCGCGGCGGGTAACGGGACATCCAGGGCAGTATCCTGGGTCCGACTACCGGATCGGGTAAGCGCCGGTCATCAAACGAGCGTGGTGCTCTGGCTTTCCATAGGAGCGCCCTGCCTCCGCGCCCGTGTCAGCCGCAGCCGCGGCGGGACCACGGTTTGTGTGCGCGTGCTTGCCAGCGCGTGACCGCGCCTGTTTGATCCGTGTTAGTCCGCCATCTGATCGATCACGTGTTTCACCCTGACTCTCCGGTCTTCCTCTCCCTTATTGTTAGAACGATGCTAGCCACTACCAGCAATAAAACCGAGTCAAGGATAATCCGCGGCAGGTGGGGATCATTCCAGTTTCTAGTCTTGTTTCTCCCATCTTTTGCCACCGACATGGCCCACCCAGTCCAGAGTCCAGACGGCTGCGAGCTGCTGAAAACAACAGACGTCCCGGAAGGCGCCGAGCACCTTGTTGGCATCCACCAACATGCGACTCTCGCGTGACTTCGAGTTGTACTGTCGCAGGTGACCTCGTACACTGGCCGCCGTGCACGCTGACTTTGCCCGCCGCTTTGCGCACCACGCGTCCAATGATCCTGGAACTGGTGCTGGCACAAGGACTCACACAATCCACCCCAGAAAAGATCCCTGCATAGGAGCCTAACCCATTATGTATACTTACTACGTCGGCCTCCTGCGCATCCTCGTCGCTGCGCGCCGAGATGACCACCTCGCCATTGCCCGCTGGTTCACGCACACCGGACGGGTCCCCGCTGATAGCACCCGTCTCACTGGCGCGCACGCAATCCCGCGTGCCATGACGCGATGTCCCTGCTCGTAGTTGTAACGCGACATCAATATCCTCAGGATCCAACCAGCGGGTGCTGACCGCGGCATGCAGTACGCGCCTGAGCATCGATCTATTAGGGACGGTGGATAGGATTTGCATATACAAGGTGTCGAGGGGGGCAGTGCTGTGGGGATCGAGTGTGAGAACAGAGTCGAGTTGCTCCGCTGGATGTGAATATTCATCGTCAACGTATCGCACGATGGTTGTCGCATATATGAAAGTCCCAGAAGACTTCTCAACCAGACGGTCAATGACATCCTGGCCGGGCCAGCCATCATCTAACGTAATTCCCCGGGATGTGTGGCACTCGCGGACGCTAGCGAATTTGTCGCCGAGGTATCGACGAATGTCGGCGTATGCGGACGGATCGCGGCGGAGCTCGAGATGGCGGCAGACATCGAAGTTGGTATCGGCCTCGAGTAGCTCCCGAAGATGTGGTTCAGGGCGGCTAGCTAGCAGAACACGGACAGGGAAGGCACCAGCCCGAAGTCTCTCGATAATGAGCTTGAGGAGCATCGCCTGGACGCCGTGGTCCTCGCATTCATCCAGTCCATCGATCACAATTATTGGCCGGACCGTCAGCTGCGGAGACTGCTCGAACGGTGTGGCGATTGATTTCTGAAATTGGTGCCGCATCGCTTGGCCGAAGACAAGCTTGTCGCATTCGACAGCTTGCTGGAGTGCGTCACGCAACTCGGGAAACGCGACCACCAGCTGGTAGGCCAGTGTCGGAAACAGCCTTTGCCAGTTTCCACGTCCCACATTTCCTCGTGTAAAGAAGAAGGATGCGCCCAGAACCCCGCGCTCTTGGCAATTCGCGGCAAAGGTCTGGGCGATGGAAGATTTGCCCATGCCGGCGGACCCGTACAGCCAAAGGAGACTGTCGTGAGGACTGTCCTGCTGGGCCCATGTCCCTAGGGTGTCCAGCAAGGAGTTGCCGGTTCCTGGATGACACGCTGGATCAGGAGGGCGCTCAGCGTAATTGTGCATCGCATCCTTGAGAACGGAGCGATACAAAATGTCGAGACCTAGACGGCGCAGTGCTTGACACCGGGGGCAAACCCCGTGGAAGGTGACCGTGATCTTCCGGCAAGGAAGTCACCGGGAAATCACGCAGGAAGGTGCGCAGGCAGGTACACAGGCAGTCACCCGGCAGCCACGTTTTAAACAGACAACACCAAGGTCGGGTCCCGGCCCGCGCGCGGCTACCCGGGCGCCTCCCGGCACCGGGGCTGCTGGGTGCCGCAAATCTGCCATAGCAAGGCCACGCTGCAACTGCCTGCATGCTGCTGTGCTACCTGCCGGCGCACCTTCCGGCACTACTTCCTGTGCAGCTTCCTCGCCGGAAGATGCCAATCACCTTCCTCGGACTTTGCCCCCGGTGTGACTCGGAGTAGTGTTGCCGCGGCTCGGCTATGGCTGGCTTGGCTCGGCTTGTGATGGCTTCGCAAGCCATCAGTCCCGAAGCCGAGCCGAGCCATTTTTAAACGGCTAGCTCCCACGGCTTTACCACACATTTGCTTGCCTGGCGTCGTACGCCTCCGTGCCACACCACTTCCACTGAGACATGTCCTAGGACATCTGGCGAGCCTCTGCAAAGTCCTTTGGCCTTCTGCCCAGCATTTTCGGCGCTGTTATCGCCGCCATCGTCGCTATCGATGGCTTCGACACGCGAATGGAGTCTGGACGAAATTTTGGCGACGATGGTCTCCGGGGCTCAGAAATCAAGCTATTAAGGTGCGGAATAATACCTCGCATGCATGGCTGGCTTTCCTGATGAACCAATCCAGTTCTCATGGCCCGCTATGCTCGCTGTCGCGGGAGGACTGCGCATCCAGGTTCCGCACACAGATGGTACACAGCTATCGATACTGTCTATGCACTCTGTCCGGGTGCGTTCAGCGTTGGATGCCTCGACACCGTCTTGACAAATTCCAGTAACAGCTGTATGCCTCCCATTGACATACTGCCTCAGCGATCTGCGTCATGTCCAGTGTCCGCACTGACTCCACCCTCGCATATCCGTTCAGTCGTCCACCCAGAGGTGGTCCATTTCGGTACCGCGGGAGCCGGCGTTGCCACACGCGCGCGCGGCGGTGTCCAGCGCTTGCTTGACCCACTTCCCCAGCGGGCGAGGGTACAAGCGGCAACCACAAGCGCGGCCGTGTCCGTGTCCGCGTCGGCCCTAAGCCCTAAGCTCATCTACGCCGAGTTCGACAGCGCTGCGAGGCCGTTAGCAGAGCAAGTGAGAGCGAGTATAGCGAGTGAAGTACGGTGTACTAGGCTGGGGGTGTAGGCTGGTACGTTCTTCTTCCTCCCATACTCCCTTCCCATCCCGATCACGCTACCTTCATCTATCTCGTCCCATTCTCTCCAGTGTCCTCCTCTTGCTCTCCTTCCCCCGACTCTCTCGCTCCTCCCGTGCTCTGCTCTTCCCCTCATTTCCTTCTGTCCTTCTGTCCTTCTGTTCTTCTGTCCTTCTTTTCTTTCCCTCTCCCTCCCTTCCCCGTCCACGCCCTCGTTTCGTTCTGAGCCTTTACTGACTTCCTTTACTTAGATGTAGGTCTTCCAGTTCAGCATGGTTTGCTGAGGAGCGCAAACGCGGGCACCTGGTAGAGGGAGTACCGGTTAGGGGGGTGTTACAGGTGCGGATATCCCTGCCCTTTACGTCTAGTCCTCCCTCATCCACCTCCTACTCTACACTTCCTCCCGCCCCGTTCGAGGAACCTACATTCTCCCCAAGGCCCGCTTCGCCTCACCTCTCTTCCTCTTTTCCTTTCCCCTATCCCTCCTCTCGCTTTCCTACTTCCTGCACCTTCAGCCCAACTAATTACCTTCCCCGCAGGTAACCTGATCCCCGTGGATTTGGCCAGCACCAGGCCTTGACGTGTGTTGCGCCATCGACACCAGCCAATCATCAACATCGCCGTCGGCACAACGTCGTCGTCTGCCAGCGTGTTGTCCATCTACGCAGCATACCGCCCCTGCCGCCTTTCCTTCTTATGCCTGTCCGAAACTTCGTTGCCCAAGTCGCACTTGAGAATTTTGCGCTCTAAGTCGGCGCAGTGCGTGGTGCGCGTCCTTGATCTCCTCGTTATCCACAATTCACGACTACTTAGATTAAATGCCCCTGATCTCAGCGCGAAGAAAACCAGTGGCAGCAGTTACACACTTTTCCTGCCTGTGCGAGGTGATATAGAATGGATCGTACTTGACTTTTACTCTACTCTCATTACACTTTTAGTACTTCCTCGTCAATATATAGTGTTTCTCTTCTTGCCGCGTGCACCTGAGGGCAGATCAAGGGTACAGTGTGCGGAGAAAGCAGAAAGCGTCGCATTTTGAATGAGCAACTAGTTCGAATGGTAGTCAGCTGCAACGAGAGCAATATATATATCAACCATAGTAAATCCCATTTGGTGCAGCAATAACGGAACTCTTATCTACTCTTATGTCCTGGTGGATGAGGAGGTATGGGAGAGATGTCAGATTCAATTTCAACGCTTTGGCCTTGACATTTGTGGTGTCCGAGACTCTTGAGTCGTCGCGCATGATGAGAAACCAATGGGAAAAATCATTTGCGAATTGCGTTGAATTCGAGCCACGGAGGCTATTAGCCGGTCAACACAAAGTAACGGAGCTGCAGGTCATGCGGCAGGTAGGAAGGTAGTAGTGCATTGAAAGAATGAGTCCAAGCCATTGGAAGCTGCGGCTGAGCCGACCTCAGAGCCGGCTTGAGCCGGAGCCGAGCCGTGGAAAGCCGCTTCCCAAATGGCTAGCTCGGCTCGGCTAATTTACGGCTCGGCTCGGTCGGCTGACGGAGCTAAGCCAAGCCGCGGCAACACTAACTCGGAGTTCAAGTGTTGATAGATCGAACAGAAGGATAGACCATTAGGCCCAGACACGATGTTCAGGTTTCCTGCAACATTGTTGAAAGTCCCACCTTGAAGGCCAGGCCCCGCTGACGATGAGGGACATGGCAACAAGTCGAGGGCGACAGCTCTGCATAGCCTCTTGAAGCTGTGCCAGTTCGGTGATGGCCGAGTTGAATTCCCATTTTTTCCCACCCAGTAAGCCTCGAAGTTTTGACGCCGGAGGGCGCGAAAGTCGGTAAGCAAGGCTGTTCCACTTGCATAATAGACTCTTGAGCCCATCTTTATCTCGAAGCTCAAGCTCCGATATTTTTTTTGTTCAACCATAAACATGGTATCGTGGCTTTGGAACTTGGCTGAACAAGACGCTTGCAGCCTGCAACCTACAGCCTTGCCTTGCTATTGAGGTCAAGCTGACGGGTGGGTACCCATATAGTGTCCAACCGCCTCTTCAAGCTAAGTTGACAAACTTCAGTTGTGTTCAGCTGTGAACGAGAGTGCAGCTGGTTTTACCGTCAGGCCCAGTATGCCGACGTGTGTCCAAGACTGCACCAATAGGGGAAGTCAAAGTTGTATTCGGAGGCCGATTCTCGAGCCGATTCTGCACCGATTCTGACATCGATTCTGGAAGCAGAATCGGTCGAGAATCGATCAAAACACAGAATCGGCGAGAATCGGTGTTCCTCCTCCAGAGGAGGAACTACATCAGAATCGGTCAAGAATCACCCTAACCCTAAAACACTCCTCTCCCTTCAAGTCCCTTGCTCACCGTAAGTACGGTGCCCGTACCTTTGACTAAATAAACCCAAGAAATTAACGCCAAATACGAAACTTCCTTCTGCACCCCCTGGCAGCACTTGAGAGGGCATAGATGGAAAGGGGGACGACACATGCTATAAAGCACAAAAGAAATGCTATAACGTGGCGTTTGGAGCAAAACAACGGCGAATTGTAAGGGAATTGTACCCGGATTGTGAATGTGAATCGGAGCGGTCAAACTTGAGGCGATTCTTGATCGATTCTTTGCTCCGACAATCAAATCAGAATCGACAGCAGAATCGCTCTCGAATCGCTCTCACCGTTTCAACTTTGACTTCCCCTAATCTGCCCACCCGGAATGGTTTTTCATTTTCAATCCGCTCGTATCTCTGTGACTTGTATTATTGTGTCCACTGTCCGCTGCTCGGCCTTACAAGATTTCAAAACAGAATCCAACATTGACCTGATGTTGAATCAACGCGGTATCTGAAGCTGAAACATCTTTTTATTTGGCCCATGTAAATGTGAGAGCTCGTGCTGTTCCGTTTCGGTTTAGGTCCAGCGGGAACCAATTCTGCTTCAGGTTCAATTTTTCGATTTTCATTTGACTTGAGCCTGAGTCAGTCACGACCTGACGATGGTATTCGACTGACAAATAAACTAGGGTGTTTCACAGTAGAGTTTTCGACACTGTTTTCGCTCAGTTTCGATTCAGTTTTCGATTCAGTTTTGAGCGAGGTCACGGTGTGACGCTGCCGTTTTGGGTGGCGGCAGATTTCGGCCTGTCAGAGCGGACCTTGAAATTTAAGTGCCGACATGGGCGAGAAGATTATTCTTGCGGCCTTCTCTCACTCCCTGATGGTGAGCATGATGAAGGAGGACAAGATACAGTCTTAGTCGGTAAGTTACGAAGATAAACAGCACAGAAATCGCGCTGAGCGCGTCAAGTATCGGAGTGCGTGCTATGTTTATCCTGGACACGTGAGCGCAGATGATGGTCGGCTAACACGGCTCGCCGCTCTGCCGATGTCGTTTTCGTCGTTTTCACAGTTTTCGCCGGAGCGATCAGAGTTGAGAACGATGGCTTTTCTGTCACGCTCCGAACGAAAACTGAATCGAAAACTGGCTCGAAAACGGTGTCGAAAACGCTACTGTGAACGTGAAGCGGGCGAGCTCGACCGACATTCGGTTGGTTCAAACACTGAACAGACGTTGTTCGGTGTTCGAGTTCCCAAGGCGAACGTAAAAAGAGTGGAAAAGAGTGGCCTTGAATGTGTACCCACGAGATACGATTGAGGGCAAGGTTCTGAGTTTCGTGGATTAATCAATACGGACGGTTTTGTTTACTGACACTCGCAACTTGAGAGGCATTTTTTGGATAATTCTATCCAACAACCCCCCTTGCTAAGAACAGCCGGGTTGTTAAAACACATTTTATTTCTAACACCCCTCCCAAAAGTTTCCAAAAATAATTGTTCTATCTAACAACCCCGAAAACGAGCCGAACCACGAACCAACTGACCGTCCGGCGTCCCGATTGGGGCAGGTGTTTTTCGTCTCCCCCTCCCTGACTTCTTTGGATTTCTCTGTGACCTCCCTCATTTAATCGGCAATCGGCAAGTAAATTGGCTTCGCGCTTCCCTCCAGCAGTGTTCGGCTTGACGGTGTGCACTCAAATGCAGCCGTTTTGGTTTCCCTTTCTGCCTTGCGCCTCCTTGGTTAACACCAGGCCCCACTTACCCGAGGATCTCGTGAGCAAGAAACGACACATATCCCGCCTGCTCCCCCCGAATGCGCGTGCGGCAGTCGTTCGACAAACAGCGCGCCGAATCGACTTACCGGGCCGACGCACTACCAGCACCGTTCATATCCCTTGCACTCCGTCTACCAGACAGGGTTTAAAAATGGTGCGCGAACATTTGAACCGGTTCACCAACTTGAAGGTTATGCAACCGGGGTTGTTACATAGAATAGAAAGAGTTAGATAGACATGGTATTTTGTGCAACCCGGTTGTTCCTGACAAGGGGGGGGGGGGGTGTTACATAGAATTATCCGCAATTTTATTCCTTGTCCTTGTCCTCGAGTTTTAGGATGTTGGCGCTGGGTGGAGGAGTTCAATGCAGATGGTTGGTGGGTCCGTAATGCATAGTCTGAACACTTCAAGCTTGCAAGGGCATGGACAAATTAGAATTTGGCTGGGTTCGTTTGAAGGTAGATAATGCGCCTTGAACTTGAAGTCTGCTCAGAGCGTGAGATCCAAGGAGCGAGCAAGAGTTCTATGCTCCAGGAGAGCAAAAGTGCAATTGTGGAGGTGTCTGAGTAACTGCAGATGGCGCCGAGCGAGTGTGAGATCGGGCAAGAATTGAAAATTTCAGAGTGGGATTTTTTGCTGGTTTGTGCTCGAAGTGACGAAATACAAGGAGACATCATGATACTTATCGAAACAATTCAAGCGCTCCGAATTCGAAGGTCCTCGTCGGCCCTGTCGTTGCCATTACGAACCTGGCGGCACGCGCGTTGCATCCCCGCACCTCCGCCGACGCCAGACTCGGGCAAAAAGTACACCCGGGGCCGGGACTCGGGATTCGACGCGTCAGCTCCCGTCCTCTCCTGTCGCCGCTTGGTCGCCGCGGCAGTGGTTACGCACCGAAGGCGCCTTTCTCTTACGTCAAATCACCGATACACCGATACACCGACTGCGGTGCCCGGGGTCTCCGCCTGCGTGATGTGCGCTTGATGATGGACGCGTGGCACGAACCGCACACGGGCTTGGAAGCGAACCGGGTCGGGTCGGGGCTGCGTGGTCGTGGGCGTGGGAGGGGGGAGCTTGGAGAAGCGCCGTATGCCGTATGCGTCGGGAGTTGATACAAAAGCCGGTAGCGCGGACACGAGGCGCCTTTTTGTCGAATCGAATCGACGCCCCGCTGACGCACGCCCCACGCCTCGCTTCCGCACACGCCTTTGTCCTCCGTGCTCTTTTCCTTGGACTGCGACTGCTGCGCCGACCGACTGAAGAACGCTTGAATACTTGGAGGTGCGCCGTCGGGTGTTCGAGCGCGCTGGCTGGCTGACGAGGAGGCGAATAGGAACTGGGATTAACACGCCGCTAAACGGACAGACTACACGCGCCAGGAGATCGATCACCCGCCGCCTTCCGCCTTCCGCCGACCGACCGCCGACGCCACTTGTCTTGCCACGCCCCTCCCGCCTGCCGCTCTCCCCTCCTACGCTCTCCTACGACTGCGCTCGAGACTACGGTTAGGACAAGGAAGGTGATTGACTACGAAGCACGAAAACGAATACGCACGCGCCACACGCACCCGACGCGCCGATGAGCACGAGCACGAGCACGAACGACATGCCCGGCGTCGAGGCCTCTCCTCCTGCCCCACCTCCTGCTCTCCCCACCACCACCACCACCACCGCTTCTAACACGACTGCCGCATCGACTGGTACCGCGCCACCGCCGCCGCCGCCGACGAGTACGACTACGAAACAAAACGACGCGTCAGCGCCGGACGTGGCGATGGGGGATATGCCGCCTCCCGCCACTACTACGACCGCTGGTGCTACGCCCACTCCTCCCGCCGCCAGCGCAACGCCCGCCTGGACCCCCGAAGCGGCCGCAGCCATCTCCGCCGCGCGCCCGTTCGTCGCGTCCGCGTTCCTCGCTTCGAGCTCCTCTTCTTCTGCTCTACCCTCCAATAGCGCGGCAGGTGCGTTTGCGTTGCGTCTTCCCTCCCCTCTTTCTGGTGACTTACGCGTCGTAGGTTCCACCGCCCCTCTGCCTTCGTCTTCCTCCACCCTCCCTCCCTCTTCCTCCTCCGCCTTACCCCAAACCGCCTTGGCCCCAAATACCTCGTCGTCCGCCGTACCCCAAGGATCGGCATCCTCAGCGACCCTCGCAGCCCTCCTCGCCTCCGCCCTCGCAGACGTGGACGCGCTCCGCGACGAACTTGCGGCGCAAAGGAGGAGGGCGGAGAGGGCGGAGCGGTTGTTGGGGACGTTTGGGGAGGTTGTCGCGACGATGAGGGTGGGGGGTGCTGCTTCTACCGTTCTAAGCGGAGGAGCGCAAGGAGGGGCGACGAGTAATCAAGCGACTGCGGGAGGAGGAGGAGTTGCGGGAGGGGAAGGGAAAGGCGGAGAAGCGCAGGAGGAGAGACCCACTTCGGCCGAGAGTACGGGTGCGAAGGGAGATACAGCTGCGGCGAAGGACGATGCCGCTGTGGGCGGGGATGACCCGATGACGGACGCTGGAGCTGCTGGTGGTACGTCTAACCTCCGCCCGTCGTCTCCTCGTCTTTTCGTTGGCTAACTTTGTTTCGCAGGAGCTGGTACCTCGGGCGCTGCTGGTGCTGGTGCGTTTTTCTCGACTACCTCCCACCCTCACTTGGCTTCTGTCCTCCTCCACCATTGCCTCCCTCTTTCCAGCTTTCCCCACCCTTCCCCTCGTCCTCTCGCTTCGCCACCACCTTTTCTTCCCTTCACCCCTTGTCACAATCCAAATCCCGTCTCTCTTGGCCTCCACCTTTGTTTCCCGCCCCCGTCTCCCCATCTACCCGCTTCTCTGTTTCGATCTTTTTAATTACGCACTCTTCCGCCTCCCCTCCCCTCCCTCTCACCCTTCGTCGCCCGCGCCCTTCCTCTCTTTCCCACTCGCGCCGTTCCCTGCCTCCCATCGTCCTCCCCTTGTTATTCGTCTTTGTCTGCGCCCTTCGGCTCCCCTGCCCTCATCGTCTTTGTCTGCGCCCTTGCGCATCACCCTCCTTTTACCCGCCCTTCCACTCCCCTCTTCCTATTCTATTCTACTCAGCTCCTTCCTTCCCGTCCGCTCTTGTCCCCTCCTCCCCTCCTCCCTCCTTCCTTCCTCTTCATTTGCCACCCCTTTATCCGTTCTCCCTCCTTCCCTCCCCCTCCCCCTTCGTTCCGTCCTCTCTTGCCTCTTACTCTTATCACCGCCGTCTTTCTTCTCCCCATCCTCCCCTCGCTCCCCCTCGCTCCCCGTTTTACCCTTACTTCGCATGTGCTTCCTGCGCGTTCTCTTTCACCCCTTTCCTCCCTTGTCCTATCCCCATGAACCCCACTCATCTCCCTTTCATCCACTTCTTTCCGTTTAATCGATATGTGCTAACTTCCCCTTCTTCTTCCCTAGCCCCCTCCTCCCCAGCCCCCACCTCCTCCCCACCCACAGCAACCCTCCCCCCCTCAACGATCACCCTCCTCCTCGCGCTCGACGAGCGCACCACGCTCGCGGAGCAGAAGCGCGACGAGGCGCTCGCAAGGCTGGCGGCGGTGCAGGGCAACTGGGCGCAGTTGGATGGGTATTTGGGTGAGTCGCGCGTTTTTTTCGGGGTTTGGGGTATAAGAGATTCGGAGTTTCGCGGTTTTCAAAGAGAGTTCTTTGGAGACGTCGCGAGAATGGGAGAGGGCGGAGTCTCGAGGGGGTGGGTGTGGGTGCACCGCACCCACGAGTCGGCGGAGCGCGGGGATGGGGGAAAGCAGGGGGAGCGACGTTTCCGGTTTTCCCCCTTTTCTTTTGGCGCTGCGTGCGCCGGGCGTTACGGCCTCGGTCGTGGAGGCCTGCTGCGGCGATGGTGGTGTCGGCAGTGTCGGCGTCGTGCGGCGGGCAGGGAGTAGGAGGTGGAGGTGGACGCGCCTGTTTTGGGGTCGAGATTCGACTCGAAGGGAGTGCGAGGTGGCGAAGAGTGTGCGAGGTGGTGCAGCGCGAGTCGCAGGAGCGTAGCGTTGCACGCGATGCAGGCGTCGGCTCTCGACGAGACTAGGCGCTGGGTTTTCGGTTCGGCGCTGCGCGGATGTGGATGTGGATCTGGATGTCGATGTCGATCGTGGCGGAAGCGACGCGTCGCCACGCGGAAGGGGGAGGCGCCGTCGAGCGATTTCGGGGGTCGAGACTTCAGCCTCGGCGCAGATTTTTTTTGGGCGTCGCTGCGCGGATGTGGATGTGGATGTGGATGTGGAAGGGGGCGTGTGTTGGCGCGAGGGTGTCGTGTTAGCGTGCAGCGCTGCATTGACATTGCGTCGGCGTCGTTCTGCGGCGTAGAGCGATCTCACTGTCGAGACTCGAGACTCGGCGTGGATTTCTTCTTCTCTTGGGGCGGGCGAGCAAGTGCGAATGCTGGAGCCGCATGGAGCGCCCGAGTCGGCGTTGGGGCGATTTGAGGATGCGCACACGGAGATGGGGTGGAGCGAGTCGACGGCGTCTCCGATCTTTGGATCGCGCGCTGCCCCGGACCTGGGGGCGACAGAGGGAGGAGAGCGGACAGCGGATTTAATTGCGCCTCGCTCCCTCCCTGATTTGTTATGGCGGGCTCTATGCGTTGTGGAGTACAGCGCCCCGCGACGGGTCGATTTCTTTTTTTGGACCCGCCTTGCCGTGCTTGTGTGCGTACGGCGCGCGCACCTCGTGGCGTTCGTCGCTCTCCTCATTACCCCTCCATTTTTATCTATTTCGCCTCCCCATCTCTCTCTACTCTCCTTCTTCTTCGCTCTGTACTGAAACTCCTCCCCTTTCCCCCAGCCGTAGTGGAACAACGCGCCGCAGACGCGCGCGCCGGCTTCGCCCGCGTCGTCCAAGAAGGCGGCGGCCGCCTCGTCCTCATCGACGTCCCCCTCCCCTCTGCTTCCCCTCCGCATCTCCATCCTTCCTCGTCATCTTCCTCGGCGTTGCACCCCTCGTCCTCTTCCTTGTATAACCCCTACGCCTCGTCGTACGCGTCGGGAGGGGGAGGGGGAGGGGGAGTGGGGGTCGGATATCCGTTTGGGTCGGGGTATCCGTGGGGGAACGGGGGTGGCGGGTACGCGCCGGGACACGAGCGGAGGAGGGGGACGGGCACGGGGAGGGAGGGGTTCGGGGGGTTGGCGCTACCGCCTTTGCCGCAGACTAGCCGTGGGGGCTCGGGCGACGGTCGCGACCGCGGTGAAGGTCGTGGAGACGGAAGAGATGCAAGGGGAGAACGAGATGGAAGGGAAGGAGGGGGAGCAGGAACGACGGGGAGCAGACGGCCGAGGGCGGAGAGCATGGATCTGTACGCGCCGGGGGGCGGGGGTGGGAATGCGAATAAGAAGATAAGGAGGGGGGAGGGGGAGTATGAGGTTCGTCGGTTTCTTTCTTACTTTTTTTTCGTTTTTCGACTCTCCGCCTTTCACTCTTTACTCCCCCCTATTTTTCCATCTTCTTTTCCTTACCTACTGCTATCCCACATTCGACCTCACTCCCCTCCCTAACCCTAACGCGCACATGCGCACCTTTTCGGTTCTTCCCTACTTCGCCTTCGTTTTGTCTCGATCGGATCGTGCCGCTACTTCCTCACCTTCGCCCTCACCTTTCCTTTACTCTTGACCTGCACGTTGATCACTTGATCGTTCTCGTTACGACAATCGATCTATCTATTTTCTCCCTCCCTCCCTCCCTCCTTCCTCTCAATCTCATTTCCCTACCCTTCACTCCCGCTAACCTCCTTTCCAGTACCCCGCATCCGGCTACTACCCACACCAATCCTCCTCCTCTCGGTACCCCACCTCCCTCGCGCAGCAATCTTCCTCCGCACACCCACACCAATCCTCGCACCACCAATCCTCCTCCACCCGCCGCTCGCACACGCGCGACTACGGCCGGGAGCGCGAGCGCGGCGAGCGCTCGCCCAGCACGGCGCCGTCGGACGATCTCGACGCCATGCTGCTCGAGAGCGCGAACGGTTCGCCCCGACCTCACGCACATGCGCAGGGACAGTGGCCGCAGCGGGGGAACACGTTGGATGCGATCGCGGGTGGGGGAGGCGGAGGCGGAGGGGCGAGGGCGGGGAGTGTGGATGGACATGGGCACGGGCAGGGACAAGGGCAGGGGCAGAGGGGATATGTGGCGCCGGCGCCGGCAGTGGCGGGAGGGGGGAAGAAGGGGAAGGGTAAGTTGTTTGTGTGATGAGGGAAGAGGACTTGATACTGACGTGGCTACAGATTTGCACGCGTTCCCGTATCCTGCTGGGCAGGGACCTGCGCCGGCGGTGGTGGGTGTGGGGGCTGTTGGTGTGCCAGTGAGTATCCGTCCTTATTTCACTCGTTTTATGGGGGGATTGTCTATCCTGGGCATTCGTCTTCCTTTCACTCTATATTCCGAAACGAAGCTCAATTCGCTGACGACCTTACTCCCAGGCATCCTCCCCTTTCCCAGCCACAAACGCGCAGAACCAGCGCATCTGCCGCCAGTGCGGGCTGCCGGGGCGCTACAAGGAGGGCAAGTGTGTCGAGAAGTGGGGCCCGGGGCCGTTAGGTCCGGGGACCGTGTGCGATCGGTACATACGCTCTTCCCCCTTCTGGATACGGAATGCTGACACCATATCTCACAGCTGCCGCAAGAAAATGAAGCGCGTCGAGCGGCGCGGGACGCTCGAGCAGCAGCTGTCCGCTTCAGCCGCCGCCACACCTGCGCCCGCGCCCGTGACCAGCTCGTCGTTCCGCACGCAAAGCGTGCACCGCACCGACACGCTCCCCGCCGCCGCCGCCTCCGCCGCCGTGTCTTCTGCTGCGTCCGTCGCCGCCGCCGTCAACAGCGCGTACAGCACCGGCAACAGCCGGAGCGAGCGCGAGCCGATGGAGAGCAGCATGCGCAGCTCGCTCGCGTCGCCCGCCGCGGGGCGCATCATCAAGAACCGGCTCACGCCCGTCGCGCCGCCGCCTGCACCAACGCCCGCACCGGCGCATGTGGTGCACCACCACGCGGGCGGCGCGCCGGGGCTGCTGCCGCCGCTCAGGACGCACAGTCCCATGGAGGTGGACGGGGAGGACGGGGACGGGGAGGGGGACAGCTTGGATGCGGATGCGGAGGCGGAGGTGGATGAGATTGAGGGGGAGTATGCGCATGTGCATGCGGGGCCGCCGCATGGGCATGGGCATGGGCACGGGGACGCGGAGGGGGAGGAGGACGGGGAGGGCGATGGGGATGGGGAGGGCGATCCCGAGGCGGATTTGCTGGAGGCGGTGGATGCGGCGGAGAAGGCGACGGGGTCGGCGAATGGGGCGAGGGTGAAGAGTGAGGATTGAGTTCTTCTTCCCTTTGCTTTGCGACGCCTTGATTCGACTCCGGCCACGACCACGACCACGACCATATATTGTAGCGCTACGCCCCTTCTTCCCCTTCCTTCCTCTTTTACGTCTGCACACATCCCCTCTCCTCTCCTCGCTCATGCTTTCAGCTATGTTCTTGCTCTTTCCTCGTTCCTCAGTATATCCTCTCTACTCTACTCCCCATCCCCATCCGCACATACATACAATACGCACCGTCGAGAGCGTCATCCAAAAGTGTATTTATTAGATATTGCGCGGTAGTGAGGCACCCCTTCCTTGTACTTAGAGCCATAATGCACACCGCTTTTACTTTACTTTAGTCTTACGTGCAGTACTTAGATGCAATCTGTATTTTGTTGTTTTGTTGTTTCTTCCACGTCTGTATTTCGACTGGTCAACCTGGAATTGGACTCAGACAACTGACCACTCTTCCCCAGGACTTCGACTCTAGGCTTGTCTAATTTTCGACAAACATCCGCGCTTCGCGATGATTACCAGTGGAGAAGGGCGCACTCGCGATCATGAGACTGCGCCCTTGGCATCGCGGGGGTCCGGTGGTCCCGACGAATTTGGGTATTGGGCGGGCAGCGTGGCAGCATGGCGCTTGTGTACATCGGGCAATTTATTGTGCGATGAAAATGAATTGGAAGAAGAATAAACGGCGTCGGGTTTTACCGACCTGCGCCGCGAAAGAAAATGGGCCGACGCACGGTGGGCGCCTGGCGCGCGTCGCGTGGTCACCGTCGGGGGATTTATTTTGCGACCATGAAAATGGGTTGCAGCGTGTGGAGGTAAAATAGAACCCAAGTTCACAAATGGGTTCAGATGCCAGTGCCGACGTGCGTTGCAACCAGAGAGAAAATAAGTCAAGAGAGATGGGTTTAGACCATCGGAATTTGCCGACCCGCCTTGCGAAGAAAATTGGCCGTGGAGTAATGAACGGCGCGTTTTGAGACAAAAAGGGAACAGACAAAAGCGGGAAATGAACAGACAAGACACGAGAATGAATTTTCAACAACAACGGGAGATTAATGAAAACACCGCCATTGTGATTACCCTACCATAGTTTCAACGCCGACGAACTAACCAGAGCTAGTTGATTTCCAGCGCCCTAGCGGCTTGGAGTCGCCGAGTCGGACCCACGCACAGCGCCACACGTTCTAAGCGTAAGCCGAGCTGGTTGGTCGACGTGCGTGTGCGCGCGGCGCGGCGATCTAGAGAAACACAGCGCGCAAACGAGCCAGCCCGCTAGATTGGCGCCGTCCCGTCGGCGGGCATTTGTGGCGAGTTGGAGGCGTGCGTCGTGTCGTAAAGCCAGTGGAGCGGGTGCTTCGTGATGGCCAAGGAGGCGGTACTGCCCCCTTTGTTTTGCAGCAGTGCGGCGATACGGGCGGGAGTAGCCCTGCGCGTGGCCGTAACTTTAGGGGTGGGTTGCCCGACCATCGGAGCGTCCGCTTGTATTTGCGTGCGCGCGTGCCCAGCGGTGATTTTACGGCGTCCCGCGAGGTGCTGGGTGCAGTCGCGTTGTCTGGGCGCAAAGGCAAAGTCCAGGCGCCGAACCCGCACTGGCAGCACCTGGCCGCCGTTCACATTGACAACAACCTATATTTGGTTGTTGTGGGAAAGGCTGCCAAGTTGAAGTTGAAATAAGAAGACGGCGACGGTGATCCACGGATTCACGCCGATCGTGTGCGCTTTCACATCGGCACGGAACTTTGAGTTATAAGTGCGTCGAGGTTGGCACTCGTACGTCGGCAGCGCGCCCACGTGGGGCGGGCATCACCTTCTGCCGTGCAGCAGCTGCGCTGGGGAAGCGTCAGATATCCGAGTGCACGCGGGAAGCGCTTGGATGATTGGACCGGAGTACGGGGACTCGCGGCGTGCGCTGGCCGCACGCCATGAGGGTGGAATTGGAAGATGCGCCAGTGGTTTTGGTCACGACGTGCTGAAATGGGTGCAATGTCAGATGAGGCAGGGAGGGCCGCGGAGTCGAAGTCGTTCAAGGTAGCGAGGGTCTTGGGGACGCGTGCGACTGGTGAACAGGATTCGGGGGTTCGTGATGGCTGTTGGGCGGAGGGGTGCTGTTCGCAGCCGCGGAGATGGAGACGGCGGTGGTCGCGTGCCCCTGTGCGGGTTAAAGTTAAACAATGGAAGGTGTCCGGAAAGTGTACGCCGGAGGGGGCGACAGTTTAACTGTAAGTAAACATAACTAAGGGGTCTGTTGATGAGATGGGACACCTGCGTGAGCGCAGCGCAAAAAAAATACACGGTGGAAATTTATGCGCGTACTGAAGTTGAACATTTGACGGAAGACGACCGCCCTTCACCCATTCGAGAGTGGATTAGATACGCGATACATGTCGGTCATAGTGGTTGAGGGTTCATGAAGCCTGCCGATAAATATTCAACACGTATACGAGGACAATGTGAGGAGGAGTTGAATACAACACGCCTGCCATGTTTTCGGGTTAGCAGATATTATAAAATGGCACCTCGCTGATCCTAGACTGATAGGATTCGTTCGGCAACCGAGAAATTGCTTCGACACTTGTGTCCAGCGGCAATGTGTAGTTCGAATGCGGAGGCAGAGATAATTGAACATATAATGATATCGTTTAGTTGAGGTTTGACGTGAGGTTGGAAGCAGACGACCGAATCTTGCCGGGCTGCGTAGTAGATATCGACAGTGCAGTTGGCTTGTGTCCGGCGGCAATATGCGGTTCGAATGCGGAGGCAGAGAAGATTGAACCTGTGATGATACCGTTTAGTTGGGGTTTGACGTGAGGTTGGAAGCTAGAAACAGACGACCGAAAGTAGATATCGACAGCGCAGTTAAATCCCAAGAGCTTCTGCCCCACATTGGATAGGAAAGACCTCTCGTTCTCTGCCGACATTTCTTTCTCCTGGTGTTGCATCTTGGGAGCCGGATGAGAAGAAGTTGAAGGAACCAGCAGTGGCACGGTGACGACTCGGAATCACTGACAGAGAATTGGAACGCAAAAGGAATGTATGAGTCTCCAGGTCCGCTTTAGAACCCGAAGAGCTAGCTGAGCATCTGGAGCTGCTCTTGAAATATGAACGTGGAAGGAAGGAGACACCATCAGCCATTTGACAAATAACTTGCGCCTTTTTCGACCTTTTCAGCTTGCGACAAGTTCACAAGGCCAAAAGTGAAAAAATACCCCTCTGAAATCACATTTCATGCCCAGATTGATACTTGAATTTATTTTTTTTCCGAAGAATTTGACCTTTTTTGCAATTTAGACATAGCCCGGTGACCTTGTCGCCTTTCGACCTTTTTTGACCTTTTTCGGCCTTTTTCGGCCTTGTATAAGGTCACAAGCTAATTGTCAAAAGTCTGATGACGTCGTGACTCGTATTTGACCTTGTTGTTTGATTGATTGTCAATCCCAGCCAAACAGCCATTGAACTTGATCTCGACCAACTTCGTCGTTTCAAATCTTTCGATTCTCTCAGCTGGAGTGCGGTTTCTGCTTTGTTTCCCGCCGAAGAACCGAACCTTGGGAATTTGCGACCGTACCGGATGCTCACCTCACATGCGGAGTGAAGCGGGGCCCGCCAACTGATGCCTCGTGGCTTCGCTGCGCCTCCATCGCGTTCTCAGCACGGCATCCGCGCCCAAACCTTGTTTCCTACCTCCGCCGTAACCTTGTGCGCGCCTGCCCGGATCTATGGCGCGTTAGTCGCTCTGCAAGGTCCCCGCCAATCACGCTGCTTCACGAATCACGTCAACATCGCCGCTATCAGCCGACCATCGCCAGCGCATCCCGCCACCTGCCTCACCTGCCTCCTGCTGTTCCCTTTCCTCATGAACTGGCTCGTTGTTACAGGCCGTGATGCCGTGGCTTCTCCTGGCAAGGCAGTGGCGTGCTGTGTTCTAGATGGTATCGAGGGTATCGAGGGTTTGAAGGGGCGCGCCTGCGCGTGATAGCCGCCATAACCTCGGCCATAGAGATGCGACGACGCGCTTCTAATTTCGCATCAGCGCTCAACGTGCGCTTCCGATTCACAGCGGTGTGCGGGGTCCTGCGACGCCGGCTCACATCTTCCGCATCAAACAAAACTTCCCCATATATTCCCGCAGCCCGCCCTCGTGATATCGTGCAAGCTCCATACCCTCGGACTACGGAGGCGCGCATGGGCGCACAGATATCTTTGCCCGCCGACGGCCACCGGTACTTATTATTACATTCTATCGTCTCCGAGCCCTGGCTCCCGGGCTTGTGCACTTCGAATTTGGGCCTCATCTTCTCGTGCGCAAATAAATCCCCACCACTACATCTTCAAGTTCATGCAGCGAGAATGCCGGTCCATGATTCCCAAGGCCCACTGCTTTCGCGTACAAACCGCATACTCACTCCAATCCGAAAAAGCTGAACAACAAAAACTCGCATAGTCCTCTCAATATCTCCGATAACTTTGCTTCTCGGACTTGAACAGCAATTGTCCTCGTTCGAGGACGGAGGTGGACGAGGACATACAAGTTTTCAACGCGATTCGTACATCCTGAAATGAACATTCCCAGACGTGCTTTGTACAGCAGCACATTTATGGGAGCAAAACTCGGATTCTGTTCTCTAGACCCTATAATGATTTACAAAGATCGCACCTGCCTCCTACGTGAAAAAATAATCACTCTTCACCCAATGCACCTCGCAATTTGCAATTCTCATCCGCGTTCCAACGCTAGATCACCAATGATTATTTTGTGCCCCTATAAGTCCTATCCAGATTCGACGTTCGCAAAAACGTTTAATGGATTGCCCTGATCGCCCTTTGCCTCCTCTCCCTCTTCTTCCTCCATCTACATTATGCGATTCCGGGCCACCTCTCAAGTAGTAGTTCTACTCTTCAGCTCTCTCGTGTGCGCCAACTCGGCCATCTTTTCAACTGATGGTCAAACCCTTCCCAGCCCCTTTCACCAACCCGTGGAAGGAAGATCGATGGCAATCAAAGGTGGTCTCCGGGGAAAAGAGACCAACTTTGAGCGCCTGAGTCGTGGATTACCACCGCTTCCACCGACGCGGAGGAGCTCTGGGATCCGACGTTCGTCCAAGTGTTCTCTCTGCGGTCGTCCAACATCTCACTTTCAATCATGCAGCGAGGGTCTCCGCGACGCCCCTACCCATGTAACTCCGCGAAAATCTCAGTGACCGCAAGCTTATATCCTCCTAGTCCGAAGGGGAACATCAAGATTACTTTTACAGACGACCAAAGCACGGCCTACGTCGGCAATACGTTCAACTTTATAAATTTGTACACCGCGACTGGGCAGCTTGATTCCTCGGCTTTGAATGTAACATTGCCTGCCTCGGCTTGCAGCGGCCCGTTCGATATCACAGCCAGTCCTGGGCCAGACGCGGCTCATCCACTGGTTGGTGCGGTTGGCGGAACGAATGGTTGGAACTTTCAAGCGGGGAAAGTCGGGTGAGTCTTCATGGGCGCTATGTTTTTTGTTGCAAATATTGACGGCGTCGTAGCTACGCGTACCTGGCAGGCACTGGACACAGTAACTAAATTCGCGTCCCGACCAGATTGCGATATTCATTTCTTCCCACAGCGAACGCAAACTCTGGGCCTTCCTCGACCGCCGGAACAAGCATGCAATCGGTGGGGTGGGAGGGACCATCCGAAAGTCAAATATGGTCGCTCGATTGTCAGACGTACGAGATGAAGGCCCAGTGGACCAATTCAGACTTAAGTAAATATTATCCATTTTAGAGGACGAAGACGCCTGCTAACAAAGCTCACCACGCAGGCCAACCCGCGACAATAATATTTTACGATCCAACCTCCAATTTCATTGGTTTCACAGGGGAACTTGGGAATCTGGATCAACTTCCCAGAGCTCGGGTGCTCGTAAGCGGTGTTCAAGCTCGTCGCACAGTTGGATCTTGATTGAATTTCCAGACCTTCACCTTTGTCCCTCAGTGACAGGCAGTCGAACCTTTTAAATACCCGACCATCTGGCAGGTTTCGCGGCGGTTTTCGAGAATTTACTGTAGATATCGATGCATGCGACTCCCAGCAGTGGATTCATCGAAGAGAACACACGCGAGGGCGACGAGAGTGGAGAAGATGCGGGCCATTATGAATCCAGATAGAGGGCGCAGATGTGGAAGGCGCAGAGGCGACGTAGAACAGGAAGCAAGTGATTTGGAAACAAAGTTGAAGGCAGACAAAAAAGGTGCATCAGGCAGAAGGAATAGGAATGAGAATGAATGGTTCAGAGGGGTCGCTCGTAACGTCTTTATACCTTCCAGCATAGATACACACACAAGATAGTGCTTGATATCGGTTGTGTATTGGTTAAAAGGTTACCCATATCAGAGGCGGGATACCCAAGAAATGCTCCGTGCGCGATTTCGTGAACCTCGCTGATCCGAACTTGAATGGATGCTCTTTGTGCGGAGTAGCCCTTTCGTTTCCGGTTGAACCTAGTTGAACACACACTATATAAAATGGTGAAACGATTCGTCGCAATAGCTGGATTTTCCAGCCTGGAAAAGGTAGTGGAAAGGTGAGACCTCCGGCCCGACGCACACGGTTCACTTGCAACCAGCCGATCAAGAGCATCATATCGAGCGCCTAGTACAGTGCTGCTTGTTTTTTTTTTCAAGTACATTCCTTTCCGCCATCATCAAAGCGGAATGGAGATCCCCGATGGCCTGCCGCCGCCGCGCTCGCAATTTAGTACAGGTTGCGAATGAATTGCCCGAAGCATTGTCGTGTGGGGACACTTAGTGTGTTCCAGTAGGTCGGTGTGGCAATGACTGATGAGATAGGAAAATGAGAGACAGACAATACACATTGACCACGCCCGCGGAAATTCCATGAGGTCTGTACTACCCAATCTCATGCATTCTCCCCACCTGCGCCTCCAGCTGTGACCAAAGGTCCGACAGCGTCGTTGCGGCCGCTGAGGTCAATATCTATTGAGAGTCCTCCAGTTCAGGATAAATTGCATGGATTTCAAGGGCAGCCTCACTGTCCGTGTCCAACGCCGTAGTGCCACGCCAGGGCGTGAACCGAATGTTCCCCGTTTGCAACGTGGTACACTGCGTTAACCGCCCGGACATGTGCGCGAGCGCCGGGTCACGGAGGTTGAGCATGAGTCGTGTTATCATTACTGAGGATATGCTGGTATTGTACGGAGAAGTAAGTCGATTTACTGTTGGACGAACGGGAAGAGGAGCTCACATGTTCGTGAATGTCGTAACGATTCCGCGGGTATAGGGCTGCATGGGCACATGTCGTGTCAACGTGTGGATGAGTGAGTCTAGATCAACATACAGTGCCCAGCTGCGACGCGTGGATGAGCACAGAACAGAGTGTGGCATATTGGGTGGGTGCACTCACAACAAGCGTTAAAATGTTTGATAGATTCGACATAACTATGACCCTGGTATCATAGCGTTGGACTCGCATTCTATGGGCTAAGGTTGAATCCGCACCCGAAATAAACAGCACCTGGTCAAGGAGCTCATAAGAAGGGTAGGAGCGGGATGGTAACGAGGTGTTTACCATCGCGTAGCAACACAGCAAGAAGATCCCCTCCTGGGTAGCGACGGCTGAACGCCTTGTACAGTGTGAGGATGAATATCATGGAGTCAAATACGGCTACCCCGGCCCACGCAGCGGCCAAGTTGAGGCCTCTGGAATATCCGACGCTCAGCTAGCCTGTCATGAAATACGCAAGAATCAACACACTGATCGGGAGGCGTTGGGTAGTTGCATCCGAAATATAGAGGTAAATTGGTGCTCTTGTCCACGGCTTTGCCCGAAACCACCGACCACTGTATATGTGTGGGCGGCCTTCTAACGGATGTGTAGCCAACGCACAAGGGCAACCGCAATAGCGGCCGCAGCGACTGTCATCATCACGGTCAACACACGTTTGCTGCGCTCATAGAGGGCATAGGTTCGGAGTATGAGCATCACTGTATCCTAGAAGTGAGGAACGTTATCAACAAGACTATGCTGACGCACCTCCAGCCATGACTTGGCTGAAAATTACGAAGTATAGGTGATACGATTCGAGCCCAAGACATCTGGTAAAAGTTCCAATATTATTCGCCATCTTCGAAGCCTCGGTAAAAAAAAATCGTACATCTGGCGTAGTTGAGACCATATTCACTACAGAACAAGAAGCGAAGCTCACCTTGATTTTTGCTGGGCTACTGCTCTCAGTCCAGAAATATTCCACCACCACCGGAATATTCCCCAGAAGCGCGCCGTACCGGTTCACAAAGAACAAAACGTTCACCCAGCTGAAATGCGAGTCCCAATAGCGGGAGACTTCGAAGTCAAGAACTAGGAAATAGTCGTAGAAAAGAATGGAGAATGAGACGAGACTGAAGTACGAGCTCGCATTCCTGTCGGGATCACAATCAGTAAAATACAACACCCAAGGAGACGACGGACAACTGGCGTTGGATTTGTGGTCCATTGAGTGGTGTGCACGAGAACCGCAGCAGAAACGACGACCAGTGCAGTGGGAGAGACCAGGAAGCACCTATGTAAGAGCGTGGGCTCTGGATAAGGTCAATCGCCACTTAGAGACTGCCGGAACAACCACGGCACGGAGAAGAGAGTGGACAATTTGAGGCGTTTCCAGAAGATGACATGTCGCCGGATTCTAATTGAAGATATACGTAGGACGTCTGTTTCTTGATTTGTTCTGTCTTGCCATAAGAGCTGTCCGCAGGATACGATGCTGAGAAGGTTTTGCTAATAATCGTGCTTCGCAGCCAGCGGTAGACACTCATAGCCATTGGTTGAACGTGCGAATAATCCGGTAGGGCGTCCGCGCCTCTCTGGACTAATTAGCGCCGACGCTATTGGAGCAGCCCAGGTAAGTAGTCTGAAATATTGTCAAGCATGCTCTTCATTTTTAACGCGAGCCTTTTTTTGTGACGGTAGGGCGCCTTTCATCTTCTGTTGGTTGGGGACGAAGAGCTCGACACTCCACAGGTTTTGTATCGCCACCGCCATCGAGTATCGGCTTGTCTTGACTCCGGGTACCTCGAACGTTTGATCCTCCGGCGCAAGGTCGGAGGCAAGGGCGTTGGAAATAAAATTCAGCGAGACTATCAAGTCGATGCCCAGCAAGCCGAGGGTCCGAGAGCACTGCTGTCAGCGAGACATTTATTTCCATCTCGAAGGCGATGGCCACAACTCACGACGTGAGATCCCAACAAACATCGCCATGGACGTGGCTGGCGGATATCTGGAACCTGCTATAGGTGTCACATGTCAAGTCAAGGTGTGATTACCTGCAGATGAACGGCATCGGTGTGAATTGGGACATGATGAGCGTGAAGATGGAGGGTCAGACACGGACGGGATTGAACGTACGATTTTCAGTGTTGCCATGCTGTGCATGGGGAAGGAACGGGTAGCCAAAAAAAAAAAGTACACGTTCAGTCTTCACTTACACGATGCTTGAGTGTGAGCCAGCACAAAAACTCACACTTAAGACCGCTGAACACGATTGGATGCCACAAAGGGTCCGAATAGCAATGCTATTTTGAACCAGGATATAGGCTATAGCACGCAATCAGAGATCTGTTCCTGCCAAGTATTCTTTCACTCACTGTCCACGGCACCTGCTCAAGTAGTTTGAATCAAAGCATGGTTCGAAAATGCGAGTTGAGGGCGAATCTCTTATCAAAATTCCCGATCCTCACCCCAGTGAATGACAACTCCACAGCCATCAGACAAAATCCAAAGCAAAAAAAGCTATGACCCGATCAGCCAACGAGGCTAACTAACTGACCCACCGCAGCGAAGAAGCACGAAATCTAATTCCAAGGAAGTATTTGCACATATTAGATTCCGACTTCGTCGCCATCATCCCCGCGGCATCCCGGCTCGGCTTTTTTTACAACGTAGAAAGCCAGGACAGGAAAGACAAGGAATACTGCAGTGGAGCGGCGGGGTGGTACAGTAGCTACAAAGCTAGAAATGGGGCGGTTGGTTGGTCGTGACAATATCAATCCACGTCCACACCGTCGACTCGCATTTGGCAGGTCACATCCCATTTGACCCATTTCTCAGAGCCGACGCAGTCGCGACTGCGCAAATTGACACAGAGAGCACGCGGGCCGTCGTTCGCAGAGTGAAGAGCCGGATTGCAGTGGAGTTCACGGAGCGCGGGCCGCGGCAGCCTGAATGCGCAATGGGATCTTAGCCAAGCGAGCGCATCCTATCCTCGGACAAGCATCGCATGCTAGGTCCAGACTGCGCGCAATAACACAGTAACAGTGGGAGTCGCAGAGCACGCAGGCCGTCGTTCGAGATCGCAGAGTGCGTGCGCGCGAAAGAGAGAGTATGGTCGGAAGATAAAAGCGCTATCGACTATCGCTTCGGGCTGCAGTGATGGGCTGGTAGGTGGTGTCGAGTGGGACATGGTGCTTCGCCGGCATATACGCGGGCGGTGAGCGCCAAAGGCACGGCGACGGGTGTACCAGGGGGCGGCAGCACAGAGGATATAGTCACCGCACAGCCATGCAGCAGGAACAAGGCGGAGGCGGAACAAGCCGACCTCCCCGTCATCCCTGCCCCTTACCCACTCTCCCATCCGCGCTCGTCGCCCTCCACCACGCTCGCGCCTTGACCTCCAGACGGTACACGCGGCCCCTCTTCCGGCGACCCTCGTCATCGGGGATGCGTAGGCGTAGGCTGCCAATCCGCGGTACCAGACGCAAGCGATTGGTGGGTGTCGATACCTCGCTTCCTTGCGGGCACTCCCCGGTTACACGCGCTTCTCTGTGCTCGTTCCCGCCCCACCCCAGCCCGCTTCCGTGTCGCACTCTCTCGCCGAAGTGGAGGGGGACGCGACGGCCGAGGGGAAGCACGAATCGACTTCGACATCGAGGAGATGCGGATACCGCCGCCGTATACCCGCTTCCTCGCCGCACTCTCTCGTCCTGCGGCCGAAGTGGAGGGGGAGCGCGAACGGTGGATATCGACATCGAGGGACAACGTCGATGCCGACGTATACCCGCGGCTTTAGTACACCAGCGGGGGCGTGTTGTTGCTGCTGCGCGGATGGAGGACAATGGGCTCGCAGAGCGGAAATCCCGGACCGGAGGCGCGAAGGAAGCCAGGAATTCGAGGCTGGCAGTTGGGCGCCGCCGCTGAGCAGATAGCGCACGGCGCATGGAGCGCGGCGGCGGCGGCGATGATCGGGTGCGCGCAAGAGCATCGTGGCACTGCGGAAGGGAAAGATAAATGTAAGTGAAGGGGTTTGTAGAAGGCTCAGGGGAAGACGCACCTTGTGGCTGCAGCAGCGTGCAGCGTGCTGCGTATGCATGTGTGCGCCCCGCACCCGCCTGTCCAGCCCTCGCACTTGCGCGTTACGTTCTTGTCAGTAACCGAACCGCCAGCGCCCGTGCGCAAGCCCCACGAGCGCCTCCAGGCCGACAGGTGCGCCAACCCGCCGTGCAGGTACGCGCCTCGGCGCTGCATGATTGTGTTTGGGTGGACGGCGATGAATCCCTGGCGGCGGGGAGTTGCGGCGAGGGCCGACCAGGGGACCAAGTGCGGAATATCGAGAGGCGGTTTCGACCAGGACCAGGCTTGGCTCCTTGCCGCACGACGCGAATCGCTGGGAAGGCTCGGCAGCGAGGGTCGGACTGTAGCGGGGACGCCCACCGCGGGGTCTATGCAGCGCGCAATCAATATTCCAATTTCACGCGTTGGGGTAATAAAGCGCCGTTTGAGCCCGGCTTATGCGGAGGGTGGGAGACGGGAGACGCTGTGCGGGGCATAGGATAAGAGGGTAGATCATGGGATGCGTCGCAGAAAGTCCATGGACGGCTGCCGATCGGGAATCTGCAGTGCGCCCTCGTGGACGTTCGGCGACGGAAAACACCTGTTTGCAGCGGCAGGCTGCAGCGGGCGCTGTGGACGCGCGGAATAGCGATAACTACGGGAGAATGGATTCCGCTGTACGCGTCAGACGAGGTCGGGATGGCATTCAGACAATCGATTGTCGATGCGTGAGATGTACGGTCTCGTTGGAACGCTATCTAGCTCCAAGGGAAGGACGGAGGAGCTGCGTCTTGCGTAGAGGAAAGCTATACGCGGGGCGCACTGGTGGCAGGCGGTCGGGACCACGGAGGAGGGAGGAGGAATCGCACACGAGAACGACGCCGACGAACGGCGGGGCCCGGGGTGGAGAGTACGGGGCGCGCGGGGTGTGCTGGGAATAGGGCGAGTCACGACAACTTTGGGTGGGTATGCAGAGCTCGGAACCCCGAGGGACGAGTGCAAGTATCAGAGACAGTGGCGTGGGGCCCCGCGACAAAATGTGCGCTTCCGACACATGGAGCTGCAGTCGGGTGCGAGTTACTGAAGCACGCAGAAGGATGCTTGAGGCGTGTAGAACACGCCCGAGCGGTAATGCAGGCCTGGGCATCGACAATCGAAAAGTCGGGATACAGCCGTACAAGGAGCAGAGACCCCGTTGTGAAGCCACGTAGTGTGAGCCAGAGGGCGTGTGAAGGGGGGCGAGTAGGCAAAGAAGAGGATATGCCGGGAAGCAGGACGCTGGGAGCGATGACGGGCAAGGAAGTCGGTGGGAGGATCCTGGATGGCGTGACGTCGCGAGATACGAAGTCGACGATAAACGGCCTTTGCGTGGCGGAAACAGCGCGGGCGGCGGTTCGAGCATATATCAATCCAGTCACAGTCGCGTAGCCGCATTGTACGGCCGCGAGCGACGACTGCTGACTATTCGTGGAGGACCGAATATGGCTATGCCACATACGGAAAACTCATGAGCGGACTCGCTGGCTCGATACCATCGCCCAAGCAGAACGCGGGGAAGCTGGGCGACACGATTCGCACTAGAGGATGGAATTCATGCAGTCGTTTGTGCGGACGAGACTGCGTTAAGTGTTAGTCTAAGTAGAGACGGCGGAAAGGGAGACGGCGGCTCGCACGCATATCGACAACACCTACTCGGCAAATACGAGGGCTCAGAATGCGTTTGCTGCGTCCACCAGCGGTGTTGAAGGGCCTTGAAGGGCGTGCAAAGGGGTATCATTCAAGTATCATTTATTGAAAGCCGTCCATCTTTCAAAGATCTTCCGCTCGATCCATGTACTTCCATGTAATTTCGCGCTTGGGAACGAGTAGTTTCAACGTCGGTGACTGAAGGTACTGGGTAGCCCAAGAGGAGAAGAGGCTGGCTGAAGAGGACGAGACGGTGGATTCGGCGCGTGTTTGGCAAAGGCGTTAACACCAAACTTTCATCCTCTTGTCCTGAACCTTCATCATTGCTATATGTCGATGTTCGGGTGTCGCGGACAATATCATCTCGTATCCGAATTCTCTTCGTTTATGCTCTGGCCTCCAAATTTGCGCTCTTCGCGGTCTCCCGCGATGGACTTCAAGTTGGCTCAAAATTCGAAATCTCGCCCAAATCTCGCCAAATTTTCGCGTGCTTTGTTCAATGCTTTGTCCAATCCAGTACGGGATCCCCGTCGCCATCACGTCGTGGTCAATGCTCAAGAACTTTAATTTTCCGTCCCGAGGCCGCCTATCTCTTCGGCTTGCTCTGCTTGGCGTCGGCTGGCATTTTTCTTGGGTGGGGTATTCATATTAATCCCTGGTGGCGCATCGTCCGCGCCTGCAACGGAGCTGCTCATTCGAAAGCCAAGGCCAGCAACTATCTCTCGGATTTCTTTCTTGCTCGAATCGTCCCGTTGCAAATGATCTATTCATTTTCGGTGTCGGTCTCTATTAGCTGTCGTCACAAGACCGCTACTCTGAACTCCGATTTCCTGCGTGTCTCCGCAGGGCACCAGCAGCAACTCTCGCACGCAAGTATATACAACTGACTGATCTGCGCTCTCAAAAGTAATAGTCAGAATCGGAATCGCCCTTGCTCTGTCCTCCTTTGACTCCTCGGAATTCTCGTCTACGGTTTATGTTTGGGACAGGTCGGTATTCACTTCCGATTCGGAAAATCATCCAACTTCACCACTGGACGAGCTGGCACTCGTCCGTGGCTTTGAATTGTTTTTCCAACATAACTTTTCTTCAATCCAACACCTCACCCACTCACTTCTGTACGAGCTACTTCGTTTCTCGGCGACTCTAGCGGGGTTCTTCTCTACTTTCGGACCGGGACCTCACACGGCTTCACCGCGTCCTTGCCCTCGACAAAGACTCGACGGGCCAATTTGCCGATTTTCAGGATGTTTCGAACGTTGACCGTTTCGGAACCATGGACGCCCATGCGTGGGTGACGCAAAATTCCGACCCAGTGCCACCTAGGCCGTTCCAAGATGCATCCACGGCTTCGCCTGCCAATCCGTCTGCTCCACCGCAGCAGATTCTCGTTTTCCGGTATTCGTGGGCGTCGAAGAGATTGTCTGAAGGAGAATATATCGGCTTCCCGCTCGATGACTGCACTGTAGACGGGAGACAAGTATTAAAAGAACACAATTCGGCAACAATTGCAATGGCTAGTGCACAGCCTTTCGGTACCTCCTTTCCGCCGCCATTCTCAAGATCAGAGGATCCAGATGTTTCTGAACTTAGAACGAGCTTCTGGGCTCTGTGCTGTTCAGCGTCGACCGCCCACCGTGTCTTCGTTCTCTGATGGTGTCGCACAAGGGTTCGCCCTGTACCATTGATAATCCTGGGACTCTATACAACGGTTATCCGTGTTCTGTCACCCGTGATGCAATCCTTCCGTCGGCGGTCGAGTGATTTGAGTGACGAGCTCTCGACGTCAAGTGCCCTCGTTCCATCTCCTGAACTTCGCGGACGATTCGCAACGTTGTCGAAACAACAGCGGGAGTCGGCATCCCTTCGCTGTCCTCCGTGTGCATGCTAATCTCTAGCCCACCTAAGCTTAAACTTCCGATTGCGTGGCCCGCCAGGCCAGACCGGTTCTGTCTACTGGATGTGTCATCGAAACAACGTATCTTCCAAATTCGATATCTCTTAGCTTAGCTAATTTTTAACCTTCCTCAAAATACTCATCGGTCTGGGACTTCCCAACAACAGACCTTTCCGACAAGCGTGCTCTGTTGTCGAATTGTCGTGCGGGTGGTCAATTCAATCGTTCGGTATGAGTGTTGGTTCCCGTGTCGGAAAAACGAAATTTACCTGATCAGGGCCTGACGATGCCTGACGCTCTGATCAGGTCGTATCAGGTTTCCCCGTGAGGGTTATCAGACACTGTCAGGGCATATCAGGGTCCCAAATTTTTCCACCTCGCTATACGATCGGGTAGCTATTTGTTAGCAGCATGCAAGAGGTTGCTGATTTTTCCCGACCCGTTGGATCTATTTACGAGGCTTGTACTGATTTTTTAGGGGAATTTAACGAGCTGTGGAGCCCGTGTGAAGCGCCAACCCGTGGCCCGAGCAAGGTACATAACTCAGACGATGACCTTCCAAAATTTCCCTACACATGTATGCGTACGCGAGTACACACTGCAATTGAATAAATAGCACTACTAATACTCCTTTACCTTCATTACTCACATTACCACACTGTTGCCCCTAGTACTACTCCTTACTATTGAACCAAACACTTCAGAAGCACGAAGCATGGTAAGAAAGTGTAAGAGGTGGGCAACGAGTCAGATTTTTCAACCCTTTCACAGCCTAATCTGATCAGGTTGGGCAAACATTATAATGCCTGGTTCGACCATTATCACCCGGTCAAAAACCTGACCGCCTGATCCAACCTGATATGACCAGATCACCTCTGGTCAGACGAATTTGATTTTTCCGACACGAGATTTGAACTTTACGCGGGAATCACTTGCGGCCCGACCGTCGGGAGTTGAGTTTGCCACGCGGGGAAATGCTTCTAGGCCCTTTCCCGGTTGTGGCTGGTTCAAGTTGTGAGGCGTTGCCCTGTGTTGCCTCTCCCGCGAAGGCAGCTGCGAAGGCCCAGCCCATTTACATACCCCGTTGGAC
This sequence comes from Mycena polygramma, assembly GCA_029449255.1. Taxonomy (NCBI): domain Eukaryota; kingdom Fungi; phylum Basidiomycota; class Agaricomycetes; order Agaricales; family Mycenaceae; genus Mycena; species Mycena polygramma. Next base: position 1,293,681 of record JARKID010000006.1, on the reverse strand, counting down.
CGGCTACCGGACTCTGACCACGATGTGCGAACAAAAATTGCTGGGATCTTCATGATCCAGGATCTTCCGGTTACATCCGCACCAGGCACAAAAATGCCACGCTACCCGTCTCCCCGCCGAGCATAATTATTCAACCCCCCGTTGGACTCTCTAGAGTACACAAGAAGAGATAGTCGACGCCTGAGCTAATTTCTTCCTCCGCCGTCACTTTCGCGCAGCAAACGAGTACCATCCCATGGCATGTCCCCCGCATCGAGGGATTTAAATCGTGAGCGCGTAATAATTCCGAAATCTACAACCTGAAACCAATTGGTTTGATGCCGGCACATGCGAAAGGTATAAAGCATTCGTCGTGGAGGGCAACCATCTCACCCACCTCACTCATGAAGTTCCTCGCCCTTCTCCTCGCCGCCGCCAGCGCCGCCTTTGCGCAAACCCTCCCGAGCGTTTCCACCTTCGGCGAGGCCAGCTGCGCCGGCACCGCCCTCGCTACCTTCACCGGCGTTGCCGAGAACGCAGTCTGCCAGGCCACGCCAGGGGCTATTTCGCTCGCCGTCACCGCTGGAACGACGCCCAACTGCGAGATCGACCTCTACACCACCTGTGAGTGCATACATAATCCGAACCTGAGATGTGAGCGCACGGACTGATACGCGCTCCAGCCGACTGCAACGGCGTCGACGGCGGGTTTATTTCGACGGTGCCCGTGGTTGACTCGTGTTTCACGTGAGTGAATGAGTATGCCTGCCGGCTACGTCGCTTAACCTCGATGTATATAGTGCGACTGAGGAGTTTGCGTCCGTCCGCATCCTCTGCATCACCACCGGTTGAGAAGTACGGAAGTACGCCTAGAAAAACCCTCATAAAGTATGCGATGTGATGTGTTCAATATGCCCTACTACATAGTAACGAGCACAGCAATAAAACATTAAATTTCTTGTAAGTACCTTGCGGCTTGCCTTCCAACTGTGATTCGCCCGGAAAGTTGCGTGATGATAACAACAGATCAATCGCCAAATATTGGTGCATCTTACTTCCGACCATCACCTTGCATTGTGCAAAGCGTGGAGCTGCGGGCAATCGTTCCCGCCCTTCCTCCCTTGGGCACATTTTGAAGAAAGATGCCATTACCGGACCCGAACAGTCATGGATCTCTAGCGCTAGGCGCGAAGCCAGACATCGCCCCTGTGTACGCGCGTCGTTCTCTTCACAGCCTACTATTCTTCTGAACACGGCTGTAATTCCAGAAAGGAGAACACAAACTCCAATCCCAGCCACGAGGAACAAATGGGCTCCATCGATGCCGAAATCGCATGGCACTATGAGCAGATAGCGTTGCTTAAAGCCAAGAGAAATGCAATCGCTCCAATCTGCAGGCTGCCCAACGAGCTCTTGTCCCGGATAATCATGATATACGCGGTCGATTCGAACGAACTGGCCAATTTGAAATGGACGAAAATCATGAAAGTGTGCTGGCGTTGGCACCATCTGGGGCTTGCGGCTCAACCACTGTGGGCCTGCATCGAATTGGGCTGGGGCGAAAGTCAGTGGGCACGGTTATACGGGCAATTAAAGCGTTCGGGTGTTGCTCCCCTCACTGTGAAGATCGCATACTGTGATTCTGCGCAGATACCGATCATCTTGGAGCATTCCACTCGCATACAAGGGCTGGAGATATCTGGTGAAGCGCGCCACATCCACGATTTACTTGCCGACATCCTTGAACACGACTTCCCCCTCCTCACGTCTTTGAATCTCGATCCGAGTAGCAAACGCGACGAGATTCCGGAGGGTTTTACGGCGGTGCTACCTGCCGGCGTGTTGAATGGAGGAATCCCAAACCTCCGCAAGCTGGCACTGTCGTCCATCAACCTCCCGTGGACGCTCATTCGCGGCCTCGAATCACTTTCCCTGACAAACTCCAGCAATTCCGACGGGTCTTCCGTTCACAGTTTCGATGCATTGTTCGCGATGCTGCGATCGTGTCCGACCCTGCAAACTCTGCGGCTAGAGAAGGTTCTTCCCCTGCAGGTCAATTTCGCAGGAACCTTCACGGTACCTCTTCCGGCGCTAGTCCATTTGCACCTCCGTGAAGACGTAACCCTCTGTCAAACAGTCTTAAATCATCTGGAGTTTCCCTCGAGTGCGCTAGTGCATATTTATCCGACAGGCGTGCGCGTTGGCGAGGATGTCCGGGGAATTCTCGTCCCGCTATGCCGTCGCATGCGTGCCCCGGATGCCCCATCCCCGTCTCTCCTTATCATTCAGTGCCATGGCTCGAATCAACCGGTGCACCCGCCTTCCTACCTGATGATGAGCACGTCTCTGAACTCGGCGCCCCCGGACCTCTTCAACCGCGATGCGTCGCCTTTTCTTCTGAACTCCCACCCAGAAAACCATAATTCCGTGCGTCAAATCATGGCGAAAGTTATCAAGGCTCTTCCCTTCCGGCACATTACTCACCTCGACCTTCGATTGGCGACGTACCCCAGGCCGCTTGCGTGGCGCACAGCGCTCAAGCTCCTGCCGTCCCTCGAGACCGCATACATCCAGGCCAACCTCGGCGCAATCCACTTCCTGAACGCGCTCATCGAGGTCGAACAAGTTGACACAGACCGCAAAACATATCGCCGCATCAGCCATCTCCACTTGCTCGCCGCGGTATGGGACAAGGATGACAATAGTTTGGGCCCACTTCTCGCTCTCTTGCAGACGTACCTGCAGCTCGGCAAGAAGCTCGGCACCCCGCTCCCCGTCCTCGAAATCGACGAACACCATTTTTGCCTGTCGAAATACGAGAAGCAGCTTGAGGATCTCTTCCCATTGGTGGGGGACAAGATGATTCGTAACGGCAAAGTTTACGATCCCGTCAAGATGAAGGAAGAACACGAGGCGTGGCTCGTGAAGTGGCGAATAGAGATGGCTGAACTGGGGATTGAATGGGGACACGACTCCTCTGAGTAACTGTACATATACTCTTGAATTTCAACGCATCTATGGGACTACCATGAATATTGGCCATCCATTCTTACTTGGTCATGGTTCCTCCGGAATCTCGCGTTTCAGGTGTGATGCCTTGGTGACCATTGTGATTTTGTGACATCCCCGCTTGTTCTCTCCCTTCATCACAGCGGATCTTGTTCATCCAACCAACATCCAACGTCGTATTTCAATTACGACACAGAGTATGTATGTATCTGCGTATTGACGCCGAGTCGCCGTTCATACTGATCCTGATCCAGATCTAATGAAGGGCCAAACTCTACGTGATCGTCTGGTGGAAATCGACGCTCAACTCGCTGTTCTCCAGGCGGAGCGTAGAACCATCCAGAAACAACTCGGCACTCTGATAATCTGATTTACCCAGTCTTGAGCTTACCCTTCGACGTCATAACCGACATATTCGTCGCGTGTCTCCCGCCGGTCCAGGATTTCCAGCCCATCTTTCGTTTCCGCCAAAAGCCTCCCGTCGCACTCCTCTTGTCACAGATCTGCAAAGACTGGCGCCATATCGCCTTCAAAATGCCGCGGCTCTGGGCTCAGTTTAGCATTTCCTCGACGGAATGGCCCCACGATCATGACCTCGGTGATCGTCAACTCAGCCAGTGGGTCGAACGGGCAGGATTGGCCCCGCTGTCCTTTATTTTGCACCGATGCGAGTCCGAATGGACGCCCAGTCCCAGCCCACTGGCGATGCCCCTCCCGCTCTTGCGCCTCTCAGCGCAATGGGGCTATGCAGACTTTTGCCTCCGGTACACAGACCTTGCCACTGAAGAACTTCGATCCGCGCTCAGCTTGCCTTCTCTCCATACGCTCTGCATCAGGATGGAAATAGGTGTGCCTGCAGAGGCAGCCATCGCATCATTTCAGCATGCGCCAAATTTGCGTGCAGTGGTTTTGGAGCATCTCTCACCAGCTCTCATTTCTCTACCATGGGCGCAGCTCCGGCGATTCACCGGCAGATGGCTCAATCCGACGGAGTGTATGCACGCCTTGCGTGCCGCACCTTTCCTCGTTGAATGTACATTCGTGATCGTCACAAGCTCATTTATTTAATTTATCCTGAGTCTTATTCTACTGAGAGTTACTTTTTAATACATATTCCATTCTCATGCTCTCACTATTAGTATCTAATATTATCGGCATTCTCAAGCGTCGCAGCACTCGGCAATATTTTGAAATGATGATTATGTCAGGGGAACCCCCTTCCGACGCCCCTCCGGTCCGTCCCGATACCATCACGCCTGTGATCAAGCCCGGGATCTCTGCCGATCACTCCGGTCACATGTCTCTGTACAGTAGCTATATATACTCACAGCCTGGCGTGTGGATCCTCAGAGTTTCTTCTCTTTGGATTCCCCTCGTCAGGTGCGTTACCTTGTATCAGTAGCTACCGTTTATTGAACTTTGGATTCCCCTCGTCAGGACTCTTGAGTATTCTCGGGCCTCGAGGTTGCCCTTACAGATTACTTGACGATGAGCGGCATCTACATGACGATCATCTGCCGCTGCTCCGACACTCATCGGCAGATGACCCGCAGATTAGATATTGGTCCACTCAAAACCATTGCTTTTGGTTTCAGTTTCGGTTGAACCGAAATTACAGCCGAAACAATAAGTTTCGGCGACGCCGAAACTTTTGCCGATTTCCCAGGTTTTGTGATACAAATCGGTCGACCCAAAACAAAATCAATCGGCGGCCGTTTCGGCAGCACCGAAATCCCTTGCAAAACTGCCCATTTCGGGATGGGTTTGGGGTCAACCGAAACGGCAAGTTTTGGATTACATTTCATCTGTGCCCAAACTTACCACGAAACTTTCCGTTTTGGATCCAACTTCGGCTCGACCAAAACTGCTGTAATCTCGGTGTGAATATTGCCGAAAATATTCTTGATTTCCGACTCGAACCTTTTTCGTTACGGTAGGGCGCCTTTCATCTCTATGACGTATCAAACGTTGCATAAATGCAACTACAAACATAAATACTTTTAGGTTGAATATATTATTTTCCCATTGCTCAGATTCCTTCGGTATTGCATAGGTACATCCCTTACCTATGTAGTATGCTCCCCCCGAGTCGATTCCGGTCGTAGGCAGCCACAAAGGACTCGGAAGAACTGTTTTAAGTCTGTCGGCATTTTCCGCCTCAAACGTAAGCACCAAATCCGGTAATCATTCTCGCTTGTAAACAAGCGGCTGTCAGCCTCAGCTTCCTTTCCTTGCCCCATCTCGCTGCGCTCCTCGTCACCGTCGCTTTCATCGCGTACATATCGCTCTATCATGCCCCCGCCGTCGACCGCCATCGGTGCCGTCATCACCCCGCCATCTGTGCGTTGGGCTTGCAGCATCTCCGCCGTGTAAGGACCGGTGTCCGTGATTGAGGCTTGAGGTGAATCGCGTCGCGCTTCTTATCCGAGGAAAGGCAGCGGCACGTCGTAATGACCGCTTCCACCCACCATCACGCCAACCACCTTGGGGGACCGCGTCAGCCGGCGGCCGCGCGGCGAACGGCGCATTCGTCCCCGTGCGACCTCGTGTGCGTGATGTGCGTGTTGGCTGCCCCTGCGTGTCGCCGCGATGCTATTCCCACGGCTTACATGCAGCTCGCTATTTGCACCCTCTCTTTATGGTGTCTGCACGACGCGTCCAACCTGCTGTACCTGCTGCACTACTTAGAATCCAGATTTGTTATATGAAATTCTTACAATATATATGTGCGCGCCTCGTGAGTTCAGTCAAAGCAAAAGCCTACGATTCACTACGAAGGCGGGCGCGCGTCGGGTTGGGCTCTGGTGCTCACCATGTGTGGCGGCAAGTTCGGCAGAAAGACAGCCGACCGGATTTGGTGCTTACGTTTGAGGCGGAAAATGCCGACAGACTTAAAACAGTTCTTCCGAGTCCTTTGTGGCTGCCTACGACTGGAATCGACTCGGGGGGAGCATACTACATAGGTAAGGGATGTACCTATGCAATACCAAAGGAATCTGAGCAATGGGAAAATAATATATTCAACCTAAAAGTATTTATGTTTGTGGTTGCATTTATGCAACGTTTGATACGTCATACATCTTCATCTGGAAAACTCCCTATGTCTCCGGTGGTCTCTGGGAGACCAAATAGAGGAAATAGAGTGCAAGACTGCCCCCTGTCTCTCCAAGACAGCGATAGACAGTCCGTTTCTATGGGAGACCGCGATAGACCGGTTAGACGGATAGTGGATAGACCGATAGACAGGATGCGAGCATCGCGTAAAAACATCAAACGACGATCATTTCCATAATTTCGTCTCCTTGTGGGCGTAGTCGTCAAGCAATTATTAATTGGGGTCAAGCCGGGTCGGTCAAGCAGGATAGAAGCGGGGCAGCAGTTTTATTGGCAGTCAACTATGGAACTATCCTACGCAAAACACGCAAAACTACTGCGACCAAAGAGACTACGTATGGTACCCGACGCTGAACAAGACAAAGTTCAATCACCGTCGGGGGGGCTGCGACGACGGAGGCCATCGAGGTCCTGCACGATGGAAAAAGCGGTCAGCAGGATTTAAAACGAGCGTACCTATAGCAGGCCGAGATGAGTGACAAGTCCAACTGATCTGTCCGAATTGAGGGTGTACAGACTGGTACAGAGGGGGGAAAGACGTACAGCAAAGGTGGGTGGACGGAGAAAGAGTGTAGCGATAAATTATACGAACCGCGCGCCTTTTATACATTCCCTAACGCCGGTCGGCAACGGACTTGGTGAAATTTTTCAGAGTTGTTTCTCAGCGCCTTGGTCACCGAGAAGCGACATTGAAATGTACACATCGCGACAGTGCGATGTCCGGATGATGAAAATAGACGTGATGGTTTGAAAAGACGCGTGCGTCCGCACAGGTCCGCGCGACTAAGCGAGACTTCGATCTCTAGCCGCGTCTATCGCTACGTGACCGTGTCTTGTGTGGTCTATGACTCTATCAGTGGTCTATCGGTCTATATGTGTCTCTGCTAGAACTCACCGGTCTATGTGGACATGGCATGTCTATTCCGCCAGAATGCGTTTCCAGATGTTCGTTGATCGGGTTCAGGACAAAGATTAGTTCTATCGCCACAGCAAGGGTCATAAGTTCGAGCCCTCGCGTCAAGTATCCAGTATCGGGTTCGTGTTTGACTCCGGGTACCTCGAACGTACGATCTTTCGGCGCAAGATGCTGCAAAATCAGACTTGGCAAGATTATCAAGTCAAGCCGAGGAGCATCCGAGAACACTGTTTTCAATGAGACATTTATATCCATCCCGAAGGCGATGGCGCGTCGTGAGATCCCAACAAGCATCGCCATGGACATGGCTGGCGGATATCTGGAATCTGTCATACGCGAAGCATTTACAAGTCAAGTTATCGACGGATGAACTTCAGTGTGAGGCACACGAAAGTTCGCCGCACTCATACTACGCACTGCACGCATCGATTGGACGCTACAAAGGGTACCAATGCTGTTCTGAACAAAGAATATCCAGCCTATAGCACGCAATTGGAGACCTGTTACCGGAAGAGAGTAAGGGCTTATGAGTAACGACAATTCATTCGTTCAAACAGAATCTCTACAGCCAGTAGGTTATAAACCACTGCATATATGTAACCAGTGAGAACCAGGGCCGGGAAGCGATCAAGATCTTGACATTGCCTTGACAGGTGCCTCAGCAGGCGCAAATATCGCCACGTTTCTCTCTTGACCATGACCCACCGGTCAAGACCAGCCCAAGATCGCGACCCCGTCCACTCATTTCTCGTCCATGCTGGCCAGATTCTACACGAGGCACAGTTCATTATTGACTCGTTTCCGAATGTCGAGATTTTTTCTGTCGAGCGTGCTCTCCGTCAACTGCACGCCGTTCACTACGTGCTCACTAATCTTGAGGACGAATGGCTTGCACAGAAAGACGTCGATGGGCTCGTCGATACTGTCATCGCCGCTGGGCTTGCACTAGAACAATTCCAGGCCACCCCTCCTCCTCCTCGGAATATGGGTACCTCAAGAGAACTCCCGACCGGGGGGCGACCCCGATATGCTATTGATTTGGACAGGGCAATCGAACTCCATGGCATGGGCAATACCTGGGAGTCTGTGGCAGATGCTATGGGAGTTTGTCGCCGCACACTTTACTACCATATTCAACGTGCTGGTCGTTCCACTGCGCGGCCTGTCTTCACCGATATAGACGACGATATGCTGGATGAGCGGGTAGCTGAAATTTCCCTGAAACATCCATTCGCTGGGGGCTTGATTGTTCGGGGCCACTTGGAGGCAATCAATATTCATGTCCCCATTTTACGCGTCCAAGAGAGTTTACGGCGGGTCGATGCAATCGGGGTGATTGTCCGGTCAGTAGACCTCACTCACTGTGTCATATACAGATTATTGATGCATCTGCAGCTGGAATGGCCTTATCAAGCGGAGGGTTTATCGAGTCCGCGGGGCAAATGCCCTGTGGCACATCGACGGTAACGAGAAACTCAGACCCTGGGGTTTTTATGTGCATGGTTGTGTTGATGGCCATTCACGTTTCATGATCTATCTCGCCTGTTGCAATAACAAGCGATCGCGAACAGTTGAATCCCTTTTTCTTCAGGCTGTGGAGATATATGGGTGGCCAAGCCGTGGACGAGGCGATTTTGGCAAAGAAAATAACGGGGTAGAGAGACGAATGATAGCTAAGTGGGGAGTCCCTCACAGGGCCTTTCTTCGCGGTCGGCAAGTCTTTGTTATACCACTATCATCCCACTCTAACATTCCGACCAGTTCCACTCAAAACATTCGGATGGAGCGTGGCTGGAGAGATGTTCGCAAGGACACCCTGCAGGTTTTCCGCGAGATCTTCATTCATCTCGAGGAAACGGGTCTCCTAGACATGGAATCCCCAATTGATCGTGTCTGCCTCTATATTGTGTTCCAGCCTCGCATTCAGGCATCCCTCGACGAGACGCTCACATCGTGGAATCTTCACAAAATGCGCACTGCTAACAACAAAACTCCGCATGCCATTTACGAGTTGAGCCGTGAAAAAGCTATCAATCGTGGCTATTGGACTGGGGACCCTGGCGACGATCTTGCAATGGCTTCCGACCCATCCTACGGCGTCGACTCGAATGAGCCTCTCCCTCCCGTCGACGAGCTTGCTCAGGATACTGATGCTCCTGATTACACCGAGTTTGCAGACGCGACTGCGGAGAGGGATGCAGGAGTCTATCTCAATGACGACAATGAAGTGGAGGAAATGAAACGTGCTTTAGGAGATTTTGATTATATGGCGGATGACGAAAATTGGGGCATCGATGTTTATTGCAGGGCGGTTTTATTAGCGACCGAGCATTTTTCGGGGGTGGATGAGGATGAATAATACTGTACTATTTCGTTCAATTCTCATCGGCTGTGACCTGTGACTGAAAGTTTCGAACTTCGGAGTTCGTAAATCGCCTCAAATTGCTGTGACACCGGAAAATTTTCGTAAATCTCCAACCGGCAGGCCCGCCGTCAGACACTCTCGAATGGCCTTCCAAAGGACTCTTCAACTGTGAAATAAGGAGGGAATCAAGGCTCGATCTTTAGGTGAAGAAAATGTTACTTCCCATCTTGCTCAGTGTCAATTTCCCTCGTTCTGCCAAGATTATAGCATCTCTGGAGGACGTAGAAGGACCAGACAGGCCAGAAAGCCCCCTGACAATTTATCGATGTCGCCTCGAGGAAAACGCGCATTGCCCGGAAAATTTGGATTTTGTGGCCACTTTTGACGTTTTGCACTATCTCAAAGGCCTGTGACACGTTGAAAATTTTCGTAAAAAAGAGGTCCCTGTGACTGTGACTTACGAATTGAACGAAATGGTACAGTATGTCATGTCTCTTTGTGATTTATTCCACGGAGCTCGATTCGCTCGGTTCGGCACACTCAGTCCTTTTATGCAATTGGTCCTCACTTGAGTCGCATTGAAAGCCTACAATACAACGCAAGACCACACTTGTACCCACATCAGGGAGAGTTGTTGCACTGTCATTCAGAGGTTGTATTCCAAATAAATCAAAGGTGCCGCATGAAATACAAAAGAACACCAAAGTTGCAACAATTCCAAGTTGTCCCGCTGTGAGGTTGGCACATTCTGATGTTGCATCTACCTCAAGTTGTCGGTCATGAAGTTCCCAAAACTGAAGGTGTTGCAAACTTGAAGTTGCAGATTGGGAAAGTTGTTCAACTTTTGCATGTCAGAAACGAAATTGAAGTTGAATCCACCCTACCAAGTTGCAAAACCTTTTTGCACACTATGTTTGCCATAGGCCTATTCTCGAGTTCCCAAGAGGGCTTCTTCCGCAATAATGACTGCAGCCGCACTTACAAAATGGGTGCGAAAGATGAGCACAATATTTGGTTTCTCGGGCTGATCCGACGGCCACACAATCTCAACTGTAAGGCATTTAAACCTTCGAAACGTGGGCTGGATCCTGGTGATATTTCAAGAATTGACACCCGAATAGTGGGGAAGAACATCGTTACTTGTACGAAGTTGGGGATAGAACGACACGGAAAAATCTCCGCCAGATTCAACCCAATCAAACATTCTGGCCGGGCTGGTTGACCCAGATGAAGGTGGTGTTGTGAACGTTTGGCACCACGACCTCAAGAGTAGTCGTATCGTATTGGAAAATTTGGGCAGCTGGGAAAATCGTTGAGAACATTCGAAAGCTGACGAAAGCTGAGAACTCACTGTAGGAAGAGCCATTCTGGAAGAATGGGTATTGCAAAACATATGTCGCCGGAATCACATCCATGTCATCGAGGTTCAGAACTACGGGTCCCTCCCATCTGAATATTTGACCCGTTAGGAATGACTTAGAGATTTGAGTTAGCTAGACTACTCACCCGTCGGATGTGACTTAAATGTCGGCACCGGTTCTGAGGAGACCCAGGCCAAACAAGTTGCTGGCGGGCACAATCGAGGTCGGAGCCTTAGTCAAAGGTGATGTTCTGCCCGTTGTGCAGGACCAGGTCCTCGCGCGCCTGAATGACGCCCGCAGACGCCATTGCAGACACCGCCAACGTCGTCAGGAGGACGGAAAGAGTGGACTTACATGGTCGGAGAAGATCTGAAAGATACGACAAACTTGAGGGGCCTCTATACTCGTGTACCGACTCCCTCGCCGGTCAGTACTGTCCGATCCATAACCCTTGCCCAACAATGATTGCAACCACCACACTGGCGTTGTTACGGAAGAAGGAGGCCTTGAGACCCACTATGGAGGCCGATGTACCAACTCGGAAGGGGGCATAGCTGAGCTATTATATTATCCTGAGTTTTATCCCGCCGAAGTTATGCGCCTGACGTCAAAGGTTGAATTCAGCTGTGTATAATTTTCAGCAGCCGGAAGTCAGGGATTCAGAATCTGGTGCATTCAGTGTCCCATTGTGCAAGTGGAACGTTGAGCTTTTCCAAAAGAAACCGGCAGCGTTAGCGAGTGGCCGTTTCCAGACCGGACGTTCAACTTTCACTGTGCCGTCGGCATTAAAGCGGCAGTAACAAGGCGGACTCTCATGGCCGTATCCGAAGTATAATTGAGAGCAAGCCATTCCCTGGAAGACTCAAAATCAAAAGGACAAGCTTAAGGATGAAGGAAAGAAATATTAGCGGCCCAACTATTATCTTGGTTGGACGTGTGTAGTAAGCGCAATGTATGGCGGTGCATTTCCGGTTCAACTTGCTGTGCCCTCGTGCCGGCCCCAGATCACGAAGATTTTTTTGGGACACCTGATCGTTTCAACATTTTGTTGGACCTCTGTTATCTCAACTTTTTTGTCTGAGCAGATGGGAGGCTGATCGATTGAGGATTTATCATTCGCCGAGGCTGGCTGCCTTTGACACGACGTTTCCGTCCTAAAGGCCATTGAAGACGCAACTTGAAGTCAAGATGTTTTCAAATTCTGGGAGACAACTCTTGGGCTCAAAGCTCGATGGAAAAGGGTGAGCAGTTATGAAAGGGAGGGAGGCCCAAGGGAAGCAGGCTAAGATCTCTGGGCTAGAAGAGAGAATCGGTGGGGACATGGCTGTGGGAAGGAAAAATGTCACATCGTTCCGGCGCTTCCCGGTCACGGGTCACCTTCCAAACACGCGTACATACCGCCTCACCTCTTGCTTTCTGCCTTCATCTCACTAATCCAGAACTGGCTTCGACACGTCGCTCAAACGACTTGGACTCCACCACCCCCAACCTGGAAGATTCAGACAACCATTTCCTGATTCCTCGCTGAAGGCTTGCCGTCTCGATTATTCTTGATTCGGTCGCGCTCGAGTCTTCAATCGCTCTTGGCTCATTTCGCGCCTCCTTTCCGTCCTTTGCTTCAGCCCGTTGCTTTGCACTTCATTCTTCAGACTTCGCTTCATATCGGGGCCAAAAATCGAGACGCGGCGCGCACATGTGATCGAGTCGTGGAGCTTGAAATTTTTTTGATCCGCTGGCAAGCTTCTCGCGAACTCACAGAACATCCTACAACTGTATGATCCCATGCGATCGGCGCGAAATCAGCGTCCCGGTCTTGCCACCGGCCTCGTCAGCGACACTGTTGGTGCGTTGACTCGAGCTCACTTCATCCCGAGTACACGCGTTCGGATTTAGCGTCTCACAAGTGTCTCATGCCATATGTGGGCCTTCCAGCATCCCGAGGAATAAAGTTCCGCATCCTTCGCAGCACTATTCCTCGGACCTTTCGAGCTGCGCTGAAGAGTCTCTGCGAAACGGTTTCGCCATTCGCTGCCTCTACGCCTTGTAATCCTTGTTGCAACACTCAAAGTCCCTCTTTCGCTCAACAATTCATCCTGCGGCCTCTCTAGCCCAAGGACTGCCGACACTGAATTTAGCGCCGGTACGGTATAATTTAACGCCACCCTCATTGGGCACGACCCATTGGGCTACATTCCATTCAATTGACCGCAGCGCCTGCGCCCAACCCCTTCGTGGCAGTTTCGGTTATTAATCTTCGATAAATCAAGGTGCGTATTTCCAGCTTTGTGGGTATTATCTTGCGAACTCGACCATCTTTTTGATGAAAAGTGTTTCGTCTCCCTGCTTGTGGGCTCCTTTTATAGTTGAAACGACTTGGCCCGTCGCTTCCATCGCCCTAGATGCGAACAAAGACAAAAAAAAAAACAGAAGACAGTGTACGTCCACTCGGCCTAGTTACGCCGGAATTTTCCCTGTCCTGCTCATTCTGACGTGAGCTGGATCGACCTGTTCGGCGAGGCTCGGCGTATGCGACTGTCCGTTCAGCGGTATAGCTATGTTCATGGCTGTGCGCGCGTTGCGGGTTCAGTCGAGTTTCCGCCTCCCTGTGTTCCAGGAAAATTGGCCAAAAATCCAGGTAAGCTCAATTGTGTTTGACAGACACTTTTGTTCCTTCTAACCCATTGACAAGGCTTGCAGAAATAAATCCCGCGATCTTCAGAAATTGGCGCCTAGAGTCATTGCTCATCATTTCTACACCGCTTTCGGCAACGTCGCTTATCATCGGCCGTGTAAAATGCGCTTTCTTTGTCTTGACTCGTGGCTGCTTTTCCCATCCACTCCTTCTTGTTCTCGACGTCGTTGACACCCCCGTTACCTCCACCACGATGAGTGCGTGGGCCACCATGCCCCCGCTCATTGAGCGTCCGCAAGCTCATGGTCACGGTCCAGGCTTCATCCCCCCTCCTCCAGGCGCAGCGCACGGGGGACAGCCTTCTCTTCACAGCGCTTTTCCAGGGTACCAGCAACAGCAGCCGCAGCAGCAGCAGCAGTGAGTGTAGCATGCCTGTATTGTAACTAATGGACCCGATGAACGCGATCGATTTAGACAAGGTCCCGCCAATTGGTGGTCCGCGGGTACCGGACAGGCTACGCCATGGCCCACGACACCCGCCGCTGGCCCGTCGTGGGCCAATACGCCCGCACAGCAGTCGCCGTGGCCGCTTCAGCACCAGACGCCCTCCTGGGCGCAGCAGCCGCAGATGCCGCAGATGCCACGACAGGGCTGGGGCCCTGCACCGCAAGGCGCAGCGCCGCCATGGGGCGGTCCGTCCACACCCTGGGATAACTGGGGGCAGGCGCCACCGCACTCAGCACCTGCGCGTCACTCGGAGGGGTTTAGCGCTACGGCGGCGCCGCCCGAGTCGGCCTCGGGGCAGCCAATCATGAATACATCGTGGTTTGGTGGCGGGGCGGGCGGGGGTGGACAAGGGGGTGGACAAGGGGGTGGACATGGGATGCCAGGATGGGAGGATGAGTACGAGGACTATGACGACGATGAATTGGACCAAGTTCACAATGCCTGGGCGCGTGCGGGGCACACGCCGCACGCCGCGGCTGGCTGGGGGCTGGAACGCGACCCGCGTGATTTATGGGGGCACGAGGACGACCCGCGCATCGGGTGGGGGGAGGGAGCACAGGATCCGCGGGCGGCGTGGGGTGGTGCTACGCTGATGCGCACGCACTCGCAAGGACAACCCAAGTCGCCCGGAAAGAAGAAAAAGAAACGAGCCAACTCGTTCTCGGGCGGGCAGCTGCAGGGTGCATGGGGCATGGCGACGACGTTCAGCGAGCACAACCTCTCGCGCCGCCCGGAAGACTGGCGCGAGGGCTACTCCCCGCGGGGTATCTCCGGTGCTGACCTGTCGTTCTCCTCGTTCTTCCGCGCCAGCAAGAAACCAGACCCGAACGGTATGTTTCCACCCTCTCCGCCGCACATAATCTGACGGGACTGCAGAGTGGTCTGGCGATAACAAGAAGCGCACCCTGGCGGGCGTGCTGACATTTAACGCCAACCGGCCAAGCATCAGCTACGACATGCGCCGCCCGCCCGATCAGACGCCGTTCATGGGGCAATTCAAGCCTCGGAGCGTGCACGAGATGGTACAGCCCGCGGTGACGCCGCCCACAGGTCGCATGCGCCTCATGCACCCGCGCCTCCCGTGGTACATCGACGTCCTCGGCGGGTACCACGCTGCAGGCGTCACCCTCTCCGACGTCCTGCGCGCGCTGTTCGTGGAGCTCGACCGCCCGATTGGTAGTCAAGACTTTTGGAACGAGGAGCTGGGGAAGCGCGAGCGCGAGGGGCTGACGCGCGCGTTCAAGGAGCGCTGCGCACGGAAGGGCAAGCATATGCGCGAGGAGATGCTCCTCGGCGTCAAGCGAATTGATTTCCTGGGCCCTGAGTGCATTTTCGTTGGGCTTGTGCGGCGGAATGGGATGTGGGAAATTAAAACGGACAGCAATCACTGACGAACGAATTCGTAAATGGTGAGCGCGTTCCTGTTAATGTGTATACTGGGGCTGACATGGGACGCAGTGTTAATTGTATTTTATGTGGAATATTTTGCTTGCTCAATCTCTTTTCTCTCGTGTCGTTACTATTGAATCTCACCCTCATGTCTACCGTGTAACTCATCGCTGGCACTGTAATCCCATCGACATCCGCAGTGTATTACTTACGATGTCCAATCTCGCTGTCGTCCGATCTTCGCATGTGTACTCTACTCTCTGTATATGCTTAGTTGCTATCTATCAACAACCTCCTTTCACAGATTTCACTTGACTGGAGCCAACTGCAACCAAGCTCAGCGTTCTTTTGCGATCGGAGACATGAATTTGACGGAATTAGCGTCCAGGGAGGCCTCTTGAACTGAGCATTCAGACCACTGTCGTCAACCCGTGGTGCCTCGTCTTTGCCGCCACACTGCATCAAGGTTCAATCATCCGGTTCTGTGTTGTGTCCAGTTTGACAGGGGTCTGTTTGTACGAACTTTCAACATTCCGCTTCAAGCAAACGCGGCGGCGGAAAGATAGATCGGTCCTTGCCAAGTCTAATGTCAACCTGACCCACTTTCAATCCGCCGCCGGCCCGCGCGTGAGTGTCTTATCCCTCGCTCATTGTTTATATTTGAGCAAATCTGCTATAAAGTTCACTCCCCCCGGATTCCGCGTCCCCGTCGCCCCGCACCTGCCAATGTCGCTCGCGGCGCACATCCTTCTCGAGCTCATCACCACATACCTCTGCGCCTCGCTCATCGTGCTCGCGGTCCTCACCACCGACCTCGTCGTGCTCACCCTCCTCGGTGGCTTTGGGGCCGCTGTTCCCAGTCCATGGGCGGCAGTAACGCAGGTCCCCATCGTGCAGGCTTTGGAGATCACGTTCTTGTGCACGGTCGTGGTTGTCGCGGCGCATATGTGGTGGTACCCGGACGCCTGCAGCGAGGGGGAGCGAACGCGGGATGTGGATTCGAAAAAGAAATTTGTGTATGGGAGGGAGGGGTTGGATAGTATGGTATGAGCATTGAGAGCTGGCGATGTACTCGGCTGGGAATGTTATAACCCATCCACGATCCGGTAGGCAATCCCACAGATGATAGATCTTCTGAACTCACGCAGCTGCAGAAAGTACTCCGGCACGTCGAAGTGCACAGACAGGCCGCAATCGCGCTCTGACTGTTCCAGCAGTCATGGAGAAATCGGTCCAGGGCAACGGAGACTTGACGGAGAAATCACTTTTTGGCTTGCCGCGCCAACCGGCATGTTTCGGGGGTGGGCGGGATCTTTGTGCATCACAACTATTCTTCGGCGACAGAATGGGTACACGCGTTGTCTACAGTCTGTACAATTTGAGATGCACTCGGCTACCTCCTCTTGCGATCCTCCGGACTACTTACATAGCAGAAACCATCTTGAGCAGGCCCGATTATACAGCCCAAATACAGTCCGTCTCCTTGGAAGAGCCTTATTTCAAGATTCGATAACTTCGCATATCATACGAGTTCATTATCGGAATACCGTAGTATTTCGTTCAAATCGAACCTATACGTGACGCGTGACTTGTTTAACCTATTCGATATTTCGATAATCGCGTCTGAGGTGCGTGACATGGCCGAAAATTTCGATAATCAGCCCACAAGCTCTGGCTTTGTGAGTGATTAGTGCCAGCAGAGTCCCTGCACATACAGTTGGGAATTACGATACCTCTGAAGATTTTTATTGCCAAGCTTTGTTCCACCAGTTTGAACCCAATTTGAACCAGAAACTGGGTCCCAACACTTTTCAAACTCTTTATAAGCACATTCGGTTTCGATCACTTTCCTTTTTCGTTGGGTGCGCTCGTTAGGCTACGTTAGCTCCGGGTGCCGTGATCAGCCATCATCGGCCGTCATTTCATCATCTCTCACCTCAGCCCTTTCTTATTTCTCCACCAAGGGCAGAAAGGGTCGCGAAGCGGCCCTTTCGCACTTGTTAGACATGAAAAATGAAGGAAGAGCCCATATTTTGTCTTTCTGATCGCTGGAAAGACCCACAAGTACACCCACAATTTTATTGGCATTTTACTGTTGTTTCTTGAACCGCCGAACCAATTCGATATCGGCCTGGGTGACGCGTGACATCCACCAAATTTCGATATCGATAGGGGGGGTGCGTGACACGTGACTATCGATTTGAACGAAATACTACGGTAAGGGTTCAACTTGTGTTTGGCCGTGCTTGGTGATGCTCGTCGCGCTGTGACGTCACGGGACTGATCACGTTCTCTCTGTCACTTCTCTTACAGCATCAGCAAATGTGGCACAACCGGGAATAAGCGGGTGATGCTCGTGATCCTCGCCAGATCTGACGGGACAGTGATCACACCGAGATCTAATGAGTTTTGGTGCAGCCGTAGTTCAAGCCAAAACCTGTCCGGGAAATTTCCCATTCGTCCGGAAGATGCCGTCCCAATAGGAAAATCCCTGGACAGGTTTTGGTACCAACTTCGGCTTGACCAAAACTTAACGGATCTCGGTGTGGATCCATACTCGAGTAATAGTTCGATTGGTCTAATTAGATCCGGGCCCGATAAGATCGCCGGCGGTGTCAATCCGCTTAACAGTGATTCCGGCCGGACCCTCCGTCTCTCCCCACATCCTCCTCAGTATTTTCTGACCCCCTTCCTCTGTCACGCTGCTCGCGACATTTCCCACTCTCGCCTAGGGTTCTCGCCTAGCTTTCGGCCGACAACCCTCGGCTGGCGCGCCCCTTTGCACTGAAACGTCGGGTGCGCTCTGCGTTACGCGTCGTGTCGGCCCACTTTCGAGGCAACTACAAAGCTCTACCTCTCTGCTGCTGGACTACA
Source organism: Mycena polygramma (assembly GCA_029449255.1). Lineage (NCBI taxonomy): Eukaryota > Fungi > Basidiomycota > Agaricomycetes > Agaricales > Mycenaceae > Mycena > Mycena polygramma. The sequence continues at coordinate 1,275,535 of JARKID010000006.1, read as the reverse complement.
TCTGAGTCTGGGTCAATTTATTCTCCAACTTGGTTCCAAGTTTCCTGGATTTTTTCGCATTTTTCTACGAGGTGTCCCGTCCGCACTGTGTTCGGAATCTCCCGCCCACTGCGCCCAAAAGGAGGAGTTCCCGAGCCACTCCCTGGACAACCTTTAGTTTCAGGGCTCGTTTCATTATCGCTTCACACCAATTCAATCTTTGCCGTTCTCCTGAGCTCTCTAGCGTTGGTGATCTCTGGCGGGCAGACAATGAACTCGAGTTTGGTCGACTATCTCTTGCTCTTGTGTCCACCAAAAACCAGGATATGTCTTGTTTGATTATCCTGAAGTTAGCCCCAATTTTTCGCGATTTTTCCCCTCAAGTATTGACCTTGTCGCCCTTCATAATTGCTATCCAAACGGGGTGAGTTCCCGAGTCAATCCCCGAGTCGGACAGGGACAGAGTTTCATAGTTCTCCGACACGAATTTATTGGCTAATGAATGGTGCCGTTCAATGCCCTGACCTAGTTGCGTGTGCGTCCGGCCTCGTTGAGCCCGAAATTCCCGGTACTCTGTACGTGCGGCACCTCCTCTCAATTCTAGAGACCAACGTCTGACTAGGAAAATATGGATGAAGGTATGGAGGATGTTACTCGCCAAATCCAAGCACTAGCCCGCTTGGCCAACCTCCATGGCCAATTTTCTGCCCCTCCTCATATACGAGACGCTCTACAACACACTTTGGACTACTTCTCCGGTCTTGACGACTTTCCACCCGCCGGTCTTGGTCCGGTCCAGCCGATACTTCTACCTGCCAACCTTGGTCCTGTCCAGCCGATACCTCCACTGTTGGAATTTAATTCTGTGGAAGCCACTGTGCAATACAATATTAAACTCAATAAACGAACAACACTGGAGAAGCTTTATACGCACGGGCTAGGCGCATTGGTAGAGTATCCCGAGACAAGTGCTCGGGGCTCTGTTGGTCACCTCTTCCATATGCCCTTGGATTCGGACTGGTTGAATCCAGCTCGTAATTTTGCCTACTCGCAGGGAGAGCCACGAGGATCCACCGGCCGGAAGGGTGTACCCTGCGGTCTCTTGGTTGACTCAGATGGTCAAAAGGTACTTTGCAAAGAGTCGCATTCCACTTGTACGTAGTTAGACCAATATATCTCTTGATTTTCGAACTCTTACCTTTACGAGCAAGGCCAGGGCTGCAAGATCTGTCCTCAAGTCGACATACAGGGTGTTTCAAAGCCACATATCAAGGCGTCACGGAACGATATCCTCCAGCGTCTCACAATGGAACACACGAACCGCGACGACTATTCATCCACTCGTAGCGCTCTATTCAAAAAGACCTTGGCTTATTTTGCAGCCCTTTTGCGTCAGGGCTGCGGTGCTCCGCCCCATGAAGCTACTGTCTACCATGGGGATGAATTTGAACGCCGTGCGTCCTGGTTAATTCAGCAAGAAAAAGCTCGCCGCGGCCATCCGGCGAGGCCGACCTGCGACGGACGTCTACAGCTCGAATATGATGCCAACGGGAAAGCGTTCGTCAAGTGAGTTTTCTCTAAATATATATAAGGTACCCCCTTTGACCCCTTCGTAGATGCGAACATTACAGTCGAAAAGAAAACCGGGACCATCTCATTGACTGGGAAGCTGGCCGCGGACTGTACGATACACAGTACCTTGAGGCTCTATTTTCCGACGATGTCGACACCATTGCGGACTTTGAGGAGGACGGTTTGGCTGTATCCGACTCCGGCCCAGTTTCGATGTGCTCGACAGTGTCCAATTTCTCTGCTGTTAAAGTCAATTGTCGTAAGTGCTCTCATACTGATTTAACACGCCGGTGGATTAATCTACCTTTAGCCAACGAGCATCGCGACTCCAACGGAAGTCTGACGTTATTAGAAATGCAACAGCTGAAATGCGAGAGTAAATTTCGCATCTTCGAGCCTCTGGAAGAATATCGGGTGTTGTGCCCCCGAATCCTTGTGGTTTGCCACGGCGAGCATACTCACCCCATTCCCTTACCGACCAAGACACCACCGAGCATTCGTGCAGAATTGTTCGAATTACTAGCAGCTTTGGACCATGACTTGCCTGATTTAACTCCTCGCCGATTCCTTCGACATCCCACCACGCACTCATTCCTTCGCAAACGCCTCCCCAACGTTCATAACCCCACCCTTCTTGACCTGCATTCTTCCTTGGGAAATCGCGATCACATCCGTGCGTACATTCTGCAAGCTCAAAACGATATACAGTCTTACAGCTAATGTCAGTACCGAAGGCGCGAACGGAAAATTTCCCATTTGGGATGTTTTCGAAGAATCACCAATAGCTCAATGAGTTCTTGAGGGATTCGGTTGAAAATTAGATAGTTCTCTCCGCGTAATTGACACGCAATTAGTGATAGAGCCAGATGTGCCAAAACATCATTTTTGTCAATGAGCTGAGAATCTGGTCTCCCGCTCCGAGAATCCAATTTGGTAAGCCGAAATCAAACCCAGTGAGCTTGGCTTTTTCTCGATCCTCACGGCGACTTTTGGCCCAGATCTTTGTATAGGCCTCGTGAGGGGATCCTGTGGTGTGTTTGTACAAAGTTCTGTGCATACTTGAGGTGACTGAACAGCCGAAACACACGTGTTGCGCTTCTACGTTTGTTGCGCTTCCTAGTTTAGGACTGTATTTCCGGAAGGGACGGGATGGGAAGGTAAGATGTGCAGTTAACGAAGATGGGTGGCTAATTCATTACAATGTTAGGTCTGCTTCACATGAAGCTACAGCAAGACGAGCATCTTCCTGTCGATGAGGTTTACATCCGATATATGGCAGAGATACCCTCGCTCGGTCTGAGGACCGACGACGATGACGAGGAGTCTGATTCTGACCCACATGCCCCCTTCCGTATTGCGGTGTGCATGACGAAGGAGGCGAGCCGCCGTCTTCTGAGGGCAAAATACCTGCAAAGCGACATCGCGTTTCGTCGCATTGTCGGATTCAAGGAATTTGAGCTCGGTGGACTTGAGCGCGACTCACGAACTAGTACGTGATCCATGATTGCACAATGTCCTTACCTCCTCATTGAAATTTCAGCGATCGTTTACTGCCGCATATATCTCAATCGTCAAACCGCTGGCGCTCATGAGATTGTCTTCAGAAAAATACACGAAATTGTGCTGACTGATACAGGTGAAAATCTCCAATGGCGGCACTTACATTCGCCAACAATCCATGACGAAGTCGGAATTCTTCATTTCGTGCTTGACCAACATGGAGGGCAAGCCAAAGGTACGTCTAAAATGAACAACTGGAATCTAGCTGAACAAATTTGCCAGGCCTTGGACTCTATCTGAAGTCGCTCGCGCAGCAACTTGCCGGAACATATGACTTGCACGAGACTTGGCGTTTGCTAACAAGTCTAGATGAATACGACCATCTTTTTCGTGTAATCCGCCTCTGTGTTTCTCATATTTCTCGCAACATCAAGAAGGCCGCTGTCTCTGACATCGTACGCAATTTGATGCGGAGCTTGATGTGCATCGAGCATCCAGACTGGGACAACACAATTCACCGCATTCAGGTTGAGGGTGGTACTGCGGGTGCAAGTGAGTTTCTGCCTTCTTTAGGTTTCGGCGCTCATCGTTGCTCGCCAGATTGGGTTGCAGATAAAATCCGGAGCAAGTTTGCGTTCCCAGCCATGTGCTGGGAGAAGAGTTTTATTCCGAAGTCCATCTGGCAGGTAGGCGACAACACAAGCAACATTATCGAGAGTGTACACGCCGATGCCAATCGGGAGGGAATTTCATGCACACTTGTTGGCGGTGTCAAGAAGGGCCAACATCTTGATAGCCTGAAAATGAAGACACTCAGTGTAAGTTATGATTTATCTTGAGGATTTCCGAAGCTCACCTCTTACCGCACCTCTAGAACTGGGAGCAGACCGGAATTCGACCAACATATGCCCGCGGACACATTTCCGAGAGCGCAACAAGGAGCCTTAAACGCAAAGGTAAGTATTCGTTGAATCATCCAGTCCCGAAAATACTGATACCTCGCGCTAGCGAAACAACACCATGAGACACTTTCACGCGAAGATGCACGCATCGAGACCCAAAACAAGAGGTTGCGGACGGCGTACGATGCAAGGACAAAGGCAAACGACCAGCTCTACCAGTTGCAAGTCCGAGCAGGGAGCCAAATTCAACTCGACCGTGCGTACAAAGCCGTCGACCGTGCAAATGACAGCTACACGAAAGCGCTCGCCGCCAGCGAGGAGGTAGTTGGCTCCGGTTCAGGTAAGGTCGGAATCTTGTTGCCGTCCGGAGGGGTATCCGCTTCCGAGGGGTCACAATACATGTAAAAGAAATGATATACATTGCATCCTTACTACTACATTGAAGATATATGAGTACACTGTACAGGATGGACGAATGAATTAAAGAGAAAAAAGTATCTGCACAGGGCGTCGGTGTATGCTATGCGCAGAGGTACCGGACTCAGTGACCGCTGTGAACGACACAGCTGCTGCCGAGTCAGTGACACTGCGGTACGGACAATAATGCAAGACGCGACGCATCGGGAACTCGTACGTGTGGCATGCACCAAGCTGCCGGAGTTAGTGTTGTTCGGGTCGGGTCGGGCCTGAAAGCCCGGGCTTGGGTCGGGTCGGGGTAGGGTCGGGCCTGGAAATTATGCTGAGCCCGACCCTAGGCCCCAGGTAGGGTCGGGTCGGGTCGGGCTTGGGCCTGAGCCCGGGCTTGGGTGTATTTTTCGGCAACTTGAATTGGTGAGTTTTTCTAATCATAAACATGTTCTACAATGACTCCTCACCTCATGTTGTCCTCATGTATCCTCTCTCTTGTGTAGTAGTCTGAAATAGGCTTGCAACAAAGATTTGAACTGGCATCAAATCCACCAACAAGTGCTGTTTTACTCACCGACCTCAGATAGGCTGTGATATGCTGTCGAAATGGGAGAAGTACAGCAAAAGTTATGTTTCACATCCCAAGCTCGCTGCTGAAACTTTTTTTCCTCGCCCAAAGTTGGTTGGTTGGGGTCAACCAAACCGACCCGGGCTCAAGCCCGGGTCGCGGGCCTTGAAAAATCTCAGGCCCGACCCTAGGCCCGACTCAAACTAGGGTCGGGTCGGGCCTGGGTCGGGTAGGGTCGGGTCGGGCTTGGGTCGGGCTTGGGCCTAAGCCCTGGCCCGGGACATCACTAGCCGGAGTGCAGGCGAAGGCAGGAGGACCGCAGGACCGCGATGCTAGCGGCAGGAAGGACCGCAGGGAGAGCTGCGACGCTGGAGTATGGCCACGGCGACGACCACGAGAAAGCACTCTGTACAGGTAGCAGCAATCAGCGATTCATCTTTGCTGCCATTTTCCAGCCAACCCACTGAGAGTCCCAGGTGAGAGCCTGCAAGCAGTGGGATGGCCCGAGAAAGAAGGACGAAGGACTTACCTAGGGCCCAATGGCCGCAAGTCGGTGAGGAACGAGGTGAGAGACGAGGAGGAGAGACGACGCAGAAGGCATTGGCATCTGAACCAAACATGGACACATACGGCCGACGCTGCTGAGTTCGGTGCTCATCGTCTGTGAGTCTGCCGCCAGTAAGGCCATATCCAAAGCTATTTATTTTGCGTGTATAAGTGGTGGGATTATTGCCAAGTACTGGCAAAGTACCCCTCGAGCGCTATGCAGTTAAGGATTTAATGTACGCACCGTTAGAAGTACGGGTAAGAAGCAACAGCTTTTCGTGCCCACACTTAGAGATAATTTGAGGAGATTCATTGAGATTTAAGACGATTTGTGCTACGTTCTTAGAATATCTGTAAGGACCCCCCATCCCCTGGACAAGTTCCAAGTATATTGCCTTTTAGTTTTGATATCGGAGCAAAATCAGAGGATAATCCGGGCGCGAGCACACAATTGATTAGGGCTGGGAAGCAACTGTATTAAACGAAGGGTATCTACTTGTAGAGTAATTTTGGCAGGACAGAGCATGAGACACCGTCTCAGACTATGTAATAGAGAAGTCAAAAGAAAGAAAGACTTTGGTGAGTTCGAAACGAAATTTGTGTCTATTTATTACTCGTCGCCGGTAAGATCAATGACCTCGTTGAAAAGCGGCCTGCAGGTGTGGTCTTCAAAAGCCGAGGTGGTAGTGTACAGCTTGCAGGCAGAGCAGCACACGAAAAGGCTGCGGAACTCAGCCGCGGTGAGCCCAGGATTGTTGCTGGCGTCAAGCTGCATAAGCTTAGCAAAAGGAGTGGTGAGGAGGGGACGAGGTTCCGGAGTCGCATAGGGAACTATGAAGGGATTGACTGGACCTGAGGCAATGGGATTTAAATTTCGAGATCATTGCGAAGGGCAAAATAACTTACTACTTCCCACCGCAGGGGTGGTCCCGCTGCTTGACTCGTTTCGGCGGAGACGTTTGGGGGGGCGGACCGGAGTCGTGTCCGCAGACGAGTCGCGCCGCCGAAGCAGGAGGCGCGATACAGAAGCTGAAGATCCGCTTGCAACTGAGATATTCACATTAGCATCTGAGAAAAAGGAAGGGTTGATTCGTACCTGACGGCGTAGAGAGACTGTCGTCCTCCGGGCCTTGGTATAGTGGCTCCGTCGGAGCAGGAGACCCATCTAATAGCAGGTTAAAGTTGAGAATGAAGAGCGCAAAAGCACTCGACACACACCTCTGAGCGGATAAGTACCTACGGGCTGCGTGCGCTTGTTGTACATGCGCTCAAGGAGGACTAACCAAATATATTAGTTCACATCTGGAATAAAGTAGGAGAAGGCTCACCCCAGTATCGGCATACACCTCTGGCGCAGGCTGCGACGAACTCCCCGGAGAGAGGGCCGGAAGTCACCATGAACACAACAGCCTCTGTGAAATGGTTGGGATCCATCTCATGTACTGAGCAGAGACAACATGGGAATCGAAATTGGTGGGTGCGGCGATAATCAGACAAATCCGACGGTGTCACCCGCACAGAATCAGAAACAGGCCTGGAAGTAGTGTTAATGGATTATAGGTCAAAGACGTATGAAGCTGACCATTCCCAGGCCTTGAGGCGCTTTTCACGATTGCACCAATGCAGGACACAGGATCTCGTCACTTGAATTCGGCGACGGAGTGGGAGTAATCCGTAAGGATCTTGAGCAGTGAAGTGAGGGAGGTTCCGGTATATAGGCGGAAAGGTGCGCTGAGCAGTAGGTGCATGAGCCCCGAGCTGAGGCACAGTGAAGGGGGTACGACTGGACATTTATAAGACGAGGAAAGACAGTGAAGTGGATGGGGATGGTCGAAATGGCAAAATTAGCCCTGTATTTATACCTTTCGTTTGGCTCAACACGAAAAAGGACTTGAACAATATTTGGCGGCACAGAGACAAAAAGTTTTTCTCTTCAGTGAAACATGGACGGCCGATTCAGTCGGCCTCGCCAAGAACGAAGATCCCGCAGGGTCGGTACAAGTAGACATTGACGACGGAAATCACCGAAATTATAATCCAGAGGTGTGGAGGGGAATTTTCCAGGAAAAAAGGCCAATAGAGCTTGAGTCTGGCTTGAGTAGTCGAAAACAAGGTAAGACGCGTAGCCAACGAGAACACATAAGTCCAATCAGGCGGGAAGGCGGCGGGAAGGTGCCAATCGCGTCGTGGAGCGCGCCATCAACGCGTACGCGAGCGGTGATGGAGACGGATATGGGAGCCACACAGAGCAAGGGGGACGGTGTGACAAGAGTAAGAGATACGAGGAGGGACGTCCGGACAGGGACCGGACGCGCCGGCGCTGAGGCGGTGCGAGAGCCACGTGCTTCCCTTTCGGGGCAATCTAATTAGACCAATCGAACAGTTCCTCATCCATACTCGCCAGCGCTGGTCAGTTCATGTCAAAATGGTGAAAGCTCACCTTCGAATGCGAGCTCTCTGCCAGTATCCTGCGTTCTCATCCTTTGCCGTACGTCTGGCGGATGCCGGCCATTTCGCCCATTTTGGTGAAATTCTGCACTAATCGAGACTTTTCTTCACAAAGCGCTATCGAGAGTCCGTTATGAATTTGAACGCGATTTTACCTCAGGCTCGTATATGTGAGTAATGAGCGGCTCGCTCATGGGGATATTTCGGTGTTTCGCAACTTGTATGCTAAAAATCATACCCATAAGCACTTGTTTCTACGAAAACAGGGTGAACTACAGGTTCAGCTAACAAGTACTACGCGCTGTATACGGTATTGGGGGCTTAGACGGTCTGTGCGAGCTGCTGGAGGTACTCGGAGATGGCAATCACTGAATCAGAATCGCAACGTGCTGCGCATCAGCACGTGCTCGGTGATTTTGGTTGATCATCCATCTTTGCTCTTGACCACCATGTCGGCCCCCATCGCCCCCGCTGCTCATTGCCTCTCCCTCTCCGCTGCCTCTCGACGCCTCTCGACGCCTCTTTCAAGCTCCTGTGGCACATCTGCAACGTCGCGACTTAGAAGCAAACCCTCAAGCCCCTTGAAGTGCCTCAAGCCTCGATTGTACTTCGCAAGCTCCACTCAGGTCGCAAGCACTCAAGCCCCCTTCAAGCCTCGAATGCCCGTGTACTAGCGTCGAACCCTCCTAGTTCTTCAACTGCCTCTCCAAAGTCCTGCCGCCATAGCAAGCCCCGTGATTCTCAAGCGTCTCGATGTTTTCGCCTACGTTGTCTTCCCATGCTCGTCCTCCTCAACCGTGTCTTCTTTCGCCGTCCTCCTCCTGCGTCCGACGGGCATATCCCGCAGTCCCCTTTCCCATCCACCCGTCCTTGCTCGCCCGCGATGAGTGCCCATGGCGAGCACAGTTTCATCGTACTACATAGTACAGTACAGTCTTTACCTTATATATTTGTTCTTCTCGCTCTTCCTTGTGCGTTCGGAATTGAAAAGAATTGAATTGAATTGTACAGTAGAAGTGGCTCGCCCGGAGGGCGGGCTGCAGCTCATGATATGCATACCATCCATGTGAGTACGACCAGATAGGGCGGATGTCGCAAGATATGGTCAATGTCGCCAGCGCTGGCCGGTTTCTCAAATGTCGCCCGCGTTGCTGATCACCCTATGAGCGTCTGCCAGCAACCGTGACAGGTTTCAGCAAACTGGTGATGATGGTATCAATTTTAAGACCTTGTGAGCGCTGATCAGTGTTGCGCCGATTTGCTGATGCAATGCATGGACGCAGCGACGCGAGCCCGGGTTGCTGCTATGGTTTCGCAGAACCAGTCGAACGAGGGACGGTGCGCATACCATGAATTCCTTCCCGCGTTTTCCCATCCTCACCTTTCTTTCTCTTTACAGACGTCTTTCTGGGCTGCTGATTGGCTGCTGAAAACATCAGAGATCTTGAAAAGCACCGAATCCCAGCGCCTGCGCATCTTCTTTAAATCTAACCGCACGGAATCCTCGCGCGACCTCGACGCGTACCCTCCTCTCCGACGCCCTCGCAGCCGCGCAAGCCGACTTTACCCGCCGCGTTGCGCAGCACGCTGCGAGCCCGTCCGATGAAACGGGAGATGGCACAAGCAACGACACCAGTGCGCGTATCCCCCGCAGCAAAAGCTGTCAGGCAGTAACTCTACGCGCATCCCCGCTGCCGCGCGCGCGCGTACCCGTCGACGGCGCCGACCTCTCAGGCACGCAGGCGTTTGCGCACGCCGTGTCGACGAAGCTGGTGCTTGACATCGAGTATGCGGACTTGCTTCGAGTCAACCTGGATGTCGTATGGACTTGTATGATGACCGAATATGGAGGGCGTTCGATTCCCTTCGCGCCTTTTCTACCTTCTTGGAATAAGTAACTTCTTCCTCGAAACAGGCGCTGATGCAGGGTAGCCGAATTTAGCACAACAGCTGTCTGGCAGAGCGTGGATGCTAAACTGCTCTCTCACCCTCTCTCTGGCCCCTTCCTCCACCCCTCATGTCGTTCTTTCCATATAGCTCTATAGTCATCCACGACAGTAATTTCTACGCTCCCGCTAGGGATGTAAACATCCAAAACGAACAGCAGTTCAGGTTCGAAGCGAGCGAAAGCAATCCTGAGGTCGGTCAAGGAGGGACACCATTGCCGACCGGCCTTGAAGGATTTCCGGAGGAAGACCCAGTCGTTGGGCCAGTGCGGAACACTCGGGCGGAGGCCCGGATGCTCTACCCATACAGTGTGTGTGCCAGCTACTCCGCTGCTTGGTCTGATCCTCTGCTGACGCGACAGGGAGACAGGCCGCTCGACTGCCCTCCGATCAGCGGCGTCCACCCTACAATCCCTCTTTTCCCTTCTTTGATGGCACCAATGACTCCCTCACTTCGGACTCCAACACCGCTGAAAATGGCGACGGCACTCCATTACCCTCTAATCCCCTGCATTCGGAGGGTGGTGCATATGCTCAGTTGCCGTATGCGTACAGCGAACCGACCACGACTATCCACAACGGTACATTTATCGGTGAAATTGTGCATAATACGGTCAGACACGGTGAATCAGGTATGTGTCCCTTCCCCTCGACGACTGCTCCTCCTCACAACTTAGGTATCACTATATTACACCGCGGTTCCGCACCAGAAGCATTCCACGACTCTCCGGATAGTCCTGACCGACCTCGATGTCACGCCGAAACTCGAATCGAGATTCACCAGAAATTGTTGAAATGGTGCCTCGATTTAGAATGGCGACACGCTTGGGGAGAAACGTCCTACGATACGGAGCCGAGTGTTCTTTGGCTCCATGGGCCCGCCGGTGCCGGAAAATCAGCCATAATGCGCACGCTGTCGCAGCGCTTGGAGACTGCAGGGCGTCTGGGTGGCGCTTTCTTCTTCAAACGTGGACACGCTACTTGTGGCAATGCCAAGGTCTTATTCGTGACAGTCGCGCTCCAGCTGGCGGTCAACAGCGCACAGTTAAAACCCCGAATTTTGCGAATTGTGGAGGAAACTCCAACTCTTGTAGGCAGGTCGATCAGCGTCCAACTGCGGGAGCTCCTCCTTAGACCATGCATCGGCTTAGAGGATTCCTCGTGGACTATCATAATCGACGGATTGGATGAATGCGAGGGTCACTGCGTCCAGCAGGAAATTCTTCGTATGGTCTTGCATTCCACCCGCCAACCGACACCTCTCCGATTTATCATTGCAAGCCGTCCAGAAGCCCATATTCGCGAAGTCTTGGACGAAGCCTCGTCTCGGGGATTGCATCGTTCATTCAATATGGAGAGCTGTTTTGACGACGTTCGAAGATATCTCGTCGCTGAATTTGCTCGCATTCACTGCGAACATAAAACCATGGCCAATCTCCCGAGGCCATGGCCATCGGAGGAGGTGATCGACCATCTCGTACACAAGTCCTCCGGCTACTTCATCTACGCGAGCACGGTCATCAAGTTTGTGGACGACAGATACTTTAGACCAACTCAGCGACTGGAACTAGTACATCGGACCAGGAGTAGCTTTGATTCTCCATTTGGCGCCTTGGATGAGATTTACACTCACATCCCCAATCCTGCGTGTCATCGATGGCCTCCCAGACGCGCTGCCACTTCGACATATTGATACACTCCTCCAGCTAGATTTGGGGGACACCGAACTGTGCCTTCGTGGTCTCCACTCTGTAATCAACTTGACAGGCAGTCCTCAATTCTATCATGCCTCATTCTCCGATTTCCTCCGCGATCCCTCTCGTGCGGGTAATTTTTATATTGGGGATTCGCCCGACCTCCAGGTAGCGAGATTGCTGTTCGAAAAATTAGGTTACCAGTACGAAGACCCTACGGAGAATCGCATTGGAACACTTGCGTTGTGCGTGTCTCTCCCCTTCTGTGGCAAATACATGAACAGAATTGGATCACAGCGGTCTTGGGCGCTGCTTAGAACCACTTCTGCTCCGAGCCGAACCTCCTTCCCAAGACCTGTTCCCGCTGGTGTTCGCTGTGAATTTCGATTTTATTCATGCCGAATGTGGGGTACTGGAATGGCTAAAGGCAAGTGTTTGGCCCGCACTTGCTTTCACTTTTACTTTTGCTTAATCAATCTTACGAAACGTAGCGAGCTCAACACCCCCCAGAGGACTTGATCCGCCGTTGGAAAGACCATATGTATACTATTTCATTCAAAAGGAACACATTTCTGGTCCCGTCTGTGTCGGGACCCGTATCCAGGCACATTGTGGAGTATGTGGCTCAATACCCTTTGCTGCTCCATATCGCTTGCGGAATGTTGTGGTCCCTTCCCCGTCGTGCTGCTTCTCCGGGAGACCTCACTCTGATTCGCCACTTGATGGAGGTCTCTTGGGACGAGATACACGCGGCAGTGTCCGCTTCAATCCATACTGGGCGGCTCTGGCCTAAACATACGGAGAGAGAACTTTTTTGAGTTGGTCATCCAAACTTGCACGAAGGAACGTCCTTATTGGAGGGTCAATATATGCAGTAGATTGGCCTGGGGCTGCTTTCGTGTTTTCAACATGATCGACAACGGAAGCTTACCCCCAAACTTGTGGTAAGCTATCCACGCCGGTAGTGGATTGAAACTGAGGATTTGATAGGCATTTTGGTTTCCCATGGGGTGTAGTTGTCAGAGGGTGCCTACCCTGGCCGGAGCTACTACAAGCTGTCCGACAGTTTGTCCCACCGGCAATACCTGTCGGATACGAGTGGAACCTCAGCGGGTACCCATTCCGCGCGCAGCAGTGCCACAATATGATAATGTGGCTCCAGGTGCGTTGAATAACGACCATATATGCCCCGCAATATTCTCATTCTGTGCTTTTATCTAAAGACCTTCGCTGAGCGTCCCCGGGACGAAATTCATCGCTGGGGAAAGCTGCTTGTGGAGGAACAAAGACGGGCGAAAGATGCAGAGTTGCGTCTCGAAGACTCCGATATTTACGAGGCGAGGTGGCGCCAATGGGATGAAGCCTACCCAGAGTGTACTGGATTCTGAATGCAGCATAATCTTATTGGACCACCCCAGCTGGGCCTTCGCTCCGATACTCACTAATTTACATACCTCGAGGCCTCTCGTTTCATACCTATTTCTCTACCCATCGAAGGATATTCAAATATTGAATAGGAATGGGAGTACCCTCGTTCCGCTAGCCCGAATGTCCAGCCTATTGGTCGCTCGATCTAGCGGGGCTCGAATGTAAGGTTCCGGCACTCGGGCCGACGCAGTCCTCCTCGCAGCCGTCTACTTACGCCGTAGTTGTATTCCGTAGTTCCCGTAGCTCCCGTAGTCCGTTGTGATTCCGTAGTTCATTCTGACTCATTCCGTAGTTACTTGTAGCCTATTTAAGTAGCCGTAGAAATAGTCTACAGTAGGACACTTCTCTCTGAACAACGAGCGCTTACTCCCGTTCTCTTGTTCTTCCCCTCTGAGCTTCTGTTTATTTGTGAGCTTCACTCCGAGAGGACTCGAAGCTTCACATCGAACGACTCAGCATGGAAGAAGCGTCGGGGCTGGGATTCGCACTTATTGAGTTGGAAACACATATCCGTACCTCGTCCTACGGGGGGAGCGTATACGCTTGCCAATCCGAGTATATACCAGAAGAATAGGACTAGGACTGCCCCAGTCCTATGGAGTAGGACTCAGTCCTATGGAATAGGATTCAGTCCTACTTTTTCGGATGGTTGTTACGTTGAATTGCGACTCGCCTAACATCGTTCTCGGCTGTAAATTGATGAAGTGATGTTACAAACACTATCTAATCTAGGTTGCCTGAACAATAACTATTTTTTCCTCGAACAGAATGATCTGCTCAAGGTGCGGGCCGTCCACCAACGTGTCGAATCACGCCTTAGTCTGCTGGCCACTACTAGTAGCAGCATGCTAAGAAAAAATGTGTTTAAACGCGGTGTCCAAGCCTGAAATGGACCGCGAACCTCGGTCCATTTTAACGTTCAGAGGGTTGGCTCAACCATACAGAAGGCTCAAAATGTGTCGCAGGTTCGCTGCGCTTCAATCGGTGGTGATCCAGTGTTAGTTCAACAAGGTCTATCATGTCAACTATAAACTTACTTCACGGTGTTAAGCTTACTGGAATCCCTTAGCTATGACCAGGAAAGGTACGAACTTTGCGTTCGTGCAACCTTTAATTACTGACCTTAAACTTCCCTTAAACTTCTAGGATCTGCGCTGCATCTCAATTCAGGCTCAGTCGCCCTTCATTCAACCTTCCTTCAAGTCCTTACGTTGATTCAGTTCAACCCAAGTTCAACCTTTCTTCAAGTCCCCAGTTCATTATCAGCGTGTCAAGAGATACTGGTAAGTTGACTATTACACATCTGTTGAACCCAGTCCGGCTTTGTTCACGTCGCCAGTCCGAAATCAATCAGGTGAAGTCGAAATTATCGTGAATTCTCATGTCCAGTTTATCCGCACCAGCCCATTGAAAATTTCAACAAGTAAGTCACCATACGTCCGGGTCTTCACTTTTCTGATTCTGGTTCCTTCATGTTTGATTGGCTGGATTAGCATTCTCCCGGATGGAGTCAACACCGTTGACTTTGTCCAGCAGGAAGTATAGTTTGTCCGAAGCGTCCATCAAGTGCTGTAGCCATTCCATCGTGAGCTTTTCAACTGATTTTGCGTAGTCCTTGACATATTCAATGGACGTAGCATCGGTCAGAATGAGCTCAGGTGTGGATGTAATTGCTTGTGGCTGAACATCGGCAGGCTTATGACCAGCGCGGGTCCAGTCAGAAATATACAAATGTGTCTCGGGGATCTCAGGCATGTTCAATCTTGAGGCAGGGCAGCATACTACGCTCAAATTTCAGCACAACAAGGTGTAACGACGCGTGGATCCTCCAAACAGCCCTCAAGCAAATTCCCTGTGTTGCACATAACTCTCCCCGCGTCCCGGTGTCTTCTTCCACAGTCCTGCTTCCCTTTTCTTTCCGTCAGAGTTCAACAACCAAGCTGATTGAGCGAGGATGTACCGACCGTCTTGACCTCCTTACAATAAGGACCTCAGCAGAGCAAGCCCGGCGAGCTAGCAGCTACCGACAACGTACCGAGATGGTGAAGGGACATACGGCATGCCGACGATATCTATTTTGTAGCGATCACTGTCATTTTAAGCGACGACTAACATCCGCTGTTTGATACGGCACGGAGTCCTACTTCCATAGGACTGAGTCCTACTCCATAGGACTGGGGCAGTCCTAGTCCTACTCTTTTGGTCACTCCTCTGCCAATCCGGCTCATTGTCACTGTACTCCTTCAGCAGCAACCGTGCACGATTCGACTACATCTCAGCGCTGGGATACGCAACCGATCTCGTTGACCTTGAATCTACTTGTGATCGTTCAGTTGGCGTTGATTTTTGTGGCCTGCCTGTCCCCCGCGTTTTCTAACGGAGGTAGATATACTGTGCCCCCAATCTTCCTCGGCATAATTACTGAGAATATCTACACCGCGTGAATAAAGATAAGGGTCCATGGCAATAGGGTCAGTCAGAGTAGAAGATTATGGGCGATTATGAGGCTGATTCTGTCGGCGATTATGGAAACGATTCTGTGAATTGTTTGCATCATAATCGTGTGAGAATCGCCGGTCAACTTTGACCGACCCACTTTGAAAAGCGATTCTGTGGACGATTCTGCTGTTAAAAGATCGTCTTAGGTAATTAAAACCCAGAATCACAATCATAATCGCCTCATAATCGATGTAAAAGCTCCTCCAGAGGAGCTTTTACAGGCGATTATGGAATTAAAAGCGATTCTCACCGCTCGTCTCGCTCATTCCGATTAATTAATTCAGAATCACCTTCGCAGGATTCCCTGAACGATTCTGAATAAAGTCGTCCTCCCACGATTTAACAAATCAGAATCGTCTCGAGAATCGCCGACCATAATCACCCAATAATCTTCTACTCTGACTGACCCTAATGGTGTATACCCCGAACTCTAGTCTCCGTAGTCATATGACGTTCGGAATGTTGCAAAAATGAATTACAGAAAGAATTGTGCCCCAGGAAAGTTTTTTTTTCTCGGGTCACGGAATCCTATTGCACTGCATCCCATTAGGGTATACCCTCTTATTATAGATGCGAGTGAGAGATAGGCCCTCCAGGATGGCGGATTCAAGGCTTACCGGCGACATCACAGGTGTTTGATGGTGGTCGGGATGTTCCGGCACCCACCGAAATGAGTTTGAACCACGGGTCTGCGCAAGGTTGATGATTAGTTTAGTTGCAAAATGAGCTAAGTAAACTGTTCTCAAGCCACTGATCGCCCAGTTTATGACTTTTACTATTCCGTAGAATATTTTTTTTCCGGGTTGCGGTCGATCGTAAAACTTTCTGAAGTTCTCTGAGGGTTCGTATGTCAGACGGTACCATCAATACCAGTGTATACTCTGTTTTCACCTGACTTAACTACACCCGCTTGAGCTTGACTTGAGCCGTTTTTGCGTGCACCGGGAATTTCCGACGACCATCAATTCCGACTGATGTTGTCGATTGGCCTACCATTTATCGTGCTATGTGCCTATTCCTTCACGAGGAGGTGGCATACACTGTTCAGATCCGTCCCAATAGGATTCCAAGACTTGAGCAACAAAAAACTTTCCTAAACCACAATTTTTACTTGAATTGATTTTTGCAACGTTCCGAACGTCATATAGTCAGACTCCACAACAGAATAATTAAGATAGTCTTTTTTTTTTGGTTTATGTGGATCCCGAACTCTAACCTCAAATAGTGTGCGTTGCATTTGGTTGCCTTCCTAATAACGCGATTCGAGTTGAACTCGACTGCTTGAAGACAACTGCACGACCTGTCCCTAGCTTGTGGGCGAGGATGAGTCCCGGCATCTATGCGAGAAACCTCTTTCAACAAGAGGAGAAAACTCACCGTATCATTGTGACCGGAAGCCGATGTTCAACCTGTATGTTTGGCCATGATTGGTGATGCCGTCGCGCTGAAAAAATCACGGGACCGATCACGTTGTCTTTCACCTCTGAGTCTTTCTAAATTCTCTCGATTTTTAACATGGACGCAGCGACGCGAGCCCGGGTTGCAGCTATGGTTTCGCAGAACCAGTCGAACGATGGAAGGTGCGTATAATATCAGTTCATCCCCTGTTTTTACCATCCTCACCTTTGTCTTTATAGACGTCTTTCCGAGCTGCTAAAAACAACAGAGATCTTGAAAGGCGCCGAGTCTCAGCGGCTGCGCACCTTCTTCACGTCCAACTGCATGGAACCCTCGCGCGACCTCGACGCGTACGGCATGTCGCTCCTCTCCGGCGACCTCGCCGCCGTACAAGCCGACTTTGCCCGCCGCGTCGCGCAGCACACCGCCATCCCGTCCTCAAGTGAAAATGAAACTGGCGCCGGAACCAGCACCGAAACCGACCCGCGCACCCCCGCCGAAAAAGCCGCCGCCCAGGAACTGTACAAGCTCGCCTGGGGCCCGACCTGCGTGCACATCTACGGCCTCCTCGGCCTCCTGCGCATCCTCGCCCCCGCACGCGCAGACGGGCACCTCGCCATCGCGCGCTGGCTCGTGCACACCGCGCGCGTCCCCGTCGACGGTGCCGACCTCTCAGGCACGCACGCGATCGCCCACGCCGTGTCCACGAAGCCCGCGCTGGACATCGAGTATGCGGACTTACTCTTCGAGGCTGGCGGGGAGATTAATAATCGGAATCGGTATGGCGGTGCGTGATACTCCCTTTTTTACTCCCTCCATTCATTCCATTATCGTTCAGTGATTTCATTGGACTAACTCGATAAATTATCTAGGCACCGCACTCCACGAGATTGTTCAAATCTGGACGCCCGGCGACACCGCCGTCGTCGCGCGCGCGGCGCAAGCAATGGAGTGGGCGCTCGCGCACGGCGCGAGTGTGGACATCGCCGATAGCGACGGCATGACCGTGCGCTACATGGTCGGCCGCACGCGCCTCAAGCCGCTCGTGGCGCTCGTCGAGAAGGAGGACGCGCGCCGCGGCTGGGCCAAGGGCGGGGTGCAGAAGCGCGCGTATGCGATGAACAAGACCAACAACAAGAACACGAATACGAACAAGGCGGAGGAGGACGACAACACGTGTTGTGCCCTTTGCGGTCGGGCGGCGGACGAGGCGATGAAGCGCTGCGCACGATGCAAGACTGCACGGTACTGCCCGCCCGACGTGCGCGCGTGCCAGAAGATCGACTGGCCGCACCATAAGAAGCATTGTGTGAAGGTGACGGATGCGGCGGAGGGGTTTTCGTTTTTGGGGCAGAAGTTTTAGGCGGAGTTTTTAGTTCAATGTCAGCCTGCTTCGCAAGGGGGGCGGCAGGGAATCGGTGGCATAGGTCAGTTGTTTAAGCCTTGCGTCGTGCGCGTCGTCGACTGATCGCTTGTTAAGATAGCTAGATAAATAAGCAACATACATGGATCCACGAATAATAAAACAGTAAATCATTCCGTGCTAACCCGATATCCAGTCCGGAATTTTCGTGCGCATGCTCGGTTGACCGGCAACAATTAGCAGCGATCCCGCCACTGTCACTATGAAATATCGACGAAGAAAGGCCAGATTGTGATGCTGGCCATTGACATCGATGTCAAGTCTCGTCTTGCGTCTCGTGATTGGTTCCGTGTCTCATCGGAGCGCAATCTGGGGGGGGGGGCGCCTAATTGGCGCCTAATGCATGTTCACAGGCGCTCCGCGTCTCGGGAGCTAGGTGCAGGGAGGTCCTTATGAATTCCTGTGCCGACTAAGGTTCCAGGTATTCAAATCGAACAAAGAGAAGGCCAAGCCAACCAAAATAAGTTTGGCAAAGCTCAGCAATGAGACCAGTAGTTGGCTCAATTTGAGCAGCATCCCAAGTGAATCAAGTGATTCACAAGAACCAGACAAGTTCATTCGATACACAGATCGAATGGACCAGCCAGTGAGAACAACGAGGATCATTGATCTGGGAAGCGATACTGGGCCATGCGGCAGCTCATGCCCAGCGGGCCTTCAGAAGTGGACCGCCGAGCCCAAGATCCTCTAGACTGTCCTTATACATGTTCTTCAGAGCCATGGGGGTGGTGGTGAGATGACTCGGACAGCGAGACACAGATAGACATTATATGCCTGAAACCACGGTGGTGTACATCTGGTATTGTTACGGTAACTATTACTGGATGAGCAACATTCCATGTGAGCAGTAACCCAATCGGCTTTGCGCCGTGCAGAACACGAGGTACCTGATTGAACATTCTAACATCGATCTAAACGCCTGACAATAATAATAGTGGCAAGAACCCTGACTGTTCAGTCCTTCCTTGGCGGATCTCGGCGACGTCGGATTCATAAATGCTGACGGCGCCTTCCAAAAATTCTACAACATCGCACACCCCGATCCCAATATCCCCCACGGTCCGTCCGCGTTCACCCTGGAGGAGGGCGCTCCGATTATCGCGACCTGGGCAGGGATCCATGTACCGTAGTATTTCATTCAAATCGAACATGGGTGTGACGCGTGACTCGTTTAACCAATTCGAGTGTTCGATAATCGGCTTCGAGGTGCGTGACATCGAGTAAAATTTCGATAATCGGCAGGAATGCTGCAGTCTCGTCAGCACTTACTGCTGGAACTATCCCACAATGTGTTACACGGCCTTGAAGAATTTTTATTTCCAAATCTTTCTGACAAGATTCGACGGCAAAAAGATGTTGAAAAATGGTCATGAACAACCGTTGACACCCATGAACACTTCCTGGAAGCAAAATAGCAAGAATTCTGATGCTCTGGAGCGCTGTACGGACTCACAAATTTATGTACGAGTTGACTTGCATTTTAAGAGCATTTTTCAAACCGCCGGACCAATTCGACATTGGCCCGGGTGACGCGTGACATCGACCAAAATTCGATATCGATAGACGGGTGCGTGACGCGTGACTATCGATTTGAACGAAATACTACGGTATGTCGCATGCCTGCGCAGCGCTCTTGCAATTGTAACACTTGACAGGTTTGCGCTGAATCCAGGACGGCCGTCGAGACTGTGCGCTGCCTTCGCTGGATCGTTAGAACAGCGCTGCACGCAGTGGTAATTGCCTGTCGTCGCGGTTCTGATGCCCGCGGGCGGCGGGCTGTGTGCGGCTGTGTGCCGCGTCTGCGCGAGTCGTGCATGTTATGCATCAGCAGCCACTGGCGCGCATCTGCACACACTCTCGAGATATCTTTGCTTAAAATTTCAGGGAGCATTTGCACTACCGACCACGACCCGCACGCTCAGCCCGATGTGGTCTCTTGTGCACCTGTACACCGACACCATCTTACTGCTGCGTATGGCTCGCGTACTGCTCTCATGGGAGTGGACTCCATGGACCTGTTCACGTCCGAGTGGCTGACCATGTCAACTTGCATGGCCAATACAGATATCCCGTCTCGATGTCGGAAAAACCAACTGAAGTCCATAGTGCGACTCGGCTCACTGCCAATAATTTCATTCCACAACTTTATCACACTACACATTCACTCTCTCTCCAAATCAACCGCTTGACTTACTGTTTACTCTCAATGTCATCGGTGACGACTCGCGAATCTATTCTGCAGTCATTGTGTTCCGAGTCGCGCAACGAATGGGCGCAACAAAGTACGACATGTCCCTGTCCTTTGACGACCATCTACCAGCCCCGCAGCCGAGACGAGAATACTGGGTGTCAGATAGATTATCTGTTGGAGAAGCTGAGAATTCAACCTCATTTGTCTGCATTCTCAGGATAATGACATAGGTCCAGCACCGAAATAGCAGCTGAGATCAACTGCGGACGATACTCCCGCTAATTATAAGGGCGAGGCAATGAGACCGAGATTGCATCTTGTTGACACATAGCATCAGTGTATTTGGCGTGTAACATGCACGGGCAAGCGTAGCCCTGATGTACCTGATATAAAATGATAGATTCAACCACTAGAAACAAAACACAGCACAGATGTAGAAAATGTTGGCACAAAGGGCCATGGATTTTGTTCAAAGCTTTCATTGTCCGAACCGCAGAGCGCAATTGAAGTAATCCATCCGACCTTGTGTGTCCGTTCGGTGGTGGACTCCAGCGTTCAATTATAGGATCAGCATATCATCACAGAACAGTGACGAGGATCTGGAAGTGCGGGAAATATCCTGTACTCATTTGAACCCTTGGTTGTTGGGTGTTGCGTACGGCCATGCAACGGGATATCACACGACGGTGAGAAGCAGTAAAAATCTTGGAGGTAACGCGGATCCCATCTATATCAGCTATAGCAAGCAGAAATGGGCTGTGAATCTGGTGTGCCTCCGAAATCAAAGATGAACTGCAGCCAATGAGGGTGAAAGTTCCCATGGCTGGAGGGTATAAAATATCGGGACCTGGCAAGGTCAGCACCCATCATCAAGATGCCTCCCCAACCCTCAGTCACTCAAATTCGCTTGACAAAAATAAAAGCATGCCTTGTGGTCACCGCAGACTCCTTGGAAGTCCTTGCCAGTGGCCTCAAAGAACCATCTCTAGAGGCTATTTCCTATACCACAACGTCTCTCCTGAAAAATGTTGAGGTATATCATCCACTCTGATGTCTACACACCCATGCTTAGGCAATTGTCTCAGACCATCAAACAAAACAAGGAAGAGTGTGCCCAATTGCTTGAGCAGACACATGAACTGTTGGATGCAGTTCTTGTTACTTATATCAAGTCGGATACTGGTGTAGATCTGCTGCCTAGTGTGTTGAACAATATGGGAAAATTCACTCAGTACTTGATATGCAACAGATCAATGATTTCCACTGCTAACCCCCCCTCGTTTCTTTTCCAGGACACTCCACAAGGTCCACACATTTGTTGAAGCCCAGCAAAAAGGAAGCAAAATCAAGAAGCTGTTCCGTCAGGGAGAGCTGAGTACTCTATTCAAGGGTTGCAGGGAGGGACTGCGACAAGGACTGGATTCTTTCCAGGTCAGCTAGCAAGATAATGGGATCTGAATCCATTGACAATATTTCCAGATTAATATGAGGACAATAATGAAAGACCTCACAGATATCCAGAAAGAGTCTGAAGAAAGACACAAAGAGGTCCTCCTCCTCATTGAGGCGCTCACAGATGCTAGTTCCGATCATACCTCCACAGTGAGTGTATTGTACACTTATCCCTGTTGTTAATAACAAGGATGCAGATTAGCAGAGTCTATTCCGGATCCCACAACAGGTATGTGGCTGCCTGTATCTCCAAGGATTGATCTCATAAGTCATTTGAAGTTCAACTTCGATGACAATGCTGCCATCTGAGCCTAAGATCTTCCACGGCCGAGACTCAGAACTATCTGAAATATTGCAATTGTTCAGCCAAGGAAATCTCAGAATTGCAATTTTAGGTGCCGGTGGGATGGGGAAGACTACTCTGGCCAGAACTGTGTTGCATCATGCACAGATCACTACAAGATATGAGGAGCACCGGCACTTTGTGGCTTGTGACTCCGCAACAACCAAAGTGGAATTGGCTGCACTGATTGGAGCTCATATTGGACTTGGGCCAGGCAAAGATCTCACCCGAGCAGTGGTTCAGCACTTTTGCAGTAAACCAGCAAGCCTTCTTATTCTGGACAATCTAGAGACAGTATGGGAGCCTATGGAGCACCGCAAGGAAATTGAGGAATTTTTGTCACTCCTCACAGACGTGGATCATCTTGCTTTGATAGTATGTGGCATTTCTCACTTCATTTCACATTACTCAGTGCCTTATCAGGTCACGATGCGAGGAGCGGAACGGCCGGCTAAAGTAGCCTGGAGCCACCCCTTTTTGCCACCACTAAGACCTTTGGAGCAAGATGCAGCTCGTCAAATGTTCATTGACATTGCTGATGATGGACACAACCAAGAAGATGTTGACAAAGTCCTAACTCTGGCAGACAAAATGCCCCTTGCAATCAGTCTTCTAGCTCACATGGCTGATTCAGAAGGCTGCTCCACAGTTTTGTCACGCTGGGAGGAAGAGAAAACCTCCATGATCTCCTACGGTTGGGACAGAAAATCCAACCTGGATTTGTCTATTTCCTTGTCCTTGTCAAGTCCCCGACTCAAAGCTTTCCCTCATTCACAGAGACTGTTGAGTCTCCTGTCAATGCTCCCCAACGGACTCTCTGATGTGGAGCTGGTGCAAAGCAAACTTCCAATTGACAAGGTCCTTGGATGCAAAGCTGCCTTGATTGGCACCAGCTTGGCCTACAGTGATTCCAACAAACGGCTTAAAGTATTGGTGCCTATCAGGGAATATATGCTGAAGGTTCAGCCTCCCAAAGATGCTCTTATCAGGCCTCTTCGTGGATATTTCCAGGAGCTGCTTGAACTCAACAAGAAATACCACGGAACTGCTCCCAATTCTGGCACAGTTGCTCGAATCTCATCAAATTTAGCAAATATTCAGAATGTCCTGCAAAAAGGACTGAAGCCAGGTCATCCAGATCTTGTGGAATGCATTTACTGCACATGTTATCTCAATCAATTCAGTCGTCTCACCACCCAAGGGGAAATTTCTTTGATGAGACAAATCCCGAATCTTTTTCTAGTACCCCATAATCATCAGCTCGAAGGGTACTTTGCGACTGAGCTATTGGACTCATGGCATTACGGTTTTCCCGGAGATCTAGACACTGTGATTACCCAGGGTATAACACATGTTGAGCAGTGTGATGATCTGGATCTGAAATGTAAGTTTGCCATATGTACTACTCTAGTCATGCTCATACAGATGTCCAGGCAGCTTCCACCTCAGCCTTGCACTGATTTATCGAACACAGAAGAATGATCTTTCTACAGCTCTGAATTTTGGTAAACGTGCTCTTTCCTTGGCAACTTCCACTGGAAATATGAAAAGACAAGCACAAGCCCTGTTGTTCATGGCCTGGACTAATTGGGCTCTGGGTAATTACTCTGTGGCTCAAGAATATGCCAAGGAGTGCCAGAGACTGGCCAGGATGTCTGCACAGTTATACGAAGAAGCACGTGGGCTACGTATTGACACTATGTGCTGTTATAGTCTTGGTGATTACAGCCAAAGTCTTTTCCTCTGCAAGCAGGCAAGAGACCTCCTTGCTGCTTGTGGAATGTCTCACAGTAACCTGAATCATATAATAATGAGCTCTCAAGCAGAGGTCCACAAGCTAAAGTCAGAATATACTGAGGCACAGAATATCCAGCAGCAGATCTGCCAAGACACCTGTGTTACTCAACCACAGCATTATGCATTCGCTTTACTGAATGTCACTGAGATTGATATAGCCTTGGATGTCCCAAAGGATGCTGTGCAGCGGAATATCCATTCAATTAGGAAGATTTGTAGCACCATGACACACAGACGAGGGTTAGCAATCTGTGACATTTTGCTGGCAGACCTCACTCTCAGAGAAGGAGATCTGCTGGTAGCAAAGGCATTTTTCTCAGAATATCTCAACAGGTCTGTGGGAAAAGATGCTGAGATTACACTCTACTGTCTGGAGCGTCTGGGTGATGTCAGCTGCTGGGATCCTTCCACAGAGACCTCAACATGGGCAACACTTAGCCTGGTATTCTCCCTGAAGCTGAAGGTGAAGCTCTTCACCTATAAAGCTCTCCTCTCTCTCGGACAAATATTCCATAGACAAGCAGATAAAGACACTGCTATAAGCTTGTTCAATGTTGCTCTCGAGGGATTCACTTATATGGATGTACACCGCAGTAGAGCAGAATGCATGCTGCACCTTGGAGACATTTACAAGGGACGTGGTGACTTGCTGAAGGCAGTAGAGCTGTGGGACACAGCCAGGCCATTGTTTGAACGGTCCTCCCAGGGCAAGCAGGTCAAGAAGATCAATGAAAGGCTGGCCTCTGTTGGCAAAGATTTGCTGGAGCAACACCGCAAGAATTTGGCCCTTCTGCCAGAGCTCAATGTACCTTCTGGGTCCATAGAGGAGGTGGAGGATGAGTTGTCTGATACTGAGGACATGCTGGAGGAATTAGTTGATGATGGGAAGGGCGCTCTGGTTCTTGTTTGACTTTAGGTGGTTAACATTTGTCTCTTTTTGTTGGTTCCGTATTTGTATTCTCCTACCAAGTCTGTATGTGTCTGTAGTTGGTGTGAGAAAAAAAAACCTATGTATAATCTAGTAGCCCACTCGCACGGCAGGGCCCACTATCGATCTGATCCCTATGAAGACTCAAGAAAACAGTTCTAATCATGTAGGTTGACTTACGTTGTGGAGGTTTGTGTTATATACGACAAGATCGCACAGGAAAAACAAATAGTGAGAGTGAACACAGCACATTGTTCCTTTGTGGTCCATTCATGTGGGAGGTAACCTCGGCATCCAGATACCCTTGGGAACATTTGTGGATTGTATTCCATTCAAAGCTTGGCACCCTAGCTCAACCTAAGACCTTTGGTTGGCTCGAGTGCCCTGCGGGATGTTGGAAGTTCCGTATGTTGTGGACCAAAGCTCTTGGGTATGTTCACTTCTGCTGGAGGGCAGAAACATGAAGAAACAATAATACAAGGCAGAATTTTATGCCTTGCCTATAATGTTGCAGGCTGCTGGTGTGATGTTGGATGGAGCTTGAAGGCTTCAATATATCCTAATGCTGCCCGGTAGCTGTCTCCAAGTCTTAGTTTATCATTCGGGGTATGTGACCGATACTCCAGTAGACAGTGGACAGGGAGTTGACTGAATAGTTCAAATCAACATTGATCATTGGTTTTCCGAGTCCCAATTTTTTTCAGGGGGTAGGACATCGACAATGCCTCCCAAAACTGGCGCATTGCAATGAATCAGGGGTCCACGTGCACTAGTGTGCATATGGACAATTTTCTTGGAGGTGGCTCGGATCTTACCGGAGGATCACGGCAGAGGACTGGTGATTATCCCAATATAGGTCTGATCCGCGGTCCCGACAAAATTTTGGCAAAATTTCGACCAAAAAAAAAAACCAAAAATGTTTGTTTCGCTCAAAGAGCCGTTTCTGCACCCTCAGAAAGCGTGGGAACATTTAGAGAGTCCCGACAAAAGTCATTTTGAGGCCGATTTTCGGGATCAGACCTCTGTTGGGTTAATCATCGGTCCTCACGGCAGTTACCGGTGATCACGTGCACTATGTAATATTGACCAAACCGACTTTTTTTTGAGGAGGGTAGGAATAAAATGCTAGAGGCTGATCAAGGACAGATGTTGTTTTTGCCGTCCTTGTTGTTTCCGGTTTGATATGGTCTTGATATCCATGGACTGTGGTATTTCAATCAATTCGGCAGTCACGCGTCACGGCGGGCTCTGAGGGCGCCGAATTTTGGTCAGTGTCACGGGTCACTGGCGAGTTTCAGGCAGCTTGCCGCTGCTGGGCAATGGAAAATTGAATTGACACTTGGCCCCCGAAGGAACCAAGAACCGTCAACTACTCTGGTGGTATCTTGCAATCCTGAAAGGTTGGGCAACGGAATACCAAGTATTGGCCTTAAGCAGAATACTCCCGGGGCCAGTTGGTTGCAATCCGTCGGTTGTTCCCCAATGCTTGGGCCGAGGCCGGGGCGCGGTTCAAAGGTGGTTCAAACAGAACTTTGTGTGCCTTGCCATACAATTTAGAACAGAGCCGTGCAGGTGCCGAAACCCGACTAGTTTGGAAATTGCCATTGCTCCTAAGTACAGACGGTGATTTGGGTTCAGAGAGAAAGGCATGACTGGGATCAAGGATGGTCAAGCAACAAGCTATGATGGAGTTGGACTTTAAATTGCAACAACTTCGCGACGAGAGGTCTTTCCCACTTTGTCGCACCTCGGAAGCTATGACTCTGTTCTTCAACCCCCAGCGAGCTCGAGCCAAGCAGAGCTAGGGCAAGCCGATCAAAATTCAACTGTCTATAAAAGTCAGAGTGAGAGTTGGAACTCCCGGCGTGGGCGAGTCAGAAAGAAAGAAAGATGACTAGGTGTACAATAGTCGATGCGACAGTCGTGAAGACCACGAAAAGCAGAAAAAAGGAAATACCCCCAAAAAACTACGGTTGACAAGGATAAAGCGCAGATTTTACCAGGTCCGGCGTTCGGTTGCTGACCCTGCGCAGGGCGGAATACCTGTGAAAGACGATGGAATGTTTGAGCAGTACATGAAGCCGCGCGTGTTGATTGAGGGTGCCGAAAAAAATACGGGTAAGCAGCCGGCCAGGGGAACAGAGAAAAAGTGAAAGCGTAGAGAGAGGATGGAGGGATGGATGGATGGACCGAGTAGCCTTTCGCGAGGGAGAGGAATGCCAAAAAAAAAGGGCAACACACCTCTGGCCCTGAAGCGCCGTCGTGTCTAGTCGTTGGGCGAAACACACGCCTGTACCGGCCTCCCAGTGACAACCTTCCTCCTAACGCCATCGTACCACTGCAGTTTGCGGTTCTAGAGTAGGTACCGGTGTATGAGATTGAAGGCAGTGGGAGGAAGGGGAGGGAAAGGATGTATAGAGAAAGGGGATGGTGAACGAAGGAGACGGAGGAGGGAGCCAGTGAGCGAGGTGACGGAAAGGGGAAGGGAGGTTAAAGGAGCACGGTGAAAGAACGAATATAAGAGGAAAATAAAGATAAAGGAGAAGAAAAACACGCACCAGCCTCCACGAGAGCCGCGGCTCGTCAGCCTTATCGGACGACCGACTCGATGGTTTGCTGCAGTTGAACATACCTGTGGGTGCATCGGTTATCACTCATGATCAGGAACGGCGGCAGAAACGCAAAGGGGAATGTGCCAGTGCATCCGTCCATGATACCGAGCTTGCAGTGCTCTGAGTTCTGCGATAGCATGTCAGCGATTCACAGGGATAGGTAGAGAGAATGCTATCGAGAGGTGCAGAGGAGGTAGCAGGGAGAGGCAACGGGAGAGCGAGCCGTCGAAGGTTGGGAGCCGGCCCAATGGCAAGAAGGAAGGTGGGCGAGAAGACAGCCAAGATTCACCGCTGGACGTATATGATCACCCACAACGGGCCTTTCCGCCGGCGGGATGGCTAGCAGGGAGTGGCGGTAGGTCCTGAGAGTGCATGGTGTTAGTTTGGTACGGGAGATTGTATGCACCAACCGAACGCACCGCGGATACATCTCTGCGTCACTTGTGCCCGTTTCAGTCCGCGTAAACGGGAGCCAGGTGGGGTTTTGGAGCATTGGGGTGTTCTATGGGATGGTTCAGTATCTATATCTCAGTTTTCAGGCCCCCTGCTGGAGTTGGCATAGACTTACGCGTCCTTCTTGGTGAATCTCGTGAAAATCACGTATTTCCGTGTTTAATCGTCGATGCGGGGTTACATGACACCCAAAACACCGGAAGCGGGTGTATTCGAGAGTTTCAGATCGATTTGGGTGGTGGAGAGTTAGACGAATGGGCGGGAAAAGTGTTGGGACGACGAGACGATGGTGGTGGGAAGGAAAGACGCGTAAGCTCACGCGTTACTGTCACGCATAAATAAGTGCAAACATCGTGCCAATTTGCGCCGACTCGCGTCGTATTGAGCACCACCCAGCACAGCACAAAATCCTAGTAAGCCAAAAGATTTCTTTATATGTGTATACCCCTACGGACTACTCCCGTTTGATTCATTTACCAGCCCAAGGGAAGTACACAACTGTTATGACTCAAACAACCTGAGTTTGCGGGACTTCGAACGCGACTCGTGGTTGAAGACGGTTTCAGTCCCGGGGATTCCAAGAAGGGTATATGCTGAGAAGAGACTTTGATTTGATCTGACTTTTGTGCTTTGACGTGCGTCTTCGCCTTCTGTCTGCCAGTGCCAGTCCGACGCGAGCTTCTTTAGTTGAACCTCGGACAAGAAATCTTGAAAAGAAATGCCAGTCGACTCATCTTTCGCCCAGTGGGCGTTTTCGCTCCCTGGTTGTTGATGTGCCCTGGCTCCTGAACCTGCTTTGGTTGCGCTTTAGCTCTGGCTTTTTGTTTCGACGATATCTTCCATGGTGAAGAAGCACTGAACGGTGCATATGTATACCGGTGAAAATCGCTTAAGTCAACCCACAGAGCCGGTGCAGGTGAGTCCACATACCGAGATAGGTGTAAGGCAAAGGCATACACACAATGAAGCCGCCGGACTGCTCACCGACGCCGCCATGACCTCCTTCATCGAAACTCGGACCTGCGTAAATCGCAAACCCTAGCACTGTGCAGAGTCAGGACGGGAAAGAAAAGTTTAAATAGGGGCACATCTGTTACAATAGATAATTGTGCAGTACCGGGTTCATTCTGCGTCCACATGACGAGCGGGCAAAGCTTGGACCTCTCGGGCCCACAAAATGGAAATCCAAAATTGTCTCGAGGTTCGTTGAATCGCCTATCAAGGATGTCGGCGAGAGGGGTGTGATTAGAAGCAGGATACATCAATGCGGAGCAAAGTTGGTCATGAAGAGTTGAAGCCAGGACATTATCCCCGAGATGCCCGAGGGCCCTCCAAAATTTGAACCAACGGAAATCTTGAGACCCGCGAAGGACCGAAGGAGGCTCGTGTTGGTTAAAAGATGAAGCCTGTCCTTGAATAAACATATGTCAAAGATGTATGTTGACCTGCGGCGCCTACTTTCAGACTTGTTAAGCCAGGGAGAAGTTAGGGCGGGTTTCGAATGGGAGGCCGGAGGACCAAGCACCCTGGCAGTTACCTGGTCGCAAGACGTCACCAAAAGAGTAAGCCAGTCGTTGGAAAGAACGATCCAAAGGCCCAGTGGTGATTCTGAGCGGAGGAGTCAGGACATAACTTGAAAGTTGATTTTGGGTTGATTTGAGTCGATTGGTCAGACAGCTACCGTGTTCAGCCTGAAGAGCCCAAACGTTGGACATTCATCGAAGAATTTCGACGTACACTTTTCCTCCTCTCCATTAGACATGCGCTTGCTCAATCTATTACAGATATTTGGGAAGATTGAACTGAGCTGTAGTTTGGCTTGCGACATTGTCATTACCACAGGGATGGTGTATTTTCTCAGAAGCTCAGGCAGCAGAAGTCCCATACATAGGTGCGATAGCCCAGCACTATAAGGACAGAATCTCAATTGCACAGGACATCGACCGTTGTGAACAAGATCATCACGTACTTGATAAGTGTGGGGTTGTTCACTAGGCAAGTGCACTGTGCACCATAACAAGCTATTGCATCTCTAAGAAGTTACCCAGTGTCGGAACCGCTTTAAACATTGCACTGGTGGGTGTAGTTGATGTCTCTCATGTCAAGCATTTACTTAGAAAATGCAGTGGCTGGCGATGCCTCAAAACTTTGACATCGTCATTTTGCATTTGGCTCTCAGTAAACGTGAGTATGCATCTTGAATCATCCTCCAATTGCTAACGTGAACACAGTTTATTTCAATTCCCTTCTTGTCATGTAACCTTATTTCACAGCATCCCTCCGTCTCTGGGTTCTGACCATTTTCCTCGCAGGTTAAATGCTCGAGTAAAATTGCGAGAGGAGTTTTACTCCGACAGTCCCAGTATGTTGCAGGTCTCTTGTCCTTTGGCCGAACATCTTAAGGCTGCTCAGTCGATCTTTCCAGCGGGAGGGGTCTCAGTGTTGGACGGAAATGACCCCACAAAGGCTAGCTGTCCGTACATGCATGGATTCAATGGAATTAGTGCTCTCTTTGTTTACGTAGAGCGGAGTTACCTCTACATGCCTACCTGTTGCTTCGTGTCGGCTGAATTTGTAAATCTCTTTGAGTTCCTCTGGTGAGAGTCAGCGTCTTGTATGATCATCAATATGGCGCCGTTGGTGCCTTGGCTTTGTAGAGAGGTACTCGAAAACGTCTTGGGTCTGCTAGGAACGCAACTCCGACATCTTTCCCCTCCAGAACTGCTACAGCAGTGTTCCTCATGATGATAGTGGCACCTACGAAGTCCATACTATTGAACTTTAGATCCATGGCTACCCCGTCATGGCTTTGAAGGTCTTCAATCCTAGAATTGACGCAGAAATAAATAAGAGGCAGAAGGAAGTAAGGAGCACTGAAATAAATCATAGTATCATAAGATTTAGTGTGTCTCCGAAATCCTCCATGTTTGGCCGTGATTGGTGATGCCGATCGCGTCGAGAGGGTCACGGGACCGATCACGCCTCTTCCTCCCGATTGTCATTGTCAACATGGACGCGCGGCTTGCTGCTATGATTTCGCAGAGCCAGTCGAAGGATGGACGGTGCGCATACCATGAATCCCTTTCCCCGTTTCCCCCATCTTGACCTTTGTCTTTATAGACGTCTTTCCGAGCTGCTAAAAACAACAGAGATCTTGAAAGGCGCCGAGTCTCAGCGGCTGCGCACCTTCTTCACGTCCAACTGCATGGAACCCTCGCGCGACCTCGACGCGTACGGCATGTCGCTCCTCTCCGGCGACCTCGCCGCCGTACAAGCCGACTTTGCCCGCCGCGTCGCGCAGCACACCGCCATCCCGTCCTCAAGTGAAAATGAAACTGGCGCCGGAACCAGCACCGAAACCGACCCGCGCACCCCCGCCGAAAAAGCCGCCGCCCAGGAACTGTACAAGCTCGCCTGGGGCCCGACCTGCGTGCACATCTACGGCCTCCTCGGCCTCCTGCGCATCCTCGCCCCCGCACGCGCAGACGGGCACCTCGCCATCGCGCGCTGGCTCGTGCACACCGCGCGCGTCCCCGTCGACGGTGCCGACCTCTCAGGCACGCACGCGATCGCCCACGCCGTGTCCACGAAGCCCGCGCTGGACATCGAGTATGCGGACTTACTCTTCGAGGCTGGCGGGGAGATTAATAATCGGAATCGGTATGGCGGTGCGTGATACTCCCTTTTTTACTCCCTCCATTCATTCCATTATCGTTCAGCGAATGAAACGACTAACCTCGCGTGATTATCTATCTAGGCACCGCACTCCACGAGGTTGTTCAAATCTGGACGCCCGGCGACAGCGCCGTCGTCGCGCGCGCGGCGCAAGCAATGGAGTGGGCACTAGCACACGGCGCGAGCGTGGACATCGCCGACAGCGACGGCATGACTGCACGCTACATGGTCGGCCGCACGCGCCTCAAGCCGCTCGTGACGCTCGTCGAGAAGGAGGACGCGCGCCGCGGCTGGGGGAAGGGCGGGGTGCAGAAGCGCGCCTATGCGATGAACAAAACCAACAACAAGAACACGAATACGAACAAGGGGGAGGAGGACGACAACGCGTGTTGTGCGCTGTGTGGAAGAGCGGCGGACGAGGCGATGAAGCGCTGCGCACGATGCAAGACCGCGCGGTACTGCCCTCCCGACGTGCGCGCGTGCCAGAAGATCGACTGGCCGCACCATAAGAAGCATTGTGTCAAGGTGACGGATGCGGCGGAGGGGTTTTCGTTTTTGGGGCAGAAGTTTTAGGCGGAGCTTTTAGTTCAATGTCAACCTGCTTCGCAAGCGGAAGAGAATCGGTGGCATAGGTCAGTTGTTTAAGCCTTGCGTCGTGCACGTCGTCGACTGATCGCTTTTCAAGATAGCTAGATAGATAGGCAACATACATGGATCCACGAATAATACGAAAACACTAAATCATTCCGTGCTCACCCTCGCCCGATATCCAGACCGTGCGCATGCTCGGTTGACCGGCACCATTTACACACGGAGACTAAAGCAGCGGTTCCACCATCATCAACCCAGTTCTATTCGGTCGTGTAAGCACTTTCACCCATAAATGTCCTTCATAAATGTATCCATTTCCACTCGATCCTTATCCATCAACGAAACCTCGAAATCGGAGTCGAACAGCACGTACCACGAGATACCGGCGAGGAAAGACTACACTGTGAAGATGACCATCACAGGTTTGCTTTCAATGGCATCATCGCTGTGCTGTATAGTAACCGGATTAATTTTTAGTTTCCCCTCGCGGTGCCGCACGAATTCAACCCGCATATACAGGAAAAGAAAGGCACTTGGTCCGTCCACTTCTCTTGTCGATTTTCCGATAGACGATTGACTGTCGTATACGCTGAGTCTCCAAAGTCCTTAGTGGACCTCGAATCTGTCCGGGGGTACATAAGTTTTGGACAACTGTGAGTTTTCACTTGATATTATTCACCTTTGATCCTCTGGGTGATACTGGATACTGGATACTGAATACTGGATACTCGTTCGCCGAGACAAGGTCAGATATATGAATAGCCTCGTCCCGGACGCTGCAAACGGGGAAGGTGCCGTTCCGATATCATCATCCTCTACGACAATATCCGATCGTTCCGCCCCATCTGCGAATCTTATTCTTGACAATTATTCCCTTGTAACCGCTTCATTCCACAGACTCGCTCACTTAGCCAGGCTGCAATCAGGTTTTCCAACTGCATACTCCTGATTTCCTTTTCAATTTAAACTAGGGTTTTTGATGAGCGGCGAGCACAGACCATCCAGAGCTTCACATTCAGACTCTCGTCTTCCAAAGTTGAAAGAACTATCGGCGTCGTCTGGTGGACGTTTTATCTATCAACTGAAAGATAGAATGTGAGCCAGTTGAACCTTGTGTCCAACACGATGTCACAAAAAATCACAACCATCCATCGCCTGTCTCGGCTCGGCTCGACCACGTCAGAAGGCGGCTGTCAAACCGTTCTTCTTTGCCAACTACCACGACAATACCACGATCATCAAACGATCGCCAAGCATCCATGTCCTTCGCAGCCCTAGGCGAGGACATTCTACTCACCATCCTCTCATCCTGCGACGTCTGTACGGTGCTTTCGGTGTCTGCAGTATGTATCTACGCGGCCCTATCGTATCTGCATTTACGAGCAGTGGACAATCGACAGGTCAACAAAGTCCTCCGGCGAATTACCTGCGCGAAGCAGCTATGGCTCTCCTTGATTCAAGCTCCCACTTTCCGCGACGTATTGGAACTCCCCCCTCTCGATCGTGCGGAGCTCGAAACTCACTCTACCATCGAACTGGTGGGGCTTGTCAAGCGCATCGTCGACGGACCCTCTTGTCCTCCGGGAGAATTGCTCCCCAGGATCACATTCCATGCGGGCGAGGGCCTCGATATCCAGGTTGAGGTTCCTTGTCTCTTGCCCGGTGCAAGATACGCGGTCCTTCGCACGCGGGACGAGTTTCGCCTATACGATGTCAGAGCCGGTCTGTGCATCTGGCAGCACCCCGGAGACACATTTCTAGCGTGGTCAGTTGATTTTGTGCCAGGGAAGTCCATCGCACGCGTGATGCTCGGGCCGCTCGATCAGTTCGGTGGAAGGTAAGCCTCGAGAATGCCTCAACGCGATTACATCTGTTCAATGTACCTTGTAATTTTCCTTGCCAGGGATATTTCTGTGCACGAAGTCGATCTCAGGGGCGGCCACTCGCGCGAGGTATTCAGCCTCGGATTTACCACGCGGCTTGGACCGCTGTTCACCATTGTTGGTGACTTTTTCATGTACCAGCTGCCGCCAGTCGTTGGCGAGTTTAAACTGGTGCTCGTCAACTGGAGTGCAAAAACCTACGTCGTGGTGAAGTACGACACCCACCAGCATTCTGGTTCTCTTCACGTTGTATGTAAACCATTCGTCGCATATGCTGCTAAAATATCGGGCGGTACTTATTTGATTTTCCTCGCAGTCACCGCATGCTACGTTGCTTCCAGGATCCATCGTCGTAGCGTACGCAGAGATTACACCTCCGCACCAGCTCATTCTAACCGTGACGGACCTGAACTCCTTCTCTGGACGCTGGAAACCGCTGACCGGGATTAGTCTCAAAGATCAAATCTCGCCTCAAGATGTCCCCTTCGCGGCATATTCAAGGCTCGAATACGACGGGCGGCCTCTGGGTGGCCACAGTGACTTTTTAACCGTCGCGAGCGCGCTGGACCACGGCGCCTACAGGATTTGCATCTCCGCAACTACGCTGCCGATCCAGCAGCCGCGCAAGCAGTCGCTCGTGGCTCGAGTGGGGCATATTATATCCGTGGCCGGACGACGTTCACAGACACCAAGAACTGCACGGCAGTTAGTTATACATTCCTACTACAAGCTTGCGGCGCCAGCGGCGCCTGGGGAGTCCTGGCGACTGCGGCTCGTGACTTCTGACGTAGCCGATACACTTGGACGCTTGACACCCCGCCTATTGCTCCGGAGGGCACATATGACAGGCAAAGCGGACAACTCCTTCGTTGTATCTTACTATGATTAAAACCAACCGTCGGATTTATTTGGGACCATTTGCCAGATTCAAGTCGGATTGGATCCACGCCATTGGATTGAACTTGAAGCTGATAGGAATACTCTGCACTGGGTGTTGACTCTGGTTGAAATTGGCAATACAATCACTGGGGCTGGGCATCTCCGATCAAAATTTTGTGAGCTTTGTACATGTTTGTTCTCGATCACATAGCGGTTTTCGAACGCAGCTCTTCTTCAATCGCGCCCAACTGCTTCCACACCCCCAGGAAAATTAGGGTGAGGACCCAAATGTTGAAAACATTTGGAGACCAGCAAAATGGACAGAGGAAATCAAAAAGTATTCAGAATTCCTGGTATGGTTCGAAAACTTGGCGCAGATATCAGTACTCCCAGAGCAATAATGTATCCTTGGTAAATTCCTCTGTCCAAAGTGTAGTTTGGAGTATTATGTCTCACATTCACCGATACGGATGGTTAATTGTATCGGTGGCCGAAACGGGAGAAACCGCCCCGAAACGGAGATCAGTCGGCGTTACTGCGTGACATGTGACCCGATCGCTCTTGACGGACGCGTCGTCGCCAGCCCGTCGGCGCCCGTCTGGCTACTCTGCTGGCGGTTATGGGCAAGGGAAAGATTCAAAAACAACAAGCTGGTCTGTCCCAGGCTCATACCTCACGCTGGAAAAAAGAAAATATACTTCCAGCTCATTCTTCGCCGCTTCTCGGGGGCCTCGGAGCGACCCGCGCGCGTCAGTATTCGACGACGCTGGAGGATGGAATTTGCACACAGGATGATGAAACCCACGCATTGTACGCTTCTGATTCAGAACTACTGGCAGAGAGCACTAATTTTCACGATAACCTTTTGTGTCTCCACGGCTTGTGGGATTGGGTGGTCTCTGAGACTCTGATCCGGCTTCCCAGACACATTCTTGGTCTCTCCTGCTACATTGCCTGCCTGCCTGGGCCCCGTCCTTTAGCCGCCAGAGGGGTGTCCAAACTATCCCGGATGACACCAAGGGATTTTCTGGTGAGTACCTTATCTCCTTGCGTAGTCGTTGCTGCAGGCTTTGACTCCCTTCTCCAGAGACCCTTTCTTGCTCTCCCTTGCATTTTGGTGGTCTAACTCTCATGATAACCCGTGGTGCCACTACGCAGATCAATGTGATGGGTGTGGTGTAGCGGCTTTTCATCAGCAGCGAGTCGCCATTGACAGGCATACTTTCCAGGGTCGAAGTGTGGCTGATCTTTGTCCGGGTGTCTTTTGCGTGCTGTCAGATGTCGACCGCCACTCCCTTATTCAGTGCTGCGAGTACATTATTCCACTCTTAGCGACTGCTAACTGATTCGCAGCATAGCTCAAGCTTTATCTGTAACCGGGCTTCATTCACCCTTCCTTTGCGTGGTGCGCCATCAGGTTGGGATCCTCGCGCCGCCGATGATCTTCACTGCGTGCTGTCTTGGTGTGCACGCTGCACCTTCACCTCAAACACGGTCACCACCCACAGTGCAACCCGCGGTCCAGCTGCTAAGCCCAGCGCTCTCGGTCCGTACGCGGGGCGACGGTGAATCTGTACCAGTACGTACCGTCGTGTCCTTTTTCCCCCTTCTTACTGCCGTTGCAGCTGCAAGCGCAAGGTGGTGGTGGTGGTGCCCTGTCATACAGGTGCGTACATCCATCGTTTTCAACTCTCCATCTCCTGCATCAATACCCTGCCTAAATCCGACTTTCTTCTCGATTGAATGAGCGCGACACATGCCGGGGCGCAGACGCACCTCTCGGATCTGCCGACACTCCCCTCGCGGAAGGAGGTACATATACGGTACAGACCTTGCCCGAGTCCGTTGATGGTGGGATCGTCATATGGATTTTCTGTGGGATACCCAAGAGATACCTGTACTTTGTCCGTAGCTCTCTACTTGTGTAGTCTATTCATTTGAAAGCATTCCCTTGGGACAGCCGACTGAAGCTGCCGTCGTCGTGTACGACCGGTTCTGATGCACCGTAAATATAATCCTAGACTCAGCCTAGACTCCACAACCTCTTGTAAACCTTCCTATATACTGCATTAGTACAAGGATACTCCACTATGGGTCCTTTCGTCAATTCCCGGCAGATTTGAGGGCTGGTTGGTAATGCCGGGGCTGCGCATCAAATAGTGATCAACTAGTGATCTTGGATCTAGATTATCTCAAAGCCGGGTGCATGTGGGCCTCTGAAACTTTGCGAGCGTGTTCCCAATAGTGCTTAGAGTCGCCTTGAAATTTATAAGATTTTGTCGACCTTGTTGAACCATCTTATGCACGGTTGAAGTGAAGCCCGAATTTCGGCGATCAAGGTGTGATTGAACTCGCCACGGAACAACATTGAGCAATCGGGAGAAAAAACCATTTGGCAGGGGTAGAGTACAGGTTATGCAGAGCAACTTTGGCCTTTGAAGTTTACATATGGTGGACTGGTTGAGAGGGAGCAAGTGAAAAGGTAAAAAAACCGCCCGTTTTCAGTTTTAATCGACAACAAACATGTACAAAGCTCACAAAATTTTGATCGGAGATGCCCAGCCCCACAATCAGTAGCGGTCTGGGGTATTAAAACGACTCACGCCCCTTCGCATGAAATCTCACAAGGCTAATCTAAGCCGCAGCTGACTTTTCTGGAGACCCGGATGTGGCAAGCCGGCGCGCCTACAGGGACACACGTTCGATCACTTCCGGCGTGCCAAGCCCATAAATACCTCCCCTTTATCTGCTCCGCCACTGCCAAGCTCCACGCAGCACCTTCACCTCCCAGAGGATGTCGCACGCCGTCCACCCCGCACTTGCGCTCATTTTCGAGTTCCTATTCGCCTTCCTCACCGCCTCGCTAATTGTGCTCACCATCCTCCGCATCGCGCCCTGGCCCGCTGTATCCCGATTCCCTGTTACGGAGGCGCTGGAGATTACCTTCCTTTGTACGCTTGTCGTCCTTGCCGGTGCCCGCGCGGCAGGGGGTGTCTGGTGGTGGTATCATGACCCTGGCGTTAGCCCGAGTCAGAAGAATAATGGCGAGCTTCAACCAGAGCGGGGCAGGCCATGGGTGTCAGGGACGCCGCCATTCCTCGACGCGAAATTGAGCAGGGGCAGTGTGATGGTATGAGCCTTGTAGATACAGGCGATGAGGTCAGCCACCAGTACGTCCACCTTACTTTCAACTGACACATTGCAATGGGGCTCCTCCTCATGTTCATCCAGATCATGGCCCTTCCCTGGCAGCCTGGCTTTACTTTCCGTACACTGGCGATGGTGCAGCATATCTGCTGGAACGGCTGTAGTTGGGACTGCAGGAACCTTCATATTTGCCCTTGAATAACTTGGAAAATCGACGGCGACGCGCTAGCTTTTGGGAATCAATTCATTTCATCGCGACCCAATACATGCTATCCTATGTTACAATACAAAGTTCAATCAATACAACAGCTGGACTTATACTACGTAGTCAAGTGCATTTTGTTTTCAACGACCTACAATGTTCGTTGACCAATTACCCCACATATCGAGCCGACGAGGGAAAATTCAGGCGCGAGAATCATGACACTAGAAACACAAGATCGGCTTGCACAAGTCAGTAACGAGGCCGCTTGACGTCCCGTCCATCCAGAGCGTCAATGTCGGGAGTGCGCTTCGTCCCGTAGGTGAAATCGTTCAAGCCGGACAGCATGGGGTCGTACTGCGCCTCCAAGACGCGGCTGTCCGCATCAGAGCTGCTGTCGGAAGTGTACTCCACCAGTGGGCCGCCGGGAGGAGACGACCAAGTGCTCCGGTACGCGCGCTCGAGACCCGATCCCGGTCTAGGCGGGATCCTCGCCGGAGTGGGGGGAGTGCACATCTCCTCTATGCATCCACAGCCCGGGCGCGCGACCGTGTCCATTTGCAACGCAGGATCCGAGTCGGGGAACGTTTTACTCAGCTGCAACATCTGCTGGGACGCCTGCATGCGCGGGGACGCGCTGGGCTTTTCGATCCCGCTTTTCTGCATGCGCCTCAGGGCATCTGGGATAAAATCAATCAGTATTCAATCAACCAAGAGCAAAAGTGCGAAGGAAGCTTAGACTGACCGACATCGTTGTCGCGCAGATAACACATGAGGTTCTGCATGATCCCGTCCTGCTGCGCCATACAGCGCTGGAAGCAGAGCATCTCGACAAGGACATCCCGATAGTTCCGCTCGAGGTCGCGCACATGGCACAGCACCTGTTCGTGTGCGGCGCCGAGGGACGAGAGCTCGTTCTGCATAGAGGTAAGAGCGATGCACTGGGAGTCGAGCGGCGACGGCGGGGGAGACGAGCCAAAGTTGCGCGCGCGTTGGCCGGGAGCTTTGCGCTTGATATTCTCCAGCTTATCGTGCCCGTTGGTGTGGAATTCGGGGTGTCGGAACGTCCAGTGCTGTCGGTGAGCGTCGTCAGCTGAAGAGTGAAGAGTAGAAAGACAATGAACCCGCATACCTCCTCGCCGTCTTCGAAGCTGTCGTCCATCTCTTTGACCTTGTGGAAGTCGTATTTGTTCAACTGGCGCACAAAGCTGGAGAAATTGGAGTGCTTGAACGTCCGGGGGAGCACTACCTTCGCGAATTCGTTTATGTCCTGCTGCACGTTAGGTGCTGGAATACTACACAAGATAAAAAATCATGCACCTTCACCACAAAACGGTCGCCCTTTGGCCCCCAGGAGATTATATCGGTGATCGATTCATCCTCAAGTATCCTGAACACCAGCGGGTAAGGAAAATCTGCACGAAGTGAGAGGGTGGGGCCACACCTATACAGCTTCTTCACGAAATCGCATGGGGAGGAGGTGGTTCCCTCATGGCCGTTGTTGTTGTGGAGATCATTGTCGTCCTCGGCTTTGACCTCGACGATGGGAAGTATCTAGATTTACCGAGTATCAGCCAGACATGCCTCCGAATGGGCTTCGCATGCAACTCGACGCGGTACGCACGCAAAGCGATAGCGAAACTACGACTCACGCTCTGGCTTGGCCACTGCGAGGTTGGGGGGAAGT
Source organism: Mycena polygramma (assembly GCA_029449255.1). NCBI lineage: Eukaryota > Fungi > Basidiomycota > Agaricomycetes > Agaricales > Mycenaceae > Mycena > Mycena polygramma. The sequence goes on along the minus strand of JARKID010000006.1, from coordinate 1,235,384 downwards.
GGAACTCATTCGAGTCGTTCCGGCGGGGGTCCATGAAAGGGGGGAGATTGTAACGTGCGTCCATTGTATGCGGAGCCGCATTCTGGGATTCTCTTATAAAGGGGATCGGGGCAAGCACCGGGTGAAGAATAGACCGTGGTCTGTTTCTGGCGAAGCTGGAAGTACTCGGTCCAGGCGGAGATCCGGCACGATCCGACAGTCCATTTCGGACATGGAGCGGCCTGGATAAAAATCGCTTCCGTACAACTTCCTCCTCGTTCTCTCACAACAGACAGCTGAAGCCTTTGCGATGCCTATACGGGAGCGTCTTGCAAGTCACTCCTAGGGTCCTTTAGCTTCCAGAATCCAACCAGTGGCTTTATTGGTGTGGGTCAGAATGGCGCCAAAATAAAATCGGGTATGGGCGCACGGATGTTTTTTCCAAGACTCTGAGTCGCATCCATTTATTTCAATTAAACCTCTTGGGACACAGCCAGACCTGGACCGCATTGGGAACGAAGTCTAGATTGTGGATCAACCAAAAGCCGGAACGGCCCGAGCGGAGTTTCAAGTGATGTTTTCCTTCGTGCGTGCTTGTCTCAGCTTCTGTGGGCTTCGGTACAATGCGAAGTTGTTTATGTTTTTCAATCGCTGCGTGTACTGGCATGCATAGCAGTGGCGTATCAATCGAAAGCGAGCGACAAGTAACCGAGATTTGTACAAGGCGCCGTGAGTGGGACCGCATTTCGGAACTTGTATACGTCATTCAATGCACACTTTAAGATTTAAATCATTGCTTCCGCATACCGCGGCGGCAAGAATACGAGCCAAATGTACTGTCGATAGATATGTAACTTTGAACCGAATCCACCGTCAAGACTCAACTATCCCTGCCTGTGGGTAGCTTTGGTGAACATAATACTTCGGTCGAAATGACCGGTACTTAACTCACAGTATATTACAGCCCAAAGTTAAGCAAAAAGCTCTGGAATTCATCGCGCAACACTCAGACTCGGAGGTCGGTCCGGTCGAGCGGATCAACGGGCATTTCCGGATGCGCATCCATCACTGATCCGACAACAGCGGAGCGGAGTTTGAACCACTGCTTGCTTCTAACCGCCCCCACGAACTTCAATTTTCCCGTCGTTCTTTGCGCTCGCTTCACACTCGGTTGCTCTTGTACTTGATCATGAGGCACAACTTGCCCCGGTCCATGCCTTGCAATGTACCGTGCTCACAATATCATCAGATGATAAATGCCGTCTTTTTTCCTTTGCTTTTTCCTTGTGGAAGAAACACGTTCTACGTTCTACGTCCGATGAACCTTCTCTATATCAAGCGCCAACGCATCCCTTCTTTGGTGATGCTCTTCGCTACATCTCATGCTGCAGGTGTCCTCCCATCTTAATTGATGCCAAACGGAAGTCTTCTTCGCAGCCACGGGGACACCCTGGGACACCCATAACGTCGCTTCTGCCCCTTGGTTGCCCCTTGGCATGCTCACCGCGCAGACATAAAGTTCACTCGTACAATTTGGGACGTCCGACAACTTGGACACATACCAAAATCGGTCGACGCTTCGATTTCTCGCCGACGGACAGACGGGGACAACCTGAGCCGCCCAAGCTACATCCCCAGATTTTGGGGTTGGAAACAGCGTGAGTTTCGGATGGAGACAACGTGCGAATTCCGTTGATTAACATTGCTGCCTGTCTCCCACCACAGGCCCAACTACCCCAGTGCTGTCCGATCCTGAGGCGGAAGAAGACATACAGTATTCTCAGCATTCTTGTCTTTCCCCTCCCGCGAAGTCACTGCTCCGATGACCACCATTCTGAATCGCTAGAATGCGAGGCGGGTGACAGCCCGTTATAAATCGGGAAATGGACGCATCCAGGCGCACAGTCTAGTCGGGATGCTATTGAAAAAGTCAGACGTCGTCCTAACTTACTTATTTTGAAATGCCCTACTCGACTCCCACCACCACTATTTCAACGCTACTCTGGCCGCCTGGTCAAGCCTTACCCAACGGGAATGGGATACTCAGCCAGCTTCGGGCGTCTCGCCCCCAGTTCTACTTCTATCATGACGACAGCGGAAGCGAGACTGACGACGGACCCCGCTGTGGGGCACCAGACGCCGACAGATTGCCCCACTGTGATTCAGCGAGTCGCCTTCGCCCGCGATCCACCAGCAGCCCCATCGTCCCGCTCCCCGATGATTACGACAAGCCACTGAAATCGTCCATCAAGCCCCGCCAACGCACCCGCTCTGCACCAAATGTAGACTGCAAGGAAGTCCATTTCCCCTCGGCCGACAAGGGGCTCGAGCGCGTCGCCGTGTTCAAGCGCCGCGCGCGCGTCACGAGTGTCTCGCTCCCCCTCGACGACCAAACGGAGGAGACTGATACCGAGACCGACACGGACGCGATGCCACGCTGGGCCGGGGGGTTGTTCGCACGCACACGGACGACATGGACGCCTCGTAAAAGCCCGCTGACTCCGCCCCCGCGCCCGCAGAGTCCACCCCCGCAATGTCTCGGCGGCAAGTGGGGATACAAGCTCGTGACGCACGATGCCCCGCGCTCCCCCGACGCGGGCAGCATGGTGCTACTGGAGACGATGCACTTGGTCGGCGCTGGTGCGGTATGCCCGCTTTATCTCCCTTTTGCCGCAGGCCAGCTTATCTCTCTGAAGAACCCGCCCTCAAGTCTCTCGCCATGGACACCGCACGAGATCCAGGATTCCACCATCGACGGCGACGCGCCGCTCGCCCTCGGGGGCACGCTCCTTGCGCGCAACGTCGCATTCGAGAAACACATCGCGGTCCGCTTCACCCTCGATACCTGGCGCACCACGAGCGAGGTGCATGCGCACTATCTCGGGCCCAGGGAGGCTAGCTCACGCGCCGAGCCTGGCCCCGGGTGGGACCGCTTCGCGTTCAGCATCCCCCTGGCGCACTACGGCGGGCTCGACTGGCTGGCCGAGCGCGAGCTCATCCTGGCAGTACACTTCAGCGTGCCGTGGGTGGGTGCTGGTGACGTGGCGCCGTACACTTGCTGTGGTGAGTAATTTGCGGATTGCAGTATCTGGTACTCCTCCGTGCAAAGCGTACTCATCACACTTCTGTAGGACCGGGCGAGTGGAGCGTTACGGGCGCGAGCGGTGCGGGGGAGTGGTGGGATAATAACAGCGGACGCGACTATCGTGTGGGGTTCCAATGGGTGTATGTCCCTCCTCCCGGTGAGTTCACCAGTGCCATTTTTTGTCCTCCGCTGACTTCCTCCCCCGCTCTTGCTGTCTGGTCTACTTCTTTCAGCGCGCGAGGAGTGCGATACGCCACCACTCACCAACGATATCGATCTGGACGCGGAGGAGGAGGACGAGGAGGAGCCGGAGTCCCCACCCCCTTCCATCTTCCTCGATGTCCCCGCGAGGGAGTCCGAGTCCCCGTCGCCCCTCGACCTCGATGCCATCCCGGAGGCGGGCGAGCGTGCAGACGACGTGCTGGCCCCATCGACGCCGGCAGAGGAAGCAGCCGTGGCCGCGCCGCTACCCTACCATGCCTTCATGATGCACTGGTGCGTCAGCGGCGCCACCGAGAGCATGTCACCGATGGCGACTATGCCCCCACTGCGCAGCCGTCGACAGACAGTTTGAGTGTCTCGGAAAGTGCCCTTGACGCCCAAATTCCCTGGCTGGTGGACGACGATTATCTTTTCGTTATTGTGCTCCTTTCGCTTGTACTTGGTATATGTAACTTGTATTGCCTGCCTGCCCTTTGTAGTACTTAGCTATGTACCTATCGCCCCTCGAACATTTCTGAACCCCTTTCGAGATGTACCATACACGCATTTTTCACCCTGTCTCCGAACTGTACCCATATTCCAAGAATATTTTCTCAGATTTCGCCGACCACAGCACGGAGAGAGAATCAAAATTAATGTACCTGTATACAGCAAGTCCCTGCAAGTCCCCGAGTCGACGGCGCAAGGAACGTGGGAAGGCCAGCGGTCTAAGTACACCCGACACCCGACACGACGAAACCAGAAGCCTGAAGTCAGAAGACAAAGATGCCTGTGCGCTTCGCGATCTTCTATCACCGCAACCACTGACAGTGTTTCCCGTACCTGGCTGAAATGATACAATCTTTTAATGGCACAAAGAATTGAAGCTCGTCCACTTTACCCCGGGACCGAGGACCTCGACTTGCGGCCCACCAGACCGCGGGTGGGCCGCAAACAAACCGTGGCGTACGGCAGCCCGCCTCAGTTGCGGTAAAAACCGGGATACAGACCGATAACGTCTCCAGGCGGAGGTCCTTGTTCACGGTGTAATTAATATTCACCGTGTACTTGGAGAATGAATGGATCCAGGGTCGACGGGGTCCAAAATACTGCCGTTTGGATCCGTATTTGCGTTTTGGGACAGGTGCTTCTGTGATATCGTTCTTGTGAGAGTCGGTGACTTACTATTAGACCCATTGGTGGTGCTATACTAGTATTCGCGTGTGAGGAAAGCGCTTGCTGTGATCTATTTAGACCCAGTGAGTACTAGACTGAAGAACCCCGTATTGGTTGGTCCGATGCCCTTGTGTGAGAGACAGTCGAAGCGCCCTATTGGAATTGCACTCGAAGAAAGGTCAGTGGAACACGAGGACGGTCCTTAATTTACTCGAGTCACAGAGAAAAGTTTTCAATCCCAATTTATTCGAGAGAGCGTCCGTATCGCAGTTTCCAAGATTTTGACACACCGTCCACACGACTCCACAGGTATCAAAGACCAAAGAACGCGGGGAAGTTGAGGTTTGGTGCACAGATCACAAGGGATAGGATGCTGAACAAATTGCTAGCAAGTGAGGAGAATTCAACGATATCCAAGAATGGGAAAATGCAATTGAAGCCCTCCTGGAGCTCTCCGTGCCTTACAAGACGTGCGGAGGGTCCAGAGCATCCGTATGATATGAAGTTGATGAAGGTTTTTGACGAGGTTAAATAAGCGATCCCCCGGTGATACGAAGAACAGGGCGCCGGAAAAGCCAGAGCCAGAGGAGGAGGCCGTTAACGAACGGACATCGAAAATGACCGTCGTCGCTCTGGGTGGCAAGGTCTGCATCCAGGGCGAGACACTGATTGTACAACCGACCACGAACTCTCGTGGGCCATCTAGCCACATGTTGTGGACGAGCCAGACCGTAGAACTGAATGAAATCGAGCATATCCATAGCTAGCACAGTTTCTTTGTACTCACCTTCCGCGCCGGCCGCTAATGAGAGACCAGCGCGCCCAGCAATAGCAGTGATTTGAATGTATCGATAGATAACCGGCGTTCGATAGAGGCGGATTTGTATCTTCTAGTAGGGGAGAAATGGAGGCGATCTACACAGCTTGTTTGCTCGAAACGTTTCCCTCCGCCCCGGAACGAAGTTCTGTAAGCAAATCTCTAAGACGTTGTCTAAGCTTCTTCACAAGCTCGTCGTCGTCCTTGTCTGGAGGCGGCTGTGGACAAGTTGTAACTTCCGATGCACTTGCACGAGGATCAGGAGGTATACCATTTGGTCTAGCAGGTACTGAAGAGAGGCAGCATCACTAGAAGAAACTCGGACCCCAAATGACACTCCGCCTCATCGATTGTCTGAAAAGGATGGAGATGAGAGGGGCGGTGGCGGAGGGAGACATTCGAGCTTTCATACCAGGATAATTGGACCCCTTGAATGATTCTTCAGCTGCACATCGGGAAGGACGTAGCCAGCTGTACGCACCGATTCATCGTCGTGGCAGGAGAGAGCGACCCGGTAACTTCCGGGCAATCATGCCGGTCACGTCATCGCGTACACAGCCGTCAATAACGCGTGTTGGGGTGCTCGTCAATATTATATCGCGCCTGGACCACACGGCCTCAAAGTCTCTTTGGGGACGAACATTTGACACAGTGAACGCATGGCAGTGTTCTACTAGACCGGTCGAACTTAGACTCACTGCGTTTCTAGCAGAATAGCCCAATGCGGGACAATGTTGAGCGAAACGATGGGGCCCGCGCAGGACACGCGAACTCGATCAAAGATCTGACGGAGTCCGCAAACCGATGCGATAGCCCGCGTTCGGCTCGCGGGCTGACATATGGAGGTCATGTTTGTCCCGCTGCGGGCTCCAGGAGTTAGCCAGCGGCAGGCTCTTCAAGAGATCTTGCAATATTTCAGGGAGCTCGACACGAGATACACGGAGTCGCCGTCGGTTAGCTTGCGGCAGGATCTTGGAAGAGTTCTGGTCGGGCTACCTGAGCGACTATAAACATTCCGAGTTAAGCTCTCCGAACGAGCACAAGATCCCAAAGTGAGCTCTGTGAGCGAGTATCACCGTATGATGAGCTCACATGAGATTGAGGCTTTGGATCACAGAGCTCCCCTTTGGCTCGCTTCCTCCCACAGGCTATAAAAGTGCTGCCGTCTGCCAAACACGCTTCAGAAGGTTAGTTTTCTTCCTCTCTTTTTATTTCTCTTTCCCCGCCTCTCGCATCATGCTCTCCATCCTTCCGCTAGCCGCGGCCCGCCTTCGTATGTATTACGTGGTTGGGGACCTGGCCCTGGTCCGACTTTCCCTTCTCCTTATTTCGGCTGACAGAGAAGGGACGTGTCTGAGCGGGCGGTCGTACATGTTTGCGGCGCGGCACCAGGACTCAGCGAGCTCAGGTTTGGGAGCAGTACTTCGAAGGTTTGTGCTGATCAAGCCCGGCTGCGAATTGAAGAAGTGTTGTCCCTTGCGCATCCCTATGCTAGTTTTCTTCCTGTAGAGCATAGTACTAGCAGCCCTTGAAAAAAAGACAATTAAAATTATCCCGCCTTTTGCCTGATATAGCCGAGAATCACATGTAAACCGGGTATCAGCAAACAAATGATGCGATCTTCACGGGCCGGTTCAAAGTTTGTCCCGCAGTTTGTCCTGCGTGTCCCTCGCAGGATACTTGACAATCCCGTAAATGGCCCCGGAATCGATTGATGTAGCCAGCTTTAGCCCACGTTTGGCTCTTGCAAAATCTCACAAAAGGACAATGTCAGGATCATCCAGGATCTCTCGTCGGGACAATCGCGGGCGAGATAACGGCTCCCGCGTTTGTCCTGGCGCTGGATCTTGTAAAATCTCGCTTCGGGCTAGGTGACCTTTTACACTATCTACCATACGCCTCGCGGGATATTGTTTTGAAAACGCAGTGACTCGGTACCAGCCTGCCCCACGCCAACAAGGCTCGCCTTGTTAGAACGACGTAGGCAGGCTGGTAACGAGTCTAGGTCAAACTGAGTTCTCATAACCCCCAATCGAACTTGTTGAAGAAGGCTCTCTCGAACAAGTTGCACCTAGGGCCCGATTTTGACTGATTTTTCACTGTGTTTACCGTGGCACAATAATTCCGATTCTGCGCATACCGCGGTATGTGAAGTGAGTGCTGCCTCTAAGTTCTGCTTTCATACTTTGATCATGACTCTGTAACCAGACAAAAGAAAACGAGTCCGTAAGACGAATTTAACCAGTGTTGGGACGTCGGGACCGCTGCTTTATAGTGGTACGAAGAATGCGTTGATGCAATCCCAGGGTCGGCCCATGGCTGCACGTACTAGTACTCCGCGAAAATCCTTGGCTTGCCTCCCCGATTTAAAATCATTTAATCTATTAAATAGTTCAGGAACCGGCCAAGCGCGGCCCGATACCAATGGCGGTGGGGTAAATAAAGAAAATAAAGAAAATAAGTCGCAATAAAAGTGCCGAAAGTTGCCGGGGATCAGGCTTACTTCAGCTTGGTATTCCGATACCGTTCTGGCAGATTCAATACCTCCCCCCTTCCCCTTCAAAATTTGGACTTTATGCAACGATTTATTCCAAAATTTTCTAGCCACTCAAAATCAGTATCGGCTCAGAGGTTCCTGCAAAAACATTAAAATGGCGGCAGTTTTCCGATACCACTCCGCTGGTTGCCGGCGGAGTTCGCGTCGGATCACACGGCAAATCTACCCCTTTCGAGTGTTTTTCCAATTTTACTTCAACCGGGCTTCCGCATCGGTTGACTTTCATGAGATCCGCATGAACCGTTCTCTTGCTGTTTCCCTGCGCTCTCAGAGCTCCCAAACTTCAAAATCTTGCCTGCCGGCGGCAACTGGTTTAAACCCAACTCTGACCCACTTTGAGCTAGTTTCAAAGTTTCACTGGCCATCTATTATGTACTGAATGTGAGTGCTCTTAAGCTTTCGTATTCCATTGTAATTCTCTATCTGCTTGAAGTCAACGAGGCAAGCATGTTGCGGCTTTACCATCAAGTCTTATTGAAAGGCCTCGATGCCGACCATTCACATCACTCCTGAAGTCCTCTGGTCAGACGATGGTTCAAATAACCTCTGACTCTCTGAGCTTCATTCATGTCATCCTTGATATGATTTGGAGGGTAGCTAGAAAACCATCATTTGAACAATGATCAATTCCAAACATGCCCATTCTACATTGTAAGCAAAGAAAGTGGACACAGCGAGAAAGACACAAGACTTTTGAGTGCAACATTGCAGTAAGCATGTGTTACTTGGCCCGCTCAAGCATTGAGCACTGGCGTGAAAACGGCACAAACAATACTTCGTGGCCGGTGAGACTCGAACTCATGCGCATCACTTCTTGCTGACAAACATTTCAAACTCCGCCGGTATCCCGATACTGGTATCGGACACTGCCATGAGTATCGAGCCCCAAGCGCGAAATTGGCTCAGGCCGAGTAACCGAGTAAAGCCGCCGCGGCGTTCGCTGACAATCCTGGATGTTTACCGTAGTAAGAACACCAAGCACCGAGTCCTTGGGTTACTCTTTGGTAGTTGTTGCTTCCGCCGAAAGCGAACTGTCGGACTTTTCGCCGAACTGTGGGAGAACAAGTGTGAGAGAACAAGTGTGGGAGAATTCCGTACCCGATAACGGTCAGAGATTAGATTGGCTGATTGATGTGGTCGCGTGCCTGCTGACGCGTCCCTTTGCATTCCTGATCCCAGCATGAACGACATTCCTCATCCTTGGAGACCTCTGGCGGAACACGAAGTTTTTGGACTGGGCACTGATTAATACTCTGCCCATTTGCTCCAGAGATGATCTATCTCCTCGGGTGTCGGTCCTTCAGCCGTTCCGCACATGACAGAGCGCTATCACTTGCGCTCACGGATTACGAAGTGTGCGAAGAAAGGATTCGGACCCGAGTCCTTCGTGCGCTGATCGTGGGTTGGCTCTTGGCCGACGAACCTCTGTCAACCGTTGAATAAACAATCGCGGTGCCGACTATCATCTGCCCAGGGATCGACAATGTTTTTTGCCCGCATATGGTTTCCGAAAGGTCGTCCTCGATTGTCTTTCTGCGGTCGGCTCTCTTTTCTCGTCTCATCGGCGCAAACTACGCGCACGTCGGCATCGGGCCCGCCAATATGCCTAACCCAGTACATCACTCCCACCGAAACAGACGTGGCTTCGTGGGACCGCCACTTGACCCGGTTGCGCGACCTCGACAGCGGGTACAGTGATAGTTTCTGACGCTCGGTCAATCATGGTCTGCGGATTCCAACGTATCAACGTCTGAAACGGTGTCCAATTGCTCGGCGTGCGAGGACACAGCCAATAACCCTGCATTTCCTCCCACAGACAACAAATGCCATCCTTCTTTTCCGCCCGGTCCCGCGAGTCTATTTTCCACGAGGGTTGAATCAAGGCACAGACATTCCTCTTGCCTCCGGCGGCGATATTTTCGTGAGTCTGTTCCGCTAACTCACCGCTCCGGATTGGCGTTCGAGGTGTTGTACCATACGGATCCCAAAGACGCATCAGATTTGCCCATGGATCTTGGCATACGCGAGAAGGTATAAGAAGGAGGTGTGGTCTTTCCAACTACTCAACCCTTCAGAGCTAATTTGTTCGCTATGTGGGCCTCCTCTCTCCGGTTCGCGGCCTTGTCCGTTCTTCCGACCGCTTTCGCTGCTCAGCAAGTGTTCAACCTTGACATCGTCAACGCCAAATTGGCACCGGGTCTCTACCTATCTCCACGACAGCACCACGTACCTGACGCCCCGCTTCCCAGATGGCTTCACACGCGACACGGTCGTTCCGAACGGGACCTTCCCTGGCCCCACGTTCAAGGTCAACAAGGGCGATTCGGTCGTGATTCACACCCACAATAAATTGTACGTGCTTATTGATCCTCTTTTCCGCTTCTGCCGCCAGGTTCTCATGTTCATGTATACAGGACGGACCCTGACATGCGCCGAAGCACCAGTATCGTGAGGACGCAGAGTCAAACACACTTCCGATTTCCGTACTGAGACACGAATGCAGCACTGGCACGGTTTCTTCCAAGCTCGTACCTCTGGCATGGACGGCCCTGCGTGAGTGTTCACAATTTTCTTCCCCGGCTGGATGAGTTCTGATTCTTATTGAAACAGCTTTGTGAACCAGTGCCCCATTGCGCCCTCCGCCAGTTTCGACTACGTGTGCGTGACCGTGTCTTCCTCCCTCTGGATAAATTCTGATTCCAATCCGAACAGTTTCGACACTGCCGGTCAGACAGGCAATTACTGGTACCACTCCCACTTGTCGACGCAGTACTGCGATGGCTTGCGCGGTGCGTTTCAAATTAATCAATTCTGTTCCACAGCAACACAGATTGAATATGTTGACAGGCGCGTTCGTGGTCTACGGTCAGTGCCCTCCGACGGTTCTTGCCCCCCCTTGATGATAGATACTTATCAAAACCAGATCCGAACGACCCCTTGAAAGATCTATAGTAAGCGTCTCACGCTCAGGATCCTGTCAGAAATGCTGACGACGCCGTTCCAGCGATGTAGACGATGGCAAGTGTCCCCAATTCATTCTCGGCGCGCTCATGTTAACGTCCTCGCTACAGACTCCACTATCATCACGCTCGCGGAGTGGTACCGTGCGTCTAATTCAAACATATACACAACAACGCAAGAGAATCAACTTGCTTCACAGATGTATTGGCTCCCGCGGGGCAGGACAGCTTCTTCAAGACGGGTATCGTCCCGTGCGTAATCTTCACACATCCTAATACTCAATTCTGATAACTCTAACTCACCAGCGTTCAAGACTCGGGCTTGATCAACGGCAAAGGGTTCGTCTCCGATTTCCTCCTCATCTCAACAGGGTGCTGAAACACCCACGACAGACGTTACGTCGGCGGCCCAGCGGGTACGTTCAAATAAACTTGATTGGCCTATGATCCGGCATTCTCACGTCGGTGCTCAGTCCCGTATGCGGTGATCTCTGTCACTCAGGGTCTGCGTTACCGGTGAGTGAATTTCTCTCATACCACAGCCCTTCCCGATGTTGAGCTATGCGCGCGCAGCTTCCGTGTATTCTCACTGTCGTGCCGGCCGTTCATGACTCTCTCGTTCGACAATCACACATTTGGTGCGTCCCGAAGGTCCGGGCAGACTCGGTCTAAATGTCTAACTGTCATGTATTTGTTAGATGTGATGGAGCTCGACGGAGTTGAGCACGATCCAGTGCCATTCCAGAACGCGGACGTCTATGCTGGTCAGTCGTGATTTTCTTTTTCTTTTTTTCATGCGCGCGGACACTGATTTTTGGGCCAGCGCAACGTATCTCCCTTATCCTCCACGCCAACCAGACCGTTGATAACTACTGGGTGAGTCCTAATCTCGCTTCGACTACATTCCCGAATGAGTGCTAACATTGCTCCGTTGCAGATCCGTGCCCCGTAATTATCTCTTCCTCCCAGCCACGGACGCAGATTAACTGTATATTCACAGGCCCACCGGAGGAAGCGCTGCTAACAACCCGAACTGTAAGTCTTTTCCTATCAGGAATAACCAGCTGCTGACACTTGCGCACCCAGACGACCCCAGCCTCACCCTCGCCATTCTCCGGTATGTCGGAGCTCCTGCCGTCGAGCCCACGACCGTGAACGTCCCTGGTGCCAAGCTGGACGACTCGCTCATGCACGTAGGTTTACTTCCCCCCCTTCCCCTCCGGCTTTGGTTGAACTTCCTCTCTCATAGCCTATCGCCTCTGAAGGCCCCGGGAACCTCGGCTCCGGCCCGCCCGACCTTGCCGTGACGCTCAACATCGCGCAGCCCAACGCGCCCTTCTTCGACATCAACGGAGTCGTGGGTCGAACCGCTCTTTTCTTTGGCCCGGCTAAATTATCTCTCGGAAGTCGTACTTGTCGCCGTCGCTCCCTGTGTTGTTGCAGCTGCTGAGTGGTGCATCGAAGGCAAGTTTTTCAGCAGTTTCTCAACATGCCCATCGCTAAGAATACTACAGCCATCCGACTTCATCCCGTCGGAGCAGTTGTGGGTCCCTATTTCTTCCAGCCGCTACATCGGCTAAAGGATCCACAGAATTCTGCTGCCGCCTAACTCCATCGTGGATATTTCCATTCCCGGAACTGGAGGTTCGTTATGCTCATCAGCCTTTTTATTTCATACTCATTACACCGTTCAGCCCATCCCTTCCACTGTACGTCGACACATCTACTCCTGACATCATTTTCCCTATATAACGCGGGAACTAGTGCACGGACACAACTTCGACATCATTCTTGAGTCGAACGCGGTCACCAAGAACTTCGTCAACCCCCCGCGGCGTGATGTCGTACCCAGTACGTGTCTCCTCAAGATCCTCGTTCTACACATATATAACCCTGGACAGTCAACGGAGGCAACACGACTTTCCGCTTCTTCACTAACAACCCCGGTGCCTGGTTCCTGCATTGGTACGCATCCTTACCTTGCTTTCGTTTTCGTTCTCTAGCTGACCCTCGATGCAGCCACATCGACTGGCATCTGGAAGCCGGGCTCGCGGTCGTGTTTGGCGAGTCGCCTACCGACAACATTTCAGGCCCGAAGTCGCAGATCGTCCAGCCGGATTGGTCGGCGCTCTGCCCGACCTACGATAACCTTGCGCCCGAGCTGCAGTGAGAACCACGGCTCTGAAATTCCACTGATCTCGCCAGACAACTGGGTGAGGTGGCCGGCTGACTGGGGCTGTGCGGTGTAACACCTTCCGTCGCGATCTGTTTATTATTTATACTGTACATACATACCTCGAAGCACCTTGGGGGCAAATTTAAATGGTTTATCTGCTTATTTGAAGTGCATTCCTTATGACGGGCCTGGCAGTCATTTGAGCCCCGAACCATGTTTACGACGAAATCACTCGGTGTAAATCATTTTTTTTTTGCCAAGGACATGCTCGAGAGCCGAAACCGTCGATATCCTTGGAAACTTGTTGAAAAGGGTTCGGATACCGCTCTAAACATAAAGGAGTAAAGGAAAAGCCAGGCACAGTGAACCCAAGGACACAGGCCAGTATAACGATCTCTATAATCTCCTTAAGTACAAACCTTGGTTCGAAAATCTTCGAAAATCTTCGGCCATCATGCCGATGTGACTAAACAACACGTGCGCAGGTAACGGCGTGACGCGTCTCTCTTCTCAAACCACCACCTTGCCTGCGCCACGCGCTGGCGGGCTTGTTTGCTGAGTGCATCATTTCAGTCCCTTCCAAGCAGATACACGCACCGATCCACTTTGGATCCACTTATGCCAGATCTACCGTCTGAGCTTTGGACCCAGGTTTTCGACCTCGCAGCGGATGAGGATGTCATCTTTCAGCATGGACTACCGACGACGATGGCAGAATCGGCCTGGTTCAAGGATTTCTTTGGGGAATGGGCACTCCGATCTCCCCAGGATGCTTTGGGCTTAGTGCAGACACGGAGTTATGCGACGAAAAAGGTGAGCGCAAAACCGCGTACAAACAATGGGAACTGACCATATAATCTTGGCAGGCGATTGTGAGGACATGCAAAAAATGGCGAGACCTTGGCTCGGAGTTCTTATTCCGCTGCCTCTATTTTAACAATCCAGCACGATTGTTGACACTGTGCGCGATCCTGGACTCTTCTGCCGCATCCACAACAGCTACTGCGTCTCTGGGCTGGTGGACCCGACGGATACATCTCACTCGTTTCTATGCAAATACTACCCGTGGAACTACCCCCGAGACTCTGCAGGATGCTCTAATCAGCATTATTCGCCATTGTCCCAATCTCGAAATCTTCATCATCGACTGGCCTTTGACGGTCTCGACGTTTGGCCCCATCGCCGATGCCCTAGCGACTTTTGCTTCGAAATCTCTCCGTACACTGCATGTTAACGTGCCCACCTCTGCGTTGCCAAAGGTGATATGGGCGCTGGACTCGTTGCCTCGCATTTTCGCGGCACACGTTGAGCTGGAGCCATCTACTGCAGTGGAAGAGCTCGAGAATTCCGACGACACACACCTTGGCGCTGCGGGCGACATCACTCTCCGTCTGCCCCACCTACAGCAGCTCTCTCTCCAGGGACAGATTCAAGAATTCGTCGAGCAAGCCACAGGCTGGACGCTGCCCGCCCTGCGGCATGTCTCCCTCAACTGTGGTACGCGTCGCGTCGACCTACCCGACACCCTCGCCTTCCTTGCCGTGCACGGTGCCCCCCTCCTCTTCCTCGATCTCTACTCCATCCCTGCGATGCCCCTCCAGCGTATCCTTGCTGCCTGCCCCGCGCTTACAGCCCTGGCCTTCAACGCCGACTGGAGGCTCGTGCGCGCGGACGACGACGACGACGACGAGCCGCCGCTCGCGCATGAGCGCCTCTCCAGTGTGGGGCTGCACGGCCTCGCGTACGCGTTCGGCGTCGGCTTCGCAGCCGCGCACGCCCACGGGGACCCGCTACCCGCGCTGCTTGTCACTAGCGCAAATGACCGCACGCTCACTGCGCTGTGTGTGCGCGAGAGCTTCCCTGCTCTTCGCCGCGTGCGCGTACTGAGCCGCAGCTTGCTCGGCGAGCTGGATCGGGCAAATGGGCCCGCGGAGGAGGGCGGGGGGATGGCGCGCTGGGAGCGGTGGTGGGAAGCGTGTAACCGTGCTGGGGTCCGGTTAGAGGACTGTACCGGTGCGCTACTTGGCGAGCTACCACAAGATCCGCCGGAGAGCGAGAGCGAGGAGGAGGAGGACGATGAAGATGAAGATGAAGATGACTCTGACGAGCAGGAGACGGGGGAGTGGAGGATTGCGATTCCACCGATGGATTCTGAGGGCGGGACACACCTCAGTGAGCTACGGCGGTTGTTGGACGAGTGTCGTGCGATGGAGGCGGGCCGCGACGACGATTATATGTTCGACAACCCTGACGCAAGGGCAATGTTTCCGGACATACCGACTATCGTAGTGTCCGAAGATGAGTCAGCTTGAAGTTGGCTTCACTCCCCTTCCTAGTATTTGGTTTGTCTATGCTCAATCGGAATTGCTCTCAGATAGTTTTGGATTTAAAATTATTCGTTTTTGTTGCAATTCCCCAAACACAAAAGGTAAAGCAGTGTTGTACATCTCCCGAACCGCCCTCCGATCTATATAATGTTCGATTTCACTCTCCTTTTCACGGGATACATGTCCTTATCCACCGTTCAACTTGAGCCGCGACGTTGCTATTTATGAAGGATATCAATAAAAGCAGTACTTCCACCGTGAAGAAAGATATCAAGTCCGTCTCCGTCTGTCACACTATAGCTAGTCGTGTGCACGTCTACGAGCTGGACCAGTGGAGCCAGTCGTTAAAGTTGCTGTAGGGAATACTTTCACCAGTCGCAGTCCACGCAGTAATCGGGTCCCACCACTGAGAGACTACCGTGACATCGCTGGGACTGCATGCAATAACAGTCTCAACGTTATTCCACGGCAAAGAAAAGAAGAAAAAAGCAAGCGCACCTGGGCCAGTCGGTCACGTTCGCAGAGGACATCTGCCCATAGACGAAACCGATGTAGTTCTGTTGGCTGATGGGGCAGCCGGACGATGCGCAGTCGCCGACGATGGTGCCGTAGATCTGCGGTAGAATGCGTCAGTACACCGATAAATGTGAATGAAGGATTGTGACGAACCGTCACCGACCAGTTAGGAATTCCCGACGCAGGGAGAACATTCGGGTTCTGGCATTGGTTCAGAGTGATCACACTCTCGGTCTGCAAGAACGAAAGGGCGGAAACAAGACGTCAGCCAGGGCACCATGATATGTTGAAAGTGAACGCACGCCCTGGCAGGTTGCAGCCGCAATACACTCGGCGTGACTCCAGATGCTCGTGCCGTTCAACCCTAGACAGGCGCGAACGACAGACGCACATGCCGGGTTGAAGGTCCCAGTATCGTCGTGGATGCCGATATACTTGTCGAATTCGGTGCAGTCGACTTGGGTGGGTGGGTAGGCCCGGGCGTCGAAGGAATGTGGAAATAGCTCTGCAAGTTCTTCCTTTTGATTGAGGTTCTGAGACGAGGACGAGAGTATCAAGTCTCGGATGAATTCTGAGGTTCAACTGTTTTGGTGAGTCCGATACGACTGAAACAGTGGTAATTAGCAAGCGACCGCTTCCAGAAAAAGCGAGATGCAACTACCTAACCCAAACCTAACCTAACCCACCCTACGGGGACTTCTTGCCGCAAAATCAGCACAAGTTACTTGAATTTAAAAAGTTCTGATTGAGTTAAACCTGATCGGTTCCATCTTGACCTCAAGAGAATTCTTTATTCATATCGCGCAATTGGTGAACTCGATGGCGAACTTGGACCTTTGCAGTGAGAGGTATCCTCGTTGAGAAAGGCTCAGAACCGGCAGCATGGGCAGATACGCTGCAACAGCCCGGCGGTGAGTGGTACATGCAGCGAAGAAGGCTGTCCCAGTGTTTCTAATTAGTACAAAACGGAGCCTCCGAATTTTTGCACTCACGTGTAAACTGACAGACGCTTTGCATGAGCTCCACACTTGGATATAGTAGAAGAGCAGCATTAGGATAGTGCACGACAGAAGACAGAGTATTTCTTGGCACCCAGAATCGAAGTTCTACCATTTACCCGGATCGAGGCCCTCGACGGCAGACCGCGGGTGTGCCGCAGACGAACACGAACCGTGGCGCGGCAGCCCGCGCATGTTACGGTGAGAACCGGGATGCCGTCTCCGGGCGGAGGTCCTTGTTCGCGGTGTAATTAATACTCACCGTGCAGAAAATGAATGGATCCAGGGTCCATGGGGTCCAGAATGTTTCCGATCCGTATTTGCGCGTTGGGAAAGTTGCAAGAGCCGCTGGCTGTTCTTTTGAGGTTATTGATCAGACCCGGTGAGTACTGGACTGAACTTGACCCGTATCCTTTGGGTAGATGCCGTTGTGAGAGATAGTGTCGGAAAAACGAAATTTGTCTGATAGCTCCTGACCAAGAGTTATTGGTCATTTTTGAACCTGATCACCCGATGGGGTGGTTGACGAGGCCTGACAAGGCCTGATAAGTTCTATCAGGCTGGGTCAGGCTGCCCTGACCACGGCTGATCAGGCGGCGTCAGGCTGATAAGGTTCAAAAATGACCAATAACCCTTTACCAGAACCTATCAAGCAAATTTGATTTTTCCGACAAGCGATCGTAACCTTGAGGCTTGGATTACCTTCTCCAAACTGCCAGATCCAATTAAAGAAGCGCTTCATCAAAGTTGCACTCGAAGCAAGCCAGTGGAACGAGGCCGTACTCGTCGAAAAAATGAGAGTCTTCATTCTCACCTCATTCCCGAGCTTTCGTATCACAGTTTCCAAAATTTTGATTCACTGCCAGTAGTGGCATGAAAGGCCAAGCAACGCGGTGAGGTTCAGTTTTGGTGTACAGATTACAAGGTGTATTTAGCCTCTTCAGCGACGGACAAAGCGCGACAGAGAGCCTGCGGGCGAAGAGAGTTCAACGATGTTCAAGAAAGGGAAAATGCGAAGCCCTCCTCGAGCTCTCCGGTTTTATAAGACGTGGATAGTGGAATCCGTGCTCTTGATTTTTTGGCACGCGCTGGCGATGTTCTGGGTGCGCCTAGGATAAGTCTGCAAGCCTTGTGCGTGTTGAAGCGGAACCGCGAAGTGGCACGGTCCTAAGGTCCAAAACCTCCCGATTGTCCCGACTCCCGAGTCGGAAGTTTTCGGGGCCTGAGCGTTGCGGCTGGTCACTGGTCGGCGCTAGGCGCTTCGAGTCCGTGGAGGCGCATTGAAGATTCCCCGGATGATCCAGCCCAAGCCCAGTCCAAGTCTCCGCAAGTCTCCGCAACAAGAGTTAAGTACACGGCTAGCCCGGGAAACTTCGGAATTTGATGGGCGGCTGAACCATTGGATTCCAATGGGCAGAATTTTTCGATTTTCACTTTCTCGCCTTCTGAGACCGCGGACTGTTGACCGGTGGGGCATTACATCCCCTCCAACTACATCTCATAATATTTTAAACCAGTCAGCAGCTTGGGAAGCAGAAAACGTACTTGATCAGCCATCAATTCCTGTCTGAATCCAATGGTTCTGCCGCCCATCGAATTCCGAAGTTTCCCGGGCTAGCCGTGTACAAGACAGCGATCGGGGTAGGTTCGGTCCAAGCCCCGTTCTGACGATGCCGCGCAATGCCGGAGCGACCAAATAGACCAAACATCACACCAAATATCAGCGAAGGGCCGGCTCGCCGGGCCGGAGCTGCACGGGCTTGCTCCGAACCTACGATCGGGGTGCGTGAGGTCGGCTATTTGGGTTTGTGTGCGTCAATTGACGGCCTAGACAAAATCTAGGCCCGGTAAATCGGCCCGGTCCTTTGCCGATGGCGGAATATTTATATTCTTGCTTCTGTTTCTCACCATGAACATCGAACTCCAAACGAACTCCACAAAACATGCCCTTGCTTTCGCCCACATTGCCCCCCGAGCTTGAAAGATACATTTTTGAGATATGCGCCTTCTGTTGGCCAATCTCGATCCCGAACCTTATCTTGGTCGCATATCGCGTCAAAGTGTGGTGAGTATGTGACATATCCCGGAATATAGAACAAGAAAGAGCTAAATTGCTTCAGGATGGAGCCATTGCTTTACCGCACCATGGCTGTCGAGTACGAAGGTCCCATCGCCGAATTCCCCCCGTATCCTGCGGACAACATCATCTCCGCCATCCACAAAAAGCCACCCTCGTTCTTCCACGGTGCGGTCCGCCATCTATCTCTCTTCAATAACAGCACATACGACTCGGAGGAGATCCTGGGTGCGTGCACCGGCGTCGAGAATCTGTGGCTCTCCGACCTGCAAGACGCGTGGATCCCGCTAATTGCGTCTCTGCCCCTCAAACACCTCTACACATCATGCTACTCCCTCTTGCACGCCCTGCCCCCAACGCACCAGGCCTTCTCGCGCCTCACACACTTGGAAATTGACGACTGCGTCGACGACCCCGACGGCCGCGGCGGCCTCGTGCTCGCCGCGCTCCCACACCTAACCCATCTCTCATTCAGCCACTCCGGCCTCATCCCTATCTGCCCTCGGCTCCTGGAGCGCTCTGCGACCCTGCGCGTGTTGGTGTATCTGAACCGCTACGAGCCGCTGCACAACGAGACACAGGCGGTTGGCCTGGCACGCGACGTCCGCTTCGTGGTCATGCGACTGCCGAATTACATCCGGGACTGGTGCATGGGTGCCCAATACGGCGCGGATTATTGGAGGAAGGCAGAGGAGTTTGTTGCACGGCGGCGGAATGGGGAGATTCATCGTACGTGTGCCTTCTTCCGTTGGATATCTAACATAGCTGATTTGAATTCGTGACAGCGTTGCAATATGTGATTCCGAACTGAACGAAATATCAATTTCTTCTTTTTTCCCCTCAAGGCGCCCTCAGCCGACATCCCATACCATCACCACTGTGTACCACCGCGATGTACCATATTGTAGCACTACCCAGAACAATGAACAACCCATGCTTTGGACGATGAAAATGCCGCCATTCTTTTTTCAGTCATCGACGTTCAGCCTTCGGATGCACGACCTTCCGCCAGACGGTACTCACGCAGGGCCAGCGTTGAATTAAGCCTGTACAGGCTCCGCTGCGCATGGTCCGCATCTGCGCGATTTGACTGACTGGAGCAACTTGAGAGCAGAGCTCGCCTGTTCGAACCCGTCCGCCTTCTGCCAAAGTTTTTTGTAATTTCCGAAATGCGTGCTCGATCCCGGTTTTGTCTTTCCTCTTCGGTCTCTCTCCATTCGCAGCTCGCAACACGTGTCTTGGACGGCGTTTTTTTCTTGACAGGTCCAAATGGCATCTATGATCTGAGATATTACGACCGGCGAGCAGACGTGTTCCATGCCCTATGCTATTGGCACTCTGGCTGAGTAGACATGTATATGTGTCCTGTGACAAGCCCCGACTCGCAAACGGTATGGTTCACATCTAAAATTACATGGGTCAAGTTCTGAATCAACCATAGTGATTACGCAGATAACCTGTTGTTTTCATCCCTTCTGCGCCAACTCCAGTGCATGTATCTCCCAGTGCCATGTGTGTCCCCTCGACAAGAATATGGGCCTTTGACGAAATTTATCGCAGTTCGTGTTGCCACGTTACGCATAAATATCGGGGCCCAACCTAAAATGTTGTGGTTTCCCGAATATGGCGCCGTGGCCAGATTTATTGGTATTTCTTCCCTTAAAATGAAGCTTTGTTACCAAAGTTCAAACGTACGCTCTAAGTGAAAGGTCTTGAACACGGATAGTCGGGTGTTCGGGTGTCCGGCTATCCGGTGTAACGCGGTTGAAATATCGTAAAAGTCTCGCTAATCGTCTTGGTAAGTAATAGCAAATAGCTGGTCAGTCAGCAGCTTCGAATCGGGTTTATAAGGATATGTCCTCAGAATGAGATGCACAACGAACAGCTATAGCATGGCAACCACACTCGAGAAGGGCTCCCTCGTCCTAGTGACCGGCGTCAACAGCTACCTCGGCTCGCACATCGCAGACCAACTGCTCGCTGCTGGCTACAACGTCCGGGGCACCGCGCGTTCCGCAGAGAAGCTCAAATGGGTGCATGAACTCTTCGACAAGAAATACGGGGCAGGCCGCTTCGAAGGCGTCTCGGTACCCGATATGGTTGCCGACGGCGCATTCGACGGTGCGTTCAAGGGCGCGAGCGGGGTTGTCCACGTCGCCAGCGTTCTCACCTTCAGCTCCAAGGTCAAAGAAGTCGTGCCTCCTACAGTCAAGGGCACGATCGAAGTGTTGAATTCCGCAGCTAAAGAGCCAGGCATCAAGTCTGTGGTTTATACGTCTTCCTCAGCGGCGTGTTTGTTGGCACAGCCGGACAAGGTCATCGTCGTAACGGAGGACACGTGGAACGAGTCCGCTGTTGCGGAGGCACACGGCAATCCCAACCCGGACCCGGTGGTCGTCTATGCCGCCAGCAAGACTGAGGCTGAAAAGTACGCGAATGCTGCGTTATCTTTGTTCCGGGGGCTTATTTACACTTCACAGAGCCGTGTGGCAGTTTGTTGAGCGCACCAAGCCTTCCTTCCAAGTTTCTGCTGTACTCCCCAACATGAACTTCGGACCCATCCTGGGCGACGCGGACAGCTCTAGCAGCGCATCCTTCATGGTAAAACTCGCCCGAGGCGACAAGAACGGCCTTAGCATATTCCCCCCGCAATGGTTTATCAATGTGGTGGACACCGCGCGTCTGCATGTCGCCGCGCTGATCGATCCTTCGTGCAACGGGAAGCGCATCTTCGCGTTCGCGGCACCGTACAACTGGAACGACGTGCTTGCGATTTTGCGGAAACAGAATCCTGGGCGGGAGTTCATGGAGGATCTGCCCGGTCTCGGCCGGGATTTGAGCCAGGTTCCGAATCATGGGGCTGAGGCGTTGTTGAGGAAGCATTACCAGAAGGGATTCACAGGGCTAGAGGAGACCGTCAGGGAGAATAGTCGCGGGGTACTTTAAGCTGCCAGCGCCTCGTTTTAATTAGTAACGATTAGATATGCTACAATTCAAACCAACCAAATTTGAAGTCCAGATAAGGTGCGCCCAATTGGAGACTCTGAAGTATGGAAGTAGGAACACCTTTTACAGATCAACTTACATACTGGTTGGCTCCAAGCCTACCACGGCAGTCTTCAGGAGCATTGCCCACCTCCAGAGGCTGTGAGAGTTGTACAGGGAGGCTTTCTTGGAAACGGCAAGGAGGTTAGAGCTAGGCGATCAACAATCTATCTCCAGACAACGAGGCCAATAGCCTATCCCAGTGCATCAGGCCGGATGACGTCTATGAGGGCGGTCGGATTCAGACTGACAAACACCGGCCTGATGTGTCTACTGTTCATTTTACATCAAATTCTTTTCAGTTCTGTATACACGATATACGTTGGTGTTTGTTTCGTACTTGCACCACACATGGTTGGTATCTTGGTCAGTCTTTGTATACACCAGCATCGCTCAGGTGCACGCCGATGCTCCTAAATATCGAGTTTAACGCGACTTCATCCCGTGCAAATCGACACGTGACCGCGATTCAGGCTCCGCCTGGACAATGTTCAATAATTTTAGATGTTCAACTCAAGTTGGACTACTTGAATGAAAAGGAAGGACCAACTTTGCTGGTACACTTAGCAGCTTTTTTGAACGCAAATAGTTACGTCGCAAGTTCCAGGCTTACAGGATGCGTCGTACTCTCTACACCGAGGTGTTCGTTCATGCTGCTCATTCCTAAACGCGAACAAGGGCATATCTTGGCGCAGATGAAATGCGAACCCTCAAGTGAGTGCTGTAAACAGCAGTTAGGACAAAAGAAGCGCTAAGTTCCAGATAGGCACCTGCCATTCTTCCCAATGCATCTGTACCCTGCGACTTTTCGTGACGCGGATCCGACACACAGTTTTCAGGGAGTGTTCACCGTGCGCCGCGTGTTGGTGCCACAGCAGGGCTGAAATGAATTCCGAGC
Source organism: Mycena polygramma (assembly GCA_029449255.1). Taxonomy (NCBI): domain Eukaryota; kingdom Fungi; phylum Basidiomycota; class Agaricomycetes; order Agaricales; family Mycenaceae; genus Mycena; species Mycena polygramma. The sequence goes on along the minus strand of JARKID010000006.1, from coordinate 1,212,572 downwards.
TGTCGATGCCATGCGAGTCCGCTTGATTCAACGCCGAAAGGACCTTGCAGGCGATCCAAACAAGAGGTCCGGGGCTACGCTCGGTCCGGGCAGCTAAGATGAGCATTGCGTAAATATCGTGGATATCACAACAGCATTCGTGGAAGAGTGATAGTGGATCGGTAGACCGGTAAACTGGACGGCAGGAAATGGGCTCGGAGAGCAATTAGTTCCAGAGACAACGAGACGGATCTTCGAGCTCAATGGCTGGGTGTAGCTACAGCTGCAATTGGGCCACACACGGATGAAGGCACAGGTGACGGATTCTTGATGAAATTAAGTGCATCAGTAGAATTTTAATAGACAGCAGCAGGATGAATGATCGCACCTGAAATCTCTGACGCCGCAATGTAAGGATAGTAGCCTATCTCGCGGGATGGGGAGGAGGCGGAGCGTCTTCGATTAAAAAGGGTCAGAATGGTATTACAACACGAGAAAAGCGGATAATCCCTGGCTGCATAATGTCTTCCCCACGATCCATCTGTAGTCCTTCAAGTTGTGCTCGCCTCGGAGGCGAGCACAACTCTGGATCTTTCAAAAATATTCCCGGATCAGATTTCGAGTGGTGGGGTATTTTCTGAATATCTCGGAATCCGAAAAGCTCAGAGGTTCGGGCAATGGAAGAAGAGAATCCAGTCAATGGGCACAAAGAGAATTTTGAAGATGGTGCAAGAGGCGAGCGATCATTTTGATCTCGACACAGACCACACCTCCACTTTGGTCACGTGGAGGACCTCTTAGGTACCTTTCGCTGTAGGAGCTAAAGGTACCTAAGAGGTACCCCTCCAAGGAGACCTCAATTATGTCACCCGCTGGCGGCAACTACCGCACCACCGGCACCGTGCGCGCCGCATCTTCGGCACTGCGCGGCACTGTGGATTTGATGCGGAGGCCTTCCGTGCGACACAACAAAGGGTACAGTGAATGTGGCCGGTTACAAATCCGAATAATGATCAAGGCAGAGTCTTCAAGTCAAGACCATGTTGGGAACTCACCCAGCGTTGATTTAGCAGCAAGAACGCGCCCTGCCGAAATAAATCGGTGGTCACCGTTCGGCAACCGTTCGATCCAGTACTTGCTCCTTGCGGCGCGTGCCAAGATATACCGGAAGTCCCCCGTTTCTTGTAGCTCATAAGTGCCCGGTACAACCTGAGGCCCAAGAAGGAGGCTGGAATGGCGATAATGGAGGCCACCGTGTCGAGTCCTCGGAGGGGATAGCCAGATGAACGAAGAGTAATTCGGACCGTCAGTTGAGGTATTGATTCGGGTGGCAATGCAGCATTGAAAGTGGGTAGCAGTTGGGAGCAGAAAAGAGACTGTGTATTGTGTGCGAACGCACTCGCTTGCATCGAGGCCTGGATGCAACTTGGAGGTCTGGCAGTATAGAGAACACCATCCCGGCATAATCAATGAGCACTTCCCGACCCGCCCACTGTGATTCCAGCCGAGTTCTTCCCAGTTTCGAGGCCTCAATCGCAATCCGTAGGCCTCTCAGTGTTTGCTCATTTGGTCAATAGTAGGGGGATTGCATTCAAGCGCCAAATGTTTGTATATTTGGCGGCCAGATTCATGCACGGTGTTTATCATCAACTCACTCTATGTGCCGTCTGCTCGGAGGCCACTAGATGATTGATAGCTCACCAATGATGGAAAGCGTTCCAACTATATGTCGAGGCATGAACTGCAAGATAAAATGTGGATATACTTAGCAGCACTGGCTCGCGTACCATCAACTCGCGACTGCCCGGAGTTCCATACTCCGGCCTGCCACTTAGTTGGAGGCCACCATGCAAGGAGTCGGGATGTTGCCAGACAGTTTTGGCCACTCTTCGGGACGAAAATTCAATGCAGAGGAGAGTAATCGCTTCTATGGTTCTTGCTTTTTGAGGACTGTATGCGTGAAAACCTGTATTCATGATGTTTTGTGAAAATGGGGTGGCCTCCTTGAGACGCTGCGGTCGGCCAGGGAAGTGATTAAGAAACGTGTTGAACAGTGCCAGGAGACTGTCAGAGACCGTCTGCATCGCGAGGAAACGATTTGACATTGTTGAGGTGCTTCAGGTGACGATGCATGAAGTGGATGGATATTCATGTCGAAGTTATAGTGGAACAACCTGTGTCTTCTGGGTCAAACTGTGCGCACTCGAAAATCCGATTATACAGGGCGCCTGGAATTGCGGAGAAAGATCAGAGGGTATCGGGCGATGACATAGAGCAATCTGTGCCTTTAACCCCAGAGCTGAATGTGTGTTTGGGGTGAGAGACAAAAAGAACAAGTTTCACCCATGTTTATTCGCGATCCGATTGGTTGATCGCTGTTACGTGAGTGTCCGAGGGCGGAGGCGCGGAGGGCTGCGATATGGAGGCCGGGAGGGCTACAATCTAACGGCTTCGAGGTAGAGCTGAGAATAGTTCGATCCTCCGGTCTGTGTTACTCCCTACTTAAGACTGAAGAGTTCCAAATCAATCAAAGTTCAACCGTGGGAACGAATACGGTCTCCACCGGCCCCCGAGGCGGCACCCAATTTCTCAACTGTGTCTTGAATCGTGAGCTCTATGTACTTCCGGCCTTCGAATCACGTTGAATGACTCTCTTTTCATCTTCTATTTCGTCCAGTTTTGCAGTCGTGGTTTTCAGAGCACTCACCGCGGGAACCGATCGACCTGGTGGCCACCGATGGTGCTCTTGAGAAGGCGTAATTATCGTAGTTTCCATCCCTGATGTTCTTATAACGCACTTGGGCATCTTGCACATGGTGGTAGGACTTCGGGAAGCATCCCGGGCCTGCGGCGGCCGAAAAATGGCCTGCAAGTTGACACAACGGTGGCCTCGGTTTCGTCTTGGTAAGCATTTACGGTCCATGTAGTTGTCTTCACGCGCTACCCTTTGTGTTATAAACCATCTCCTGGTGGTCTGTCACAAGCACAATCAATTCTGCGGGCAATGCTAATTATTGTGCGACTTTTAGGAGGGTGCCGCAAGTCTGAACGAGTCGGCCCACTGAGCCGCACCGGGATGTATTGTATCACGGAACTCGCGGAGGGCAGCTGAGGCAGCAGGCGCGCAGCAGGCGGGATGGGACGATCGGCGAGCTCCAATTTATTTTGGCAGCCCTGTCGAATCAGTGCGCAATGCTTTCCCAACACGCAATTGGATATTCCTGGACAATTTGGTGCTGTTCAACTTATCTCTACGAGTAGAAGTAGCAAAACCAACTAAATAGTGTTTTTTGACAACTATAGGAGGCCACCATGAATTCAAACCAGCCCCGCCATGACCTATTATTGGGACTACAGAGGTCAAGAGAGGTGGCCGATATATACGCCAAATATAAATGGTTGGGCAGCCTCCGACGGAGGGGTACCTCTTAGGTACCTTTAGCTCCTACAGCGAAAGGTACCTAAGAGGTCCTCCACGTGACCAAAGTGGAGGCTCCTTAGGTGACAGACCACCTTGACAAGGCCCCCAAAAAAGGAAAAAAAAAACGTAAGCAAAACGTGACCTACCTCCGGCGTATACCCCCCTCCAGCGGCCGCAAAACACCATAAAGTGCCTCCGGTGTCTTCCCCTACACCCCTGTTTTCCTAGGCCAGCTTTCCGATTCTGATTTTCTCAGAATTTTTGGAGTCCAATTTGGGTGAAAAATGGAGAAATACCCATTTTCTCAGCCAAATTTGGGGATAAAAAAAAAGAAATTCAGATTCGGATTCAGCACCCCCGAAAACTTAAAGACCGGGCTTGATGTACTTTTCAAGATTCCCGCCTGCCTCTTGAGATGGTGGTACGAGTTTGTGTCACATTGTGTGTGGTTGTGTTTGCAGTGGCATGCCGCGACCGCCTCGATCTTTACCACCACCTTCAAAACCTACAAACTGTCCGCATCGCTCCATCTCCATCCCATACTATCCGACGACAGTGGAAGGAACTTTCAGTTTCCATTGGCCGAGTTGATCTGCACTACAAGTTCCACCCGACTTGGAGTCTTAGACTTTTTCCCCACCAGCCTGAGGCTGAGCGTCTAATGCACGTAAGGTTACCGTTGCTCAAGGTCATGGCAACCGCCGACGAGCTTGCAAGCGCTCAGCTTAGCGCTGACCGATCTCTGTCACCCACGACTTAAGCACGCAGCATCAGGAGTGTGGCTGGCTTTCCTCTCACTTCGAATACAATGTCCGATTCGTCGCCGCCAGTGAGTTGCACCGTCCTCCATGTTTTCACTAGGTTGAAAGAGTCTCTTCTCCAAAGTCCCCAATAATGCTCGATTCCATTGCCAACTACGTCGAGCTCGCCGCCCTCGTAGTCCCTCAACGGAAGCTTGGAATCAAAGAAAAACTTCGCGCCGCCCTTCCTTTCCTGCCCATGCCGCTCTCCCTTGGCTGGGATGCGGATGATGAGGCGCATCACGACTCAGCAGTTCCTGGGTTACTATTCTCCGACATCAAGTCTGGCGCAACACGGCAGGTCACTGCTCCCTGGATGCATGCACTCTACAAGCACATCCAGTCGACGCAGGAACCCGGGACACTGCTCCTGCACCTTCACGAAGCAGGCTACACTGCGCATTTCCGTTGGCCGCACGCGCTGATCTTGGGCACCTTCCTTCTCCAAGTCTCGGTCGTCCATTTCGCAATGTCACACGGGCAAAAGCGCGAGGGCTGGCTCCTCCTTGCCGGGCTGCTGATCCGCATCGGTGAGGGCGTATACATGTGGGCGTGCCCGAAGTACCGCCCACCGCGCACCGAGGATCGCAGCGCTGAACCGCGCTACTCGGCGCTGCACACGGGCATGACTACGAACCACATCCTCGTCCTCACTCATCGATTCGACTCCGGATACCTCGGCGAATATGTGGTTCTGGAAGACTCCGCGGCGCCTCTCCCGCGCGAGCCGACTGGATGGCGGCGCACATTCGAAGACTGCACGCACGGAGCGCTCGGGGTGTCAGTCTGGATCCAAAAGGGAGCGAGCCTTGTAACTGCCGCGAATGGATATAAGATTCCTGTGGTACTGCTTCTGGGCACGGTCGTGCTCGAACTGGTGTCGGCATCCGCAGACGTGCTGCCCACGAGGGCAATCACCGTCCTGAAGACGGGTCCCTCTATCCTCGATCGCCTCACCGCGGCATGCCAGATCACCAAATCGATCTCGGTCGGCTTTGTGGAACACCTCCTTCCCGATCCCGAGGGCAAGCACCACGACTACAAGTGGATTTCCAAAGCGCTAGAGCCCGGTATTTGTTCCTTACTCGATGCAGTGGTGGTGATTCTCATCCATCTCTTCGCGAAGATACTCCGCTTGAACCCCATCCTAACCATCCTACGAAGGAGGCAATCTTGTTATCGACCCTGCTGCGGCGGAGATCCCAGGTACGCTTTTTCGGTCTGTGATAATACAGATAACTGGATTACGACTTAGAATCCACCGCCTGTGCCTTCTCCCGCATACCCACCGGTGGCTGCCAGAGCTTAGACGCGCGCCAAATGTGGGAGCTCGGAATAGCACGATCTATATCGCTTAAATTGTCATAGTGCTTCCATCTTCCATCCCCTTGATATTGCGCTTTCAGCCTTGATCTTTTGGCGGCAAAAGGTATGCTTTCCAGGAGGACGAACACAGCGGACTTGCCAACTGCATGCCACCACGACTTGAACAACGGCAGATGCCAGTCCAGGACCTTGTCGTAAAGTGCGGCTGCGCATGCGTATATCTGACGATAGCTGACACGCCCCGAAATATTGGTATTTCGATGGTTCAATTTTCTTTCTCCCTGAGCACGCAGCGAGACATCGTGTCTTGCTCAAACAAACCTCTCAAGCGTCGCTCTATTCCATCCTGTATCCCAGCGACGCTCCACTTACAACTGAGGGATGTGGGCCGTTTTCGCTGTGTCGGCATAAACTCGACCACTAAGCCGCGGAGAATGTGTTCGGATACAAAATGCTACAACTTTTAAGAGCGATCTACTTATAATTCTCAGTACTTCGAGTACTGAAGAGGACAGGAGGAGTCAGTGACAACAGCAATGGTGGCGAAGGGACTTGGACGTACCACAACACTGTTCTCGACGTAATGCGTGGAACAATCCATCTCCGCAAGAGGAACGAGTTTCGTCTTCTTCACTGTAAGACATGTCAAATTGAGCTCTCACGATGTTGGCAGTAGAGACGTACCAAGCATGTAGCCGACATAGAGGACGATGAAAAAGGGGATGTTAATGTAGGCGGAGATAAATGTCTGGTAGTCGAACGGCTTGGCCATGAATGTTTGGAAGCCTGGTTGCGTGGACTCAGCCAGTCAGTGAAACTGTTGATCGAAATTGAAATAACGCACCGTTGAAGAACATGATGATGCTGAACGAAATGAGGACGACCCAGGCACCCCAGGGCTGTGTCCATGACTTGAACGGTAGCGCGTCGCGGCTGAGGCCCTGCACCTTCATAGCTCGATCTTGATACACATGAGACGGGGAAACGGAATGAGGGATGCGTCGGGGGACTCACACCATCGGATATGCGCGATAGCGATACCAACCCAAGTGATCATGGAGCCGAGGGTCGTGATGTTGACTAACCAGTTGAACGCGTCGTTGGCGCCCTCTTTTCCGCAGACGAGGAACCCGAGGAGGCCGAATAGCGAGCAGCATATCAGGGAGTAGATAGGTACGCCGTTCTTCAAGACCTTCGCGAAGATGCGGGGCGCCTTCCCTTCCTGCGCCAGCATGAAGAGCGAACGGATGCTGGAATACAGGAACTCGTTGCCGGCAGAGAATGCGGAGGTAAGCACGACCGCATCTGTGGATAGCTGAGGATATATGCGACAAACAGAAGGTGGATGAGGCTCACTGATGATGTGGGATAGCACCTTGATACCGGCCTTCTCAATGATAATCACGAACGGCGATTCAGAAGCGGTCCCGGTGGCCTGTTCGTTTGCTTGGAGGAGAGCGGGCTCCTCACGGCTGATGCACATGCCGATCAGGAGGACAGAAAATACGTCTGAGGAGATACACAACTTAGCAACAAGGGAAATAGAATAGCACACAACGTACAAAGTAGAACAATGCGGTAGAAAATAGCGCGGACCGCGGTCTTCATAGTGACACGGGGATTGTCAGCCTCGAGACAGATCATAGCAAGACCCTCCATTCCGGAGTCTTGGAAACGTTGTCAGATTCAACGGGATTTCGAGGACGTGTAAAGAAACACATACAAGAGAAAGCGGCCTGGGTAAATACAGACCAGAAACCGAGGAAACGAGCCTTGGACGCAGGGAGCACGTTCTCAAAATCGTCGTTGAACGGCGCGTCTCTCCAGTATCGGAATCCGCGGCGGTCATGGTCCGGTGCGCCTCCCAAGTCGACGACGAGGCACATGATGATTAGGCCAACGACGGTGACGATCTTGAGAGTCGCAAAGACTGGAGCGAATGGTAAGCCACAGGAGGGGAAGAATCAGAAATTCCGCGCACCAAACTCGAATTCTCCGAAATACTTGACTCCCGCGAGATTGACAAGGATAATGGCGATTAACATGACAGCAATGTAGATTGCTTTGTGAGAGTCGTTTTGGTCCCAAAAGGATATAACGATGGACTGTGCGGGGAATGGTTGACGAAACGGGTATAGAAACACAAGTATTCTGGACGTACACCGGCGGTGATCTCAACAGGAGCGCTCATGACAGCTTGGAACCAAAATTGCCAGCCCATGGCGAACCCCATGGCGGGGTCGACATAACGGGTAGAAAATTCGATAAATCCTCCGGCTGACGGATCCCAAACCATCATCTCTCCGAGAGTGTACCTGGAGACACGATTCGGATCCCGGGGGGGATTTCTTCAAAAAAAAGACAACGTACATCATTAGCCCGACCAAAATCCCTATTCCAGACCATCATCTCTCCGAAAATGTACCTGAAGACAAGATTTACCTGTAATAAGGTAGCCGATTAGGGCACCGACGGGACCACCAGTCGCCAGTGCTTTTCCGGACTACAGAAAATAAATCAGCCGGACCTAGGCTGCCAAACGACGCAGCACATACACCCAGAAACACTGAACAGAAGCTCCATCAATGACCAGTATACGGAAACCAGTGAAACAAGGCGCACATCCAGTCCCCAAAGTACCAGCAATCGCAATCATGGAGATTTGCCTTCCCTTGAGGGAACGGTGCATGTGGCCGGCATTTTCGTCCTGGACGATATCCTCGGCAGCAACGTCGCCTGAGCTAGTCGCTTTCTTTTCGATGTCGTCGTCGGACATTGTGACTAGCACTGGGGGCAAAATGAGGGAAGCAACGGACCATCGGCTTAGTGAGCGCTCGTATTTATATCTCCCCTCCAATATCCCACGCATTCGGAAACGCCGTCTGATATCCGAACCTGTGCACGCGGTCGCTGACTCGAACGCCGTTTTATGTTACACATTTAGCCTTGCTGCGTCTCCGCAAAAGATAAGCCTCCAGCGGCTATAGAGACCGCGGTTGAAAAAAAAGGAATTGGCTTCAGTAGTAACGGGATCGACCAGGCTCAAGTTCAACCAAGTACTACTGCCCGAAACAGCTGTGCGACGGATACTTCCGGTTTCGACATTTTTGTTACCTCCATCGAGGCATCGACGGGCAAGATGTTCTGTAGTGTCGACCCTAGGGCCTTTTTGTACAGTGTACATCAAATGTACACATGTCTTGTTTTGTTTTGAGAACTCAGGTCGAACAGGCCTTGAATGCGCTCGGCGGTTCGAAACTTGACATTCTAGTACTAGTAGCGAACAATCCAGAATCTGCCTGGGCCGAAACAATTATTACGGTTGGCATTATCGTCTCGAGATAAGGGCCTGGAGCGCAATGCCCTCGGAACATACCCCGGCCCGACGAGCCGTCCTTGGTTGATTTAGCAGTGTGTTGCAGCAGGATGTGGCTGGAAGTCGACCAATCATACTAGCCTTGAGATATGATTCTAGATCTGTGAGCGCTGAAGGTCCCCCAGAGTTGAATTTCTTCGCAACCGATTATCTGTCGCCTATATGGTCGGCAACCAACGGCATTGGAATGCAACGGCTAAAAAGCGAGGCAAGCCATATCCACAAATCGCCCAGAACCGCTGCCATAAGCTGGGTCTTCCCTTTGTGTGGTTTTGGGTCTGAGCTCAAAAACTTGCGCGACGATGTCGCAGAATCAACATGTTGGAGATTGATTCAACATTGGATATATCATATTGCGCATGTGGTATACAGGGCGGGATGAATAGAGTACACTAACAACCGAGACGAAGCTCACACGCGCCGGACAATTACTGGGAAATAATGAGTCAAATGCCCAAAAGCAAGAAGACGAGGTCCGGGAACATACCATAAAGTCCGACCATACAGGCTCCTCGTATTCAGGCTCCGGCTCGGGCGCGGGTGGTGCAGGCACACAGAAGCGCACTGTGCGCGGCGTTGAAGGGCATGTGGGTGCTTCGCCCTCTTCTGAATCCGAGTCAGACTCGACTTCCGACTGGAATGTGACAGACACCTCGTCCCACTCCGCGGGAGGCGGCAAGTTCGAATTGCGGCGGACCGCCGACGCGCGGCACTCGTCGTGAGACTGCCAATATGCGCGGGAAGGTGTGCGCTTGAACAGTTTGCTCACGGTGCGCGGGACGTAGGCGGACACGGTATCAAGCACGTTGTCCAGCGTGGAGTCGCGCGCGAGCCTGGCTTCGAGGGAGAGCGCGAGCTTGACTTCGTCTGAGAAGGGCGAAATCAATGATGAGACAGGAGAGAAACGGGGTGGTCTGCTCACCGCTTAGCCCTTGCTTCTCGTCGCTCGCAGATGCAGTGGACGGAAATTCGATGTGGAATACGGACGAGGAAGAGTCCAGGTCACCGACAAGCAAAGCCCGCGGCTGCTTGAGCGCAGACTTACGCGGGACCGCTGTGGGACGAGGCGGGGTTGGGACGGATGCGGACCGAGGCCGCTTGGGAGCTAACGCGGAGGGGAGGGCATTGAGAAGGACGTCCACCGAGAAGCGGCGCTGGCAGGGCTCGCGCAAGTTGGTGGTGGTGGTGGTGGTAGTAGAGAACATAATGCGTTGTTTGATTGGGGAAAAGACGCTGGCTTTTATGCCCCCGCGGAAGTGATCGACCGATCGACGTTTAACTTTCCGGGCTGTGCGGGTGCGGGGTACGCCCCTAGCATCTGGCACAGAACAGCGGGGCCGATGTGCGCATGTTTCCACGCGGGGCGGGATACATACAGGCTGGGTTGAAACACAGAATTAAGAATGCCGAGTTCTTCCCGACGTTCGTATTTCTGTGCATTTTTAGAACTAACCAGCAACCTGTAAGCACTAGGTCAAGGTGAAGGATCCAATCGTAGAAATGGTCGAAGACACCCCGATATGCCCGAGGCAAAGGAGAACATCCCTGCGGAACAGTGAATCGCGCGGATGAAAAATGTCTCACCTCCTAATCGCAATCATATAAATTGAGCGTCCTCCGTCGCCCAGAACTAACTCATTGCCCCATCACACCCACACCCACCCACACACAAACCCAACAACTTCTACCTTTCACATTCCCCCTCACCGATGTCCGCTTTCACCACCCTCAACGCGATCCCCCCTTCCTCTTCCGAGTCGGGGCTGAGAGAAAGACGCCAAAGCCTCCGGGAGCGCTGCGGTTTCACGCAGTTCATCTCCTTCTCCCCCGCGTTCCCAAACATTCCCCCCAAGGGACATCTGGGACCTACTGCTGGCAATGTCCCCCGCCGCAAACGCAGCAGCGCAGCGTCCCTGCCGCTGCCCGCACTCGCCCCCGCTCCCGTCTTTGAACACGGAGAGTTCTTTGGAGCATAGCTGCCAACGGCGGCGAGATAGGTCATTGGTGATAGAAATAAACAGGGGCACAGTGTCGATGTAACTCTGGTGAGCCTGCCGATACCATGTGCTTCGTGCATTATTCTAATCCGTTTGGATAGAACCGTTTCGCGTTCCAGTGCATCTAAATCAGCGTCCGGACGACGGGTCTCTGACGGCAAGGCGAAGAGGAATGCAAGTGGAAATAAGCTTATCTTATCTTCCCTCACTTCATGATACACTTCGACAGACACAATAACGATGTTGCAGGAGCTTAAAGACAGACTAAGGTAAGTAGATGGACCGGAGGGTATGTGAGCCAAGGTGTAGTACAAGGCGAACTAGGCGCAGTTTATAATGTACGCAGATTGGGGAAAAAAAGAGGGGAAGAAGTAGAGACGCACTCCGCTATAATCCGTCAAAACTTTTTTAGTACGATACAAGACCATGAGATCCGCCGTGAGCATGCCCTCCGTGTCCGAAAACTCCTCCGTATCCGAAACCTGCAACGCGTACATATCCTCCGTGAGAATGGCCGCCGCAAGCGTAGGCGCAGCGGGGGAGCAAGCAGTCTTGTGCACAGGGGTCGATGACTGGGGCGACGACTGGGGCGACGACGGGGGCAACAACCGGGGCAAAGACCGGGGCGACGACCGGGGCAACTACCTCGGTGACCGTGTTGACCGTAGTGTGGTCGCCTGTAGTGTCAATCATCAGTTGACGATGAGCACCCAGATACGCAAAGCAATGACGCACATTTAGAAAAGCCACCGAGGGTGTTGATGCACTGCGAAATGGTGTTGGATGTGCTGACCTGTGGCACAAATCCAAAAGTCAGAAAATGCCAGACGAGCGAAGATAGAGCGCTTACCGTGCTCTGAGGGACGGTAGCGCAGAGTTGGACCATGTAGGGTGAGCACCCTCCGAGAGCGCAGTCGGTGAGACATCCGTGGCCAAGGGTTGGCGCGATGGTGGCCGCGAGGGTCAGAGAGATCAGCAACTAACAAAATTATCCAGCAACGGGCTGGAGGAAATGGAGATCCTGGAACTCACAGAGCGGAAGTTGGAGAGCATTGAATGAGATGGAAATGAGTCTTGTGCTTTTTTTCCTAGAGGAACAAGTCCTTTTATACCAAACCCAACCAATATGAAGCGTCGTTCCACCTAGCAGAATTGACAGCGGACTGGTTGAGTCAATGGCTGAAGGCAGCAGGCCGTGTTCTCGGCAGGCGCTGGATAAAGCAACCCAGTAGCATCACGTCGGTTGAGCTCACATAAATCCCGCTTTTGACGGGAGCGGGGCGCAAGGCAGAACATCATTGACATGCGGACATCAGGAAAGACCTCCTTTGGAAATATCCCCAGATTGTCCTCGATTTCCTGGAAAAAAGGTCCAAAACGGCCAGATTTCCTTCGCTGGTCCAATTCCCTATTTTGCAACCTCGGAACCACATTTCCCCCAAAACGAGGAAAATTTCCTCACTTTGGCGGGTTATTAGCAGCATTGTTCGCTGTTTTCTGTCGATTTTTATCGCGATAGCTAGATTTCGGTTCACGGATTCGGGCAGAAACAGTGTTTATTCAAAGGAAAGATACAGCGACACATTACAAGTAGACTTCTACGTAGCTACGATTACTTCGAGACTCACCGGGCCTGGCGGCCTCCATCGTAACAACAGCCTGTGTGCCACAGG